>OV725078.1:205886003-206633197 GCA_928085145.1 Nezara viridula
AAAGAGTCGACCCTGATATCGATTTAATCCGAAAAGTTAAAAATAGTCGATGCCCAGGGGGGCCCAATCCCAAATTGGATATCATTTTCATAAAAAGCGTCCCCCAAAACATAAGAGTCGACCCTGATATCGATTTAATCCGAAAAGTTAAAAATAGTCGATGCCCGGGGGGCCCAATCCCAAATTGGATATCATTTTCATAAAAAGCGTCCCCCAAAACATAAGAGTCGACCCTGATATCGATTTAATCCGAAAAGTTAAAAATAGTCGATGCCCGGGGGGCCCAATCCCAAATTGGATATCATTTTCATAAAAAGCGTCCCCCAAAACATAAGAGTCGACCCTGATATCGATTTAATCCGAAAAGTTAAAAATAGTCGATGCCCGGGGGCCCAATCCCAAATTGGATATCATTTTCATAAAAAGCGTCCCCCAAAACATATGAGTCGACCCTGATATCGATTTAATCCGAAAAGTTAAAAATAGTCGATGCCCGGGGGGCCCAATCCCAAATTGGATATCATTTTCATAAAAAGCGTCCCCCAAAACATAAGAGTCGACCCTGATATCGATTTAATCCGAAAAGTTAAAAATAGTCGATGCCCGGGGGGCCCAATCCCAAATTGGATATCATTTTCATAAAAAGCGTCCCCCAAAACATAAGAGTCGACCCTGATATCGATTTAATCCGAAAAGTTAAAAATAGTCGATGCCCGGGGGGCCCAATCCCAAATTGGATATCATTTTCATAAAAAGCGTCCCCCAAAACATAAGAGTCGACCCTGATATCGATTTAATCCGAAAAGTTAAAAATAGTCGATGCCCGTGGGGCCCAATCCCAAATTGGATATCATTTTCATAAAAAGCGTCCCCCAAAACATAAGAGTCGACCCTGATATCGATTTAATCCGAAAAGTTAAAAATAGTCGATGCCCGGGGGGCCCAATCCCAAATTGGATATCATTTTCATAAAAAGCGTCCCCCAAAACATAAGAGTCGACCCTGATATCGATTTAATCCGAAAAGTTAAAAATAGTCGATGCCCGGGGGGCCCAATCCCAAATTGGATATCATTTTCATAAAAAGCGTCCCCCAAAACATAAGAGTCGACCCTGATATCGATTTAATCCGAAAAGTTAAAAATAGTCGATGCCCGGGGGGCCCAATCCCAAATTGGATATCATTTTCATAAAAAGCGTCCCCCAAAACATAAGAGTCGACCCTGATATCGATTTAATCCGAAAAGTTAAAAATAGTCGATGCCCGGGGGGCCCAATCCCAAATTGGATATCATTTTCATAAAAAGCGTCCCCCAAAACATAAGAGTCGACCCTGATATCGATTTAATCCGAAAAGTTAAAAATAGTCGATGCCCGGGGGGCCCAATCCCAAATTGGATATCATTTTCATAAAAAGCGTCCCCCAAAACATAAGAGTCGACCCTGATATCGATTTAATCCGAAAAGTTAAAAATAGTCGATGCCCGGGGGGCCCAATCCCAAATTGGATATCATTTTCATAAAAAGCGTCCCCCAAAACATAAGAGTCGACCCTGATATCGATTTAATCCGAAAAGTTAAAAATAGTCGATGCCCGGGGGGCCCAATCCCAAATTGGATATCATTTTCATAAAAAGCGTCCCCCAAAACATAAGAGTCGACCCTGATATCGATTTAATCCGAAAAGTTAAAAATAGTCGATGCCCGGGGGGCCCAATCCCAAATTGGATATCATTTTCATAAAAAGCGTCCCCCAAAACATAAGAGTCGACCCTGATATCGATTTAATCCGAAAAGTTAAAAATAGTCGATGCCCGGGGGGCCCAATCCCAAATTGGATATCATTTTCATAAAAAGCGTCCCCCAAAACATAAGAGTCGACCCTGATATCGATTTAATCCGAAAAGTTAAAAATAGTCGATGCCCGGGGGGCCCAATCCCAAATTGGATATCATTTTCATAAAAAGCGTCCCCCAAAACATAAGAGTCGACCCTGATATCGATTTAATCCGAAAAGTTAAAAATAGTCGATGCCCAGCTGGGCCCAATCCCAAATTGGATATCATTTTCATAAAAAGCGTCCCCCAAAACATAAGAGTCGACCCTGATATCGATTTAATCCGAAAAGTTAAAAATAGTCGATGCCCGGGGGCCCAATCCCAAATTGGATATCATTTTCATAAAAAGCGTCCCCCAAAACATAAGAGTCGACCCTGATATCGATTTAATCCGAAAAGTTAAAAATAGTCGATGCCCGGGGGGCCCAATCCCAAATTGGATATCATTTTCATAAAAAGCGTCCCCCAAAACATAAGAGTCGACCCTGATATCGATTTAATCCGAAAAGTTAAAAATAGTCGATGCCCGGGGGCCCAATCCCAAATTGGATATCATTTTCATAAAAAGCGTCCCCCAAAACATAAGAGTCGACCCTGATATCGATTTAATCCGAAAAGTTAAAAATAGTCGATGCCCGGGGGGCCCAATCCCAAATTGGATATCATTTTCATAAAAAGCGTCCCCCAAAACATAAGAGTCGACCCTGATATCGATTTAATCCGAAAAGTTAAAAATAGTCGATGCCCGGGGGGCCCAATCCCAAATTGGATATCATTTTCATAAAAAGCGTCCCCCAAAACATAAGAGTCGACCCTGATATCGATTTAATCCGAAAAGTTAAAAATAGTCGATGCCCGGGGGGCCCAATCCCAAATTGGATATCATTTTCATAAAAAGCGTCCCCCAAAACATAAGAGTCGACCCTGATATCGATTTAATCCGAAAAGTTAAAAATAGTCGATGCCCGGGGGCCCAATCCCAAATTCGATATCATTTTCATAAAAAGCGTCCCCCAAAACATAAGAGTCGACCCTGATATCGATTTAATCCGAAAAGTTAAAAATAGTCGATGCCCGGGGGCCCAATCCCAAATTGGATATCATTTTCATAAAAAGCGTCCCCCAAAACATAAGAGTCGACCCTGATATCGATTTAATCCGAAAAGTTAAAAATAGTCGATGCCCGGGGGGCCCAATCCCAAATTCGATATCATTTTCATAAAAAGCGCCTCCCAAAACATAGGAGTCGACCCCGAAATCGAATAAATCGGAAAGGTGAAAAAAGAATTAGGTTAAATAAAATAAAAACATTTTTTTTTTCAAAATTACTCCTGGCGTTAAAATTTTTCATGAGTGATTTACTCATGAAGGAAAAATATTTCATGAGTAATTTTCAAAATTACTCATGGCTATGCTTCCAAGAGTGATCACTAGTGACGTCACTGCTCGACATTTACTCGAGTAAATGCCCAACACTGTTTGATTCGCCGCGATGAAACTACCTCAATTACATTACCCGGATACAGCTCACGCAATTCGGCGTTCGGTAAACGTCTGAACCCTTAATGTAAGCGGCCAAGTTTCGCACCCATAACGAACTGTAGGCAAGATAATTGTTTTATAGATTCTAATTTTTAAGTTCCGGGACAAGAGGCGCGAACTAAGTAGTTTTGTCACAGAAAAATAACAAGCATTTCCCGCCTTCAGTCTAACCTTAATCTCTTCTTCAATTTCGTTTTTTCTAGTTATCGTAGAACCTAGATACCCAAATTTAACTACCTGTTCAAACATATTACCATCTATATCGATATCACCAGTAGTATCGCCATTTTTGCAGCTAACCATATATTTTGTTTTATCCTCGTTTATTTCGAGTCCTAGTTCTTTACCGGATTTCATTAACGTTGTCGTATTTAGTTTTATAGTTTCAACGTCTTCGCTTAACAGTACCAGATCATCAGCATAGCCCAGCACGGATGTTGTCCCGCCCAGATCCAACCCTTTCTCGGTTCGCATTACCTCCCTAATGGCATGTTCTAATGCCAAATTGAACAGGACAGGCGAAAGAGAATCCCCCTGTTTTAAGCCCGAACGAACCTCAAATTTTTCGGACAAATTATTACCGATTCTAACTTTATTGAGTGTCTCCGTCAAGCACATCCTGACTAGATTTACTAGTTTTTTTGGAATCCCCTGCTCGATTAGAATATTATACAGTTTCTGGCGGTCAATAGAATCGTAAGCCTTTTTAAAATCTATATACAGCTGGTGAACAATACCGTTATACTCCAATTTTTTCTCTAATATTTGCCGTAAAGAAAATATTTGATCAATAGTCGAACGATTCCGTCTAAATCCGCATTGGTAGTCTCCGATAATTTCCTCGGCGTATTCCGTGATTCGACTGGTTAAGATTAAAGTGAATATTTTATAACATACCGGAAGGAGTGAAATTCCTCGATAGTTATTACAATCCGTCCTCGGACCCTTTTTGTGAATCGGAATAAGAATAGATTCTTTCCATTCTTCAGGTAATTTCTCGTTCACCCAGATCTTTTTAACCAACCGATGTATTTTAGAAACTCCAGCTTCCCCGCATGCCTTAATTAGTTCAGTAGGAATATTATCGATTCCCGCTGCTTTATATGATTTTAATTTTCCGATAGCTACTTCAACTTCCTCTTTACTTGGTCCTTCTATTAACGGTTCAGCACTCTGGTACTCAGAAGGAGGACACAGATCATAATTTCCCGTATTTAAAATATTGTCAAAGTGGTCCTTAAACTTATTCAATATGTCAACCGGATCGGTCAGAATATTGTTATTATCATCCCTAATTCCAGACGTTACGGGCCCTACATATTTACGTGATCTGTTTATACCTTTGTACATGTCTCTTACGTTATTTTCGATTCTATTAGTTTCTATTTCAATTATTTTATTTTTAAGATACTCCCTTTTTTTATTTTTGAGCAATTTTGTCGTTTCGTTCTTTGAGATTCGGAAGTATTCCAGATTGTCTTCGCTAGGATTATTTAGAGCTTTTAATTTAGCGGCTTTTCTTTTTTCACACATGTTTAAGCAATCTTCATCAAACCACGGTTTGTTATTCTTATTTTCCTTTTTTCCTAGACACGAGTTACCGACCGCTTTAATATTATCCCTGATCTCTACCCATAACTTGTCAATATCCTCGTGGTCCTCGTCAGGAAGCTCTAAAGCTTCAAACCTATTCTTAAGATCTAGCTCGAATTGGGTTCTAATTGATGGATTTTTAATTTTTCCAAATTAAAATTCTCAAAATAGAAACGGGTTTCTTTTCTCTTTTTTACATTAAGTTTTTGTCGAAGTTTCGCGATTACTAATTCATGATCCGACCCACATTTTGCTCCGCTATAAGACCGTACATTTTTTTTTTAATGTATTTATTACCAGATCGGCCTGGTGGGCCTTACATGGTTGTTGTAACAATTTGATGATTTTTAACAATTTGTTCTGGTTTGATATAGTCTTTGCAAAAGACACCCCTAACTACTTATACATTATAATTATTGAATAATTACAATTAATAAAGAAAAAATTATTAATTGTTCATAACATGATGTCTTGGATCAGTCTGGGCTTCAGTCTTCGAGATGAGGTTGGGTTTCCTAAGTTGTAGGCCACTGCACCTTTAACTGCTGGTAGCTGCGTATGGAATTTTTTAAATCGTTTTTTGATGAATTCATCTATTGTTTCCAATTTTAGTTCTCGATGTAGTTGAGCGTTTCTTATGAACCAGGGGGCATCTACTGCAATTCTTAATACCTTGTTTTGAAAGGATTGTAGTTTTTTTCTTTTCGTAGCTGAAGCGGCTCCCCAGACTTCACATCCGTACATTAGCAAGGGTCTTAGTATGGTTTTATGAATAAGAACAGTTGTCTCTGGTTTTAAACTAGATTTTCTATTTACTATGGGATATAACATTGCTAACCTTGCGTATGTTTGGGTCAGTTTATTATTTATATGGTAATTCCACGTAAGGCGGCGGTCCAGATAAACTCCGAGGTATTTTACTGCTTCACTAGCTGGGTTCCATTTTAGTTCTTTATTTTTGAGAATCAGTTAAGGTGGGTCTGAGGGACGTCTAAGAGTAAAAATTTTTTCTGTACATTTTTCGCTGTTGAGACAAATCATCCATTTTTTTAAATATTGTTCTAGATTTACTAGGTAAGACTGCAGTGTATTTCTGGCTATTAATATATCATTGTGTTGGAAAAGACAGCTGTATCGTCGGCAAACATAGCTATGGAGGTGTTTGTGGATTGGATAATGTCGTGAACATAAAAGTTAAAAAGTATGGGAGAAAGAACAGAACCTTGTGGGGTGCCGGCATGGATTTGTCTTAAGGTTGAATTTATATTATTTATTCTAACTGTAAATGTTCTGCCGTTGAGGAATGAGCTCAGAACGTCACATAAATATTTGGGCTTGTCCACTTTCTTTAGCTTGTACAATAGACCACAATGCCAAACCTTATCAAACGCTTGTTGAAAGTCTAAAAACGTGACAAGAGTATGTTTTTTCATTTCAAATCCATTTACTATGAATTCTGATAATCTTGCCAGTTGGTGTGAAGTGGAATGACTATACTGAAAACCAAATTGAAAATCAGGAATAATGCTATTACATTGTAAAAAGGATGCAAGATGTCTTTTTATGACTGACTCTAGTAATTTTCCAACTATGGGTAATAAACTTATCGGTCTATAGCTACTGACTTGTTTAGCGTTTTTACCATGCTTATGAATTACTACGAGTTCAGCTTTCTTCCACGTTTCGGGAAAATATCCAGTGCGTAGACAGCTATTAAAAATAGACGTAATGTAAACGAGAGCTTTTCTAGGAAAATTTTTTAAAGCAATAACTGGTATAAGGTCATGTCCTGGACTTTTTTTTACTTTGAGACTCCTAATTAGTTCTTGAATTTCTTTAGGGGTTGTGAATTTAATCGGAAGCTGTACAGTTGTTAGGGGCAATTTTAAATAATCTTCAACATCAACATTTGGTGAATGCGGACTTCTTTCGCATTCTGGGTTTGAGAACGTTTTCTCAAAGTAATCTGCAAATGCTTCAGCTTTTTCTGCGTCACTGATGATGTATCCTCCATTCTCTTCCAGACTAGGAATTTTCTCAAATTTGCTTAGTACACGCCGAGTAGCCTTCCACAGAGATTGGTCCTTTGGGTCTAAATCTTTTACGTAATTTTGGTATTTAGAATACACCCATTCATCCAGTTCTTTTTTAATTACGTGTTTGAGGTGGTTCCATGTCTTTTTGTAAGTAGGATCTCTGTTGCGCATCCACTGTCTCCTTGCATGGTTCTTTTCTTTAATTTTTAACAGAATTGATTTTGGGCAACTCCTTGAAAAATTTTTCCTCACTAACTGGAAAGGTCGTACGGTTGCTTCCTGTAGACTATTCGAGATAGACTCATTTAGTTTATTTATATTTTCTTCGATTTCAAGGGCAGTAGAAAAATTATTTTTCAGATTTATTTTCTCAGCTACTAAGATTTTGTATAATTCCCAGTCAATCGTTCCATTAATGAGTGATTTTCGCTTCGGCACTACATTTAGCTCAGTTGAAAAATTAATTAATACAGGGATGTGGTCCGAATTTAAGGCTGTGATAACGTGGGATGAGAGAGGAAGCCTACAATTTTTGGTGAGTGCAATATCCAAAATATCGGGATGACAGCCTGGTCTATAAAAAGTAGGTTCATGGATTTGAATATTGTGCCTAGAACAAATTTCTAGCAAAATATTTCCGCTAGTATTTGATTTACGACAGCCCCAGTAGATGTTTTTACTGTTCATGTCACCTAGAACTAAAGAATGGTCTCCTGATGGCAAGAGTTTTAAAATTTCATCTTGGAGTAGTTTTTTGTTTGGAGGTTTATAAACTGCCGTAACGACTGTAGAGGGAAATGAATGTAAACGAACTGATATGACTTCGATATTTAAAATATTATCAATAATGTTTTCAGTGAAGCTAATATTATTCTTAATTATTAAGGCTACACCGCCGGAAGCAGTCGAACATTCTCGATCCTTTCGTAAGATTTTGTAACCTGGGATTCTAAATGTGATGTTTTGAGATAGATGTGTCTCGGTTATGCAGGCTATGTCGATGAAATTTGATTCAAGAAAAATTTTAAATTCATTTCTTTGAGATGATATGCCATGCGCATTCCAGTTTAAAATTTTTAATTTTTTTAGTTCTGCAGTCATATATAAAAAATTTATATTTGGAAATAAATGAAATAATACGTGATCTGGAATAATGCGCAGTTAGTCTCGAACGAGTTAGTAACAGATAAGATAGTGTTTACCATTAGTAAATAAAGAAGCTACGAGCGAAGATAGGTGTGTCATTATTTGTGGTAAATACGGTTTGATAGGATCGATAATAATTTTAGTTATTGTTGACAGTAAATTATCGCCGTTTATTTCAATGTTTTGATTAACTGTGGGCTGAGGTTTTCGTTCTGATTGTTTTGTTATCGGTCTAATGGTGTCTGCGAATGACTGTTTTGAAGTAATTCTGGAGGCAGGTCTTGAAGAAATCAGTTTTTTGACTAGTTGGCTCTAGAGGTGAATTTACTCTATTTTTTATATTTTGATAATAGACGCAACCCTTGTAGGTAGCTGCATGGGCCAATTTACAGTTTACACAAAATGGCTTATCTGTGAATTTTAACGGGCAGTTAGAGAAGTGGTGTTTTTCTTTGCATTTAACGCACCGGGGCTCTAAATGACAATAATTTTTTGTGTGGCCGTACCTCTGACAGTTGGTACACATGGGGATATCATTTTTCTTGTGTTTAGGTTCGACTGTAATTAAAGCAGAAAATAAATTGTTAAGATTGAAAATGTCATTAGCCGTTTCATTGTTTATAATAGACACTGAGCAGAGAGGAGTAGGTTTCTTATCTTTATTCAATATTCTGGAAACGTAAACAACTTCGAACTGTTTGGAATTTCACTCGGCCTTTAATTCATCTTCGGTTATGTTATAAGGGACCTTATGACAATGTTTACATATTCATTTTTATCTGAGGAAAATGTGTGATATTCAATTTTTTCTTCATCGTAATATTTAGTCATAGTTCTGTAGTCTTCAATGGTTGATAGCATTATTTTTGTGTTGTTACCGGCCAGTTGCGTATTAAATGGTCCGATACATAATGCATTTAGGTCATTTAATAGAAGTCTGTAATTGTTAGCATTGTGTAAAAATATCGGTGGTATTCTAATATCATTGGATTGAACATTTGGGTTATTTTTATAACTAGTACTTGCTGTAGTGTGCTTATAGGATGAAAGGTCAATTTCAGTAAGATGATTAAAGCTATTGCTTACTTTAATTGGAGCGATTTCCTGGTAGTACTTGCCCATTTTTTTAACTGGTGATCGGGATTGAGGTGAATCAATAGCTTCATGAACTCTCTTCTTAGAACAGGATTCGTCCGTATGTTGGTCTACGTTCGTTTTAGTAGTGAGGGAAACACCGGGCGAATCACTTAGCCCTCCCCTGGCCAGCGAACCTCTTGCAGAGCCACGACAAATTGTATTGTACCCATTTACCTCATTCGCGACCGATTTTAGCCCCCCTGCTGTGTTTAAACTCCTTACGTTCCACGTACCAATATTTAAATCCCTATATTTCAACTTGCGCCATGAATCCCCTAAAGCAGTCCCCACCCGGAGACCCAAACGGGGGACTAGTTTACCTCCGGATAATGAGCGTTTTACCTTAGGGAGATCCATGACTTTTTGTGGTGTTTGGTGAACTAAAGATATGTGAGTAGGGCGTTAAATCCTACGTCACACCCTCCAGCAAGTCTGGTGGGCCCCTACCTCCAGCAAGTCAGGAGGTCCCCTCCCTCCAGCAAGTCTGGAGGGCCCCCTTCATTGTTGGTCAGCCAGTCCATCGGACTTAGCCGAGAGGAACTTCCAAGGAATTTCCACCGACCATCCCCACATCCGCCACCCGTGGGACGCTCCCCATACGCGGTAATGAGCCCGCGCGAGGATTTAAGATAATAAAGATAATACAAATAACTAAAAAAGATACTTATTCTATATACAATAGTATGGCATGCCACATCCAAACATCTAGAAAAGATAGTCAAGATACAATAAGATGTAAGAGTACATGCACATGCTAAAAATATCAATTTGTCATCTCGCTCAGGAAACAAAAGAGAGTAGGGTTTGTTTTGTTTCCAGTGCTTTCTTGATCTTGGTTACAACAATTAGCACACTCTGGAAACGAAAAGAACAAGGACAAGAAAATAAAAGTAGAGGAGTTATGGAAGAAGAATCTGGTAAAATACCGAGAACGAATCTCAATATTTTGATGGGTGTCTTCAACGCATAGATAGAAAGGGGATGAAAATACAAACCAAAAGTTGGATAAGAGAACTGAATAAATGAAGAAAGTAAATATCGGTTAATAATTATTAGCCATGTCATATATCAATGAGCCTTCTTTATTTTTAACTAATTTTAATTAGCATTATGGTACTAATTGAGAGAAGACTGGATACATTATGATTTTACTTCTAATATCTATAAAATTTAAAGGGCACAAATGGGAAAGTTGGCGTAACTTTCACAGCAATGTTGAAAAACCACCTGAGGTCTCACGGTTAATAAAAATTCTAACTAACAATAATCACCAACTATTATGTGCTTGGGGAAATCGATTGTAGCTTGATGTGATAAGGTGTCAAATTGTGTTTATGCCAATTATTTTGTATTATTGTGTTCTATTATTAGTTTAAGTGTTTATATTTGTGTTGTTTATCGTTTTTGTCGTTATTATTTATAGTTTTCGTTAGTTTACAGTTATGATTTATTGTTTTTAATTGGATTTTTGTGATAAGAACTTTGTAGGTTAGGTAACCAAGTGGTTATCAACGAACTGTTTAACACCTAAAGTATAGAATACTACCGACAATTCGGGAAATACTATAAACGGGCTTCAGGTAAGACTGTATATTCGTTTATATAAGTAGATTGTGCAATAACATTTTTTCCCACCGTATCAAATTTATTTAGGTTAATTGAATATTGAAATATTATTATATTTCAAATAATCGACGTATTTTTTTATGATGGATAGTAAAAGTTCCAAAATAGAAGAAGTGTCTATCGAAGGAAGTACAAACCAGGATCAACGGTCGTCGGCCAAACGACCAAGAAACAAATCGACTGACACCGACGAGGAAACGGAAGAAGGGAGTAAAAGGAGCTTCTTGCATGAGGCAAGAAGCATTCAAAGCAACCTAAAAACGTTTCTCAAGAATTTTGACAAAAAAATGAATAACACAACGAGGAATTATATTAATGATAAAATCAAAAAATTAGTTGGTATTATTGAGGTTACTTACAATACAGCCAAGGAACTTAGAGATCAATACAAAGAAGATACAATCACAACACTTGTCCAAAAAGTGGTTAAACAAACATTGGAATCTCCATATGTACTTGAACTCATCAGTAGCCAAATTTTGGAAAAATCGAAAACAAGGCTACCGGAGGAAGATAAGCCAATCCAGCATCCGCCTGCAGCCATAGCCGGAACTTTCAAGGAGGCAAACAATGTTTATTCTTGTAATCTAGACCAGAAGGAAAACAAAACCTTCGAAGTCGTTCAAAGCAAAAGAAGCAAGAGGAAATCTAAATTGCAGCAAAGAAGAAAAGACGAAATTCAGGATCAAGAAAATAAAGATGAGACTCCAGTGCTTGGAAACATCCCTAAAAAAGATTAGCCAAGGACGATGGCAGATATCGTAAAATTACTGCCTATGAAGCCGACCCTGACAACAAAATCAACATATCTTACAATTAGTGGTTCGGGTAAAAGCCCAGCAGATATCATAAATGGACTTCCGTCACCTAATGACATAGGTGTAAATGCATCTATTGTTCGGGCAACTAAAGCAGGCTCAGTTTTGGTCCGCATAGAGGACAGCTCTCATGCAACCAGTGTGATAGGATGGCAGGGCCTGCGGGAGAACGGGTTACAGGCAAAGTTAGCGCTGAGGAAAAAGCCTAAGATGGAGGTGAGGGGTGTACCCCACTCCTGGGGCGCAGATGAACTTTCAAAATTTCGTTGGGAAAGAATACCCGAGAAGTCGGTCCCAACACCATTGATTAATGACGACATCCGACCTCTTTTATCCTCAACTGCTAAAAACGGTTTTACTAAGAATTGGGTGCTGGAGGTGCACCCAATGGTTCGGTTCCAGTTTTTAGACATAGGTAGTTTGAATGGAGGGTGGTGGTCTTTAACATTTGAGGACTACCTCGACGCCCCTCGGTGCACAAAGTGTCAGGGCTACGACCAAACAAAGGCCACATGCACGGCAGATGCTGTTGTATGTATTTGGTGTTCAAATAGTGTTCATATGATAAATGATTGCCCAAAGAAAAAGGTAATGGCTGACACGACTTTTATTAACTGTGTGCGGGCGAACACCCATCCCAGCCAAATGAAGCACAAGTCGGGAAGCCGGGAGTGCCCTGTGCACTTAACGTGGTGCAAGGAGGTGGCTAAAAGGACATATTATGAATAAGATCAACATCCTCCAGTTAAACATGGGCCGGCGAAGAGTTGTGGCAGATGAGCTTCGTGCTCTTTCCCAACGATATGATATCACCATATCTCTCATATATCCCGCCGTGCAATTTCTACCCTCAAACTATTCCATCACTTCCGCCATCTTCTACCCCAAAATACCCGTAGACTCCTAGTTTCCTCTCTCATCTTTCCCCACTTTGACTACAGCTGTGTGGTGTACGATGGCCTCTCGGTGGAACTGCGTGATAGACTCAAAAGACTTATGAATTGCTTCGTAAGATTTGTAATTGGAACCCCGAGACGCTCCCGTGTCTCCCACCACTACACTGAGTTAGGGTGGCTCTTCCCCTCCTTAAGAAGACAATATTTCCTTGGCACTTTCCTTTATCAAATCATTACCGATCATCGTCCTTCTTATGCCTACAACCTTCTCCAATTTAAGTCCTCAATACATTCACTCACTACAAGATCCCGACCCTCTGACCTATACATCCCTTCTCATAGATCTGCCTCATTCCAAAATTCCTTTATAGCCCGCTCTGTCAACTTTTGGAATTCCCTCCCGATCAAAATTCGACATGCCCCTTCCCTGTATACATTCAAAAACCTCCTATTCCAATTCCTGTTCCAAAAACAGTCTGATACCAGCTAACCATTAATATTATATATGTATTGTGTAGCAATCATATAATCATAACACTTGGTAAGAGATAGTACATGCATTTCCTACTATCGACGTAGGAATTTCAATACATACATTTTATTTTTATTTATTTTTTATTCAATTATAAGTAACTGTTTATTTTTATATATATATTCAAGTAAAGTTTTTTTTTTTTTTTGTCATTTTTTATGAAATGAACTCATTGTATCTCTTTTTCGTTCTTCATTTCTCAAAGTGTATGTTTATGTTGTTCAACCCTTAAATATAATTTTGTTCATAGTTCAAGTGATTCGTTCATAGTTTTAATTGTTTTGTTCATAATTTTAAATGCTCTGTACATAGTTTTATCTGTATTGTATATAGCTTGTGCACCTAAGGTTTTCTTTACTTTTTATTTTATTTTATCAATTTTATTTATTGTTTCAACATTCAGGCCAGTAATATTCTATTATTTTGTACATTATTGTTATTCTGAAGGGACTTAGTCCCAGAATAAAGTTTTTTTTTCTATCTATTTCTATCTATCATGGCGGTCCAGGAACCGACCTGCCGTGGGAACGTGGTCACAGGTTTTGGTCTCAAGTCGAGGGTTATAGCTCTAGGCAGTGGAGAGAGGAGGCCTAGGGCTGCTATTGTGATAAACAATCCTAACCTCGACTTGATGGATCTGAGGCAATACTCTATGGCAGATAATGTGGCATGTTATGTTAGGTGGGGTAATGTATCTTTTACCCTGGTTTTGGCCTATCTTCCTAACGGAAGAGATATTGAAGAAGACATATCTGCCATGGAAGTTATCACAGCTCACTCTCGAACAGACAGGAGAGGTGCTAAACTCAACGAGTTTATTTCAAGAGGCCAGCTAGTCGTCATAAACGATGTCTCTGCCCCACCTACGTTCTCTGGAGGTATGGGTGAGAGCTGGATTGACGTCACGCTGGCCTCGCCGACACTTGTAGGGCACATTGTCGATTGGACTACCAGATCTGAAACGAGTTCTGACCACAAAGTATTGGCATTCAGCCTGGTTCAGTACTCAGAAGGTTCCCAGGGTATCAACACTGGCTACATAACCCGCAGAAATGACTGGACTGCTTTTCGTTGCATGTTGGAGGGAGAACTCGCCGATGAAGATTGGGAAGTAGCAGAATCGGAGATCACAGATAACCTGGACTACAGGGTATCCCTGGTCGCCAATGCTATCCTCGATGCAGCTGAAAACTCCCTCAAACATCGGAAAGCGAGAGCTCGACCAGTTCCATGGTGGACGCCGGCCTTAACAACAATGAAGAGAGAGCTCTACAAGGCACGGCGGTCGTACCAGAAGTGCAGATGTGACGAGAGGCGCGCTGCACTTCGCAACGAGTATAAGTCCAAAGCCAAAGTATACCGAAGAGAGGTACGTTCACGAAAGCGTAGGTCCTGGGATGAATTTATTGCAGAAGAATCCTCGAAGAATCCTTGGGATATCCCATACAGAGTCACTATGGGTAAGTTTAACCCTCCGCAGACAATAGCAGCTCTTAAGTATGGAGATGCGCAAGCAACCACCTTCGAGGAAGCGGCTAACATCTTCATAAAGGCGATATACCCCAGAGATGATCCATCCCAGGACAATGAGGAGGAAGCTGACGTTCTACGTTATACCCTCCTGGCACGGACTTATGCCCACCGTGGGACATACATGATCTACGTATTGCCGTGGAAAAGCAGAAAAACAGGACGTGTTCCAGGACTCGATTCAATAGATGCGGCGATCTTGAAGAACAGTATCCCCTACATTGATGAGCGATTATTGAGGATTTTCAATGATTGCCTGCATCGGGGATACTTTCCAAAAATGTGGAAGATCGCAGATTTGAGACTCCTCTACAAGGGAGGAGGCAGGAATAAGCAGCTCCCAAAGTCATATAGACCTATATGTCTCCTCCCTATAATGAGCAAGGTCCTGGAAAATCTCATCTTAACCAGCCTACGACCAGTTCTCGCAAGGACTAGCCATCCGCGGCAATACGGTAGTACCAAGGGAAAGGGAACCGCCGATGCCCTGCTTCGAGTACAAGCAGACGTTGAACAGAAGGCTGAGCGGTATGTCATGTTGCTGCTTTTTGACATATCCTCCACCTTCGATAGTGTCTGGTGGCCGCGAGCACTTCAGCAGCTACAGAAGTAGCAATCTATACGCCCTCATAAGTAGTTATCTCCAGGACAGATTTGTTAAGGTCAGAGGTAGCTCTTATGAAACTGAAGCTTCCATAGAGAGGGGATGCCCTCAGGGATCAGTCCTTGGTCCGACTCTATGGAAGCTAGTGTTCGATGAGTTGCTGGGTGTGCTCGAAAATGAGCGGTTCCCTGCTACGGCTTACGTCGATGACTTGGCGGCAGTAGTAGCGTCAAACAGCAGAGCCGGAATAAAGCTACAAGCAGAGCGGTGCGCCGAATGGCCGCATCAAAGACCCAGGCGATCCTGCTGAAGGGAAAGACGGATAGGGCACACCCTATCAATCTGTGTATACAGGGAACGAGAATACGTCCAAGTGAGGTGGTCACCTACCTTGGCATAAGGTTTGGAAGAGGATTTAATATGACCCCTCATTTGGACTACTTAGGAAGTAGGGTGGCCCTAGCCTTGAATGGACTTAGTCGCCTAGGGGGTGCATTTTGGGGCCTCAGATACCCAGCTACGAGGATCATTTACGATGGAATGATAGTGGGTATTCTGAGGTACGCCTCTCCTGCGTGGTCTCAGAATCTCTCACACCGTCAGAAACGCAGATTGGCGACAATTCAACATACTGCTCTGTTGCGAGTCACAAAATCATACCGAAGTGTGTCTCATGAGGCGGTGCAGATCTTAGCAGGAGGGGTACCTCTCGACCTTCTCCTGCGAGAAGACTCGCTAATATTTAAGTTAAAAAGAGAAGGCTCAGCAGGTCTTCCGGAGAATATCCGGGTGAGGATTGCAGAAGACCCAAGAAAATGGAAGAGGATTATCCGAGAGGACACCATAGATGAGTGGAATCGGCGGTGGGTAACAACCTTGAAAGGAGCAACTTTAAGAAAATATTTCCCCACCGTCCGAAGTCGCTTGAAAGCTAAGTGGGTTCTCCCGGACTACTGGGTCTCTCAATTCCTTACTGGGCATGGGGGTTTCCGCTTTAAGTTACATAGTTTTGGAAAAGACATAGATCCCCTATGCCCCACTTGCGGAGTACCGGAGACGGCTGAGCATATTATCGTCAACTGCACCGCCTTTGATGGAATAAGGGCCGAAATGATAAGAAAAATGGGAATCTATGGCCTCACGGAGGATGAATTTCCCGAGTTAGTGACGGAGCAGAACTACCCGTATTACAAAGATTTTGTGTACGGGTGGAAAGCTGCTCTGGGACCCTCCCACTTTAATCTAGGAAGAGAACCTGCTAATAGAAGGCCACCAGACTAATATATTGAAAATAATGAAAAAAGAAGATATTTGAAAAAACAAAACAAAATTGAAAATTAATTTGTGGTTTAATAGCAGGAATGGCATGCACGTGTGTGATATGCCATCCCTGCAAAATCCCGTGTAGCCGAAAGGCAAGGAAGGGAGGCATAAATAAATAAATAACTATTATGTGCTTTAAAGAAACCAGACTATACAGTAACCAGAGTATACTTAGACTTATTTAATGGACACTCACTTTCCGAACGGTAAGATAATAAATAAGTAAGATGAGAAAATGCTCCTATTATGGACCCAAATAAAGTAGCCTCAATAAAAAGAGGAAGATTGAGCATGGGCTGAGGCAACCGTTACTAAAGGTGCCATTAGGTGGGCTCTGGGATAGTTCAGACCTTATAAGGTCCCTGGTATGGATGGTATATTACCGCGTACGTTTAAAGAAGGTCTTAATGCATTACTCTCTCGATTTAAAATATTACTTATATCCTCAATAGTCTTTCGATATATACCGGCGTCCGGGAGGGAATCATGCATCAGGAGGCGTTGGAAGGAATCTTGGTGGCTTGTTTATGCTCGTTTTATGTTCATCCAATTTAGGCAGTCAGCTTCCGAATACTTACCAAAATAGGCGATTCCTGATTTCGATTACCTATTCCAAGCATCTCAACCTGCTCGTCCATCCCGACTCTAATAATAAATATAGTATTTAATAGAATTTTACCTTGTTTTTTTTTTTTTTTTTTACTTCATTGCTACTGCTGAATTTAATGAATTCCTCTATCCTTGCCTCCTATAGCTGTCTATCCATCTGAGGTCAAATTCCTTATAAGCAACCTAAAACCTCGAAAATCCCCTGGACACGATCTACTTACTTCCCAGATCCTTAGACAACTTCCCAAAAAAGCAATTATATTCCTCGCATACTTATACAACTGTATCCTCCGCACAACTCACTTTTCTCTGACATGGAAACATTCCATAATCATCCTCTTCCCAAAACCAGGTAAACTTGTCAATAATACCTCATCCTATAGACCAATAAGCTTGCTCCAAATCCTCTCCAAAATCTTTGAAAAAATCCTTCTCAAACGCATCCTACCCATACTCGAAACCCACAATATCCCATCCCATCAGTTTGGATTCCGCTCAAGACATTCCATTGTTCAACAAGGCCTTCGCGTTGTTGACCATATATCCTCAGCGCTTAAAAACAAGCAATATTGCACCTTTGCCTTTCTGGACGTAGCGCAAGCTTTCGACCTGGTGTGGCATGATGGCTTGCTTTTCAAGCTCAAAACTCACCTACCCCAATCCTTGTACCTAGTCCTCAAATCCTACCTCTCAAATCGTTCCTTTCAAGTCCGCTGCGGCAATGAATTCTCCAACTATTATCCAATTTAGGCTGGTGTTCCACAAGGCAGTGTCTTGAGCCCAGTTCTCTTCATCCTCTTCACCGCTGACATTCCAACCAATCTCGATACCCTTCTAGCAACTTTCTCTGACGATACTGCAAATCCTGTCATCCCACTTAGATCCTGAAACAGCATCCTTAAATCTACAAAGACACATCTCCCTAATTCAGATATGGTGCAACAATTGGCGAATTAAAATCAATGAATCCTTGCATTTGGATCATTCAAGTTATCTTTAATCTCCGACGCAGATCCTTTCCACATATCCTTTATAACTCTGTACTCCCCGTCTCAGACACAGTTCGGTATCTTGGATTCCTTTTGGACGTAAGACTAACTTGGAACCCACATACCAGACTTAAAAGATTAGAACTTAACCGATGATTTGGCCAGCTATAGACTACAGACTACTTAACAGAAAATCCAATCTATCAATAGAAAACAAACTATTAATATACAAGACCATAGTGAAACCCATCTGGACCTACGGACTTTAACTGTGGGGGACAACTAAATTATCGAACATCAAACGCATCCAATCCTTTCAGTCTAAAGTCCTCCGTATGATAGTCAATGCTCCTTATTACGTTACAAACAAAACCCTACATCATGACCTTTACATCCCTTATATCCTTGATGTTATTCCATCCCGATCCTCAAATTTTCACATGAACCTAATCCACCATCTTAACCCTTTAGCACAATCCTTATCTAGCTCCAGTCATCCCTACAACCCTCCTCGAAGGTTGAAACGGCAGTGGCCTCGAGATCTCTTGTAAAGACGTCACTGGAGTTCTGGCAATGGCCAGCTTCTCCACTCAAGTCATGAGTGTTTGTGGTTTTAGTGCCCTCTCTCAGTCTTCACCGGACTGATAATGCCGGCGACGCGGTTCAGAGAGAAGCGCTGGGATCTCTTAGATTCTCGCTTTGTCCTTCACACTTGGGGGAAAGGGCTGGACTCGGAGATCTCTTGCCTGATTGTAAATATTGTATTTAAGTATGAATGTTTTTCTATTTATTTCTATTACTTATAATTTATTTAATTTTGCTACGAATTTCTGTATTTCATTTAATTTTAACTCCTTGCATACATTTCCTTGGTTTATTATAGTTTTTGCCTTTGTTATATAGATGTATATATATATATATATATATATATTATATATATATATATTTTTTTTTTTTTTATTGTATTGTATATATGGTATGAATGTGCCTCACTCAGCCTTATTACTCAGTGCCCTTAAGTGTGGCAAAATGTATTATTTCTCAATAAACAGATAAAAAAAAAAAACTTCATTGCTAAATATTTATTGATTCTTATTTCATTTAACTAAAACGCAAATATCTTACGACGACATCAATAATTTTAGAATCGATTTCATCAATATAATATTGATTTAGACACTGTTCCACTTTATGGCAGTGTGGCAAAGAATTATAATGGTTTGCTTAAAGCGCTATTTTACCATGAAATCATAACAACTAGTTCATTTTTTAAACTTTATGTTAACGTAATTAATTAATTAATTAACCATCAATAAATAAATGTTGGCTCTTCTGCTGCTAAGGCATAAAATCATTTGTAATAGAAATAATTTCGATAAATATATATACACTGACAGCAAAAAAAGTTGTATTTGTATATAATACATAGTATTTGTATATAATACTTAGTATTTATGGAATTTTATAATCTTTTTTACCTTTAATAATCAAAATGTGATTTTGTAAGAATGATTTTTAAATTTTTTTTTTTTAGCTTATTTATTGAAAAATATTACATTCTGCCTCAAGGACATTTATAATAGTGTTCACAGACCACATTCACACTCTATGTACAATAAATAAAATAAATTATACAGAAAAATCATACATATACAATAAATAAGAATAAAATAAACTCAAAATAAATGAATGAAATAATCACATACATACCTATATACCTATATATTCTTACAACAAGTCTCTGGGCCGATGCCGCTTCAACCTTTCAGGAGGATTGTAGGGATGGCTGGAGCTAGATAAGGATTGTGCAGTTGGATTTGGATGATATGTAAGGTTTTGGTGGAATTTGGAAAATTTTTGAGAGATAATGTCTAGGACAAATAGGATATTAAGGTCATGGTGTAGGTTTTTGTTGGTTAGGTAGAAAGGAGCATCGATTATTGTTCGAAGGACTTTAGATTTTAAGGATTGAATGCGTTTTATTTTAGAAAATTTTGCTGTTCCCCACAGTTCAAGTCCGTAAGTCCAAATAGGTTTCAGTATTGTCTTGTAGATCAGTAACTTGTTTTCAATGGAAAGTTTAGATTTTCTGTTTAGTAGCCGGTGTAGTTGGCGGTATAGTTGGCCATATCGTCGGTTTAGTTCCTGTCTTTTAAGTCTAGTATGAGGGTTTCACGTTAGTCGTCTATCTAAGAGAACACCAAGGTACCGGACTGTGTCTGAGAAAGGAAGCTGGATGGAATTTAAGTGTACTAGTGGACAGGAACTGTGTCGGAGCGTGAAGGTGGTGTGTTGGCATTTGGATTCTTTTACTTTAATACGCCATTTATTACACCAGTGCTCAATCATGCAGAGGTGTCTTTGAAGGTTTTAGGATGCTATATCAGGATCTGAGTCGGATGATAGAATGGCGGTGTCATCAGCAAAAGTTGCCAGGAAGGTATCGGGATGGACAGGGATATCGGCGGTAAACAGGATGTAAAGGACGGGACACAATACGCTACCTTGAGGAACACCTGCCTGAATTGGAAAGAAATTCGAAAATTGAGTACCACAGCGATCTCGGAAGGTACGATCTGAGAGGTAGGAACGGAGGACAAGGTATAAGGACTGAGGAAGATGGGTTTTCAGCTTCGAAAGAAGCCCGGCGTGCCATACCCGGTTGAAAGCTTGAGCTATATCCAGAAATGCACTCGAGCAATATTGCTTGCTTTCCAATGCTGCGGAAATAAGATCGACCACTCGGAGTCCTTGTTGGACTGTGGAGTGTTGTAAACGAAATCCGAACTGATGGGAAGGAAGATATTGGGATTCTATAAAGGGTAGGATTCGTTTCAGGAGGATCTTTTCAAAGATTTTTGAGAGAATCGGAAGCAGGCTAATTGGTCTGTAGGACGTTGAGGTGTTGGGAAGTTTGCCTGGTTTCGGAAACAGGATAATAGTTGAATGTTTCCACAAAAGAGGAAAGTGGGTGGTTCGTAGGATGCTATTGTATATGTATGTAAGGAATATGACAGCTTTAGAAGGGAGTTGTGTAAGGATCTGAGAGGTAAGGAGTTCGTATCCAGGTGATTTGCGGGTAGGTAGTTTTTGTAAGAGGAATTTGACCTCAGAAGGATTAACTGCTTTAGGCGGTAAGGAGAGTGGGATGGGTGAATTTAGGAATTCCTCTACTGCTGACATGTGGGTGAGATTGGATTCTGGATGAGAGGTAAAGATAAGGGAAAGGTATTTGGCGAATTCCTCGGCTCTATCTTCGTCAGACGCTGCCCAAGAGCCATCACCTCGACGGAGAGGATGTGATATATGATGGGGTTTCAGGATATGTTTAGCGATCTTCCATAGGGAATTGTCATGAGAAGAGAGAGAAGTAAGGTAGGAGTTGAAGGATTGGGATCTGAAGGTGGCCAATTCTATCTTTAATTTTTTGCAAAAATAATTATAGGATTGACGATCGGAGGGGTGTCTAGTACGTTGCCATAATAATCCGGCACGGCGTTTGGTATGGATTAGGTCTATGAGGTGTTAAGGTTACTTATTTTTCTTGGGAGTTCTTGAGGACTGGTTTGGAGAGGAAGCAGTCCAGATTCTTTGTTCTTTAGTGGTGGTAAAAAAGTGTACGGCTTTGTCAAGGTCATCTGGGATTTTCAGGGTAATTCTGAGGTCAATTTTATCGGAATGGATTTGGTGAAAGAGTTTCCAGTTAACTGTGCCTCTGATGAAGGGCGGTGGAGAAGACTTAGGAATAAGAGCTAGAGATAATTGGATTAATAATGGACTATGATCTGAGGATAGTTCGGCAAGACGGGTAAGGGAAAGATTGAGTGGACCTGAGCCACTGTGGATGAAAAAATCAAGGATATTGGGATTGCGGTTAGGTTCTGTGGGCCAGTAGGTAGGTGAGTTAGGAGAAAGGATACTGAAACCTTGGGAATTGAGTGCAGATAACAATGTTCTGCCACGAGAATTCGTGGTTCTAGAACCCCATTGATGGTGTTTGGTGTTTAAATCTCCACCCAGGATGGAATGATGTCCTAATTAGTTGAGAAGAGAACTGAACTGGATATTGGATATGGATCTGTTAGGAGGGAATATGCTGATGCTATGGTGACGGGAAAGGAGAAGTTTTTGATTATGATAGCGGTAGATTGTAGGAAATCTTGTGTCGGTAATGGGAGCTGGTGATGAGAAAGGGAGTTGTGTACAATAACAGCAGTACCGGCATGTGCTTTACCGTCAGGATGATCAGTACAGTATGTTATGTATTGAGGTATTTTTAAGTGCTGTTTTCTGGTCAGTCGTGTTTCCGTAATTAGTGCTACGTCGATGTTCTTGTCCAGTAATAAAGCTGTTAGTTCGTCAACGTGATTTCTAACACCATTCGCATTCCAAAGGAGAATGGATATGGTTTTTGGGATGTGAGTCATTAAGGATTTTTAAAAGGAGGGATAAGGTGAGATACGAGATTTGTGAGGAGTGATATGAGTGGAGTAACTAGGGATTTAAAATCGGTAAGGAATGATGCCAGCAAACTGGTGAGATCTGTTGCATTTGAAGGAGGAGGGATATGATGAATTTGTTCTTGATGGTTAGGTTTATTCGGATCAATAGGATTTTGTTGTTGGGATTGAGGTTGTTGTTGCAGCAGGGCTTGACATTTATCGGTTGAGCTCTTACCTCTAAGTAGCTAGGAAAATGATATACCATTGTTTAATATTCTAGAAGGTTCTCTCTCTCTTCTTGGTTTTCCTGCTACATCTTGAATCTGGTGTCTGGATTTGAGATTCTTGTAAATTTGGCATCCTTTGTAGTTAGCCGGGTATCCCTCCAGGCATAGTGCACACACTGCAGGATCTTGTATCGGTTTTGTGCACTCCACTGATTTGTGCTGTTCACCTTATTTCACGCAACGCGGTAGATGGTGACAGTAAGTCTTCGTGTGGCCCTACGCCTGACAAGTATGGTACTGCACGATTTCTCTCTTGGAGTATGGTTTCTCTACTTTCACCATTGTGTAATATAATCTTGTGATATCGTATATTTTCTTAATACCGAGTGATGGCTTTAGATCTACGAAAAATAAAGGTAGTGGAACTTTATTTTTTACTCCAGGCTACTCCTTTTTTCTCCAATCTTTCTTACGATTGAAAAATTGTGCTCTTAACTGGTCTCTTAGAATTTGCCTATTATAAGCAGAATCTCTCTGATTTTTTTCATTGAATACATTTCACGTGTACACCAGAGCAGTAGATATTGCTGTTTCATATATTTTTTTTATAAATAATTGTTTTTTTTTCTTTTTTTCTTTTTCTTTTATTTTTTTCTTCTTCCATTCTTTCTTTCTTCTCTTAAGGTATGCGGTATACTCACCAAGTGATGTCCAGTAAGGTGCCCAAGAGGACTCGGTCAAACGGAATAAGCTCGCCAGCCAAACAAAGAACTCGTCGCTGCCTATGAGAAACATCTCCAACAACAAAAGTGAACACTTCGGGCGACATGTGGGCGTCCATTAAAATAGAACGATCACCGATTTCGTTGAGGATAGGCAACACATGAGGTTCCAAAATCTCATCTACATAGCGAATGGCCGTCAAAGACCCTCCACGAACAACAACCAATTCTGTGCGGCACTCCATTGAAATCCCAGCCCACACCATTAAGGAACGACATTGGAAAGGTTGGATCTGGGAAAAATTGCAGGCTGCATATCTTTTGTTTATTCTTCTCCACACATTTCACGCCTGTCTGTATATCGAAGAGCTAATCTTGACTCATCTGTAAAAAGTGCAGCACTCCATTCGTCCATAGTCCAATGGCTGTGTTCTCGAGCAAAAGCCAGCCGTGTTACTCTGTGAATTCTGGTCAACTCTGGTCCTCTTACTGGACGAAAAGCCATTAATCCATACTCATTTAATCTTCTCCGAGCGGTACGTTCAGAAATTTGCACAACTTGAACTTATTCGAGCTGATGAATCGCTTGAACAATGGTAAGGTGACGGTTTCGTAAAATTCTCAAAGTCAAAAACCGGTCGTCCCGTGGTTCTGTTACCCTAGGCCGTCCAGAACCGGGCCTTCTATTAGAAGAACCAGTTTCCCGAAAACGCCTGACGGAGTCTCGTAATTTTTCATATGGAACTCCGATAACATTAGCTGCATATCTAATGGAACGTCCATCATCAATAAGTGCCACACCACGCGCAACATCCTCAGCACTAAGAAGCATTTTTAAACTAATATTGAAAAAATTAACCTCGCGCGGGCTCATTACCGCGTATGGGGAGCGTCCCACGGGTGGCGGATGTGGGGATGGTCGGTGGAAATTCCTTGGAAGTTCCTCCCGGCTAAGTCCGATGGACTCGCTGACCAACAATGAGAGGGGCCCTCCAGACTTGCTGGAGGGAGGGGACCTCTAGACTTGCTGAAGGGAGGGGACCTCCAGACTTGCTGGAGGTAGGGGCCCACCAGACTTGCTGGAGGGTGTGACGTAGGATTGAACGCCCTACTCACATATCTTTAGTTCACCAAACACCCCAAAAAGTCATGGATCTCCCTAAGGTAAAACGCTCATTATCTGGAGGTAAACTAGTCCCCCATTCGGGTCTCCGGGTGGGGACTGCTTTAGGGGATTCATGGCGCAAGATGAAATATAGGGATTTAAATATTGGTACGTGGAACGTAAGGAGTTTAAACACAGCAAGGGGGCTAAAATCGGTCGCGAATGAGGTAAATGGGTACAATTTGGATGTCGTGGCTCTGCAAGAGGTTCGCTGGCCAGGGGAGGGCTCGATAAGTGGTTGGAACCGTGGTTTGATGAAGATTGCTTAAACATGTGTGAAAAAAGAAAAGCCGCTAAATTAAAAGCTCTAAATAATCCTAGCGAAGACAATCTGGAATACTTCCGAATCTCAAAGAACGAAACGACAAAATTGCTCAAAAATAAAAAAAGGGAATATCTTAAAAATAAAATAATTGAAATAGAAACTAATAGAATCGAAAATAACGTAAGAGACATGTACAAAGGTATAAACAGATCACGTAAATATGTAGGGCCCGTAACGTCTGGAATTAGGGATGATAATAACAATATTCTGACCGATCCGGTTGACATATTGAATAAGTTTAAGGACCACTTTGACAATATTTTAAATACGGGAAATTATGATCTGTGTCCTCCTTCTGAGTACCAGAGTGCTGAACCGTTAATAGAAGGACCAAGTAAAGAGGAAGTTGAAGTAGCTATCGGAAAATTAAAATCATATAAAGCAGCGGGAATCGATAATATTCCTACTGAACTAATTAAGGCATGCGGGGAAGCTGGAGTTTCTAAAATACATCGGTTGGTTAAAAAGATCTGGGTGAACGAGAAATTACCTGAAGAATGGAAAGAATCTATTCTTATTCCGATTCACAAAAAGGGTCCGAGGACGGATTGTAATAACTATCGAGGAATTTCACTCCTTCCGGTATGTTATAAAATATTCACTTTAATCTTAACCAGTCGAATCACGGAATACGCCGAGGAAATTATCGGAGACTACCAATGCGGATTTAGACGGAATCGTTCGACTATTG
The DNA here is from genome assembly GCA_928085145.1 of Nezara viridula. Classification (NCBI taxonomy): domain Eukaryota; kingdom Metazoa; phylum Arthropoda; class Insecta; order Hemiptera; family Pentatomidae; genus Nezara; species Nezara viridula. Next base: position 205,911,794 of record OV725078.1, read on the forward strand.
ATCAAATATTTTCTTTACGGCAAATATTAGAGAAAAAATTGGAGTATAACGGTATTGTTCACCAGCTGTATATAGATTTTAAAAAGGCTTACGATTCTATTGACCGCCAGAAACTGTATAATATTCTAATCGAGCAGGGGATTCCAAAAAAACTAGTAAATCTAGTCAGGATGTGCTTGACGGAGACACTCAATAAAGTTAGAATCGGTAATAATTTGTCCGAAAAATTTGAGGTTCGTTCGGGCTTAAAACAGGGGGATTCTCTTTCGCCTGTCCTGTTCAATTTGGCATTAGAACATGCCATTAGGGAGGTAATGCGAACCGAGAAAGGGTTGGATCTGGGCGGGACAACATCCGTGCTGGGCTATGCTGATGATCTGGTACTGTTAAGCGAAGACGTTGAAACTATAAAACTAAATACGACAACGTTAATGAAAGCCGGTAAAGAACTAGGACTCGAAATAAACGTGGATAAAACAAAATATATGGTTAGCTGCAAAAATGGCGATACTACTGGTGATATCGATATAGATGGTAATATGTTTGAACAGGTAGATAAATTTAGGTATCTAGGTTCTACGATAACTAGAAAAAACGAAATTGAAGAAGAGATTAAGGTTAGACTGAAGGCGGGGAATGCTTGTTATTTTTCTGTGACAAAACTACTTAGTTCGCGCCTCTTGTCCCGAAACTTAAAAATTAGAATCTATAAAACAATTATCTTGCCTACAGTTCTTTATGGATGCGAAACTTGGCCGCTTACATTAAGGGATGAGCAGCGTCTTAAGGTTTTTGAAAATAAAGTATTGCGTAGAATATTCGGACCGAAGAAGGATGAGTTAACCGGAGAGTTCAGACGGTTACACAACGCCGAATTGCGTGAGCTGTATCCGGGTAATATAATTGAGGTAATTTCATCGCGGCGAATCAAATGGGCTTGTAAAGTTGTTGGGCTTAGTAACGAGAGAATTCCTAAAAGGTTAATATTTGCTGTGCCGAATGGTAAGCGTCCGAGGGGTAGACCGAAGCGAAGGTGGAAAGATTGCATTAAAGCCGATCTGAAGGGACTGGGTTTGGACGGCGAACGGTGGAGGGAGGTGTGTAACAAGCGATTGGTGGTGTCGGCATCAAACCTTCGGGTTCGCTAAGCCTTATTATTATGATTATTATTATTGAAAAAATTAAAAGCCGGAGACTAAGAAATGTGCTGCAAGAAACGGCACTGAACTAATGATACTAAATAAACATCTTGATTCCATAGAAAGTAAACATTGGAATCTAGAATCATTTCATTGAATTAAGGATTAAGGGTTATTGTCCTCTATATTAACATTCCTAATTGAAAACAAACAAAAAGATTACCTATTTATTAATTAAAAACAATAGACCGATCCAAAGCAGAAATATTTTTAGATGAAAATATGAAAAAATCGAGTGGGTGGAATTTTTTGCCTGTCAGTATATATATATGTATATATATATATATATATATATATATATATATATATATATATATATATATATATATATATATATATATATATATATATATATATATGTATATATGTATATATATACTTGCTTTGTAGATCGCTCGAGATACGAGGCATCTCGGTTCGAGCAGGTGAGACCCCCGCAGCCCTGGTTACAAGTATTGGGGTCGGTCTGGGCATTAAACTCAATTTCGAAGATACAGACACTGTGTAGCGCCGAAGAGAAGAAAAGATGACCCGCGACCACCGCCTATCATCGCGAAATTTGTCAGGCAGTCAGTGAGAGACGACCTGGTGCAGAAGCGAAAAGTAAAAAGGGACTTTTCGACGCGGGAAATCGGTTGGCAGGAAAATGACTGCCACCGTATCTATCTCAGCGAGGAAACGACCCCGACGAACAGGTACCTTTACTGGTTCGCTCGGCAGAAGAAAGCAGCGGGGAAAATAAAATATATTTGGTTCTCCGGCGGCAGACTGCGGTGTCGAAAGGATGACGGTTATCAGGTTGTCTTTATCGACCAGAGTCAGGATCTAGATGTCTTCGATTAACTCTTCGATCCCTGTTCACTTCTCAACACCGACAAAAAATTTGGAATAGTTTACAGGACTCAAATTGAAAATCAGGATTGTATGTTATGTTCTTTGTATGTTATGCAACTTTTTAATTAATTTATTTCTATTGATTATTTCTTTTACATATATTTTTCTTTTTAATGTTTTTTTTCTTATATTTCAATTTTTACAGTATTTCATATAATGTATCATATCCGGTCTAGCGTCCCCCTTCTCCCTTCACCTCTTTATCGTTCCTTTTTCTTCCACTCACCATACTATCAGGTCCGACACTTGGCTAGATTTCTATATTATAGACTCTGCACAAAACCTCCACTCTTTTTCACCACTGCCAGTATCCTTTTTGTCATCTCACGATCTGATACAAATAACATATAATATCCGAACTCCTCCTATTCAGCCTCGAACTATCACCTTCCGCCATCTAGATTTCCTTACACGAGAGCAAATATTACCTGACCTGGAAATCCTAGATTGGAATGAAATATATTCTTGCACTTCTATCGACTCTATGGTCGATATTCTTACTACCAATCTCCTCAATATCCTCAATACTCATGCCCCTCTCAAAACCTCTACATTTCGTCACCCCCCGGCTCCCTGGTTGTGTCAGCAAATTAAAGATCTTCAGAAGAGACGTGATGCTGCTCGCAGATGCTTTAGGCGTACTAGACTCGCTGACGACTACCAAGCGTTTAGGGTGCGCTGTAACCTGACAGAAACCAAAATCCGAAGAGCCAAACCCACCTATTTCCACGAAGCCCTTTGATCAGCTCCTGATTCCAAACCCAAATGGCAACTCCTTCGTAAACTCTCCCTCTGTGATTCTTCCAGATCACCTTCAGCCGCAGTCTTTCCAGTCAAACCTGATGATTTAAATTCATATTTTATATCAGCTTCCTCCTCCATTTCTCTATCAACCTCTTCCTTCTTTACTCCTGGAATATCATTTAACGACGACAACTTTTATTTTTCAGATATTTCTCCTACAGACATCATATCCGCCGTGATGAAATCTCATTCCAATTCCATTGCTCTAGATGGTATTCCCGTCAAATTAATCAAATTATGCCTTCCTGAAATCCTTCCCGCTCTACTTTTCATCTACAATTTCTCCCTTGAGAACGCAATATTCCCTTCCTCATGGAAGAAAGCCATTGTCCGTCCTTTACTTAAAAATCCTACCCTTTCTTCCCCTGAAGATTACCGTCCAATCTCAATCCTTTCTAACCTTGCAAAACCTCTAGAACGAATAGTCCAATCCCAAGTTTCCAACTTCCTAGAACAGTCCAAACAACTTGACCCTTACCAGTCTGGTTTTCGACCAGGCTACTCCACACAATCCGCACTAATCAAAATCGTTAGTGATGTTCAGTCGGCCATAGATGACAAAAAACTTACTGTCCTTATCCTCCTAGACTTTTCCAAAGCCTTTGATACCATTAACCATTCCATCCTTTTCTCCAAATTGAAATCGTTATCCTTTTCCAACAGCTCTATCCTTTGGTTTCAATCATTCCTCTCTCAACGTACCCAAGCAGTCTCTATCCCCAACCAACCTTTATCATCCTATCTAACTCTGTCCTCAGGAGTGGCACAGGGCTCTAGCATATCTCCTCTCCTTTTTATTTCATACATTAACGATCTTCATAAATCAATCCTTCACTGTTCCCATCACCTTTATGCCGGTGATTCCCAAATTTACCTCTCCTTTGCTCCCTCTGAATGGTATGATGCATTTGCCAAAATACAAGAAGACCTAAATCGGGTTTGTGCCTGGGCAAGTAAAAATGGATTAAGGTTAAACGCTGCTAAAACCCAAGCCATTGTCATTGGTTCCAAACTCCTTCTCAGATCCAATACCAACATTCCTCTCCTGCACCTAAATGACCAACCCATCATCTTCAACACTTCAGTTAAAAACTTAGGTGTTATCATAGATCAAACCCTCTCCTGAAATCACCATATTTCCCTCATATCCCGACGTTCAATTTCCATCCTGAAACTCTTCCATCACTTCCGCCATCTGCTACCCATATCCACACGTAGACTCCTAGGACCCGGCCTCATCTTCCCTCACATTGACTACGGGCTGGGTAGTGTACGGTGGCCTCTCATCGGGAGACTGAAAAGAATAATGAATGGCTTAGTACTATTTGTCAATGGGACCCCCAGACGTTCTCATGTTTCCCACTACTACTCCGAGTTAGGGTGGCTCTTTCCCTCCTTCAGAAGACAGTACTTCCTAGGTACATTCCTTTACCAAATAATCTATAATCATCGTCCGTCCTACGCATTCAATCTCCTTCAATTCAAGTCATCTATCCACTCCCTCTCCACAAGATCTCGTCCTTCCGACCTTTATACCCCTTTCCACAAATCGGCCTCATTTCAACACTCCTTTATTGTCCGATCCACCACATTTTGGAATTCCATTCCACTTAAAATCCGCCATGCACCATCCTTATCCACATTTAAAACCCTCTTATTCCAATTCCTCCTTACAATTCAAGGAGACGCTGGGTAGCCATTTATAATGTAAATCATATATGTATATAATCTCCCCTATATGTATACTATCTCTTCTTTTCTCCAATCAATCAACATCATAGGATTTAGATTATATAGAACTTGTATAATGTTTACAATACTATTATTGTATTCTTCGAACATACTATTATTACTATAACATCTTTATTATTTTTTTTCTTTTAGTTGTTTGGCAATAATAACTTCTAATTGGTAACAATTGAGTATATTTTTATCATATTTACATGTTAACACTTAGTTGACGTTTCGGGATGTCTTATACCAATAATAATTGGGTTTCTGCCATAGTCTATAGACTATGGCTGAAACCCCATTATTGGTCAAAAGGAGGATGTTGCTCTAGATGATACATTTTAGAACATGAATTAGAAATTTGACGATGGAGCACATTATTATTATTAAATTTAAGCCTTGCATCCACAAGAGTATTGGGATTGCAGTTCCGAAGATGGGAATAGATATCCCAACGTCAACTAAGTGTTAACATGTAACGTTGATAAAAATATACTCAATTGTTACCAATTAGAAGTTATTATTGCCAAACAACTAAAATAAATAAACAACTTCCCAGAAAAAAAAGAAAAAAGAAGATTTTTTTTTTTTTCATTAATACAATGACATGACAACAAAAGTTATTTGTCGCTCATTTATAATTCCATAGCTTATTGTGTATAGCAACTATTTTGCAGTATTAGGACCTTATTGCTCATATTAAGTCTTACTATATCTGTACAGTTATGTAAATACTTCTTTTATCCCTTATTTTTTAGTTGTTTTTTTGTTTGTTTTTATTTATTGTAATATACATTTTGGCCAGATGTAATGTTAATTTTATGTACAATATTGTTATTCTCAAGGGACGTAGTCACAGAATAAAGTTGATTCTTCTATTCTATTCTATATATAATCTATTGAGCATCTTCACAAAGACTACGAGCTATTGAAGAATTTTCGGATTTTTTTTTTTATATCAATTCATGATATTTACAACTTTATTAATAAATAAAATACATTTAGATAATTTGATAACAGAAAAAAATTACATGAAATCACTTGTTGAGAAACTAACAACTGGTAGCACTCTAAAAACAAAATGAATTTACAAGAGATCTTGAGGCCATCTTCTTTTCAGACGCCTCGGAGGGTTATCAGGGATAGAAGAGGAAGCAAGGTAAGAGACGAGAGGATTCGGATGGTTCTGAAGTTTATTATGGAAGGATTGGTATCTGGATTGGGCCAAATCGGAAACATAAGAGACATTAAGGTCATTATGGATTATTTTTTGGTAACAAAGTAAGGATCATTGAGGATTTTCCGAAGGATTTTGGATTGTAAGGATTGGATACGAGAGGAATTCGATGGTTTAGTGAAGCCCCAAAGCTTAACTCAGTAAGTTCAAATAGATCTTATTGTAGTCATGTATATGAGTCTTTTGTAATTAACTGGAAGCTTAGAGAGTTTCTCTAGTAAGTGTTGGAGTTGTCGGAAACGTTGAGCGGTTTCTTGTCGTTTCAGTCTGGAATGAGGATTCCAAGTTAGACCTTTGTCCAATGTATCGGATTTGTTCAACAGGGATAAGTGGGGTATTATTAAAGGATACTGTGGGACATGAGGTCATATGTTTAGGTCAAAGGGTAAAGGTGATTTGATGGGGTTTATTAGAATTTATTTTAATCCTCCAGTTCCGACACCATTCTTCAAGGCATGTGATGTGTGATTGAAGAGTTTGGGATGGAATAGTTTGGTCATTATTAACGGATAGGACACATGTGTCATCGGCATGCATGGTAATAACAGTGTTAGGATGGGTTGGGATGTCAGCTGTATGAACTGTGTAAAGAATAGGACCAAGGATACTACCTTGAGGAACACCAGCAGACTGGGAAAAGAGGGATGAATAATTATTATTGTGATTTACTTTGAAGTATCTATCAGTAGGAGAGGAACGGATAATCAGGAAATATGTAGGATGTAGGAATTTACGGAGTTTTTAAAGTAATCCCGGCTGCCAGGCTCGATCAAAAGCCTGTTCTAAATCGAGAAAGACCCCGTGCAGTACATTCAGAACGTACCTAGGAAATATTGTCTTCGGAAGGAGGGGAAAAGCCACTTTACCTCAGCGTAGTGGTGAGAAACATGGGAGTATCTTGGGGCCCCGATCACAAATTTTAAGCAGCTGTTCATTAGTCTTTTCAGTCTATCGCGGAGCTCCACAGAGAGGCCATCATACACCACACAGCTATAGTCAAAGGGGGGGGGAGGAATGAGAGAGGAAACTAGGAGTCTACGCGTATGTTGAGGTAGGAGATGGCCGAAGCGATGGAATAGTTTGAGGGTGGAAATTGTCCGTCGAGAGATATGAGAAATATGGTGATTCCAAAAGAGGTTTTGATCAATGAAAAATCCTAAATTTTTAACATAGGAGTAGAAGGATATTGGCTGGTCATTAAGGTGAAGGATGGGAAAGTCTGGATGGGATCTAAGAAGGGGCTTGGAAGCAATGACAATGGCCTGAGTTTTGGCGGCATTTAACCTTAATCCTGCTAGGGTATGGAGACTGCTTGGGTACCTTGTGAGAGGAAAGATTGAAACCAAGAGATGGAACTATTGGAGAAGGATAATAATTTCAGTTTGTTGAAAAGGATGGAATGGTTAATGGAATCGAAGGCTTTGGAGAAGTCGAGAAGGATAAGGATAGTTAACTTTTTATCATCTATTGCAGTTTGAATGTCGCTGGTGATTTTAATTAAGGCGGATTGTGTGGAGTAGCTGGGACGGAAACCAGATTGGAGAGCATCAAGTTGGTTGGACTTTTTAAGGAAGTTGGAGACTTGGGATTGCACCAATTTTTCTAAGGGTTTTGAGAGGTTGGAAAGAATTGAGATTGGGCGGAAATCTTCTGGTGAGGTCGGATTAGAATTTTTATTCAAAGGAAGGACAATGGCTTTTTTCCAAGATGTAGGGAATACTGAATTCTGAAGGGGGAAATTGTAGATGAAAAGAAGGACTGGGAGGATTTCAGAAAGATATAACTTTATTAATTTGACAAGGATGCCATCAGGTCCTATGGAATTGGTGTGGGATTTCATTACAGCGGTAAAAAGGTATGTAGGGGAAATGTCGGAAAAATAAAAGTTATTGTCGTTAAATGGTATCTCTATAGGAAAAGTCGGAACAAGAGGATAAATGAGAGGTATTAGCAACAGCTATAAACAGCGAGTTTAGATCATCAGGAGATATTGGAAAGGCTGGGGTAGGGGATCTGGAAGGATCACAAAGGGAGAGTTTACGAAGCAGTCGTCATTTTGATTTTATGTCAGGAGTTGAGGAAAGGGCTTCGTGGAAGTAGAGGGATTTCGCACGCCGGATCCTTGTTTGTGTCAAGTTGCGAAGCACCCTGAACGCTTGGTAGTCATCTGCAAGCCTAGTACGTCTGAAGCGTCTACGAGCAGAGTCGCGCCTCTTCTGCAGGTTTTTAATTTCCTGACACATCCAAGGAGTAGGCCGGTGACGAAATGTAGAGGTTTTGAGAGGGGCATGGGTATTGAGGATATTGAGGAGATTTTTAGTAAGAATATTGACCATAGAGTAGATAGAAGTGCAAGAATATATTTAATTCCAATCTAGGATTTCCAGGTCAGGTAATGTTTGCTCTCGTGTAAAGGAATCTAGATGGCGGAAGGTGATAGTTCGAGGCTGAATAGGAGGAGTTCGGATATTATATGTTATTTGTATCAGATCGTGAGATGACAAAAAGGATACTGGCAGTTGTGAAGAGGAGAGGAGGTTTTGTGCAGAGTCTATAATAATGAAATCTAGCCAAGTGTCGGACCTGCTGGTATGGTGAGTGGAAGAAAAAGGAACGATAAAGAGGTGAAGGGAGAAGGGGGACGCCATACCGGATATGATACATTATATGAAATACTGTAAAAATTGAAATATAAGAAAAAAAACATTAAAAAGAAAAATATATGTAAAAGAAATAATCAATAGAAATAAATTAATTAAAAAGAGATGATTATTCTGGGATAGAGGGGAAAAAAATTCAATATGGTAGATTCAAAGGAGGTGTGAAATGGAACAAGAGGAGGACGGTATACCACAGCGTAGAGGAGAGGAGAAGTATTACAAAGGATTTCAACTAATAGGTATTCAATTTGTGGATGGTTGGAAGATCGGTATAAATCGAGGATTTGGGTCTTCAGGCTGTTGTGGACAAATATGGCTACTCCATCGCCAGGCCGGCTTACCCGGTCATGACGGAAGAGGTTGTAATTAGGCAGGGAGACAGAAGAGGATGGGATATAAGGTTTGAGCCAAGTTTCGGAGATAGCTATAATATGGTTAAAATTTTGAGTGAAATACTGCAGGAATTCGTCATAGTGGGCGGGGAGGGATTGAGAGTTAACATGGCAGGTGATTAGGGTACTAGACATGAGAAGGATTTGGAAGGAGACAGTCAGAGTTCGGTAGAGAAACACTAACAAATAAAAAATACAGAAAAGCTATTACAATTAATGAAAATGAGAAAAAAAAAATGTTTAAAGAAACAAAAAATAGAAAGCATATAGTAAAAAATAATAATAAGGCTTAGCGAACCCGAAGGTTCGATGCCGACACCACCAATCGCTTGTTACACACCTCCCTCCACCGTTCGCCGTCCAAACCCTGTCCCTTCAGATCAGTTTTAATGCAATCTTCCCACCTTCGCTTCGGTCTACCCCTCGGACGCTTACCATTCGGCACAGCAAATATTAACCTTTTAGGAATTATCTCGTTACTAAGCCCAACAACTTTACAAGCCCATTTGATTCGCCGCGATGAAATTACCTCAATTATATTACCCGGATACAACTCACGCAATTCGGCGTTGTTTAACCGTCTGAACTCTCCGGTTAACTCATCCTTCTTCGGTCCGAATATTCTACGCAATACTTTATTTTCAAAAACCTTAAGACGCTGCTAATCCCTTAATGTAAGCGGCCAAGTTTCGCATCCATAAAGAACTGTAGGCAAGATAATTGTTTTATAGATTCTAATTTTGAAGTTCCGGGACAAGAGGAGCGAACTAATTAGTTTTGTCACAGAAAAATAACAAGCATTCCCCGCCTTCAGTCTAACCTTAATCTCTTCTTCAATTTCGTTTTTTCTAGTTATCGTAGAACCTAGATACCTAAATTTATCTACCTGTTCAAACATATTACCATCTATATCGATATCACCAGTAGTATCGCCATTTTTGCAGCTAACCATATATTTTGTTTTATCCACGTTTATTTCGAGTCCTAGTTCTTTACCGGCTTTCATTAACGTTGTCGTATTTAGTTTTATAGTTTCAACGTCTTCGCTTAACAGTACCAGATCATCAGCATAGCCCAGCACGGATGTTGTCCCGCCCAGATCCAACCCTTTCTCGGTTCGCATTACCTCCCTAATGGCATGTTCTAATGCCAAATTGAACAGGACAGGCGAAAGAGAATCCCCCTGTTTTAAGCCCGAACAGACCTCAAATTTTTCGGACAAATTATTACCGATTCTAACTTTATTGAGTGTCTCCGTCAAGCACATCCTGACTAGATTTACTAGTTTTTTTGGAATCCCCTGCTCGATTAGAATATTATACAGTTTCTGGCGGTCAATAGAATCGTAAGCCTTTTTAAAATCTATATACAGCTGGTGAACAATACCGTTATACTCCAATTTTTTCTCCAATATTTGCCGTAATGAAAATATTTGATCAATAGTCGAACGATTCCGTCTAAATCCGGATTGGTAGTCTCCGATAATTTCCTCGGCGTATTCCGTGATTCGACTGGTTAAGATTAAAGTGAATATTTTATAACATACCGGAAGGAGTGAAATTCCTCGATAGTTATTACAATCCGTCCTCGGACCCTTTTTATGAATCGGAATAAGAATAGATTCTTTCCATTCTTCAGGTAATTTCTCGTTCACCCAGATCTTTTTAACCAACCGATGTATTTTAAAAACTCCAGCTTCCCTGCATGCCTTAATTAGTTCAGTGGGAATATTATTGGTTCCCGCTGCTTTATAAGATTTTAATTTTCCGATAGCTACTTCAACTTCCTCTTTACTTGGTCCTTCTATTAACGGTTCAGCCCTCTGGTACTCAGAAGCAGGAAACAGATCATAATTTATCGTATTTAAAATATTGTCAAAGTGGTCCTTAAACTTATTCAATATGTCAACCGGATCGGTCAGAATATTGTTATTATCATCCTTAATTCCAGACGTTACGGGCCCTACATATTTACGTGATCTGTTTATACCTTTGTACATGTCTCTTACGTTATTTTCGATTCTATTAGTTTCTATTTCAATTATTTTATTTTTAAGATACTGGCTTTTTTTATTTTTGAGCAATTTTGTCGTTTCGTTCTTTGAGATTCGGAAGTATTCCAGATTGTCTTCGCTAGGATTATTTAGAGCTTTTAATTTAGCGGCTTTTCTTTTTTCGCACATGTTTAAGCAATCTTCATCAAACCACGGTTTGTTATTCTTATTTTCCTTTTTTCCTAGACACGAGTTACCGACCGCTTTAATATTATGCCTGATCTCTACCCATAACTTGTCAATATCCTCGTGGTCCTCGTCAGGAAGCTCTAAAGCTTCAAACCTATTCTTAACATTTAGCTCGAATTGAGTTCTGCGCATGCGTTAGCCCTAGTTAAACATACGTCAGGTCGTCTCTTATAAAAATCTCATTTATCAGTGGCAGTATACAAGTTTAATGTGAACAATTAGTGTTATCAGTTACATTAACAATTACGTTTGATACTGGACAAAAAAAATAAGGTGAGTAATCACTTATTTACAACACAAGAGTGAACAGTGTAAATAGACCTGAGGTTAGTTAGATAACGGCCAGCCATAAGCTGCAACATTCGTTAATACCAGTGGGCTAGATCCCTCCGTCGGAGGCAGATCTGTGCTCTCCAAGAGCGCGTCTATATTTTCGTGTTCAATAAAATTTTTTTTTTTTCCTCTCTTCACTTTTATCAATTTTTCTTTTAAAAATAAATATGAAATGCGATATTATCACATGCTAATGTCGAGTAAGGGCAAAAACACTAGGTCCAGGAGCCTGGATACTACAATTAGTTCTCCCATTAAAAAAAAGACAAGGCATTCGAAAAGAAACACTCCACCAGCCACACCAGGGAGCTCCATAGAAGAAGTGGAACCCCAACCTGGCTCCTCACAACAACCCAACAATTATGAGACAACTCAAGCTATGGGTGAAGAATCGCCGTTTTTCACTTCGAATCCATTTGAAGTGCTTTCAAATATAAACAACGAACAAATGGAAGCAGCATCCATCCCCAGAGAACCCAAACCCCCACCAATATTTGTTAGAAATATTAAAAATTTTCAATTGATGTGTAATCAATTGAATAATCTGGTAGGTTCAGGAAAATATTTATGCCAAAGCCGCACCAATGACACTAAGTTAATGCCCGACACTCCAGAAACCTATAGAAAAATCATAAAATATTTATCTGACACCAAGGCTGATTACCACACGTATCAACTGCGTCAAGAGAGGGCGCTCAGGGTCGTTATCAGAAGACTGCACCCATCTACGCCAACAGATGCTATAAAAGAAGAGCTCACGGGTATGGGATTCCATGTTCGCCAGATAGTGAACATATTTAAGGAGGATAGAGAACAGCCTGGAATAAAAAATAAAATACCTCTTCCACTATTCTTCGTTGACCTTGACCGAACACCTGATGTCGAAAACATCTACAAGGTCACACGCCTTTATTATACAAGCGTTGTTGTAGAAAAGCCCTACAGCAAGCGCGACATCGTTCAATGCCATAACTGCCAGGCTTATGGCCATACGAAACGGTATTGTCATCACATTCCTAGATGTGTGAGGTGTGGTGAGCAACACAAAACAGAGGACTGTAGGAAGTCTAGAACTTCACCTGCAGTATGCGCTTTATGCCACCAAGGACACCCAGCCAACTACAAGGGTTGTCAAACTTACAAAGATTTGAAAACACGAATGTACGCAACGCCTAGAGAAGAAGGGACATCCAGGCCACCAAGACAACCCTATAGAACAGTGAACGGAAGAGTGTCCTATGCTCAGATGTTCAAAGGAGACACTGTAAACACTCAATCTCAGGCCCTGCCACAAGAATCTAAACCTCAAGAATTCACACATCAACCTCAAGACCCATATCCCTCCATCCCTGAACGTAGGTTAAATACTCACACATTCATTCCTCCTCCTTCCAATTCCACTGACCTCACAAGCCTATTGACATCTTTCCTTTCCGAATTTAGATCTCTCATTACCCCCCTTATTTCGCTACTTACCAATGTTATATCCAACCTCATTCCACTGCCAAGAAATCCATAAATGTCCTCAACCAAATTCCTCTCCATTCTCCTCTGGAATGCGAATGGTATTCGGAACCACATCAACGAACTGACAATCTTATTACATGACAAAAACATCGACATAGCACTAATAACTGAAACTCGACTAACCAACAAACGACAAATCAACGTGCCCGGCTACAATATTTATCGAACCGACCATCCTGATGGAACAGCACATGGTGGCACTGCCATAATTATCCATCGATCCGTTTCCCATCATTTGTTTCCCTTACCAAGCCATAATTTCCTACAATCCACAGCCGTAATAATCCAAACACCCCTTTACCCAATAACACTAGTTGCGGCATATTCCCCACCTAAAACACCCATTTCCGAATCCCAAATAATTTCCTTCCTGAATTCCTTAGGACACCACTTCCTCCTAGGTGCAGATCTAAATGCAAAACACCAGCAATGGGGAGCCAGATCCACAAATTCCCGAGGCCGAACATTGCTATCTGCACTTAATTCCCATCGCAGCAACATCCTTTCACCTAATACACCCACATACTGGCCAACAGATCCCAACCGCAATCCCGACCTTCTAGACTTTTTCCTCCACAAAGGTCTAGGATCACTACACTGTTCTATTTCAAGGTTTGATGATCTTTCCTCAGACCATAGTCCTCTAGTCCTAACCGTTTCCACATCTCCCATTCCCAAATCATCCCCACCTTCATTTATCAGGGGGCCAGTTAACTGGAACCTTTTCCGTCAAATACTGGAAGATAATATTGACCTCAGAGTTTCCTTAAAAACACCTGAAGACCTCGACGATGCAGTGCATTCCTTCACTACCCTGATCCAGCAAGCAGCTTGGACTGCATCCTCACCTGATCGTCCCAAAAAATACCATAACATAAATCCTTTACCTCAAGATCTATTGGACCTAATCCATAGCAAACGTTGCTCTAGGACCCTTTGGCAAAGAACTAGGCATCCTGATGACCGGAAATCGTATAATTATTATTCCAAACAGGTAAAAAAGAAACTGGAAACTTTTAAAACCCAATCCTACAATTCCTACCTCTCCTCATTATCCGCTAGTGATAACTCCCTCTGGAACGTAACCAAAAAAATCCTTAAATTCCAGTCCATTTCCCATCCACTTCGCCGTGATGATGGTTCCTGGGCTTCGTCAGATGCGAATAGAGCAGAGGAGTTTGCTAAACATTTATCCTACACATTCACCCCTCACCCCGAACTCCATCCCAGCCACACTGCTGAAGTTGAAGAATTCCTCTCTTCACCAATTCCTCTCTCTCTACCTCCAAAACCTGTTAACCCCTCTGAGGTCAAATTCCTTATAAACAAATTAAAACCCCGAAAATCCCCTGGATATGATCTCCTCACTTCACAAATCCTCAGACAACTTCCCAAAAAAGCAATCATATTCCTTACCTATCTATACAACTGCATCCTTCGCACAACCAACTTTCCTTTGGTGTGGAAACATTCCATAATCATCCTGTTTCCAAAACCAGGTAAACCTGTTAATAACACATCATCCTATAGACCGATAAGCTTACTCCCGATCCTCTCAAAAATCTTTGAGAAAATCCTTCTCAAACGCATCCTACCCATAATCGAATCCCACAACATCCCTTCTCATCAGTTTGGATTCCGCTCAAGACATTCCACTGTCCAACAAGGCCTTCGTGTTGTGGACCATATATCCTCTGCACTTGAAAACAAGCATTATTGCACTGGTGCCTTTCTGGACGTAGCACAAGCTTTCGACCGGGTGTGGCACGATGGCTTGCTTTTCAAGCTCAAAACCCATTTACCCCAATCCTTATACCTAGTCCTCAAATCCTACCTCTCAAATCGTTCCTTTCAAGTCCGTTGTGACACCGCATTCTCCACTTACTATCCAGTTGAGGCTGGTGTTCCACAAGGCAGTGTCTTGGGCCCAGTTCTCTATATCCTCTTCACTTCCGATATCCCTTCCAATCCCGATACATTTCTAGCTACATTTGCTGATGATACTGCCATTCTATCTTCCCACTCAGATCCTCAAATAGCATCTCTAAACCTACAATCTCACCTCTCTTTGATTGAGCAGTGGTGCAACAACTGGCGCATCAAAATCAATGAATCAAAATGCAAACATATCACTTTTACCCTGCGACGCAGATCCTGTCCGTCAATCCTTTTTAATTCAATTCCACTTCCCTACTCAGACACAGTCCGTTACCTTGGCTTCCTTCTTGACAAAAGACTAACTTGGAACCCACATACCAGACTTAAAAGACAAGAACTTAACCGACGATATGGCCAGCTGTATAGATTACTAAGTAGGACATCCCATCTTTCGATTGAAAATAAACTTTTAATCTACAAGACCATACTGAAACCTATCTGGACCTACGGACTTGAACTGTGGGGAACTGCTAAACATTCGAATATCAAACGCATCCAATCCTTCCAGTCCAAAGTACTTAGAACAATAGTCAATGCCCCATATTATGTCACAAACAAGACCCTACACCATGACCTTAACATCCCATTTGTCCTCGACATCATCCCAACCAGATTCTCAAACTTTCACCAAAACCTTATCCATCATCCAAATCCTCTAGCTCAATCCCTATCCAGCTCCCTTCATCCCTACAATCCTCCACGAAGGTTAAAACGGCAGTGGCCCAGAGATCTCTTGTAAATATGCTTCTGGAGTCCTGGCAATGGCCAGCTTCTCCACTCATGTCCCGAGCGTCTGTGGCTCTAGTGCCCTCTTTCAGTCTCCATTGGCTTCTAATACCAGTGATGCGGCTGGAAAAGTGGCACTGGAATCTCCTGGAGTCTTGCTTTGCCTTCCACATGTGGGGGAAAAAGCCTGGCTCGGAGATTCTTGGGCGAATGTATATATTGTATATAGGTATGATTGTGTTTATAAGTTTCTTTTTATGTTATTGTTTATTTTTTTTTTCTTTTATTTTCTTTCTTCATCAGTATTATTTATTTACTTTTTATATTTATATTTATTTCTCTATTATTTGTATATATTGTTTGAATGAGAACTCTTAGCCCTAATACTTATAGCCCTCCAGTGGCTGATTGTATTATTATTCAATAAATAGATAAAAAAAAAAAAAAGCTCGAATTGGTTTCCAATTGATGGATTTTTTAATTTTTCCAAATTAAAATTCTCAAAATCGAAACGGTTTTCTTTTCTCTTTTTTATATTAAGTTTTGTCGAAGTTTAGCGATTACTAATTCATGATCCGACCCACATTCTGCTCCGCGATAAGACCGTACATTGAGTATACTGCTTTGCCAGCTGTGTTGTATCAAGACATGATCGATTTGATTTCGTGTTTGCGAATCCGGTGATGTCCAAGTATATTTATGAATATCCTTATGTTTAAACGTCGTACTTTTAATTATCAGGTTTTTCGAGATGGCAAAGTTTATCAGACGGATCCCATTATCATTACTATATTCGTGCAAACTTTCTTTACCAATCGTCGGAATATAAACTTCTTCCCTTCCTACAATCATTTTCATGTAGTTTCGCGGTAGTTTATCATAAACCCATTCGAGTTTATCGTAAAATTCACTTTTGACCTCATCATCACTGTCTTCGGTCGGACAATGTATGTTTATTAATGCGATTTTAAACCAACGTACCTGAAATGTAGCTACCGAAATTCTATCACTATAGAATTGTACGTCCCTCAAAGCGGATAGTAATCTACTCCTAAATTGAAACCCGGTACCTAAACAATGATTCCCGCTTCCTCCGTACCAAATAGTGTACTTTCCTTGCCTCATCGAGCCCTCTCCTGGCCAGCGAACCTCTTGCAGAGCCACGACATCCAAATTGTACCCATTTACCTCATTCCGATTTTAGTAGTAAATAATACATAGGCTAATATGTGAAAGTGAAGAAATACAACTATTAAAACACTTTATTCAGAAATATTACAATTTGTCACAGTTTAAGGACACTAATAATAGAGTTCAGAGATTGCATTCATACCGTATATACAAAAATATAAATAAATAAAGTAATAACAAAAGAATAAGAAGAAAGAACAAAAGAGTAAAGAAAAAAAAATATATATATACACATAAGTAAATAAAAATAGAAATAAAAGTAAAACAAACACCTTATATAAACATACTATACATTATTTACAATTTGCCAGGTGATCTCCGAACCAATCCTGTCCCCTCCACATGTGGAGGGAAAAGGGAGGCTTAGGAGATCCCTACGCTTCTCCCTCAGCCACTTCACTGGTATTTTAAACCAGCGGAGGATGAGTAAGAGCGCTACAGCCACAGACACTCATGACTTGAGTGGAGAATCTGGCCATTGCTAGAACTCCAAAATATCCATATTTACAAAAGGTCTCGTGGCCACTGCCGCTTTAACCTACGAAGGGGATTGTAGGGATGGGTGGTGCTTGATAGGGATTGTACAACGGGATTTGGGTGATGAGAAAGGTTCTGGTGAAATTTGGAAAATTTGGCTGGGATAAGATCAAGAATAAATGGGATATTAAGGTCATGGTGTAGGGTTTTATTGGTTACATAGAAGGGAGCATTGACTATTGTACGGAGGACTTTAGACTGAAAGGATTGAATGCGTTTGATGTTAGAAAATTTGGCTGTTCCCCATAGTTCTAGTCCGTAAGTCCAGATGGGTTTCAGTATTGTCTTGTAGATCAGTAATTTGTTTTCACCAGAAAGTTTAGATTTTCTATTCAGTAGTCTATATAGCTGGCCATATCGTCTGTTAAGTTCCTGTCTTTTAAGTCGAGTATGTGGATTCCATGTTAGTCGTCTGTCTAAGAGAAAGCCAAGATACCGGACTGTATCTGAGAAAGGAAGCTGGATGGAGTTAAAATAAACTGGTGGGCAGGTATTACGCCGAAGGGTGAAGGTAATGTGTTTACATTTAGATTCGTTTACCTTAATGCGCCATTTCTTACACCAGTGTTCAATCAGGAAGAGGTGCCTTTGTAAGTTTGCGGACGCTGTTTCAGGATCTGAGTTGGAAGAAAGGATAGCAGTGTCATCAGCGAAAGTTGCCAGGAGGGTATCGGGATGGACAGGAATATCAGCGGTAAAGAGAATGTAAAGGATGGGGCCCAAGACGCTGCCTTGAGGAACGCCAGCCTCAATTGAGTAACAGTCGGAGAATTCGGTGCCACAGCGAACTCGGAAGGAGCGGTCGGAAAGATAGGATCGGAGTACTAGGTATAAGGACTGTGGTAGATGGATTTTAAGCTTGAAGAGTAATCCGGCGTGCCATACCCGGTCAAAAGCTTGCGCTATGTCCAGAAATGCACCCGAGCAATACTGCTTGCTTTCTAGGGTTGAGGATATATGGTCAACAACTCGGAGTCCTTGTTGGACAGTGGAATGTTGGGAACGAAATCCGAATTGATGAGTAGGAAGGTTATAGGATTCAATTATAGGTAGGATTCGTTTCAGTAGGATCTTTTCAAAAATTTTTGAGAGGATTGGCTGGAGTAGGCTAATTGGTCTATAGGATGCTGTATTGTTGGAAGGTTTGCCTGGTTTCAAGAAGAGGACGATGGTGGAATGTTTCCATAAAAGAGGGAAGTGGGTAGTTCGTAGGATGCAATTGTATATATAAGTAAGAAATATGATGGCTTTAGATGGAAGTTGTCGAAGGATCTGTGGGGTTAGAAGGTCATATCCAGGAGATTTGCGAGGAGTGATTTTCCGTAAAAGGTATTTGACCTGAGAGGGATTAACAGCTTTAGGTGGTAAGGAGAGTGGGATAGGTATTGAGAGGGATCCTTCTACTTTTACTGTGTGGCTGGGATGGGATTCTGGATGAGGAGCGAAAGTATAGGAAAGGTGTTTGGCAAATTCTTCGGCTTTATCTTCATCAGATGCTGCCCAGGAGCCATCATCTCGTCGAAGAGGGTGGGAAATATGATGGGATTTGAGGATTTTTCTGGTGATATTCCAAAGGGAATTATCATGAGCAGAGGGTGTGGTGAGGTAGGAATTGAATGATTGGGATCTGAAGGTGGCTAATTCTTGTTTTAATTTTTTACAGTGATAATTGTAGGAGTGGCGGTCGGCTGGATGTCTGGTACGTTGCCATAATAATCTGGCACGGCGTTTTATGTGGATTAGGTCAAGGAGGTGTTGAGGTAAATTATGTTTCTTAAGGATTTTTGAGGAGTGATCAGGGGAGGAAGCAGTCCATACTGCTTCTTGAATTTTGGTAGTGAAGGAATGTACTGCATTGTCCAGGTCTTCAGGGGTTTTCAGGGTTACTCTGAGGTCAATTTTATCGGAGAGGATTTGATGAAAGAGTTTCCAGTTAACTGGGCCTCTGATGAAGGACGGAGGAGAGGATTTAGGAATACCCTGTCTTGGGGTAACAAGGGATTTAAATTCTGAAAGAAAGGATGTCAATAAGCTGGTTAGATCTGTAGCACTAGGCGGTGGAGGAACATATTGGATTTGATGTTGGTGAGGTTGTTGTTGATTACGTACATTAGGTGGGATAGGATATTGAGATTGTTGTTGAGTTTGTTCTTGCGGCAGGGCCTCACATTCATTAGTCGGGTCTCTACCCCCAAGTAGCTTGGCAAAAGAAACCTTAGAGTTCACAATTTTAGCGGGTCCTTTTCTTGGTTTAGGTGTATCATCAGGGTCCCTGGGTTTCATATATCTCGCTTTAAGATTTTTATAAATTTGGCAGCCTTTGTAGTTGGCTGGATGGCCTTCCAGGCATAGGGCACAGACTGCTGGTTCTGTAATTGGTTTATTACACTCGCCAGACTTGTGTGTTTTACCGCATTTCACGCAGCGTGGTAAGTGGTGGCAATAAGACTTGGTGTGGCCATATGCTTGGCAATTATGGCACTGGATGAACTCTCTTTTTGGGTACGGTTTTTCGACCTTTACGCTGGTGTAGAAAATTCTATTCACATCGTATATTTTTTCGATCCCAGGCGATGGCTCTAGATCGACGAAAAATAAGGGCAATGGGATTTTATTCTTTACACCTGGTTGTTCTTTATTTTCTTTTAATACATTGGTTATCTGACGTATTTTGAACCCTAACGCCGTTAACTCTTCTTTAATCACTTCTGTTGGGGTTGAGGAGTGTAAATTTCTTATTACAACTCGTAGTGCTCTTTCCTGCTTCAACTGGTATGTGTGAAAGTCCGCGTTTGTGTCTGTTAAATATTTTACGATTTTTCGGTACGCTTCAGGTGTGGCCGGTATTATTTTTGTATCATTTATTCTGTTTAGGCATCAAGTTGAGTACACAACAGCTGGAAATTTCGCAAATTTTTGACAAAGATAGGAGGTGGGCGTGGTTCTCGGGGTATAGGTGCATCTTCCATTTCTTCCCTGTCATTTTCAAGCACCTGGTATGGATTAGGTGTAAAAAATGGAGATTCCATTTCTTGTGAAGACGTACTTGGCAGTGGTTGAGACACAGATACTTGAGTGTTCGCTGGAGGAGTTCCGGGGGTGTTAATCGCTTACTACGACGTGTTTTCTGTTTAGGCGGTGAATTACGAGGGGTAGAGCCAACTGAATGGGACCTCTTAGTTGACATTACTTGGTGGTAATATCGCATATATAAAAAAAAAAGAAAGGGAAAAAAAAAATAAATAAAACTACGTCTGCGTGTTATTATGATGGATGAACCGCCGACTGTGGACCAGTCAGTTACGTGGCTGGACCACAACTGGAGTGGGGAGCCGTCAGCTGTTATGGCTATAGAGATAAGGCTATAGACGCTAAACCACTAAATTCGCTGTCTGTAATAGTACACAGTAAATAACAACACTACTCACTGTGGTGTTAGTCCATTGTTGTTGTTTTGATGTCTGCTTATCAAGTTTTTTTTTTTTTTAAAAGTAAAACTGAGCACTTATTCTACTAAAAAATAGTAAAACTGTGGGACACGACGTGAAATTCAAATCAAGCGCATGCGCAGAACTCAAGAAATACAACTAAAAGCGAAAATATTTCTTCGAAGGAAATTTTGTCAGTAGTTATTTTGATAAGGATGGAGCGTAGACGAATTCTGTGTAGTCAGGTAAATATATCGAGGTCCGAGGCCTGTTCGATCATGATAACCTTATGTCCGTCTTCTTTTCGACATCGCACTTTTCCAGCAGCAAACCAACAATATTTGATTTTCCCAGCTGCTTTCTTCTGTCGGGCAAGCCAGTATAAGTGCCTGTAAGTGTGAGTCATCTCCTCCCCCAGATATATCCGGTGGCAGTCATTCTCGTGCCAACCGATATCCCGCGTGGAGAAATCCCTCTTAATTTTACTTTTCGATATTAAATCGTCTCTGACTGATTGCCTGACAAATCGCACGATGACAGGCGGCGGTCGCGGGTCATCTTTCCTGCTTCTGCTGCGATGCACCATATCCAGGTTTTCTGCACTAAGCCTGATTCCCAGGCTGGCTCCTATACTGGTCACCAAAGCGGGGGGCTTTTCACCAGCTCGTTCCGGTATCCCTCGGATCTCCAGTGATCTGGATAACAGGCCCTGCTATGCATCATTCAGGCGAACTTCTAGTTCGCCCACTCGGGATTTGAGGGCTTTATTTTCCAGAATGATTTCTTCGAATTTACTGACTTGACTTTCGAGGTGTTTTTAAATTTTTTAAAAGAGAAGAAAGAAAAAATAAAAATAAAAAAAATAAAAATATATCGAACAATAAATATTAACAGCTGTGGTGTACACTTCAACTGTATTCAGTGAATAATCAAAGAGATTCCGCTGGAAAATAGAAAAAAACTGAGAGACGAGTTCAGAGTACAACCTTCGCATCAGCTGATACACTGCCTTACAAATAAGGTTTAAGGATTAGAATTAGCATCAAGGGTTAGGATTAATCAAAATAAATTATATCGGCCACGTGGTGTGCAAGTGGTTAAGGTAAGAATAGCCTAGAGTCCAAAGTCAAAAAGCGCTCCCTAAATTGAGGGATTAAAGTGGCATTATAATCCTGGTGTAGGTGTTGGAGTAAAATATTTTTCTTAAGGAAAGGAGTGTGGAAGATGTCCATACTGCTTGTTAAATGATAATGGTGGTATGGCATAGGCATGTATGGCATTGTCAAGGTTTTCTGGGGTTTTCAAGGCTATTCTGATGTCAATTTTATAGGAAAGGACCTGATGAAAAAGTTTCCAGTTAACTAATACTCTGATGAAGGACGGCGAAAAGGGTTTAGGAATAGGAGCTAGAGATAATTGGAGTATTAATGGACTATGATCTACGCCAAGACGGGTAAGGGACGCGACTTAAGCCACTGTTGATGAAAAAATCAATTATTTCGGGATTGCGGTTAGGATCTGTCAGCCATTAGGTAGGTGAGTTAGAAGAAAGGATACTGAAAAGTTGGAATTGAGTGCAGATAGCAATTTTCTACCAGAATTCGTGGTTCTAGAACCCCATTGATGATGAAGTGATGTCCTAATGAGTTGAGAAGAGAAATGAATTGAACATTGGATATAGATCTCTTAAGAGGACAGACTGCTGATGCTATGGTGACGGGAAAGGAGCAGGTTTTGGTTTTGATGGAGGTGCATTGTAGTAAATCCTGTGTCGGTAATTGGAGATGGTGATGAGAAAGGGAATGATTTACAATAACAGCAGTACCGGCATGTGCTCTACCGTCAGTATGGTCAGTGAGGTATGTTATGTATTGAGGAATTTTTAAAAGCGGTTTTCTGGTCAGTCGAGTTTCCGAGGGGATGAATTTAGACACAAGATTTGTGAAGAGTGATATCAGTGGAGTAACTAGGGATTTAAAATCGATGAGGAAAGAGGCTAATAAACTGGTGAGATCTATTGCATTTGAAGGAGAAGGGCTGTGATGAATTTGTTGTTGATGGTTAGGTATATTAGGATCAATAGAATTTTGAGGTTGGGGTTAAGGTTGATGTTGTGGCAGGGCTTGACATTTTCCGGTTGAGTTCTTACCTCTAAGTAGCTAGGAAAATGATATACTATTGTTCACTATTCATTACTGATCAAATTAAGGATTTGAAATCGGTGAGGAAAGATGCTAACTATTGGTGAGATTTGTTGTATTTGAAGGAGGAGGGATATGAAGAATTTGTTGTAGATGGTTTGGTATATTATGGATTTGTATTTGTAAGAGGTATATTATGGGTTTGTATTTATAAGAGGCTCTTTTCTTGGTCTCGCGAACTCGTACTTTTTTCTTGTCTCTCAAATCTTCATATATCTGGATGCCAGGCAACTCGCGGTGCTGTGCACACGCTTTAGCCTATTCGGCCACCCCGCCCCTTTTTTTTCTTAGTCTTACTGCTTCATCTTAAATCCGGTTTTTCAGGTGTCTGGATTCGAGATTTTTGTAAATTTGGCAGCCTTTGTAGTTGCCCAGGTGTCCCTCCAAGCATAGTGCACACACTGCAGGATCTTGTATCGGTTTGGTGCAATCCACAGATTTGTGCTGTTCACCGCACTTCACTTAACGAGGCAGATGGTGACAATAAGTCTTCGTGTGGCCGTACGCCTGACAATGGCCACTGCACAATTTCTCTCTCGGGGTATAGTTTCTCTGCGTTGGTTATTGTGTAATATAATCTTTTGATATCATAAGGAGTATAATCGAAATTCAGACAAATCCAGTAATATAATCCCAAAAGGCACACAGCACAAAACGTACAGTTGATTTGTGTTACATACCAAAAAATAAAACAAGCTCTGTGGCTGATTTAACAAACCCTATAGCCAATACCATAAGTATAACTCGATGTCCAGACGGAAATTACCGAGACCTAGAAGAATTACATCCGAAGTAAAAAAAAACAAAAAAAAACACCCCTTCCAAAAGTAAACATCTACAAATCAGAAAATTTTTTAACAACAAAGCAACCAGTTTGGTAGTAATACTAGGAAGAAAATCAGATAAGGAAGCATTAGTTGGAGACACTGAACTATCTAAAATTGGGAAAGTATCGGATAAAATATATCTCAGGAATCCACGTATGACTATAAGAAGAGTGCCAAATAAGATAGATGGAAAGTACATTATTACGGATAACATTATAGAATGTATTTTAGCTCAAAATGCAGAATTAGATCGAGGAAATACAAATGAAATTTGCATTCTATACCGGAAAAAAATCCGATCTCCATGTAAATATTGTTTTTGAAGTCAGTCTAAATTTTAGGAATACATTCATTGACATTGCCCATGTATATCTATTTTTTTATTTATTTATACATGATATTTACAACTGTATTAAAAAATTAAATACATTAAGTAAATTTGATAACAGAGAATAAAAACATGAAATGACTTGTTGAGAAACTACCCACTGGTAGCACTCTAAAAACAAAATGTATTTACAATAAGAGATCTCGAGGCCATCTTCTTTTCAGACGCCTCGGAGGGTTATCAGGAATAGAAGAGGAAGCAAGGTTAGAGACGAGAGGATTCGGATGGTTCTGAAGTTTATTATGGAAAGATTGGTATCTGGATTGGGCCAAATCGGAAACATAAGGAACATTAAGGTCATTATGGATTATTTTATTGGTGACAAAGTAAGGAGCATTGAGGATTTTCCGAAGGATTTTGGATTGTAAGGATTGGATACGAGAGGAATTCGATGGCTTAGTGGAGCCACAAAGCTCAACTCCGTAAGTCCAAATAGGTCTTATTGTAGTCATGTATATAAGTCTTTTGTAATTTACTGGAAGCTTAGAGCGTTTGTCTAGTAAGTGTTGGAGTAGTCGGAAACGTCGAGCGGTTTCTTGTCGTTTCAGTCTGGTATGAGGATTCCAAGTTAGACGTTTGTCCAAGTGAAGTCCAAGGTATCGGATTTGTTCAACAGGGATAAGTGGGGTATTATTAAAGGATACTGTGGGACATGAGGTCATAGGTTTACGTCGAAGGGTAAAGGTGATTTGATGGGATTTATTAGAATTTATTTTAATCCTCCAGTTTTTACACCATTCTTCAAGGCTTGTGATGTGCGATTGAAGAGTTTGGGATGCAATGGTTGGGTCATTATTGACGGATAGGACACATGTATCATCGGCATACGTGGTAATAACAGTGTTCGGATGGGTTGGGATGTCAGCTGTATAAACTGTGTAAAGGATAGGACCAAGGATACTACCTTGAGGAACACCAGCGGACTGGGAAAAGAGGGATGAATAAGCATTATTGTGATTGACTTTTGAGTATCTATCAGTTAGATAGGAACGGATAATGAGGAAGTATGTAGGATGTAGGAATTTAGGGAGTTTGTAAAGTAATCCCGGGTGCCAGACTCGATCAAAGCCCATGTATATCTAAATTTAGAAATCCACAAAATCGCAGACTTCGTCGAGGTAACGAGATGCTTCAAATGCCTAAGGTTTGGTCTTATAGAAAGAAAATGTAATAACACGAATTGTGGAAGAAAAGGGCATGAAATAACGAAATGCATGGGACTATTTTAACAACCGATTTTTTCCAATTGTCTGCGAAAGCATATGGCATCAG
This sequence comes from Nezara viridula, assembly GCA_928085145.1. Lineage (NCBI taxonomy): Eukaryota > Metazoa > Arthropoda > Insecta > Hemiptera > Pentatomidae > Nezara > Nezara viridula. Next base: position 205,937,321 of record OV725078.1, read on the forward strand.
ATCTAGGCTTCTCAAGTCGGAGTGAGGCAATTAAATGGATAAAATATCTAACAGACTATGGACGGTCACCAACAAAACCAGTGTCCTAATTGCGGCACGATTCTCGGTACTCGAACAGGCAGAGGACTGCACATAAACCGAGGCCATCCAGAATCATACAATACGAACTTGAGTACAAATAAGAAAAATACAAATCAACGATGGACCAAAGAAGAACTTCCACTACTTTCTATGGACAAGGTTCAACTCCTATCACAGGAATGTGCGTTTCGGCTCGATGAACTGGTCAACATGCAACCCAATAGAACTGCCGGCATTGAAAAGTGGGTTAGGAGAATAATTAATTATTACATTATCCGTCAAAGATCCTGGCTGAGGCAAACGAAGATCCAAAGAATCTGATCACTTATAAATGAATCTGACTCTCCAATGAGTATATTATGAAAATTAGGACTGAGGGTAAATTAGATATGACTGAGGGAGATGGATTTTAAGCTTGTAGAGACGGGATGCCACACCCGGTCAAAAGCATGTCCAGAAATGCACCGTACAAACAGTATTGTTTGTGAAAACAAGCACTAGAAATAGAGCTGCTGTTATAGAAAAATCAACTTTCTTCTGGAACAAAGTCCCTTGAGAATAACAATATTGTACATAAAAATTAACATCTGGCCAAATGCATATTACAATAGAAAAAAAAACCACTAAAAAATAAGTAATAACAGAAGTATTTACATAACAATACAGATATATTAATGACATAATATGAGCAATAAGGTCCTAATACAGCAAAATAGTTGCTACAAACAATAAACTATAGAATTCTAAATAAAATTTGAAATGAACAAGGATGAACAAATTAATAAAAATGATATTGTATAAACAAGGATATTGTATTAATGAAAAAAATACATACTTTAAATGATTTACATATGTACCTTAATATGATGTAGAGATGGAGGACCGTTGATATAATATGAGAAGGAGTTGATCGGGGGGTGCGGTCAAATTAATACTAAATTAAACAAATATAATTATTTTGTTTTGCCGACATTTCGACCCACTTTGCAGGTCTTCATCAGGGCGTAAGATGTAGCACTGCGGGAGGTAGTTGAAACACTGGCTAACACATGCCTTTTATTATATTAATTTAACATATGTCTATTTTAGGCCATAGGTCACCAAAAAAACACAGTTTTTTTATTTATTTCCTGTATGTTTATTCAACGTTTCGGCTTCAGGAGCCATTTTCAAGAACCTGCAAACATGCACCGCGCCATAAAATTTTTAAAATTTGTCATTACGATATGATTCGTCCTAATTCATTCTTTTATTTCAAAGAATGTCGTTTTCCGTTTCTCTATTTGCAGACGGTATCAAGAAAGTATTGTTCTTCAATAGGGCATTCATACGGTCCTGTATCCGATGTATCCTTGCACAAATCCGATTTAGGTCTTCTTGTATTTTGGCAAACGCATCAAGCCACTCACGTTGAGCAAAAGAGAGGTAAATTTGGGAATAATCGGCAGAAAGGTGATGAGAACAGTGAAGGATTGATTTATGAAGGTCGTTAATATATAAATTAAAAAGGAGAGGATATATGCTAGAGCCCTGTGCCACTCCTGAGGACAGAGTTAGATAGGATGATAAAGGTTGGTTGAGAATAGAAACTGCTTGGGTACGTTGAGAGAGGAATGATTGAAACCAAAGAGCTGTTGGAAAAGGATAACGATTTCAATTTAGAGAAAAGGATAGAATGGTTAGTTTTATCAAAGGCTTTGGAAAAGTCTAGGAGTACAAGGACAGTTCCTTTTTTGTCATCTATGGCCAACTGAACATCACTAATGATTTTGATTAGGGCGGATTATGTGGAGTAACCTGGTGGAAAATCAGACTGGTAAGGGTCAAGTTGATTGGACTGTTCTAGGAAGTTGGAAATTTGGGATTGGACTTTTCGTTCTAGAGGTTTTGCAAAGTTAGTAAGGATTAAGATTGGACGGTGATCTTCAGGGGATGAAGGGTTTGGATTTTTAAGTGAAGGACGGGCAATGGTTTTTTTCCATGAGTAAGGAAATTGTAATTGAAATTGGGAATTCCATGAGTTCTGAAGGGAGAAATTGTAGATGAAAAGAAGAGCAGGAAGGATTTTATTTGGGCATAATTCGATTAATTTCACAGGAATACCATCTGGACCAATCGAATTGAAATAAGATTTCACCACGGAGGAAACGAGGTCTGTAGGAGAAATATCTGAAAAATAAAACATATCGTCGTTAAATGATATTTCAGGAGTAAAGAAGGAAGAGGTTGATGAAGGAATGGAAGAGGTAGCTGATATAAAATAAGAATTTAAGTCATCTGGTGAAATCGGTATTACTGCTGCGGGAGAGGATCTAGGTAGTCAGAGGTATCCAGTTCGTCATTAATTTATATATACATTAATTTTAGCCTGTCTGGTCCGTAGTAAGGTAACATAGGATCGTAGTGGAATTCGTACATTCGTACCTTGGAAAGATCCAAAATGGCCATCCCTACGTAAATATGGATATTAATACGTAAATATTGTTCATTTCGATCTCTACAAAGTCCGAATGTACTAACGAATCTGTATATATTGTTCTGTCTTTGAATGTTGGTTTAGCCGTAAGTTTTGTTAGTCGTCGTTGATTTACTACAAGCTCAATCTTACACCGTTTTCGGACATCCTCCATAAACTTTCCGAAAACGGCATTGTTCATGAGCTTAGAGAAGTCTTTGTCGAAGTCGTTCGTAGTTTGTTGCCGGTGTTTGGTGTTTAGTTCAATGTAACTACGAAGCCATTGATATTTTCGGAATTTGAGCCCTCGATGTACTCGAACTAACTTCAGTCCTAAGCTCATGGCCTGTTTCAAGTTGACGAAATGCAAAACGTATTTTTCCCTGTTGTCCAATGAAGCCAAAAGCTTTTTGAATTTTCCGCCTGGTGGAACTTTATTCTCTGGCAACATGGGAAAACCGTTGTGCAAATCGTGAAGCCTTTGTGGATACTCTATATTGGCTTCAACGATGTAGCCGAAAGGCCCGTCTTTCAGTAAATTGATCAATCTAGAGATTCCGGATTCTTAACCCATTCAAAACTGCCATAAGGAAGCGCTTTCGACATTGCCCATCCATACAAGTTGTTTGCGTCCAGGTAGGAGATACATGAAGATTCTTCCTGGAGATCTCGAGTTGGGTCAAGATATTTATTGCTAGCTTTTCCATAACGATGACTGCATTGGCACAAGTAACCCCTTATACATTGCCTGCAATAAACAAGACAATGTTCTAGCCTACTTTTGCATGGGACGGCATAATGGTGTGGACAGTTTCTACTTGAGTCAGAGTTATACCAGAATTCCAAAACATCTAATCAGAGAAAATTCAAATCATCTCATTTTATTCCGACTAAATTAATTTGAGAAGGATCTATGACGATCACGTCAACTCTGATACGGATTTGATAGAACATGGAATTCGTGGAGGGTTGTGTCAGGTATCGCATCGGTATGCATAAGTAAATAATAAACAAATGGGTACCTTCAATTCAAACGAAGAATCCAGTTACATAATTTATTTAGATGCAAAAAATCTTTACTGTCAATCAATGAGTATGTATTTACCGTATGGAGGATTTGAGTGGGTTAAAAATCCGTAATTTTAAACATCTTCGATCTTGAGGACGAAGATGAAATTGGATATATTTTCGAAATTGACATTAGCTATCCTCAAGAAATGCATCATATTCATAATGATTTGACCTTCCTACCTGAAGCAATTGTATCACTGGAAGCCAATTTAATTTTAAAAAATTAATAACCCATTTCGGAAAAAGTACCCGCTACGTTCTACATTATAAAAAAATTATGCAAGCCGTAAAACATGAATTAAAATTAGAAAAAAATTCACCGTGCATTAAAGTTTAAGCAATTAGCTTAGCTTCGCTAGTATATAGAATACAATACAGAATTGAGAAAAGGAGCCTCCAACGACTTTGAAAAGGATTTTTATAAGTTACTAAATAACGCAGTTTTCGGTAAGACAATGGAAAATATCAGAAATCATCAAAATATTCAACTATTAACTGACTAGAAAAAGTTGATGAAACTCATTGCTAAACCAAATTTTATAGACCGTACAATCTACAATGAGAATATAGCAGCAGTGCATACGGTGAAATCTAAAGTTATATTTAACAAACCTATATATATATATATTGGCATGGGCATTTTAGATTTATCTAAAACTGTTATGTACCAATTTCATTATGACATTATGTTAAAAAAATTTTTCGGTAATACCTTAAAAATGATGTATACTGATACCGATTCCTTAATTTACACAGTTTTAACGGAGGATATCTATGGAGACATAAACAAAATGAATCAGTATTTTGATTTCTCAGATTATCCTAGAACTCATCGCTGTTTCTCGGAAGAAAATAAAAAAAAGTTGGGAAAATTTAAGGATGAACTAAATTTCAAGATAATTTAAAAATATGTGGGCTTAAGAGCAAAAATGTATGCGATTATGACAGAAAACGATGTAAAAAAGCGTGCTAAGCGTCATCGTTAAAAAAATATATTGGTTTGGAGATTACGAACAAGTGTTATTGAAAAATGAAATCAGGCCACACACCCATGAGATAAATACAATCGGAGCAACATAATATTTTTAGCTCTGAGATTAATAAAGTTTCTCTTTCACATTTTGATGATAAAAGGCAATTATACAAGAAGACGGGGTCAATACTTTGGCCTATGGTCATTATAAATTGACTGCGGTAAAAAAATAGAAAGAAAATTTAGTAATATTTTTCATTCTGTGAAGTTTTTGTGAAAAATAAAATAATAAAAAAAATATCATAGACAGTAGGTAAAGTTAGAAGTGTGAATGGAGGTCCCTGGCGAGGCTATAAACGCCCGTAAACCAATGTGTGTGTTTTTGGTCACTGGCGAGGATATAAACGCCCGAAGACCAAAGAATGGATGTGAATGGTCCCTGGTGAAGCTATAAACGCCCGTTAACCATCCCCTCGATGCATCTTCACCTTGTCGTGGCGAGAGGGCTTAAAGCAGTAGGCTGAACTAAGACAGATGCACGTAATGAGTAAAATATACACAGATAATTCTATTTTATATAATATTTTTGTACACATAAAATCAAAATGATTTTTTAAAAATATTCTTTAAAAAAAATACACCCGTGATATTCAAATTCTACAATTATATCAAATAAAATGTAGCATTAGCCAATGTGAAATAAATACTACTGTTCTAGTAGATTTCCAATTCCTGTGCCCCTTCAATAAAAAAAGATACTAACCATGTTGCTCCAAAGCCCTGCGCCAGGATCGGCCTTTTATATATACTAACACCGTTCCTATTCCAAAGGAGAATGGATATGGATTTAGGGTTGTGAGTCATTTAAGGATTTTTTAAAAGAGGGATGAGGTGAGATACGAGATTTGAGAGGAGTGATATGAGTGGAGAAACAAGGAACTTGAAATCGGTGAGGAAAGATGCTAACAAACTGGTGAGATCTGTTACGTTTGAAGGAGGAAGAATATGATGATTTTTTTGTTGATGGTTAGGTATATTAGGATGAATAGGATTTTGAGTTTGGGGTCGAGGTTGTTGTTGTTGCAGGGTTTGACATTTATCGATTGAAGTGTTACATCTAAGTAGTTGAAAGAATGATACATCATTGTTTACAATTCTTGAAGGTTCTCTCTCTCTTCTTGTACTTAGTGCTTCATCTTGAAATCGGTTTTTCTGGTGTCTGGTTTTGAGATTCTTTTAAATTTGGCAGCCTTCGTATTTGGCCGGGTATCCGTCCATGCATAGGGCACATATTGCTGGACACATATTAACATAACATATATAGGTTTGATGTACTCTACAGATTTGTGCTGTTTCCCGAACTTCACGCAACGCGGCAGATGGTGACAATATGTCTTCGTGTGGCCATAGGTCTGACAATTATGGAACTGCACGATGTCTCTCTTGGGGTATGGTTTCTCAACTTTCACCATTGTGTAGTATATTCTTGTGATATATATTTTTTCGATGCCTGGTGATAGCTACAAATCTACGAAAACAGTGGTAGTGGAATTTTATTGTGTAACCCTGGTTTCTCCTTGTCCTCCTTTAAAACATTGGTTACCTGGCGTACATTTATCAGTAATCATGTGTTATTTTGGTGTCATTGGTCCTGTCAAGGCATGAATAACTGCCAGATTTTATTTTGTTGGGTGCAGAACATCTGGAAATTTTTGATATTTTTCACAAATATCGGAGGAGGCTTTGGTTCTCTGAGTTTTGCTTCAGACTCCATTACTTCCATTTTGTAGCATTTGGTAGGGGTTTGGAGTAAAGGAAGGCAATTCTTCTATTATTTCTTGCGAAGACGTACCTGGTTGGGTCTGAGGTTCTGGTTCTGATGTGTTCATTTTGGTCACTGGAGGCATTTCTCGTAGGCAGCGACGAGTTCTTTATTTGGCTGGTGAACCACGAGGTGTACTAACGCCATCCGACCGAATCTTCTTGGGCACCTTACTGGCCATCACTTGCTGATCATACCGCATATCATAAGAGAAATAAAAATAAAAATGACAAAAGATTGAGATTCCGCTGAAAAATAGGCAAAAACTGAGAGAGTAGTTTAGAACACAACCTTCCCATCAGCTGATCCACTGTTTTCTGTAAACAATAAAAAAAAAAAATAAAATCTTCTCAACTATACTTATAATTGCCCTTTTTAAAAAAAATCTATTTATTGAATAATAATACAATCAGCCACTGCTGGAGGGCTATAAGCACTAGGGCAAAAAGTTCTCATTCATAATATATATGCAAATAATATAGAAATAAATATAAATATAAGAAGTAAATAAATAATACAAATTATTGCTGGCTGTGGTATTTGGTGCAGTTGGAGCTGTTTTTGTGATGTTTGATTTGCTTCTAGTTCTGGGTGGTGATTTATTTTGCTCGGCAGGCTATTTAGATTTATTTTGTTCAGCTGTCTGTTTAGATTTTGCTGATTTATTTTTCTTCTTGTTAGGCGGATTACCACCTGACCCAGGGGCAGAGTTGCTGTGACGTTTTTGAAGCGAGCGTCTTTTCAAATATTGCGAATCAGTTTCGCTAACCTCGGAAAATGGTGTCTCGTCCTCTGGATCTTCATATGAAGATTTCTCGTCCAAATTCATATCTTCCATTATGATAAGAAGAGAAAAGAAAGAAAAAAAAAAAAAAAATATATATATATATATATATATACACCTAAATATTACCGCATATATAATATATATATCATACCGCATATCATAAGAGAAAAAAAAAAATAAATAAAAAAAAAAAAAAAAAAAAAAAAAATATATATATATATATATATATATATATATATATATATACACCTAAATATTAAAACTACAAGATAAGAATTTACGATCTATTAAAAAGAAAAAAAAAAATACAAACTCAGAAACAGAAACAAAAAAGGCAGTGGATCAGCTGATGCGAAGGTTGTCTCCTCAACTCCTCTCTCAGTTTTTACCAATTTTATAGCGGAATCTCTCTGATTATTCACGTGATACAGTTAAAGTGTATATCAGAGCAGTTGATATTTACTGTTGGCATCTTTTTTTTTTGTTATCTTAAAAAAAAAAAATTTTTTTTTTTTTTTATTTTTTTTATTTATTTTTTTTTTCTCTTATGATATGCGGTATGATCAGCAAGTGATGGCCAGTAAGGTGCCCAAGAGGTCTCGGTCAGACGGAGTTAGCTAACCAGCCAAACAAAGGACTCGCCGCTGCCTACGAGATATACCTCCAGTGACCAAAATGAACACTTCAGAACCAGAACCTCAGCCCCAACCAGGTACGTCTGCACAAGAAACGATTGAAGAATCACCTTTCTTTACTCCAAACCCCTACCAAGTGCTTCAAAATGACAGAGAAGTAATGGAGTCTGCAGCAATACCCAGAGAACCAAAGCCTCCTCCGATATTTGTGAAAAATATAAAAAATTTCCAGATGTTCTGCACCCAACTAAATAAAATCTGCTCTGGCAGTTATTCATGCCTTAACAGGACCAATGACACCAAAATAACACCTGATTCTGCAGAAGCCTACCGAAAAATAGTGAAGTACTTATCAGAAACAAATGCGAATTTTCACACTTACCAGCTGAGGCAGGAAAGAGCTTTACGAGTAGTGATAAGAAATTTACACTCCTCAACCCCCACTGAAGTTATTAAAGAAGAACTAACGACGCTTGGTTTCAATGTACGCCAGGTAACAAACGTTTTGAAGGAGGACAGGGAGCAGCCAGGATTACGAAATAGGATCCCACTACCATTGTTTTTCGTGGACTTGGAGCCATCACCAGGTATCGAAAAAATATATGATATCACAAGAATATACTACACAATGGTGAAAGTTGAGAAGCCATATCCCAAGAGAGACATCGTGCAGTGCCATAATTGTCAGACCTATGGCCACACGATGTCATATTGCCACCATTTGCCGCGTTGCGTGAAGTGCGGTGAACAGCACAAATCTGTAGAGTGCACCAAACCTATACAAGATCCAGCAGTATGTGCCCTATGTTTGGAGGGACGCCCGGCCAACTACAAAGGCTGCCAAATTTACAAGAATCTCAAAACCAGACACCAGAAAAACCGGATTCAAGATGAAGCACTAAGAACAAGAAGAGAGAGAGAGCCTTCCAGAATTGTAAACAATGATGTATCATTCTCCCAACTACTTAGAGGTAAGACTTTAACCGATAAATGTCAAGCCCTGCCACAACAACAACCTCAACCCCAACCTCAAAATCCTTTTCATCCTAATATACCTAACCACCAACAACAAATTCCTCATATTCCTCCTCCTTCAAATGCAACAGATCTCACAAGTTTGTTAGCATCTTTCCTCACCGATTTCAAATCCCTTGTTACTCCACTCATATCACTCCTCACGAATCTCGTATCTCACCTCATCCCTCCTTTAAAAAATCCTTAAATGACTCACATCCCTAAACCCATATCCATTCTCCTTTGGAATGCGAATGGTGTTAGAAATCATATAGACGAACTATCTACTTTACTACTTGACAAGAACATTGATGTGGCACTAATTACTGAAACTCGACTAACCACTAAACAGCACCTCAATATACCACAATACCTGACATATCGTACTGACCACCCTGACGGAAAAGCACATGCCGGTACTGCTGTAATTGTACACCAATCCCTCTCCCATCACGTACTCCCATTACCAATACATGATTTCCTACAGTCCACCGCTATCGTGATAAAAACCTTCTCCTTTCCGGTTACTCTTGCATCAGCGTATTGCCCTCCTAACCGATCCATATCCAATGCCCAATTCAGTTCTCTCCTCAACTCCTTGGGACATCACTTCATCTTGGGTGCAGACCTAAATGCCAAGCACCAACAATGGGGTTCCAGAACCACGAATTCTCGTGGCCGAACCCTGCTGTCTGCACTCAATTCCCAACGTTTTCATCTCCTTTCCCCCAACTCTCCTACCTACTGGCCCACAGATCCCAACCGTAATCCTGATCTTCTTGATTTCTTTATCCACAGCGGCTTAAGTCCCCTCAATTGTTCCATTACACGTCTAAATGAACTTTCCTCTGACCATAGTCCTCTAATCCTTAATGTTTCACTTGAACCTGTTCCCAAACCTTCTCCACCGTCATTCATTAGGGGCCCAGTAAACTGGGACCTTTTCCGCCAAATAATATCCGATAATATTGATCTCAACATATCCCTCAAAACTCCCGATGACCTTGATAGTGCCGTAAATTCCTTTACTACCACAATCCAACAAGCCGCCTGGACTGCCTCCTTCCCAAAAGACTCCTCCAGAATTCCTATAAAGACCATTCTACCCCAACACCTCCTTAACCTAATCCGCACCAAACGCCGTGCCAGATTATTATGACAACGTACCCGACATCCTACCGACCGCTGCTCCTATAATTACTACTGCAAACAATTAAAACTGGAATTAGCCATCTTCAGATCACAATCCTTCAACTCCTACCTATCCTCCCTCTCTTCTCGCGACAATTCCCTTTGGAAAACCACAACAAAAATCCTAAATCCTCACCGCATTTCACATCCTCTCCGACGAGGTGATGGCTCCTGGGCAGCATCTGACGAAGATAAAGCTGAGGAGTTCGCCATTCACCTATCCAATACATTTATTTCACATCCGGAATCCCATCCTGCCCACACCGTAACAGTAGAAGAACTCCTTACATCACCAATCCCACTTTCCTTGCCCCCAAAAGCTATTCATCCTTCCGAAGTAAAATTTCAATTAAAAAAACTAATCCCCCGTAAAGCTCCTGGACATGATCTCCTTACATCTCAAATCCTTCGACAACTTCCATCCAAAGCAGTCATATTCCTTACATATATCTACAATTGTATCCTACGCACCACCCACTTCCCTCTGTTATGGAAACACTCCACTATTATCCTTTTTCCAAAACCAGGAAAACCTCTCAATAGCTCAACATCCTATAGACCAATCAGCCTACTCCCAATCCTTTCAAAAATTTTTGAAAAGATCCTTTTGAAACGAATCCTACCCATTATAGAATCCCAAAATATCCCTTCCCATCAGTTTGGTTTTCGCTCTCAACATTCTACTGTTCAACAAGGACTCCGAGTTGTTGATCATATTTCCTCAGCCCTAGAAAACAAGGAATACTGTTCGGGTGCCTTTCTGGACATTGCACAGGCATTTGACCGGGTATGGCACTCCGGACTGCTCTCCAAGCTTAAAATCCATTTACCTCAGTCCTTGTACCTAGTCCTCCGATCCTACCTCTCTGACCGCTCCTTTCGAGTTCGCTGTGGAACAGAATTTTCCAATATCTACTCCGTTAAAGCCGGTGTTCCCCAAGGCAGCGTCTTGGGTCCCGTGCTTTACATCCTCTTTACTGCTGACATCCCTGTTCATCCCGATACTTTTCTTGCAACATTCGCTGACGACACCGCAATCTTATCATCCAACTCTGATCCCGAAATAGCATCCTTAAATCTCCAAAACCACCTCACCTTGATTGAGCACTGGTGTAATAACTGGCGCATTAAAGTTAATGAATCTAAATGCCAACACATTACCTTTACACTCCGACGCAGTTCCTGTCCACCAGTACACTTTAATTCCATCCAGCTTCCTTACTCAGACACAGTCCGGTATCTTGGCTTTCATTTAGACCGAAGACTAACGTGGAACCCACATACTAGACTCAAAAGGCAAGAACTCAACCGACGATACGGCCAGCTATACAGACTACTAAACAGAAAATCCAAACTTTCTATTGAAAACAAATTACTTATCTACAAGACAATACTGAAACCTATATGGACATACGGACTTGAACTGTGGGGGACAGCAAAAGCTTCTAACATCAAACGTATTCAATCCTTTCAATCTAAAGTCCTTCGAACAATAGTTGATGCTCCGTTCTATGTAAATAACAAAATCCTACACCATGACCTTAATATCCCATTTGTCCTAGACCTTATTCCAGAAAAATTCTCCAAATTTCACCAGAACCTTACCTATCATCCAAATCCCCTTGCACAATCTCTATCCAGCACCACCCATCCTTACAATCCTCCTCGAAGGTTGAGGCGGCAGTGGCCCAGAGACCTTTTGTAAATAAGCATCTATTGGAGTTTTGGCAATGGCCAGATCCTCCACTCAAGCCCGAGTGTGTATGATTAGGTTAGTTCTTTTGTTTATATACATTTATTTTATTTTATTGTATTTATTTTTATTTTATTTATTATTATTAAGTTTCTGTATTATTATTATTATTTTTTTTTTATTGTAAATAGAGTGTGAGTGTGCTTTCTCTGAACACTATTATAAATGTCCTTGATGTGACAGAATGTAATATTTCTAAATAAACAAATATAAAAAAAAAGAAACAGAAATAAAAAAAACATTTCTGAGAATAAATAAACAAAGAAAAAAAATTAAATAAACTATCTCTTGGAGAAGAAAAAGAAAAAAAAAAAAAAAAGGAGTTCTACAAGTCTTTGGTTTCGAACTGAGATCAGCTGACGGAAACGAGCTAGTATACAAACCTTGGCCGGGAACTAAACGTAAATAAGATAAGAACGGCAAGGGAATTAACAGCCACATGGGCTATTCAAACGAGCACTAATTTATCACTTCATTGTTAATAAATTGTAACTCACCTCTTTATTCGTGAACTTAAAAATGTTCAACTCTTTATAATGTCACTGTTAATCAATTATTAACACAGAGTTTTGACTAATAAGCACATAGCAAAGTAATAATCACAGAGCGAACTGAAAACTAAACTGCAGTAGCGGCCATGACACTTACTCTTTTTCTGATAATAATTTTAATTTAGAAAAGAGGATGGAAAAGTTAGTGGTATCGAAGGCTTTGGAAAAGTCAAGATGTACAAGGACAGTTATTTTTTTCTCATCTATACCGGACTGAATGTCACTAATGATTTTAATTACGGCCAATTGTGGGGAGTAACCTGGTCGAAAACCAGATTGGAAATGGTCGAATTGATTGGAATGTTCAAGGAAATCGGAAACTTTGGATTTCACTATTCTTTCAAGGGTGTTTGAAAGGTTGGAAAGGATTGAAATTGACGGAAATCTTTGGGAGAAGAAGGGTTAGAATTTTTATTTAAAGGACGAACGGTGGCTTTCTTCCACGAGGTAGGAAATACTGAGTTTTGAAGGGAGAAGTTATATACAAATAGGAGAACAGGAAGGATTTCAGGAAGGCATAGTTTGATTAATTTGGCCGGATTGCCATCAGGACAAATAGAATTGGAATGTGATTTCATCACGGCGGATATGAGGTCTGTGGGCGAGATGTATGAAAAGTAAAAGTTGTCGTCATTGAAGGATGTGCCGGAGAAGAGAAGCAAGCATTAAAAGGAGGAGTGGAAGAGGGATCAGATATAGAATATCAGTTTAAATCAGCTGGTGAAATTGGAAATACTGCTGAGAGAGAGGATCTAGAAGATTCACAGAGGGAGGGTTTACGAAGCAGTAGTCATTTGGATTTGGAATCGGGAGCTGATGAAAGGGCTTCATGGAAATATGTAGATTTGGCTCGTCGGATTGTGGTTTGTGTCAGGTTACGCAGCATCCTAAACGCTTGATAGTCGTCGACCAGCCTAGTACGTCTAAAGCGTTTACGGGAAGCATCACGCCTCTTCTGGAGATCCTTAATTTGCTGACATATCCAGGTAGCGGGACGGCGATGAAAGTTAGAGATTTTGAGAGGGGCGTGGGCTTCAAGGATGCCAAGAATATTGGAGGTGAGGATATCCACCATGGCATCAATTGCCGAACAGAAATATAATCTATTCCAATCTTGAGTTTCTAGGTTGGGTAATATTTTTTCTCGGGTTAGGTCATCAAGGTTACTCAATGTTACTGTTCTTGTAAGATCGTAGGAGTTTAGATATTGTATGATATTTGGATTAGATCATGTGACGATAGTTAAAGCCTTTTATGAAAATAAGAGTTAAATTTACTTAAGTCTCAAAGGAACTTAAGTAGTTATTTAACGCCAAAAAATCTTCAATGAATATCCTTCAGGAATGAAACTTGGAAAATAGGATTAAGCATAAGTAGGTTTGAGAAGGTTTTGCGTAACGCGTCATCATCATCGAAAAGAATGGAGATACGAGGAAGGTGTCGGGATGAATAAAAGTTTACATATAATCTTGCAGATAATTTTGGAGATTTTAGCTGCGGTTGTAGACTTTAAATAAAGTTTGTTTGATATTGAGCTGTTCCAATAACCTGTTCAAAAGTAATAACCATAGAATAATAACGAAACATGTTGATTATACTTTGGTTTTAGTGATTAGATAAACCAAACCTATGTATAACGTATCTTTTATATATAGTTTGATGAAATACTAAGAGATACGCTAGTTACAAAAGTTACAATACCAGGTGTAGGTTTGGTTCTTAGCCTTAATTTTACTGCTAGGATGAAGGTATTAATTAAAGAGATAGTTGATATGATAGCTCTAGGCTATTTACGGAATAGTGAAATCACGGACCGATTAAAAGTGATCAACAATGTAACATTATATAATCAAAAATTACAACTCCTATTCCAAAAGACAGCAGCGTTAAAGTTGATTATGACTTTTTATATTTTAGTGCCTCCATAGATTTAAAGAGTAAAGTATATAACATGGGTATTGGTGGAAAATAGTTTACATACTATAGATAAGATGCAAGCACTCTTTGTAAGAGAAACGTGTGGGTGGAATTTAATGATTTAAAACTTAAATGGATCTAGTCGATCTGAAAATGGCCGCAACTACAGTTTAATGCTTACATCGCTCTGTCTTTGTTTCCTTCTCAACTGGCTAATTCTGAAAATACTGCTGCTATAATTTGTGAACAATGAGCTTTGTACATTTAAACATTAAATAGTGAGGTGAGAGATATTTATTAACAATTATGTTTAATAGTTAATTGATACTAGTTCAATAGAGATATCACAGCTGGTCGATAATTCTCCGGGTCTTGCCCTATCTACGTAAGATCCACGGCCAAGGCTCTATTTAGTAACACAACTTTCTTCGAGTGATATCGAGTTCGTATCCAAACTGATAAATTTGTTTGTTTGTTTTTTTTTTTCTTTTTTCTTCTCTCTTTATTTTATTTGTTTATTTTACTCTAGACTTTTACTTTGGTTTAATTATCTATATTGCGAATTTTTCTTATTTTAATTGTAAATAGTGTAAATAGCTTAGTTTTAATAATTTATTACGCCATTTTTTTTTTTAATGTTATGACAGATAGCTTAATTTTAATAATTTACTACTTCATTTTTTTTTAATGTTATGACAAGTACAGATTTTATTTTATTTTTTTTTTTATCTTATCAAGGAACCTGACAATACGTCTGGTGAAGAATCGGAGGAAGAGACACCATTTTCCGAGGTCAGTGAGACCGATTCACAATATTTAAAAATAAGGTCTCTTCAAAAGCGCCATCGAAACTCTGCCCCCGGATCATCTGGTAACTCACCAAACAAGAAAAAAAATAAATCTGCCAAATCAAAAAATACATGTGAAACAAACAAAACTACACCAAACACGAGTAGCAGAACCACTTTAGAAGTCAAATCAGAATCAATTTCACCAATCACCTCAATTAGTAACTCTGATACAGACAACAATACTACAAACAAGATTCTTGAGCCAAAAGAAACTTGTGTTCTTGAACCGCCATCTATCTTTGTCGCAAAAATTGAAAATTTTATGTCCTTCGGACAAGAAATCGCTGATCTTATTGGGCAGCCAAATTTTACATGTTTTTTCAGAGTCAATGATATTAAAATAAATACCCACTCTAAAGAAAATTACAAAATATTAATTGAACATTTTACGTCACGAAAATACGATTTCCATTGTTACCAGTTGAGAACAGGAAAAAGCATACAGAGTCGTATTAAGAGGACTTCATCCAACTACTTCTATAAGCGCAATCAAAATGGGTTTGGAAGATATAGGCCATAGAGTAAGGAACATAGCTACCGTGCTTCATCCTAAGAAAAAATACTCGCTACCACTATTTTTCATAGATCTCGAACCTGCAAAAAACAACCCAGAAATATTTAACGTAAAACGTCTTTTATACTCAATAGTCCGTTTTGAAGAGCCCAGACAAAGACCTATAGTAGTGCAATGCACAAACTGACAAAATTTGGGACACACAAATAGTCCGTGGGCCAGACCCCCTTACCGTGCAACCCCCCCCTCCCCCACATCCCTATAAATTGCATATCGTTGTGTTCCTTGTGACAATTTATTAAAAAAAAGCCAATGTTCCCACAAAAAAAAGTGAACGAACTGCCCCAAAATGGCGTCCAAACATGGCGGATTGACGACTTTGATTTAGTTAGTTTTTTTGTTACTGAGAATCAGCATTTGGCTTAATTTCATCATAGTTGGTCTTTTATTAAAGCTGGATAGTCAGAGAATAATAAAACATGAAAAAATATTAAAAACTAATTGGTTTAGGCATTAAAAAAATCGGTAAAGTCTTTTTTTTTACAAAAAAATTTTCAAGTTGAAAATCAAGCGTCGTTTGTAATTAAACGGTCAACAATAATGCAAAAGGTGCCGAAATAAAACATCTGGATAATACATTTCTCTTTCTAAAACACTGATTACTTTTTAAAATATTTGAAGTAGTTCCGTAGAAAATGTACTTAAGCGGCATACTGGCGTAGGCGCCTTCAGGCCTCTACCACACCACTCAGTACTCATAAATGGCTTAATTATAGTGCTATAATAACGTTTTTGTTATATTATATTGATTGTATTAACGAACGAATATTAATACAATAATTTAATTGTCAAAAAAATTTTTTTTTAATTTATTATTTTTTTTTTATTAATTATTATTATTTTTTTTTTTTAATTTAACTTCCTTTATTCTATACGGAGGTCGCTTAAGAAGGGCTCTATTATAAAAATTATATAATTATAATAATAAAACTTAATTCAAAAATACTTTGCAGAATATCTTGAATTTTTTATTTAATATTTGCAATTTAACATTTTGTTTTATATATTTACTGATTCTTAGAGGTAATTTAAATTGTATATACTTCCCCGGAAATGAGTCATGTTAATATCTGTTTTATAAACTAAAATAATATATACCTAATCTGAACTACTTTTAATGAATAGGTGATGGATTGTTTAGTAAAATTCATATATCGCTATTAATAATAATAATAAGGCTTAGCGAACCCGAAGGTTCGATGCCGACACCACCAATCGCTTGTTACACACCTCCCTCCACCGTTCGCCGTCCAAACACAGTCCCTTCAGATCGGCTTTAATGCAATCTTCCCACCTTCGCTTCGGTCTACCCCTCGGACGCTTACCATTCGGCACAGCAAATATTAACCTTTTAGGAATTCTCTCGTTACTAAGCCCAACAACTTTACAAGCCCATTTGATTCGCCGCGATGAAATTACCTCAATTATATTACCCGGATACAGCTCACGCAATTCAGCGTTGTGTAACCGTCTGAACTCTCCGGTTAACTCATCCTTCTTCGGTCCGAATATTCTACGCAATACTTTATTTTCAAAAACCTTAAGACGCTGCTCATCCCTTAATGTAAGCGGCCAAGTTTGCATCCATAAAGAACTGTAGGCAAGATAATCGTTTTATAGATTCTAATTTTTAAGGCCCGGGACAAGAGGCGCTAAGTAGTTTTGTCACAGAAAAATAACATATATCGCTATTAAAAAAAATAATTTTTATTTCCTTTATTTTTTTCGGAAGTTGGACCATATCACAAAAAATACGAAATTTTAAGATTAAATGCATTTTTCTCTCTGCATTCTCTCTGCAGAAAAGAAATATGGAAAGGGCGAAGCTATAAGTTCTTCTAGGTAACTGGAACTGATTGTTAGTATTGCTCTCAAAATGAGGGAAAAGTCGAAATTGAACCCAAACATTGGAAAAATACATTAAGTGAACGACAAAAGAAGTGCCAAAATTTCGGAAAAGAAAACAAGGATCAGTATCCGTCATATGGCTAAACGAATATGTAGTAGACAGATGAACAGAATATTTCAAGATGCTGCTAAAAGAGGGTCAAAATGCTTGATGAGTTTCGATGATATTAAGCAGGTTTATTGTGGTGAAGACCATTTCATCAGCAAGAAAGATTTGTTCTAAGCAAGTGGCACGTCAGCTGGTCTGGAGGAAGTAACCCGAAATGCTGTGCGTACAAAGGCTACAAATGTATTAGAAAATGATATGAAAGGACTGTAGTTTTGTCCCTTTACAGGAAATGAGATACTAGGAAATGTTATTCGAGATTCCTTACTGTTTATAGTACCAAAGAAAGTCTACTCAAGAATCGTAGAAGCTAAAATCAGAAATATTGTCGATTGTCTGAGCGATATGGATTGAGAAACTCAAGTTGCACATTGGAAAATAAGTTACAAATTGGGAGTGTCTTAATGTATTTTTCCAATGTTTGGGTTCAATTTCGACTTTTCCCTCATTTTGAGAGCAATACTAACAATCAGTTCCAGTTACCTAGAAGAACTTATAGCTTCGCCCTTTCCATATTTCTTTTCTGCAGAGAGAATGCAGAGAGAAAAATGCATTTAATCTTAAAATTTCGTATTTTTTGTGATATGGTCCAACTTCCGAAAAAAATAAAGGAAATAAAAATTATTTTTTTTAATAGCGATATATGAATTTTACTAAACAATCCATCACCTATTCATTAAAAGTAGTTCAGATTAGGTATATATTATTTTAGTTTATAAAACAGATATTAATATGACTCATTTCCGGGGAAGTATATACAATTTAAATTACCTCTAAGAATCAGTAAATATATAAAACAAAATGTTAAATTGCAAATATTAAATAAAAAATTCAAGATATTCTGCAAAGTATTTTTGAATTAAGTTTTATTATTATAATTATATAATTTTTATAATAGAGCCCTTCTTAAGCGACCTCCGTATAGAATAAAGGAAGTTAAATTAAAAAAAAAAATAATAATAAATTAAAAAAATTTTTTGACAATTAAATTATTGTATTAATATTCGTTCGTTAATACAATCAATATAATATAACAAAAACGTTATTATAGCACTATAA
Source organism: Nezara viridula (assembly GCA_928085145.1). Classification (NCBI taxonomy): domain Eukaryota; kingdom Metazoa; phylum Arthropoda; class Insecta; order Hemiptera; family Pentatomidae; genus Nezara; species Nezara viridula. The sequence continues at coordinate 205,956,069 of OV725078.1, forward strand.
CTAAGCCATTTATGAGTACTGAGTGGTGTGGTAGAGGCCTGAAGGCGCCTACGCCAGTAGCGCTTTTCTGCCGCTTAAGTACATTTTCTACGGAACTACTTCAAATATTTTAAAAAGTAATCAGTGTTTTAGAAAGAGAAATGTATTCTCCAGATGTTTTATTTCAGCACGTTTTGCATTATTGTTGACCGTTTAATTACAAACGACGCTTGATTTTCAACTTGAAAATTTTTTTGTAAACAAAATTGACTTTACCGATTTTTTTTAATGCCTAAACCAATTAGTTTTTAATATTTTTTCATGTTTTATTATTCTCTGATTATCCAGCTTTAATAAAAGACCAACTATGATGAAATTAAGCCAAATGCTGATTCTCAGTAACAAAAAAACTAACTAAAATCAAAGTCGTCAATCCGCCATGTTTGGACGCCATTTTGGGGCAGTTCGTTCACTTTTTTTTGTGGGAACATTGGCTTTTTTTTAATAAATTGTCACAAGGAACACAACGATATGCAATTTATAGGGATGTGGGGGGGGGGGGGGTGCACGGTAAGGGGGTCTGGCCCACCGTGTAAAAGGCCTACTGCCATCATCAGGCCAGATGCGTCAAATGTGCTGGGGAAAATCCCTCTGATATTTGCCAGAAACCAAGGCAAGAGGCTGCTATATGTGCACTTTGTGGCGAGGGACACCCAGCGAGCTACAGAGGTTGTGTAGTTTATAAAAATCTTCTGAAACTGAGATCACATAATATCGCGTTGAAAAGCCTTAGCTTTGATCATAAAAGTGGCACTGAGACCCCCACGATCGATGATAGAACAAATTTCCCAGCACTGTCGTCGTCACCTTCTCAAGTCATTCAGCCTCAATCATCCATCTCCACAGCTACGGAATATACTCAACAGGATTCGAGAAATTTACATCTCCAAACCACCATCAAGAACCAGCAACCTCGACGACAGGCGCCTCAGGCTTCCCAATCCAAGCCTAAAACTGCTAAACTTCAGCCTCAACCTCCTCGTCAGCAAATCCCTCTTCATCATCTACCCTTAAGGGTCAAACTTCCGCCAGAGCATCCACACCCAGTTCCATCCGTTCCTAATCCCAATGTAAACCTCCCATCACAAGTCCAAAAGAATATAGATCCAACTCCTCGCATCCCACATCGGGCACATCCCCCTTTTAGCAATCCTAGTCACACAAATTACCCGTCACATCCTCCTGACCTTAATCCACTTCACAGCCAAAAACCTTCCGACATCAATTCTGTCCTTTCAACATTCCTAATAGATCTTCAAGAGAATATCAAACAACTCATCACCCTCCTCACGAGACTCCTTTCCGAAATACCGTTCAACTTCCCTCGATAAATACAAAGCCCCCTAGCTATCCTTTTATGGAACGCTAATGGACTACTCAACCACCGAGACGAACTAGACTTATTTCTCCATGACAATCTCATTGATATTGCCCTTCTGACGGCAAATCACTTCACTCAACGGACACATTTCTACATACATCACTACATCACTTACAGATCTTGCCACCCAGATAACATTTCTCACGCTGGTTCCTGCATCCTTATCCATAAATCTTTATCCCACTCCCTTATTCCTTCCACTCCAACTGATGCCATTCAATCAACTTCTGTAGTCCTTTCAACTAGCCCTTTCCATATCAAATTCTCAGCTGTATACTGTCCTCCTGGTAATTCCATCTCCTATAACTTCCTTGAATCCTTATTCCAATCCCTCGGATCGCGCTTTATTGCTGGAGGAGACTACAATGCTAAACACCAACGATGGGGTTGTCGAACATCCAACCCCCGCGGTAACATCCTATCAATGTTTCATCTTTCAACAATTATTCAATCCTTTCACCCATGAGTCTTACTTATTAGCCAACATCCCTCAAAAAACGTCCCGATATCCTAGATATATTTATAATTTCACAGATTTCCTCCTCCCAAACTATAATCAAATCTCTGGATGACCTTTCATCAAGCCATAGTCCAGTTCTGCTTTCACTACATTCTGACTTTGCTCCTAAACCATCACCTCCCAAACTGATCACTGGACGAGTAAACTGGGATAAATTTCGTGACGACTTGGAAAACAAACTAGACTTGAAAATTCCCCTAAAGACAAAATATGATATTAATGGTGACATGGAAAAACTTACAACATCAATAACAGACAGTATAAACAGTAACAAATTTAACAGTAGGATTAACAATTTACAAAAGACTATCTTGCCACTGCACATTCGTATCTTATTAAAGGAAAAACGCAGAGCAAGATCGAAGTGGCATAGAACTAAATATCCAACAGATCAAACTCATTACACCCAACTGACTAACAAACTAAAATCAGAAATTAGAAAATACAAAATTCAAAATTTACTAAATTTTACTGAAAAACTTACACCTACCGACAAATCACAGTGGATAACGACTAAACGCCTCCTGAAATTTAAATACGTTAATCACCCACTTCTTACTGAAGCTCAAACTTGGTCCAAATCTGATGAAGAAAAATCCCAAATTTTTACTCATCACCTCTTCAAACTTCTAATCCACATCCTGATATCCTTAATCCAAATCAGCTTGAATGTATTGAAAGAGAACTGGATATTCCACTCCAAATGACTCCTCCTCCTAAAGGCTTTCAATCCTTCAGAAATATCCAACATCATTCACAGGTTACCTCCCCGCAAAGCTCCTGGACACGACCTAATTAGGTCTTATCTTCTTACCGTCCTATCTCTCTTTTACCCATCATGGGCAAAATCCTGGAGAAGATCATATTAAAACGCCTGTATCCCATCCTAGATTCTAACCACATAATCCCTGATCACCAATTTGGATTCCGCACATCCCATTCCACTATCCAGCAATTTCATCGTGTGGTAGATGTTGTCTCCTCTGCATTGGAGCGCAGAATGTATTGCACTGGAGTTTTTCTCGACGTTGAACAGGCGTTTGATCGAGTCTGGTATCCGGGATTACTTTACAAACTCCGTAAATTCCTTCCCCCTAAATATTTTCTTATCATCAGTTCCTATCTTACTGATAGACACTTCAAAGTAAATCACAATAATACCTATTTATCCCTCTTTTCTCAATCTGCCGGAGTTCGCCAAGGTATTATCCTTGGTCCTATCCTTTACACAGTTTATACAGCTGATACCCCAACCCATCCTAACACTGTCATCACTACGTATGCTGATGACACATGTATCCTGTCAGTTAGTAATGATCCAATAATTCTATCCCAAACCCTCCAATCACACATCACAAACGTTGAAGAATGGTTTCAAAACTGGAGGATTAAAATAAATTTCAATAAATCCCATCAAATCACCTTTACCCTTCGTCGAAAACCAATGACTTGCTGCCCTATAGTATCCTTTAATAACACCCCACTTATCCCTGTAGAACAAATGCGATAACATGGACTCCAGCTGGACAAACGTCTCACATGAGATCCTCATACAAGACTGAAATGACAAGAAACTGCTCGACGTTTATCCATAGACATTAGACATTTAGACGTTTATCCATAGACTTTCCGGTTAAAAAATCTCCACCTTTATTTAATATAGCATTCAGAAAATTCCATAGAGTTAACTCAGGTTAGAGGTAACAGAAAATATTAATAAAACAGAGTTAGATATTAATAAAAATAGTAATAAAGTGCCCGTTATAAAAGCAGCTGAGTGAGAATAGTGGGGCAGCCTATCAAGCTTCACCTTAATGCCGTCAGCCGCCACCCAAACAAACAGGTGTGCTGTTGTTTTGTTGCCCATTGCTTTTATTTAACTCTTCTTATTTAAATAGCGCTATTTTAAAGAAATAATAATCTCAATAAAATGGTTAATTGTAAAACATGCAATAACTCGGTGGCACGAGAGGAGGAGAATAAATTAGCCTGTACAGTATGTACAAATATATATCATGCTAATGCATCAAAATTGATAGGGATTCGGAAGGCCTAAAAGAAATTAACGAAAAATGGACATGCCCCGATTGCGCTTCTGGGCCTACAATGATTGACCTATTGAAGGTCCTGACCGAGGAAGTTAAGCAGATGAAGACCAAGCTTCAGGGCATCGACGAGTTATAGGAAATAAAAGACTGCCTCAATAAAGAGTCGGAACTGTCTTTTGAAAATATGGAAAAGCTGTTAAAGATAGAAACCCTGCTGGAAGAAAAGAAAAAACACGTCGAAAAATTGTCTATTGAAAACACCACCTTAAAGAAAAAAATATCGGAGCTGGAAATTCGGTTAAATTATACTGAGCAATAACAGTTAAAAAATACAGTCGAAATCCGAGGAATTCCAGAAAAGCCGGGTGAGACTGTGACTGGGACCATCCTTAGCGTCAGAGCGGGTCTGGGCATCAAGTTAAGTCCAAACGATCTGGATCACGCAGTGAGGCTCAAACCAGCAGCTCAAAGCAGGAAGGGACTCCAGGCCATATTATTGCTCGCTTCGTGAGGCAAACAACAAGAGATGAACTGCTGCAGCAGAGAAGAACGAAAAGAGACTTCTCTACACGCCATCTGGGCTGGTGGGACAACGTAAACGGGGGCTTACGTGAGCGAAGCAATGACCACCGCCAATAAACATCTATAGTGGTTAGCCAGACAAAAAAAGATGACGGCAAAGATAAAATACCTGTGGTTCCGTGGTGGCAAAATTCGATGCAGACAGTCAGATGGATGTCCGGCGGTAGTTATAGATAAAGCTAGCGACTTGGACGTTTTTATATGAATTTCGTATGTAAGTCTCCCAAAATTTGTATCAATTTTAGTCTTTCCGATCAAAAATATTTTAATTTTTGTAAGTTACCTTCTTCATTATCGTTTTAAAGAGCTGGAATTTCATTTGACTGAGTGTTTTTTCTTTATAAGTAACTGTAACCAAAGCCATCTTTATATTTTTTCAAATAATAAATTAATTCTTTATATTTATTTCTATTCGAGTCTATATGATTTTAACTCTTTCTTTTAAAAGTTTATTTTATGCTTATATTTTCTTTTCTGTTGCAAAAATGAATATTTTGTTAAAAAAGTGTTATATCCTACTCTACTTCCTCGATCATTTTTCCCTCAACTCTCCTTCTCAACGTCTCAGTTATGACTAATATCCTAAATTCCTGTCACGTCAATGCACAATCCCTTAATGCTCACTTTGATGAATTCCAAAAATATTTCCTCGATAATTTTTACCACACAATAGCAGTATCTGAAACCTTTTATTCCTTCCTCCCAAATTTCCCTCCCTAATTACTCTCTCCTACGTCATGACAGACCTGATTGCACGGGAGATGGTGTCGGACTATATATACATAATACTCTCGAGGCCAAAATCCTCTTACAGTCTCCTTTTCATGACCTCCCTCACGTTGAATATTTATTTGTTGAAATTACCGCTATTTCCTCTCCTCTACCGCCCTCCTCGTGTTCTATTTGATCAACTTGAATCCTCCCTTGTCAACCTGGTTTCCTGCTACTCCAATATCCTCATCTCCGGCGATTTTAATGTAAATATGCTCACAGAATCTCCCGACAAATACTACCTCAATGACCTAATATTTTCTCTCAATCTTTATCTTGTCCCTTATGCTCCCACTCATCACACTCAGTTCTCTGACACCTGGTTAGACCTCCATATCTCTGACTCACCGCTTAAAATCCATTCCTCCTCTCAACACCCTGTACCCTTTCTATCATCACACGACCTGATCCAAATCTCGTACGACCTACCCGTGAAATCATTTACTCCTAAAATAGTATCATATCGCAATCTAAACTTCCTTTCATATGAATCCCTTCAACCTGACCTGGATTCTGCCCAATGGGATACCATATTTTCCTATACCTCTACTGACCCTATGATATCCACCCTTACCTCAAACCTACAATCCATATTAGACATCCATGCTCCTCTTAAAACCAGAATCTTACGTCGTCCCACTGCTCCTTGGCTGACTCCTGAAATAAAGGGAATGATAAAGAGAAGGAATGCAGCTAGGCGCAAATACCGTCAAACCCGCTTACCTGCTGATTATGCCTCCTTCAAACAACTCCGTAATGCAACCCAATCCACAATCCGACTTGCTAAATCCAACTACTTTCATAATGCCCTTTCCAATTGTAATGATTGTGTTTAGACAAAAACAAAGGTTGAGTAAGTTCCCAAATAAATCAATGAATATATTTTTCAACAATGTACAACCTCACGTGTTTTTTAAATAATATATCACAACAATAATAATCCAGACTACATTATTCTCCCCTTATTTCTGATCGCTTCCTCATATGATCAGCAAGGCATTGTATTAGCTTCCCGCTCGTTTCTATGTCATAAGAGAGAAGCCCTTTTTTTTTTTAATCACGATGCCTTTTACCCATCCTTCTGTGTCTTTACATTTTACCCAAACTTGCTCAATATCTTCGAAACTGCGTTCTTGTCCCTTTCTATCGTGGTACATTTTTTGTTTTAGCCTGCTTTCTTCCATCTTATCTCTCACGGATGGTTTTAAACGATCCAATACTGAATGCAACCTTCTGCCAAAATGAACAGTTCTGTCGGCGTTTTTCCTGTTGAGCTGTGTATTGTAGTTTGGTACGCAAACAGCGTTACTCGCAACCTTTCCTGCTTATCTGTATCAGCAGTATCATTTCGGAATCGTTGTTTAAATGTTCTAATTGCACGTTCGACCATCCCATTTGATCGACTATGATAGGGAGTTGTAAATATTTTTTTCACTCCATTGTCTCTTAGAAAGCACTTGAATTCCTTTGACGCAAATTGGCTGTCATTGTCACAAACGATTTGTTTGCAAATCCCATATCTTGCAAATAGCGATTCTAATATATGGATAGTTTTTCTAGCTGTTACTGATTTCATTGGAAAAGTTTCTAGCCAACGAGAATAAGCATCAATAAGCACGAACCAGGATAGTCCTTCAAATGGTCCAGTAAAATCTATATGGAGTCTTTCCCAAGGTCCTTCCGGAATGTTCCAAGGGTTCAAAAATGTTTCTGGTTCACTTGGACGATTTTTCTGACAAACCTCACAATTTTTTATTAAATTTTCTATTTCATAATTAATTTTAGTCCACCCAACAGTCACAATTGCTAAAGACTTAGTAGCCACTATGCCAGGGTGTCCTTCATGGAGTTTTTTTAACACAACTCCTCTTAAGGACTTCGGAATGACCAATCTGTTCATCCACATCAGTAAACCCTCTTCTATACCAAGCTCTTCTCTTTTCTCATAAAAGAAAGTTTCGTCGTCTGTCAACTTCTTTTTATTTGGTCATCCACTTTCTATATACTTTAACATCTTATTTATCACTTTGTCTTTCCAGAGCTCCTTCATTATGATGGTATTAGATAATGAGCATTCTTCTCGGACGACTTTTCCTATTTTAATAATACAGTTATTATTTCCCACTTCTAAAAAAGAATCCTCTGTAGTCGGCAATGGAAGTCTCGAAAGAGCGTCCACGGGTTCCATTTCTTGTACTCAATTGTCTAGTTAAAGCTACTGAGTAATATATTCCATCTTATCAATCTGGATGCTGCTATTTTTAGCAATTCTTTTTTGTTTCCAAATATTCTTAGTAGTGCCTTATGGTCTGTTTGTAATGTAAAATGTCGCCCAACCAAATAATCGTAAAACTTATTAACTCCAAACCTTCACGACCAGTGGTGGAAAAGTTTTGTTCACTCTTGGTAAGAGTTCTAGAGGCGGCTGAGATTGGTCTAAGTGTTCCATTATGGTATCTATGTTGTAACAATGCCCCTACACCCTTTTTTGAAGCGTTAGTTGATAGTATTAATGGTAATGTCTCGTCATAATGTACCAATGTTTTATCTGCAGTAATACTTTCTTTAATACTAGAAATAATTTGTTCTTCCTCCGATGCCCATTTCCACTTTGAACCCCTTCTGTAATAATTTTTGTAGAGGAGCATATCTCCCTTGCAAATCCGAACTAAATCTTGAATAATAATTTAGAGAGCCTAATAGAGAACGCAGTTCTTTAACATTCTTTGGAGATAATACTTCATTTAGAGCTGCAATCCCTTCATGAGACGGTTGAATCCCATTACTGTTGATTCTGTGGCCAAGGTATTTAATTTCTTTTTCAAACAGCTTTACTTTCTTTAGCTGAGTTTTCAACCCTACTGATTTCAATTTTTCTAAAATCAGATTAACGAGATGTAAATGTTCTACATTTTCCTCCTGTGGCTATGTCGTCTAAAAACCAGGCCACCCCTTCCATGCCTTGCAAAATTTTATCCACATATCCTTGAAATATTGATGGGGCCGCACTTATAACGAATGGCATTCTTTTGTATGCGAAATATCCTCGATGTGTTGCAATAACCAGATATTTTTTTGACTCTTTGCTTATTTCCATCTGCAAATAAGCATCTTTGAGGTCGATAACAGAAAACTACTGGAACCCGCTAAGTTTGTGAACTATTTCTTCAAATGTTGGGAAAGGATTCACAATCATATGAGGATTAATGGTAACTCTAAAATCACCATATAAACTCACTGCCCCATCCGCTTTTGGAACAAAAACTACTGGCGATGCCCATTATACCATTGTCTTTAATGGGTCCACTTTTTCTATTACTCCTTCTTGAATAAGCTGGTCTATTTCGTGATCGGCTGATCTTTTTAAAGCAAATGGAACACTTCGAGCTTTAAAGAGTTTTAGTGTTACTCCATCGTGTAGCTGAATTTTGGCTTGGAATCCCTTCACTGTTCCAATGCCGTTTTGGAAAAGTTCAGAGTGTTGTTCAAACACCTTATTTTTAGCCTGTTCGAGGTTTTCGTCTGAAACTTTCGAGTTTTTAACATTACTTAACTTCACATGTTTACACATAGGATATAATTTGAAAGCTTTAATCCAATCTCGTCCAAATAAAGGAGTGGCTTGGTTTTCAATCACGACCAATTTCAATTTTAGACTTTGTTTTCCTACTTTAACTGACACCGAGCATTCCCCCAACAAATTCAACCAGGAATTAGGATAAGCACTTAAATTACGGGTCTTTTGTAGTGGTGAATATCCTATAAACTTCCATACGTTTTCTCCAACAATGCTACGTGCAGCAACTGTGTCATATTAGATTCGAATATTTTTTCTGTTTAATTGAACCCTGACCAAAATATTCGCTATCTGTAGAGTTCTCTGAACTTACCGTATTTACTGATTTTATTTTCGCCTTTCTTTTATTTAGCTTAATTTTGCCAGATTTCAAACAATTCCTTTCACAATGACCATAAGAATTGCAAACTCTAGAGGTGTGTTCGCTAGCTGGACATTTTCTACCCTGTTTATGTTTCTGGTACCCGCAAAGAATACATTCCGTAGCTGGATCTACCATTCTAATTATTTTATTTCCCTGCTCGGTCTTAGCTATCCTACAGATATGAGTTTCCTCTGCCGTATCCTCTGTGACTTTTCTTTGTTCTTGGGCTAACTCAATAATAAGAGCGGATTTTTCTATTTCTTTTAGGCTTGCGTTTTCCTCTGGATGACGAAAAAAAAGCTCCTCCTGCATCGACCAGTTTTTCAATCCTAACAAAAATTGATCACGTAATCGTTCTTCCAGATTATTTCCGAATTTGCAATCTTTTGCTGCCGATCGCACTTTCATTAAAAAAGATGCTATTGACTGATTTTCGTCACGGAATATTTGTCCAAACTTTACTCTTTCTGCAAGATAACTTGTGGTCGGTTTTTTGATATGTATCTAAAAATGTTTTTATTTCAGAATAACGTAATTGAGTAATTTTTGTAGGATGGAAATAATCCACTACCAGTTTAAACAACTCTGCTCCCACACATTTTAACAATAAATTTCGTCGTGACTTCTCTATGATTTCGTCGTTACCATTTATATTTTTAATTTCTAACTCAACTTCAAAACGGTCTATATAATATTTCCATTTTTCTGAATTATGATAAGGAGGAAACGTAAATGTACTTACTCGTTCTTCTATATTATATTTACTTAGAGTTAACCTGTTTTCGTTGGTACCCGATGAGTCAATGGCCTCAGAAAAATCAACTTCCTCATCCAGCCCCTTGTCTGTTCTAGAGTTTCTTTTTTTCTGCCTGTTCATCATCGTCGCCACATGTAATGATTGTGTTTAGACAAAAACAAAGGTTGAGTAAGTTTCCAAATGAATCAATCTATATATTTTTTAACAATGTACAACATCACGTGTTTTTACATTAATTTCTAAAAATAATAATAATCCATACTACAGATGGTAATGTAAAAATATCTTGATGCTGGACTAAGATTCTGATTTCATCACCTCGAAGTAGTTTTGTCGAAGCATATGGAAAATGGGAATGATATTCTATCCCCTCGATTGAATCGGTAAATGCTACGGTCGAACCTAGATCTATTGTTTCTTCCATAGTACTTGATAACCTGCCAACCGAAGAAACTCAAAATTTTCTTTCGTTAGATATGTTACTCCACCGAGGTTATTGAAATGAATGAGCTTTGTTTGTAATCCTTCTCTTCTTTTATATACTTTTCCAAAATTTAACCCCATATTTTAAAATTAAAAAAACAAAAAAAAGTAGCAACTGAGAAAAGTTTATATTTTTTTTATTATTGAATAAATTTATAATAGCTTAGAGAGAAATAGTAAACATAAGTGTCCACAAATATAGGTTTCAGGATCTTGATAACTTTTACTAACACAACTTATACGACAGTCTTTAAGATACTTAACTAAATCAGAAGGAGGACCTTTATTACCGGCGCTGTCGAAAAATTTCACATAATGACCATTTTTCATATAGCATACCCAATGTGTACCTTTACCCTTAGCACTATCTAGATTCAAAATGGCTCTCTCATGAAACCAAGGCTTGGATGGTAAGTTATCTCTTGCGAAAACACCACGGAAATGAGGGATCTTGTACTTTTTAGCCAAATTTATAAGATCGCTATCACTTAAACTCATTTTTGGCAGGAACCCTAACATATGTTTTGCTTTTTCACTAAACGTTCCTCCAATTTTTTTTGGAGGGCGAATAACACGTATCTTCTTCTTTTCCTTTGTTTTAGCCATGACGATGTTAACAGTTCGATTGTTAGTAACAGGATGACTCAAAAGAGTGTTGTGTCGATCCTCCCTCTCTCTCTCTCTCTTTACCCCCACCTCTCTACTTTTACCCTCACCCTTCTATACATTTATATTTTTTTTTGCTTCCCCAGCTGTTATGCTTTGAATCGAAACCCAACCACTTTACGAAAACTTTATCACATTTCCGTTTTAAAATTTTTTCTACCAAATATACATTAGGATATTTCACTTTTTGGATTTCTTGCTCATAAAATCCAAAAGCGATCTTTTGATTTGATGTAACCTTAAGCCAATAGGTTACCGGAATGGTTTTCCTCACTTGATCGATCTTGAAGATTTCATTCGACCACGAGGGACGATATCCCTTGGTGAAATTGGGTTTATATTTTGAAATTCTAACAAAATCACCGAATTGATATTTTGGTGGTTTATGATTCGATAAAACATTTTCACGTTTACAATAGACGTTATGAAGTAAATGTTTCTCAATTTCTTTACCCCTGACTAAAGACGGTTTCATCTTTATGGTTCTATGCTTTGTATTGTTATATCTTTTAACTAAAACCGCACAAGCACCTTTGATTCCAGACCCTCCTCGTATACAACGACGGATGCCGCCCTTAATTAACACGCCTAGCCCGCCACAAGAACCTACCCTAAATTCACTTCAAAACCAACATCCATCTGATATAACTGCCATTCTTTCATCCTTCCTATTGGACCTCCAAAATACTATAAAAACCTCTTATTACTCTCCTCACAAGAATCCTTACCGAATTTCCCTTTAATCTCTCACGATGAGTACAAAGCCCCTAGCTGTTCTTTTATGGAATGCTAATGGACTACACAACCACCGAGACGAACTTGACATTTTTCTTCATGACTACCACATTGATATTGCTCTACTGACAGAAACTCACTTCACACAACTTTCATATTTCTACATACGTGACTACATCACTTATAGATCTGACCACCCCGACAACCCTTCCCATGCCGGTTCTTGCATCCTTATCCATAAATCCTTATCCCATTCTTTCATTCCTTCTACTCCAACTGAGGCTATTCAAGCAACTTCAGTAATCATTTCAACACGTCCTTTCCATTTAACACTCTCAGCTGTATACTGTCCTCCTGGTCATACTCTTACCTACAACTTACTTGAATCCTTATTTCAATCCTTAGGATCGCGCTTTATTGCAGGAGGAGACTATAACGCTAAACACCAACGATGGGGTTATCGAGCATCCAACTCCTGTGGTAACATACTATCTTCTCTCTCAACTTCCAATAGTTACTCTGTCCTTTCTCCTATGAATCCTACCTATTGGCCAACTTCCCTCAGAAAACGCCCTGATATCCTGGACATATTTGTCACCTCCCAGATTTCCTCTTCCCATGTCACAATCAAATCCCTGGATGAACTCTCCTCAGATCATTCTCCAGTTCTGCTTTCATTACACCCAACCTTCGCTCCTAAGTCCACGTCCCCTCTTACACTGATTACAGGACGAGTAAACTGGGACAAATTTCGGAAAGACCTGGAAAATAAATTGGACCTAAATACTCCACTTAAGACGAAACATGACATTGACACAGCCATAGAAGTACTTACTACACTTATAAGTGACAAAATAAACGACAATACTTCTAACAATAAAATTAACAACTCCCAACAGACAAACTTGCCACAGCATATTCGTATCTTATTAAGGGAAAAACTGCCTTCGAAGTGGGGAAAAAAGCAAGATCGAAGTGGCACAGGACCAGATACCCATCAGATAAGACATATTACAACAAATTAACCAACCAACTAAAAGCTGAAATTAAAAAATACAAAATTCGAAATTTACTTTACTTTACATGACAGAAAAACTTACTACTACTGACAAATCATTATGGTTGACCACTAAAAAGCTCCTTAAATTTAAAGATTTTAACCACCCACTTATTACTGAAACCCAAACCTGGTCCAGATCTGACGAAGAAAAATCACATATATTTGCTCAGCACCTATTCAAAACATTTAATCCACACCCAGATATCCTTAATCCTCCCCACCTTAAGTTTATTGAAGCAGAATTGGATATCCCACTCCAACTGACACCTCCACCTAAAGCATTTCATCCTTCAGAAATATCCAATATCATTCATAGATTACCTTCCCGCAAAGCTCCTGGCCATGACCTAATCACATCCCATATCCTAAAACTGCTTCCTAAAAAAGCCATACTATTCCTCATCTATATATATAATGCTGTACTTCGAACCACATATTTCCCTGAACCTTGGAAACTATCCATTGTCAAAATGATACCTAAACCCACGAAGCCGCCAGAACACCCATCCTCTTACCGTCCTATTTCTCTCTTACCCATTATGGGCAAAATCCTGAAAAAAACTCATCTTAAAACACCTGTATCCTATCCTAGACTCTAAACAAATTATCCCAGATCACCAATTTGGATTCCGCACATCCCACTCCACTATACAGCAATGCCATCGTGTGGTAGATATAGTCTCTTCTGCATTGGAGCGCGGAATGTACTGCACGGGAGTCTTTCTCGACGTTGAACAGGCGTTTGATAGAGTCTGGCATCCCGGACTGATGTACAAACTCCGTAAATTCCTACCACCTACATACTTCCTCATTATCCGTTCCTACCTTACTGACAGATCCTTCAAAGTCAATCATAACAATGCTTTTTCATCTCTTTTTTCTCAGTTTGCTGGTATTCCTCAAGGTAGTATCCTAGGTCCTATCCTTTATACAGTTTATATAGCTGACATCCCAACCCATTCCAACACTGTCATCACCACATATGCCGATGACACATGTATCCTATCAGTCAATAACGATCCATATATTGCATCCCAAACTCTTCAATCACACATCACAAGTCTTGAAAAATGGTGTCAAAACTGGAGGATTAAAATAAACTCCAATAAATCCCATCAAATTACCTTTACTCTTCGTCGTAAACCTATGACTTCCTGTCCTACAGTATCCTTTAACAATACCCCACTTATCCCTGTTGACCAAATCCGATACCTAGGACTCAACCTTGACAAACGACTCACTTGGAACCCCCATACCAGACTGAAACGACTAGAAACTGCCCGACGTTTCCGACTACTCCAGCACTTACTAGACAAATGCTCTAACCTGCCAACTATTTACAAAAGACTCATATATATTACTATAATAAGGCCTATTTGGACTTACGGGATCGAGCTTTGGGGCTCTACTAAACCATCAAATTCCTCTCGTATCCAATCCCTATAATCCAAAATCCTTCGTAAAATCCTTAATGCTCCCTACTTTGTCACAAATAAAATCATCCATAATGACCTTAATGTACCATATGTTTCCGATTTAGCTCAATCCAGATACCTGTCTTTTCATAATAAACTTCTGAACCATCCGAACCCTCTCGTTTCCAACCTTGCTTCCTCTTCTATTCCTGATAACCCTCCGAGGCGTCTAAAAAGAAGATGGCCTCGGGACCTTCTAATATAGAAATATAATTGGAGTGCTACCAATGGGTAGTTTCTCCTCATGTTGTACATGTCATATTACTTGTTCATATTTACTTGTTGTATTATTATTAATTATAGTTGTAAATTTCGTTAATAAAAAAAAAAAAATCTTTTAACTAGATCTTCAAATATCGTAATCCATTTATATGTTCCTTGGAGACTAAATTGTTTCCAAATCTTATTTTTTATCGTTCTTATAAATCTTTCTACCATACAAGCTTTCATATTACTAAAAGTAGAGTAATGATTTATTTTGTTGGATTTCATTAATTTTTGAAAAAATGAATTGTAGAACTCTTTTCCTTGATCAGATTGTAAGTTACGTGGTTTTCTACCATAATGGATTAGGACATTTTTAAAAGCTGACGTTATATCTTTTCCAGATTTCGACTTCAATGGAGATAGCCAGGCGAATTTAGAAAAACAATCGATTACAGCTAAAATATATTTATAAACTCTATTTTCTTTGGTATATGAACACACCTCGATTAAATCTACCATCCATAGGTCATCGATACCCTTCAGAATCACCCCTCTCCTGTGGAAGGACCGTCTAGCCGGTTTATGCAATTCTTCGACTACCTGTTTCTTGATATCCGACATGGCCGAGACCAATCGAAACAATGACAATAACAACTCCTCCCCCTCCCCCATCATGCCATTATTTATAATATTATACCCATCATTCGTAGAATTTTCTCAACCTTTAGAATTTATTTTTCTGGTCCATGAGTCTGTAGTAAAACTCTCAATTTTTCAACCAGTTGATTAGGGTCCTGGTCTTTATCATAACCTTTCCTTTTGATTTTATCCTTCAGTGGGAAAATCTTAGCGATTACTTTCCTATATTTTTTACTTCTTTTTTGATCATTGACCGATTCTGTGATATAATTCTTTCTATGAGCATTAGTTTTTGTTAATATTATTTTATATTTTTTTTATCGTTTTCATCTACCCTATCCGTATCGGGATCTTCTAAGAACAATAGCTGAGACAGCCCTGGAGTAATTTTGAACAGCGAGCCATCAACATCCAACCAATCATCCTTAATGGAAATAACCAAATTTCTACATTTTTCACGGATGATCTTACAAATTTCTTCGGTTTCCTTAGCTAGCGCGTAAGACGTTGCCTCGTCTATGTTTGATAAGTGAATGAGGAAAATAAGGTACTTAGACGATTATACATGTATCAAATCCTTTACGGAATCGACCATTGCTCAAATCACGATCTTTATCAATCACAATAAATCCATACTTGGTTTTGAAACATTCAATACATATTTTTTTAAATTCAGAAAATGTCATATCAGAATTAACATGATATTCATATATTGGTTTAGTGCTGAGATTATCTTGTCTGAATATGTTAAGAAAGTTGGTATTATCCCGAATTAATAGTTTTGGCACACGTGTATAACTCTGACAAAGATAGAAACTATCTATCAATCTATGTCTGCCCATGCAAAAGTATGCTCTGACACGATCTTGTTTGTCACAAGCATGTCACAAGCGATGTCGTCGAAAATAAATACTGAATTTGGGGCAGCATCTCTCGGGTGTGGAATATTCGAATTATCATCGAATGGGTAGCAACCGGCGCCTTCGAGATTTGACAAAACGTGAGCCAAATGTTTATACTTTGGTTGATAAAGAGATTTACTAAATAGATAAACATTCTCAAAATTCAATCCATCGGGGTTGTATAGCAGACTCAACATAAGATTCGTCTTACCACAGTTAGAAGGCCCGCAAATCGAGCATAGAAAACTATTAGGGAATAAGGAGCCATGTTTGGATCCTCCACCCTCCTCGTGTTGGCTTACGACTGAATCAACGTTCGCTATATCGAACGATGAATGTTGCTTCAACAAACTAAGAGAAAACAAATATTGCAGGTCCTTTATATACTTACTTATAACATCTCAAAAAATAAAATAAAATTAAAATTAAAATATGAGCAATATATATTTCTTCACTCTTTTTCACAGACTTAGGACTGTCGGGAACCCAAATGTTACAATCTGTTACTTTTATAGTATCGATTTAGGTTCCAGGTGGTTTAAATATATATTGCCCTGTAAGGATCGAGTTGTCGGAGGGTTGGGTGTGTATACTCTATATTCCATCACACCCTAAAAAACTTACAAACTAGGTTAAAACATGCTAAAAATCATGCATAAAATAAATAAAAATATCTAAAATCGATAAAAGCATTTAAAATTGATAAAAGCGTCTAAAATCGATAAAAGTATTTAAAATTAGTAAAAATGAACTAAAATCAATAAAAGTATCTAAAATAAATAAAAGCATCTAAAATAAATAAAAGTATCTCATATCGATAAAAGCGTCTAAAATTGATAAAAGCATCTAAAATCGATAAAAGTATCTAAAATAAATAAAAGCATCTAAAATCGATAAAAGTATCTAAAATCGTTAAAAGCATCTAGAAGTATAAAAGAAAAACAAAACGGTTAAAGTGAGGAGGTATGCACTCGATATTCTATACTCCTCGATAAAAATTTACAAAACTAGATTAAAACATGCTAAAAACATCATGCTAAAAACACCATGCTAAAAACATCATGCTAAAACAATAATAAAATGTACTAAAAATAAATAACAGCTGGGAGTAATAAAATTGGAAGTTGGGGCCGAACCAGTAGAATAGACATACTCAAAAGTAATTAATCGTCGAATTGAAAGAAGATAATGAATTCGGTTGACCATGGTATTGCGATAGTAAAAATATCTAAAAAAAAAAAAATAATAATAAAAACCACCCGTTAAAATTCATTAAAATTACTAAAACAATTGAGATAAAAGCATTTGAAATCAATAACATCATTTAAAATGAATTGAAACATTTAAATTTAATAAAACATTTAAAATCAATAAAAGTTGTTAAAATATAAAATCAAGCAGCTAAAATAAAAATCAATAAAAGTGTTAAAATGACTAAAATTAACTAAAATCAATAAAAATATCTAAAATCGATAAAAATTACTTAAAACCATTAAAATGTTGGAGAAGACGAAACGTATTTAAAAAATGTCAAAATTACTATTTAAAATGCTAAAATTGCTATTTAAAATTCTAAAATCGCTATTTAAAACGCTAAAATCATAAAATACAAGAGTAAAATAAAATATTAATGTAATGGATACAGTTATAAAATAGAAATAAAAGTAAAATTTTAAAAATATAAAACTATGAAATAAAATATTTTAGCAATGGACACCTCAATAAAATAATGAAAATACAAGTTTAAAAAAAATAAATAAAACTATGATATAAAATACTAAAGCAATGGATACATCAATAAAATAGTTATAAAAATCAAAAATAAAATATGGGAGTCATTATGACGATACAATATTAAAAAGACAATTATCCAACGGACCATTCACTCACAAATACTATTTATTTAAAACCAATTGGAGGAAAAGTGATAAAAAAAAAGAAGTTAAAATTAAGCTAAAACCAAATACCTACCTGAAAGAGCATTGGAGAAATTAAAAACATGATTATTCAAATGGGGAGATGAAATGTTTTGTACATTATAGGCTGGAAAAATAGATGTCACCTCCAATACACACACGACTTACGAGTCTTTCGACCACGCCAGAGGTCCACACATACAGCTTACGAGTCTTTCGACCGCTCCAGAGGCTCAATCACCCGACTTACGAGTCTTTCGACTGCGCCAGCGGTCCATTCATTCTATGACTTACGGATGTTTTAGCATCCGCAACCCAATGGTAACAACTATTCTTCTAACTTATAATGCCCAAAAGCCAAAGTACTCTCCCCATCTTCCAATATTATTCTCTTATCGTCGTACGATGATAATGATATTTTATTTATTTCTATTGTCGAGATTTCATGATGATGTGATTTAATTAACTGCATTTTATGCCTAAAGGTTTAATGCTCTCTCAGGCAGGTCATGTAATCATCAATAGTTACTTCTTTTTTTACCACATGTTTCTTTATTCTTTTAATTTTTTTTATTACTTTATCCCCAATATCTATAAAAGTTAAAATAGGTACACCTTTACTTTCATCTTTAAATTTCCCCATTACTTTTTTATTGTTTATTGAAAAACAGGGATGATGTGTTGGATAATTGGATGTATCCATTCTATCTTTCATTGCTAAAATGTCGTCGTTATCGGTCTTTATGTTATAAATAAAAGAATCGGTATCCATATACATTAATTTTAAATTTAAAACATGATATTTTTTGATAAATCTAATATGGCCATGCCTACATTTATCGGTTTGTCAAATTTAAGTTTCGTCTTTTCCATGTGGACAGCTGCTAAATTGTCATTAAAAATAGTTCTATCTTTAAAATTTGTTTTTTTTATTAATTTTTCCAAAGTGTTGGCGTTCGATACTAATTTAATGTCGATTCTTTTTCTTATATTTTCCATCGTCTTGCCGAAAATGGCATTAATATATAATTTAATTTGGTCTGTCTCGAAATCGTTTATTGCTTTTTTTCTTAATTCTGTGTTGTATATTAAATATTGTCTAAAACTCTATTAATTTTTTTTAATTATACCAAGGCCTATGGCCTGTTTTAATGTCATGTAATGAACTATGTAATTGTTTTTTTCTTTAAAATGTGCTATATGTTTTTTAAATCTTTTCTTCTCATTAAAATTGGTGTTCTCCGGTAAAAATGGTAAATCGTTGGTAGATCATGTAAATGAGTTGGATATGTCAAATCGACGTCTAAAATAAAACCGAATTCATCATTTTCACTCAATTCGTCGGTGATGACGTGAGATGGGTCTACCCATTCGAATTCACTAATAGGGAGGGGTTTACACATTGCTGCGCCATATAGATTATTACAATCTTCATAAAATATATAATTTGAATCTTTATTGGGGTCATAATCTGTTATATATTTATTGTTGGCTTTGGCGAATCGATGGGAGACCTGACAGAGACCCCCTCTTATCCCCTTTTCAAACATTAAAATCATATTGTAATCACTTAATAGTTCCAATTTTACTTTTGTGAATTTTAACATAGCATCCTACGTCATCGCGGGAAAGGTAAAGTAATGCGCTGGGTCTAATTTATGGGACTTTATTGTTATTTGCCTAAAAGATTCAAACATATCAGTAAGTAGTAGTGTATCTGATTTGATATATGCGTCTTACATTTAAACGTATCCCATATCTTTTGAGCATGTCTATAGTCTTCGTCTGTAATATGCTCCTGCGAAAGGTTACTAAAAATTGCTTCTTTAGGGGGTAATTTTGTTTCTGAATATTTTTCGGGGGTTGTCATGTATTCATAAGGAAAAGCCCCCTTTCTTTTTAAAACCTCAACCTCCTCCCTTCTAAAAAAAGATTTAATAGCGGGTATATCTGGAACTATTTTCGCGAGGGAATCAAGGGTGTTAGATAAGAATCGATATGAATCCACGAATCTGATTTTAAAAATGATTACTAAAGTATTTTGAAAAAGTGATATATTTTTCTTCTGAATTAGGGATCATATCTATTCTTGTCTCGTCATACCCCAATTCCTTCACGAACAAATGGCTATCATACCCGCTCATATTATGTAAAAATACAGGGAGGAAGTTGGGGTTTTGAAATCTCAAATTACAGTTATTGTGAGCAACCCCCCTATATCTCCCTGTTAGATGACCGTGATCTCTTACTTTGTCACTATTTAATAGCAGGTCACACATATAACAGACGGAGGACTGGTTAAATGCTTCTATCTCCGAATTCATAGGAATTTTCATTTTATAGACTCGTTCTATTTTAATGGCTATTTCTTTTAATGTGTTTATAAAATGTTCTGCAGCGTCGGTTCCTCTATATATTATTGGTTCTGTCGTTTAAATCCGTTATACTTTCATCTTTCTTAAGGTAAATACAATTGGAACTAGGCCTATGAATATTTTTTAATAATGTATATTTATCTAGTGGGTTGAGCTGACTAGATGCGACGGGTTCGAGGTAGCACTCGAAATAGGCGTATACAACATAGGGTACCTTCAAAGTTCTTTCAACATGGTTGAAAGAAATAAAATTATTTTCCCCCGGCAACTCGATCCTTACAGGTTTGTTCTCGATACATTGAGTAAAATGTTGATTATATTTTATATCTGAATAAAAATGTGTGAATCATCTTTTGCATATGTTTAGATGATGTTCATGTTTTGTAAATTGAGATCTTACTAATTTATTGTACTTTTTAATATAAACATAATGCTGTTTACCCCCTTTCTCTAATAATAATAGATCTATGTGATCTTCTAATTCTTTTTTTACTACTTTGAGGGGGGTAAACAGCATTTTTTTCATCAAGAGAAAAAACATTAATTGAAATATTGTTTGATGCTTCAAACAGTTTTATTTGTGGAAGAGGGGTGGGGAAATCAACACATGTGAAGTCGTACCTATGCTGTATACGTTCATAATTTAAAACACGTTCAGGATTTATTGAAACAAATTTTGATAAAATAGCATATTTAAAACAAAAATTATCTTGGTTCTCCACATTTATACAAGCTTTTCTATTTTTAATTTTATCAGGTAATTCTATAAAAGTGCTACCTCGAAGTGGTTTGAATTGGTTGACTTTTAATCGTAACCCCTCTATTACGTATAGTTTCCATCCCGATTTCTTAGTTTCCATATTTTCCATTTCATGTATGATTTTATTAAACCCGCTATCCATTATTTTTTCGATTTCCGTATCTTTATAAATTGCTTTATTGCGTGTTTTAAAAGACGTCTCAATGGTTTCCCCTAACTGATTTATCATTACACAATCAGCCCACATATTTATTTTAATTGAATTATGTTCTCGGAGGGAAGCATTTATTCTAATAAAAACATCGTTTCTGATACTATTAAAAAATTTAGATAGGTCATAATTGTCGTCGCATCTAATAAAATAAGACCTCAACCTCCCTTTAAAAGCCGTCTCATACTCTGAAAAACCTACTGCGTCGGGTTTGAGACCAAAGAGGTCCTGCCGTTGTGGTTCTTGTCTAGGTTTTTTCCTGGGGGGTTCATTATTGCAAAATTCCTCATGTCTAAAATAATTATAAACGTTTGTAAAATTTGTTCCGCAGAAACGGCAGGACCTCTTAAAAACTACTTTACATGCAATCTCATGCCTTAACATGTTATCTTTTCGTGTAAACACCTGTCCACATTTACTACAAATTATTTCACACTGTTTATTAAAATCATCAAATCGGGACAGGTGTTTACACGATTTTTCATGCCTCACACGGTCTTGTTCTCTATTAAACGATTTTCCGCAAAATGAACATATTAACTTAATATTATTTAAAAATTCTTGGGTTTGAGAGGAATCCCCACAAATAGCCTCGTATTGTATTCTGTTATTAAATCTAGAAAAAGATTTGCCACATTTGGCGCATATACAGGAGGCTAGTTGTGGAAAATCCTGACTATAAATACATGATAATTCATGAGCCATGCACTCTCGATGGCTTGCAAAAGTTTTGTAGCAATTTGCACATATCCTTGATGAGGATTCCATTGTTTGTAAAATATATATTTAATAAAGAATAACTATATATAATAATAAAGAAAAAAATTATCTCCGACCGAGAAATGAATTAAAACAAAAAAATATAACGATAATAAGAAAAAAAAGAAAAGAAAAATTCTATTATATTCATAATATTCATAATAATAACTTTGAAAATGATAATAAGAAAAACACACGAAAATAACTTTATATATATATATATATATATATATATATATATATATATATATATATATATATATATCTAAGTTATGGTCAGATGTAAGACAATATAATATTTAATCCTATCTGTAAAGTATAAACAAACCGTAATGCTATATATATAGCATTACGGAGAGAATAAAGTCAGTCTTTACCGAGCAACCGAGTGTGTTATTTGCTATCCTTTCTTTCTTTTTTTTATTCTTTCCTGTTCAGAAGATCGTAAGTGGTGCCGAAACCCGGGATCTTTAGATTCAGTAAAATTTTCTTTTTCTTTTTTTATTTTTTATCACGAGGAGTAATCAGAAGAAAGGATGCCGAACGGAACAGGACAACCGCCAGTACCGACTACACCACAGGTGGCACAGACGATCGCGCCACCGCCACCGGCAGCACCATTGGCTCCACCGCCGGCGTTTCCTTCACTGGCAGAAGCGTTGGCAAGGGATTTTCCTCCGTTACCCACTGAAACGTTAGCGTCAGCACATGCGACGACCTTGGAATGGCTGAAGGTGAGAACGGCGACGTCTCAGGATCTCAGGAGGGCGATATCCGATTTGGAAAGGTTTGACGGAGGAGTGGGTGAGTTAAACCATTTTCTAAAGTTAGGTGATCGGATGATATCGCGAATTCTGGCCAAAGAAGGGGAGAATTTGATAGATTCGATGGATGCGAACGCGTTGAGGGCGGCTTTGGTGTGCCGAGTTAAGAGAAGTGTGTTAAACATGATCCAGGCGGATGAGGACACCCCATGGAACACGGTGAAGGATAGGCTGAAGAAGGCGTTCGGAGGAGGTCGGTGGGCTCCCGAGGAAGACATCCTACAGATGTTTCAAGAAAGGAAACAGCCTCACCAGACGAATGGACAATACGCAGCGAATTTGTTGGCACGGTTCAACAGTGTAACCGAGAAGACGAGAGAAGTAGCAGATGCGGTCGAAACAGGAGCCAGGATGGCGTTCCTGTCGACAATACTTAAAGTGCAGCTGGCCCGAGATACAGGTAAAAAGGATGGGTTACCCAGGGAGAAGAATTTTGTAGAATGTGCCCAGGATATGATCGACGCAAGCGCCCGGGATAAAGAAGCAGCTCGGGGTGACAAGGAGAATGAGAATGGGTGGAATCGAGTGGTGTACAGGCGACCAGAAACTGGAAGGGTCAGAGGGAGAGCGGAGGGGTGGAGAAAAAGAGGAGAGTTTGGCATGAGGGAGAGGACGGCGGTGAGAGAGAAAAGACCAGTCAGAGAGAGAAGGAAATGGACAAAGGATGACAGGAAATGCCACGGGTGCGGGAAGATAGGGGACCTCGTAGCAAATTGTCCTCGAACTCGATGTTTCGAATGCGGAAACGAAGGGCACATCGCCAGACAGTGGCCATATATGAGTAAACGGGGAGACACGGGACGAAATGAGCCGATTGAGGTGAACGCACAAAGATTGTGGAAGAAGAGAGGATCGACATCGGAGTCAGACGAGTCATCAGGAGCATCCGGAACCGAAGAAGAGGGAACGGTGGTAAGAGGAGCTCGAGGAGGCAGCATCAGTAGAAGGAGGGGAGTGAGAGGGGCAAGTGCAAGAAAGAGAGGAAGAACGGATGAATGAGGAGAGGAGCAGTGGAGCGGCAACCACGCGGTAGTAAATAATATTGGAGGTGAGTGCGTGGGTTTGCCAATTATAAGTGTTGTGGGGAGTGGGAAGTGTTTGGTAGATACGGGGAGCTCTAGTACAATATTATGTAAAAAGATGCTGGAGGAATTGTGTAAAGGAGAGAGGATACCAGAAATAAAGAATTGTAAGTGTAAGTTGATTACTTTGGGTGGTCCTTGTAGAGTTGAGGGGGAGGTAGAATTAGACCTGGACCGATGGATGGCCGGAATCGGGAAATTGAGGGTTCACGTGGTGGAGAACATGCCGAGAGAGTACGGAGGCATAATAGGTTGTGACTTATTAAGTAAGGTAAGGCCGAGGATAGATTACAGGAGTACGGGTTGGGTTGTTCGAATGGGAGGGAAGAAGTATCGGTGTAAGCGATCGAGGGTGAACGGGACAGGGAATGTCGGGGCAATAGACCAAGCGGTACATTGGGTACAGAGGATAAAGAGGGAGTACGGAGATATTTTTTTTAAAGACGGGGAAGTGTTGACTGCAACAGGGAAGACGGTCCATGAAATTCCTTTAAAACAGAAAAAAGTGACATATGTTAAGGAACGACGTCATCCGCAAGCGCTACGGCGACACATCAAGGAAGAGATAGAGAGCTTGAAAAAGCAAGGCATAATCGTGGATAGCACGTCACCGTACAACAGTCCCCTATAGGCAGTGAAGAAGAAGACCACGACAGGGGAGGAGAAGTATAGGGTAGTGGTAGACTTCAGAAAGCTCAACGACAATACCTTAGACGAGAAATACCCGCTCCCACGATTTGAGGACATCATTGACAGACTGAGCGGAGCCACCATCTTCAGCACTCTCGATTTAAAGGCAGGTTATCATCAGATACGTATGCACCCCAGGGACCAACATGAGACAGCTTTTTCATTTGAAAGGGGGCATTATGAGTTTACTCGCATGCCGTTCGGGTTGAAGAACGCTCCTATAACCTTCCAGAGGTTTATGGACGAATTTTTGAGGGGACTGGATGAAGCATTCTGCCAGGTATATATGGATGATCTCCTGGTCTTCAGTAAAGATGAAACGGAACATATTGGTCATTTGCGCCGCGTATTCGACAGAGTGAAGCAGTTGGGATTGAAATTGTCTGCTGAAAAGTCGACTCTGGGGCAGGATGAGATCAATTTTTTGGGACACTCAATTTCGAGAGAAGGGATCAAGCCTGATAAGCAGAAGGTAGAGGCGATACAAAACATGGTGATGCCCAGAGATGTCAAGGGGATCCGGAGATTATTGGGAACGTTGAACTATTATCGTCGGTTTGTTCCGGAAATTGCGGAATATTTAGCACCTCTCAATAATCTTCTAAAGAAAGGCCGGAAGATCGTAATAACACCAGCAATAGAAAACAACGTGAGGAAGTGCATGGCGAGGTTACAGGAAAAGCCGGTACTTGCGTTTCCCGATTTTAACAAGGTGTTTATTATCACCACTGATGCAAGTGAGTATGCGTTAGGGGCAGTACTTGCGCAGGAAGGAACTGACAGAGAACAACCGGTAGCGTATGCGAGTCGGCGACTCACGGAAGCGGAAACGAGGTATAGCGCTCTGGAAAGGGAACTCCTGGGCATAGTATGGGCGGTCGGGCATTTTAGACCGTATATTTTTGGCCGGAAGTTTAAGGTGCATACCGACCACAAACCATTGCAATGGGTAGGCAACCTGAAGGAATCATCGGCGAGAGTCACTCGATGGAAGCAGTTCTTAAGCCAATATAATATGGAAGTCAGGTATAAACCAGGCAAGGAGAATGTGGTAGCAGACTGGCTGTCCAGAGCAATAATGATAAATGCCATCGAGGAGGAAGAAGGAGAGTCATCGCGGGACGTCCGGCAGTTTCTGAGAGCGTGGACACCGGAAGGCGAAGGGGAACCCGAGAACGCGGGAACAGGGGAATCAAGAGGAGAAGAAAGCTCAGTAGACGAGAGGCCCACAGACATGGAAGAGTGTGACGAGATGATCAATGATAAGCGCCGACAGGTGATTTGGAAGACCAGAACATCGGGGCTTATGAAGATGGATTTTAGTAAATATGGGAAGAGGAAGGTTACCACCATTTGGTCCCAACCAGGGGCGAAGGAAGAACAGATTTGCAGGGCCTTGCATGACGCTTCGGAGCCGGGAAATGTTCACTATCTGTACGTGGGGAATGCGACAATATGGGAGAAAATCAAGAAGATCTGGAGAACAGAAAAACTAAGATGTGTCGACAGGTCGTTTATTCGCTGTAGATATTTAGTCGAAACATTAACGGATAGAGAACAGCAGAAGGAGGTAACACTGGCACATCATCAAGGCAAGACGAATCATCGGGGGGTACAGGAAAAATTCCAGGCACTGCGCAGGAGATATTTCTGGGATGACATGCGGAAAACGATCTCGGAAGTCATTGGGATGTGCGAGGTTTGCGCGCGCACTAAGTATGATAGACGACCGCCTCAAGGATTACAAGAGGAAACCCCTACAGGAGATATGCCGTTGAAAGAGGTGCAAATTGACACATTTTCATGGAGGGGTTTTAAATGGGTCACAATGATAGACCTCTTAGTAAAATGGCGATGGTACATCGGGTACAGGATAGGTCGTCGGAGGCTGTCGTGGGAGCTCTCCAAACGTGGGCTCAGTTCTACGGAGTGCCAGATCGCATAACATCCGACGGAGGCAGGGAGTTCGACAGCAGTATCATCCGAGAAGAAGCGAAGCGCTTGGATATAGTTTGGCACTTCAATACGCCGGGACATCCAAAGGGCAGGGGAGGTATTGAGAGGTTGCATAGCACCCTAAGCGATCACCTACGTATATACCAGGGGGAGCAGAGTTTAGAAGCGGACGTAGCAATGCAGAGGGCGGTAGCGGCCTACAACCATTCAATCCACTCCGTTACAGGGTTTTCCCCAGTCGAGGTACTGTTCGGGATAAATATACGGAGTCGAGATTGGAAGGAAACAGTCACGAGCGAGGACCACGCTCAACAGATAACGTGTAACAGAGAGGAAATAAGGAAAGTGTGGGAAAAAACGAAAGGGAGAATAGAGAGAGAGAAGCGGAAGAGGGTGGAAAAGGTTAATTTGAACCTGAAAGATCGAATGGGTACATTGAAAATAGGGACGATAGTCTATCGGAGGGTCGGATCCAATAGGGGGAAGGAATTGGTACGCTACGAAGGACCATTCAAGGTAATCGTGCTTCGCGAGCACAATATTTGCACAACCCAAAGTCTGAAGGATCCCAGAAAAAGGAGGACCGTTCACATAGAACAGTTAAAGCTCCCGATAGAGACGGAGTCATTAAAATAATTAATAATAACAGACGTTAAAAGGTTATTTGATTTAGGTTATTTGATTTTGTTTCACTTTCTTTTTTTTTTTGTTCAAGGATGTTGTAAGATGACAGTGTTTTAATTTTATTTTGTTTTATTACTATTGCTATTGTATGAACTCTAGTGGAGATTATTTTTTGTGTTTTTTATGTATTATGTCGGTAGCCCTGCATTAGTTTATGAGGTATGTTCATAAACTGGCAGGGTGGAGTCATGGTTAGATGTAAGACAATATAATATTTAATCCTATCTGTAAAGTATAAACAAACCGTAATGCTACATATATAGCATTACGGAGAGAATAAAGTCAGTCTTTACCGAGCAACCGAGTGTGTTATTTGCCATCCTTTCTTTCTTTTTTTTATTCTTTCCTGTTCAGACGATCGTAAGTTATATATATATATATATATATATATATATATATATATATATATATATATATATATATATATATATATATATTATATATATTATATATATATATAATAAGAACAAAAAGAAAGAGCAATTACTTTGTAAACGACAAGAAGCAAAATACTATAAATATTAAGAAAACACGAAAATAACTTTATACTAGAATAGATATATATAATAACAAGAAAATGGAAGAATAATAACTATAAATATAAAGAAAATACGAAATAAAAAAACTTTAAACTGTTTTTTTTTTTTTTTTTTCTTTATTGATTATTATAACAATCCGTCCCCTGGACGTTGGTTATAGTGAGGTAGGATGACATTCGCACTATATGTACAAAAAAATAAAATAAATAGAACAAAATAATAATCAAAAGTATATACAATAGATAATAAAATAACCTAAAAAATAAGAAAATTAAAACTAAGAAAAAAAAAACACATGCATACCTATATACACAATCAGACGCGGGAACTCCAGAAGAACCCTCCACTACTCTCCCAACCGCGTCACTGGTACTAACGCCAGCGGAGATTGGTCGAGAGCACTTTAGCCACATACACTCATGTCTTGAGTGAAGAATCTGGCCATTGCCAGAAGTCCAATTTATACAATCTACAAAATCTACAAAAGGTCGCGAGGGCACTGCCATTTCAACCTTCTTGCAGGATTATAGGGATGGGAGGTGCTTGATATGGATTGTGCAAGAGGATTTGGGTGGTACGTAAGGTTCTGGTGAAATTTGGAGAATTTTTCTGGGACAAGGTCTAGGACGAATGGGATGTTGAGGTGATGATGTAGGGTTTTGTTGGTTACATAGAAAGGAGCATCGACTATTGTTCGAAGGACTTTAAACTGGAAGGATTAGATGCGCTTGATGTTAGAAAATTTCGCTGATCCCCACAGTTCTAGTCCGTAATTCCAAATAGGTTTCAGTATTGTCTTGTAGATCAGTAGCTTGTTTTCAATGGAAAGTTTAGATTTTCTGCTTAGTAGTCGGTATAGTTGGCCGTATCGTATATTTATTAAACTTTAATAAATATATATAATAGTTAGAGAAAAAATAACACTATAATAAGAGAAAATGAAGATGTAAAAAGAAAACCCAAAAAGAAAAATGTTAACAAAATAGAAAAGTTTTAATAGAGAACTAATAATAAATAAAAAGAAAAAACTTACCTTAGGATAGAAAAAAAAGTATGAAGAAACAAAAATAACTTTGAAATAAAGAAAAAAACACTTTAGATAACTATAATAAGAAACTAAACTAATAATATAAACAAAACTATAGAAGAAGAGTGCTAACGCAGAGACACTAAGTACGATATGAACACTGTGAAGTCTGGAGCTAGAATGAGAGTAGTGGGGGTAGGCACACGGGTACCTCGGACTGAATCCTCGAATCTGATTGGCTGATGGTTTCTCCCACCACTCTCTTCCGTCCCTATCGCTTCCTACGCAGTGGACCTTGTCCCCCTACATGTCTATGTGTGCTCAAACGTGAAGAGACTTGTCGCCTAACGCAGCTGTACTCTCCACGGCCTTCTATATTATTAATAAACATATGTTATAAAAATAATATAACGTATATTAAATTTATGATTTTTTTTTCAATATTAGAGTCTATTATTAGGTTTTTATATGTGTAAAATTCGAAAATGATATTAGTTTTAAGATCGATTCATTGAATTTTGATTTAATAAAACTTTCTTTGATATTGGAGTCTAAGATTATCCGAGGTGCCAGATATTCTCCACTGTCTTCTATATCATTGATAAACATATGTTATAAAAATAATATAACGTATATTAAATTTATGAAATTTTTCGATATTAGAGTGTACTATTAGATTATTATAGGTGTAGTATTCCGAAATTATATTAGTTTTAAGATCGATTCATCGATTTTCGATTTAACCAAACTTTCTTTTATATCGGAGTCTACTATATGGTTATCCGAGGTGCCAGATGTTATAAAAATAATATTACGTATATTAACTTTATGATTTATTTTTTCGATATTAGAGTGTACTATTAGATTACTATAGATGTAGAATTCGAAAATGAAATCGATTTTTTTTT
The DNA here is from genome assembly GCA_928085145.1 of Nezara viridula. Lineage (NCBI taxonomy): Eukaryota > Metazoa > Arthropoda > Insecta > Hemiptera > Pentatomidae > Nezara > Nezara viridula. Next base: position 205,986,006 of record OV725078.1, read on the forward strand.
TTTTAAATCTTTTTATTGAGAAATAATACATTTTGCCACATTTAAGGGCACTGAGTACTAAAGCTGAGTGAGGCCCATTCATACTATTTATACAATACAATAAAAAAATAAATAAAAATAAAAATATATATCTATATAACAAAGGTAAAAACTATAAAACTAAAGAAATGTAACTTGAATTCAAATTAAAAAAAAATAAAATAATAATAATAAAAAATAAAATAAAAAATACAGAAATTGGTAGCAAATTAAATAAGTCATAAGTAAAACAAATAGATATATAAAAAAGAAAAACATTCATACTTAATATATAAAAAAGAAAAACATTCATAATTTATTTACAATCAGCCAAGGGAGCTCCGAGTCCAGCTCTTTCCTCCACGTGTGAAGGACGAAGCGAGACTCTAAGAGATCCCAGCGCTTCTCTCTCAGCTGCATCACCGGCAGGAGTCCAGTGGAAACTGAGAGAGGGCACTAAAGCAACAGACGCTCATGACGTGAGTGGAGGGGCTGGCCATTGCCAGAACTCCAGTGACAGTCTTTACAAAAGATCTCGAGGCCACTGCCGTTTCAACCTTCGAGGAGGGTTGTAGGGGTGACTGGAGCTGGATAAGGATTGAGCTAAGGAGTTAGGATGGTGGATTAGGTTCAGATGAAAATTTGAGAATCGAGATGGAATAACGTCAAGGACATAAGGGATGTAAAGGTCATGATGTAGGGTTTTGTTTGTAACATAATAAGGTGCATTGACTATCATACGGAGGACTTTAGACTGAAAGGATTGGATGCGTTTGATGTTCGAAAATTTAGATGTCCCCCACAGTTCAAGTCCGTAGGTCCAGATGGGTTTTATCATTGTCTTGTAGATCAGTAGTTTGTTTTCAATAGAAAGTTGAGATTTTCTATTAAGTAGTCTATATAGCTGGCCATAACGTCAGTTTAGTTCCTGCCTTTTCAGTCTAGTATGCGGATTCCACGTTAGACATCTGTCTAGGAGAAAACCAAGATACCGGACTGTGTCGGAGACGGGGAGGGGTAAAGAGTTGAAAAGGATATGTGGACAGGATCTGCGTCGGAGGGTAAAGGTGACATGCATTTGGATTCATTTATCTTAATGCGCCAATTGTTGCACCATTGCTCAATCAGGGAGATGTGTCTTTGTAGGTTTAAGGATGCTGTTTCAGGATCTGAGTGGGATGCCAGCATGGCGGTATCGTCAGCGAAGGTTGCTAGAAGGGTATCGGGGTTGGTAGGAATGTCAGCGATAGGATGGCGGTATGGTCAGCAAATGTTGCTATAAGGGAATCAGGATGAGTTGGTATGTCAGCTATGAAAATAATATAGAGAACTGGGCCTAAAACACTGCCTTGTGGAACACCAGCTTCAATTGGATAATAGTTGGATAATTCAGTGCCGCAGCGGACTTGAAAGGAACGATTTGAGAGGTAGGATTTGATGACTAGGTACAAGGGTTGGGGTAAGTGAGTTTTGAGCTTGAAAAGCAAGCCATCATGCCACACCCAGTCGAAAGCTTGCGCTACGTCGAGAAAGGCACTGGTGCAATATTGCTTGTTTTCAATCGCAGAGGATATACGATCAACAACGCGAAGGCCTTGTTGAACAGTGGAATGTCTTGAGCGGAATCCAAACTGATGGGATGGGATATTGTGGGTTTCGAGTATGGGTAGGATGCGTTTGAGAAGGTTTTTTCAAAGATTTTGGAGAGGATTGGGAGCAAGTTTATTGGTCTATAAGATGAGGTATTATTGACAGATTTACCTGGTTTTGGGGAAATCGAAATTAAGATCGATTCATTGATTTTCGATTTTTTACAATATTCATAATTTTATTGGAGGTATATATAGATTATTAAATACGTTTTGATATTTATGAAAAAACAATATATAAAAGTTAATGAGAAGAAGAGGGGGGATGGGTGATAACGTTGTTTTTAACAGTATTTTACGATATATTATCGTAAAATTATTAGAATATATGTATATATTTCATTGTTGTAATTTATATTCGTTTGCAATATTAAATATTTTCGTCGTTACTAACTATAAGTGTATATATTCGTTTGCAATAATATATATTTCATCGTTGTCATATCTGTATATATTCCTTTTTAATAATATATGTGTATATTTCATCGTTATAATTTATATTCGTTTGCAATAATAAATATTTTCGTAGTTACAATTTATATTTATTAGAGGTAGACAAGATGATACAAGTTTTAACTTGAAGGATGTAACCATATATGTCTATATTTTTGTCGTTACAATTTATATTTATATTTATTTGAGGTAGACAAAATGGGACCAGTTCGGACCTGTCGAACTTAAAAATGGAAAAATACAAATTAGGATTAAGGATTAGCATTAGGGATTAGCATCACGGATTAAAGATTAAGATTGGGGGTTAATATCAATCAAAATAAATTATATTGGTCACGTGGTGTACAGGTGGTTAAGGTAAGAATAGCCCAGGGTCCAAAGTCCAATTCTCCTCAGCAAATTGAGGTGGCAGAACCGCCATATATATATATATATATATATATATAATAATAAAAGGCTTAGAGAACCCGAAGGTTCGATGCCGACACCACCAATCGCTTGTTACACACCTCCCTCCACCGTTCGCCGTCCAAACCCAGTCCCTTCAGATCGGCTTTAATGCAATCTTCCCACCTTCGCTTCGGTCTACCCCTCGGACGCTTACCATTCGGCACAGCAAATATTAACCTTTTAGGAATTCTCTCGTTACTAAGCCCAACAACTTTACAAGCCCATTTGATTCGCCGCGATGAAATTACCTCAATTATATTACCCGGATACAGCTCACGCAATTCGGCGTTGTGTAACCGTCTGAACTCTCCGGTTAACTCATCCTTCTTCGGTCCGAATATTCTACGCAATACTTTATTTTCAAAAACCTTAAGACGCTGCTCATCCCTTAATGTAAGCGGCCAAGTTTCGCATCCATAAAGAACTGTAGGCAAGATAATTGTTTTATAGATTCTAATTTTTAAGTTTCGGGACAAGAGGCGCGAACTAAGTAGTTTTGTCACAGAAAAATAACAAGCATTTCCCGCCTTCAGTCTAACCTTAATCTCTTCTTCAATTTCGTTTTTTCTAGTTATCGTAGAACCTAGATACCTAAATTTATCTACCTGTTCAAACATATTACCATCTATATCGATATCACCAGTAGTATCGCCATTTTTGCAGCTAACCATATATTTTGTTTTATCCACGTTTATTTCGAGTCCTAGTTCTTTACCGGCTTTCATTAACGTTGTCGTATTTAGTTTTATAGTTTCAACGTCTTCGCTTAACAGTACCAGATCATCAGCATAGCCCAGCACGGATGTTGTCCCGCCCAGATCCAACCCTTTCTCGGTTCGCATTACCTCCCTAATGGCATGTTCTAATGCCAAATTGAACAGGACAGGCGAAAGAGAATCCCCCTGTTTTAAGCCCGAACGAACCTCAAATTTTTTCGGACAAATTATTACCGATTCTAACTTTATTGAGTGTCTCCGTCAAGCACATCCTGACTAGATTTACTAGTTTTTTTGGAATCCCCTGCTCGATTAGAATATTATACAGTTTCTGGCGGTCAATAGAATCGTAAGCCTTTTTAAAATCTATATACAGCTGGTGAACAATACCGTTATACTCCAATTTTTTCTCTAATATTTGCCGTAAAGAAAATATTTGATCAATAGTCGAACGATTCCGTCTAAATCCGCATTGGTAGTCTCCGATAATTTCCTCGGCGTATTCCGTGATTCGACTGGTTAAGATTAAAGTGAATATTTTATAACATACCGGAAGGAGTGAAATTCCTCGATAGTTATTACAATCCGTCCTCGGACCCTTTTTGTGAATCGGAATAAGAATAGATTCTTTCCATTCTTCAGGTAATTTCTCATTCACCCAGATCTTTTTAACCAACCGATGTATTTTAGAAACTCCAGCTTCCACGCATGCCTTAATTAGTTTTGTAGGAATATTATCGGTTCCCGCTGCTTTATAAGATTTTAATTTTCCTATAGCTACTTCAACTTCCTCTTTACTTGGTCCTTCTATTAACGGTTCAGCACTCTGGTACTCAGAAGGAGGACACAGATCATAATTTCCCGCATTTAAAATATTGTCAAAGTGCTCCTTAAACTTATTCAATATGTCAACCGGATCGTTCAGAATATTGTTATTATCATCCCTAATTCCAGACGTTACGGACCCTACGCATGTACGTGATCTGTTTATACCTTTGTACATGTCTCTTACGTTATGTTCGATTCTATTAGTTTCTATTTCAATTATTTTATTTTTAAGATACTCCTTTTTTTTATTTTTGAGCAATTTTTGTCGTTTCGTTCTTTGAGGTTCGGAAGTATTCCAGATTGTCTTCGCTAGGATTATTTAGAGCTCTTAATTTAGCGGCTTTTCTTTTTTCGCACATTTTTAAGCAATCTTCATCAAACCACGGTTTGTTATTCTTATTTTCCTTCTTTCCTACACACGAGTTACCGGCCGCTTTAATATTATCCCTGATCTGTACCCATAACTTGTCAATATCCTCGTGGTCCTCGTCAGGAAGCTCTAAAGCTTCAAACCTATTCTTAACATCTAGCTCAAATTGGGTTCTAATTGATGGATTTTTTTAATTTTTCCAAATTAAAATTCTCAAAATCGAAACGGTTTTCTTTTCTCTTTTTTATATTAAGTTTTTGTCGAAGTTTCGCGATTACTAATTCATGATCCGACCCACATTCTGCTCCGCGATAAGACCGTACATTAATTATACTGCTTTGCCAGCTATGTTGTATCAAGACATGATCGATTTGATTTCGTGTTTGCGAATCCGGTGATGTCCAAGTATATTTATGAATATCCTTATGTTTAAAAGTCGTACTTTTAATTATCAGGTTTTTCGAGATGGCAAAGTTTATCAGACGGATCCCATTATCATTACTGTATTCGTGCAAACTTTCTTTACCAATCGTCGGAATATAAAATTCTTCCCTTCTTACCTTTGCGTTCGCGTCACCTACAATTATTTTCATGTAGTTTCACTGTAGTTTATCATAAACCCATTCGAGTTTATCGTGAAGTTCACTTTTGACTTCATCGTCACTGTCTTCGGTCGGACAATGTATGTTTATTAATGCAATTTTAAACCAACGTCCCTGAAATATAGCTACCGAAATTCTATCACTAAAGATTGGAAAGTCCCTCAAAGCGGATAGTAACCTACACCTAATTAGAAACCCGGTACCTAAACAATGATTCCCGCTTCCTCTGTGTACTTTCCTTACCTCATCGAGCCCTCCCCTGGCCAGCCCACCTCTTGCAGAGCCACGACATCCAAATTGTACCTATTAACCTCATTTGCGACCGATTTTAGCCCCCCCCCCCTGATGTATTTAAACTCCTTACGTTCCACGTACCAATATTTAAATCCCTATATTTCAACTTGCACCATGAATCCCCAAAAGCAGTCCCCACCGGGAGACCCGAACGGGGGACTAGATTACCTCCGGATAATGAGCGTTTTACCTTAGGGAGATTCAGGACTATCTGTGGTGTTTGGTGAAATAAAGATATGTGAGTAGGGCATTTAATCCTACGTCACACCCTTCAGGAAGTCTGGTGGGCCCCTACCTACAGGAAGTCTGGAGGTCCCCTCCCTCCAGCAAGTCAGGAGGTCAACTCCCTCCAGCAAGTCTTGAGGTCCCCTCCCTCCAGCAAGTCTGGAGGTCCCCTCCCTCCAGCAAGTCTGGAGGTCCCCTCCCTCCAGCAAGTCTGGAGGTCCCCTCCCTCCAGCAAGTCTGGAGGTCCCCTCCCTCCAGCAAGTCTGGAGGTCCCCTCCCTCCAGCAAGTCTGGAGTTCCCCTCCCTCCAACAAGTCTGGAGGTCCCCTCACTCCAGCAAGTCTGGAGGTCCCGTCCCTCCAGCAGGTCTGGAGGTCCCCTCCCTCCAGCAAATCTGGAGGTCCTCTCCCTCCAGCAAGTCTGGAAGACCCCTCTCATTGTTGGTCAGCGAGTCCATCGGACCGGGAGGAACTTCCAAGGAATTTCCACCGACCATCCCACCGACCACATCCGCCCCCCGTGGGACGCTCACCATACGTGGTAATGAGCCGGCGCGAGGATATATATATATATATATATATATATATATATATATATATATATATATATATATATATATATATGGATATATATATATATCCTCACAGTCTGGCCAGATACGGCAGTGAGTAAACATCTACGGAGCGCTTTCTTTTAATTTCATATATTGAGCCCAATTTTGTTTTTCTTTCTTTGTTTTTTTTCTTAACAGTGTCATACTATCGTACGTAACCTTTAATATTTCTTATATTTACGTATTTTCACGCTACTCAACGTAAAGAAAATATAATGAGAGTTCTACGAGTCCTGTGATTGTTAAGCTAATAATCCTATTAGTATTAGCAGTTGTTTGCTTGGTGGATCACAACATCAACTTCACTTAACATTAACTGTTAGTTATTTTTTATTATTATAAAATGGTCCAATGCACGATTTGTAATAACGCTATTGCCTCTGAAGATAAATACAATTTATGTTGCACCAAGTGCAAAGTTATTTATCACGGCAAGTGTTTTAATCTCACAAACAAAGAGATAGAAGCTCAGAGAAGTACAAAAAAACATGGGTGTGCCTAAATTGCGATCAAACAAAGAAACAAAATTTAAACAATGAACCGCCTGTATCAGAAATATTAGCAGCAGTTAATAGACTGGATAATCATGTTAGTGAGGTAATAAGGGATATGAAGACAGCCCTCGATAAATATGGAGACCTCAGCTTTGAACTGAATGAGAGGTTATCGAAATTAGAAAAACATCTCGAGGGCCAAGCCAAACATTTTGAGGAGATTATTTTGGAAAATAAAGCCCTCAAAGCTCGAGTGGGCGATTTAGAGATCCGCCTGAACAAAACAGAACAGGGTCAATTATGTAGATCGCTAGAGATCCGTGGGATACCAGTGCTAGCAGGCGAGACGCCCGCGGCTCTGGTGACCAGTATAGCCGCGGGGCTGGGCATCAAGCTTGTAATGGAGGATGCGGATGTGGTGCAGCGCCGCAGAAGCAGGAAGGATGACCCCCGACCGCTGCCGGGAATAGCACATTTCGTCAGGCAGTCAGTGAGGGGCGACCTGATAACGAGAAGAAAAATGAAGAGGGCCTTCTCGACGGGTGATATCAGGTGGCAGGAAAACGATAGCCACCGAATTTATCTCAGTTTATCAGGAGATGACCCCAACAAACAGGCACCTCTACTGGCTAGCCCGGCAGAAGAGAGCTGCCGGGAAGATAAGATACGTATGGTTCGCTGACGGCATTGTGCATTGCCGAAAAGAAGACGGCCATCAAGTAATCTTGATTAATCAGGCATCGGATCTAGAAGTTTTCGCCTGACTGTACAGGTTTCATCACTTCTTCTCGTTCATCAAAGTATTTTTTGTCTTCATTGGTGCCCAAATAACTTTGAAGATTTTGGTTGAAATGTCTCATAGTCCCAGTTTTCTAATTTGTTTATTTTCTTACTCTTATTACCCACTTATTTTTTCATTATTCACTTTCATTTTGTTTATCAGTACTTTTCATAATTTTTTTTTCAGAATATGATATATGCCTCATTTCCTCTATGCTAATTCCTGACTGTTTCCCATCAAATCCTCCCCATGTATAGCATCCTAACCACCTGTCACGTTAACTCGCAATCCCTTCCCGCCCATTATGATGAATTCCTGCAGTACTTTTCTCAAAACTTTTTTCACATCATTGCAATCTCAGAAACATGGCTCAAAACCTATATTCCGTCCTTATCTGTCTCCTTACCTAATTACACCCTCATCCGCCAAGACCGGGTCAGCCGGACTGGTGGTGGGGTGGCCATATTTGTCCATGATAGCCTGAAGTCCCGAATCCTTCATAACTCCCCGACCTCCGAACATCCACAAGTGGAGTACCTTCTGGTAGAAATTACCTGTAATAATTCCCCTCTCCTTTACACAGTGATCTACCGTCCTCCCCTTGTTCCATTTGATCCGTCTTTAGAATCAACCCTTCTCAACTTTGTTCCCCTCTATCCTAGAATAATCATCGCCGGTGACCTCAATAACAATTTCCTTTCTAATTCCAAAGACAAAACCTATCTAGAAAACCTATTTTTTCCCTCCATCTCTTTATTGTTCCTTTTTATCCTACTCACCACACCCACAAGGCCAACACTTGGTTAGATTTCTTCATTATAGACTCCGAACTAAAGCTCCTCTGCTCTTCTCAACTGCCAGTATCCTTTTTATTGTCTCACGAAATGATCCTAATAACATATAATATCCAAACTCCTCTGATTCATCTGAGAACCTTCTCTTTCCGTCAGATAGACACTCTCATCCGTGAAAAAATGCTACCTGACCTTGAAACCTTAGACTTGAACGAAATATATTCCTACTTCTCCATCGACTCCATGGTTGAGATCCTGACTTCCAATCTCCTCAATATCCTTAACACACATGTTCCCATTAAAACCTCAACCTTTCGCCGCCGGCCTGCACCTTGGATGTGTCAAGAAATTAAGGATCTGCAGAAGAGGCGTGATGCTGCCCGTAGACGCTTTAGACGTACCAGGCTTACAGATGATTATCAAGCGTTTAGGATGCTCCGCAATTTGACACAAACAAGAATTCAGCGAGCTAAAGCTTCCTACTTCAATGAAGCCCTGTCATCTGCCCCAGATCCCAAATCTAAATGGCTAATCCTTCGCAAACTTTCCCTCTGTGAACCTTCCAGATCCCTTTCCTCACTGGTCTTTTCCGTTTCATTTGACGATTAAAATTCACATTTTATTTCTGCCTCCTTTACCTCTTCTCTTCCCTCCTCTTCCAACTTTGCTCCTGAGTCATCATTTAATGATGATGACATTTATTTCTCCAAAATTTCCCCGACTGACTTACTAACCGCAGTAATGAAATCCCACACCAATTCCATAGGACCAGATGGCATTCCTGTCAAATTAATAAAATTATGTCTCCCCGAAATCCTCCCAGTTATCCTTTTCATCTATAATTTCTCCCTACAGAACTCAATATTCCCTTCCTCTTGTACAAAAGCCATTGTACTCCCTTTAAATAAAAAGCCTAATCCATCCTCTCCCGAAGACTTTCACCCAATCTCAATTCTTTCCAATCTCTCAAAACCCCTGGAAAGATTGGTGCAATCCCAAGTTTCCAATTTCCTCGAAAAGTCCAACCAACTTGATCCTCTCCAATCTAGTTTCCGTCCCGGCTACTCCACACAATCCGCCTTAATCAAAATTAGCAATGATGTTCAGACTGCAATAGATAATAAACAATTAACTGTCTTTATACATCTTGACTTCTCTAAAGCATTCCATTCCATTAACCATCCCGTCCTTTTCAACAAACTAAAATCACTTTCCTTCTCCAATAGCTCCATCTCTTGGTTCCAATCTTTTCTCTCGCAACACACCCAAGAAGTCTCCATTCCTAATCAACCACTATCTACCTACCTGCCTTTATCTTCTGGAGTTGCCCAAGGATCATGACTTAATTCTTCATTGTTCCCACCACCTTTATGCAGACGATTCTCAAATATACCTATCCTTTTCTCCACCTGAGCTATTGATAGCATTTTCTAAGATCCAAGCAGATCTAGATCAAATCTGTGCCTGGGCAAACTTAAACGGATTAAGGTTAAATGCTTCAAAAACTCAGGCCATTGTCATTGGTTCCAAGCCCCTCCTTAGATCCTATACCGACTTTCCCATACTAAACCTTGGTGACCAGCCAATCTCCTTCTACTCCTCTGTAAAAAATGTAGGACTATTTATTGATCAAACCCTCTCCTGGAGTCACCATATTTCTCACATCTCCCGACGGACAGTTTCTACTCTCAAACTATTCCATCGCTTCCGCCATCTCCTGTCTCAACATACGCGTAGACTCCTCGTTTTCTCTCTCATCTTCCCCCACTTTGACTACAGTTGTGTGGTGTATGATGGACTCTCGGTGGAGCTCCGTGACAGACTGAAAAGATTAATGAACAGTTGCGTGCGATTTGTAATTGGTGCCCCGAGATGCTACCATGTCTCTCACCACTACACTGAGTAAGAGTGGCTCTTCCCCTCCATTCGAAGACAATATTTCCTATGTACATTCCTCTATCATATCATCAACAATCATCGTCCTTCCTACGCCTACAACCTTCTCCAATTCAAATCCTCAGTCCACTCCCTCTACACAAGATCTCGACCTTCCGACCTTTACATTCCTTCTCACAGATCTGCCTCGTTCCAAAACACCTTTATTGCTCGTTCTGTTAGTTTCTTCAATTCCCTTCCTATCAAAATTCGACATTCCTCATCCTTATCTACATTCAAAATCCTCCTATTCCAATTCCTGTCCCAATAACAGTCAGATACCAGCTAACCTTTTATGTAAAGTTACATATTATTTATAATAACATATTCACATATAGCTCATAACCTAAATACTTATTATAGATTCGACTTTCTTTTTTTTTTTTTTTTTCAACAGAAACACAGATTTTACTGTTAAGAAGAATTTACATTTATTTTTTCTGTATTTTTTATTGTTTCTAAAAGGGTTTATTTATATTTTAACATTGTACACAGTTTTAAGTATCTTAGTATGGTTTCAAGAGTTTTGTATATAGATTTTTTTATTTTATTTTGTATATAGTATGTATAACTAATATTTTTTTTCTTTTTTTTTTACTGATTTATCTTTATCTTTACTTTTTATGTTTGTTTTTATCTGGCCAGATATAAAATTTTAATTTCTCTACTTTTTTGTTATTCTGAAAGGACTTCGTCCCAAAATAAAATTATTTTTCTATTCTATTCTATTCTATTATATATATATATATATATATATATATTATATATATATATATATATATATATATATATATATATATATATATATATATATATATATATATATATAGATAGATAGATAGATAGATAGATAGATAGAGAGAGAGAGAGAGAGAGAGAGAGAGAGAGAGAGAGAGAGAGAGAGAGAGAGAGAGAGAGAGAGAGAGAGAGAGAGAGAGAGAGAGAGAGAGAGAGAGAGAGAGAGAGAGAGAGAGAGAGAGAGAGAGATAAGAAAGAGCGAAAAGGAAAGGATAACTATGGATGTTTTAATAAATTCAGAATTTGGAGAATTAATGGAAGTCCGAATTTTACAAACGTTTACAATTATTACAGGCATGAGCAATACTGTAATAATGAACCTCCAAAAAAAAAAAAAAAGGCCAAGACAAGAACCACAACGGCAGGACCTCTTTGGTCTCAAACCCGAAGCAGAAGGTTTTTCACAGTATGAGACGGCTTTTAAAGGGAGGTTGAGATCTTATTTTATTAGATGTGACGACAATTACGACCTATCTAAATTTTTTAATAGTATCAGAAACGATGTTTTTATAAGAATAAATGCTTCCCTCCGAGAACACAATTAAAATAACTATGTGGTCTGATTGTGTAATGATAAATCAGTTAGGGGAAACCATCGAGACGTCAATTTATAAAGATACGGAAATCGAAAAAAATAATAGATAGCGGTTTTAATAAAATCATACATGAAATGGAAAATATGGAAACGAAGAAGTCGGGGTGGAAACTATACGTAATAGAGTGGTTAAGATTAAAAGTCAACCAATTCAAACCACTTCAAGGTAGCACTTTTATAAAATTACCTGATAAAATTAAAAAAAGAAAAGCTTGTATAAATGTAGAGAACCAAAATAATTTTTGTTTTAAATACTCAATTTTATCAAAATTTGTTACAATAAATCCTCAAAGTGTTTTAAATTATGAACTTATACAACATAGGTACGACTTTACAAGTGTTGATTTCCCTTCCCCACTTCATCAAATAAAACTGTTTGAAGCATCAAATAATATTTCTATACATGTTTTTGATCTTGATGAAAAAGATGCTGTTTACCCCCTCAAAGTAGTAAAAAAAGAATCAGAAGATCAAAGAGATCTATTATTACTAGAGGGAGGGGGTAAACAGCATTATGTTTATATTAAAATTTTTTAATAAATTAGTAGGTCCTCAAATTTCGAAAAATGAACATCACCTAAACATATGCAAAAGATTCTTCACTCATTTTTATTCAGATATTAAATATATAATTTTACTCAATGTATCGAGAACAAACCTGTAAGGATCGAGTTGCCGGGGGAAAATAATTTTATTTCTGTCAACCATGTTGAAAGAACTTTGAAGGTACCCTATGTTGTATACACCGATTTCGAGTGCTACCTCGAACCCGTCGCATCTTGTCAGCCTAACCCACTAGATAAATATACTTTATTAAAAAATATTCATAGGTCCATTTCAGATTGCATTTACCTTTTTTTTTTTTTTATTGTGAAAAAATACATTTTTCCTCAATCAAGGGCATTGAGTATTCGAGATATAAGGAATTCATTCGTACAATATAAACAACTACAAAAATAATAGAAATTATAACAAAAATAAACAACAAAAAGAAACCTTAGTAAAACAAATGAAATAAATATGATATAACACAAATAGAAACAAAACAAAAATGAGAAAAATAAATAAACATTAATGCTTATATCAATATCTACAGTCAGCTTAGGGAGCTCCAATTCGGGCCCTTTCCTCCACGTGTGGAAGATAAGGCAAGACTCTAAGAGATCCCAGCGCTTCTCTCTCAGCCGCATCACTGAGATGAAGATCCAGTGGAGACTGAGAAAGGGCGCTAATGCCACATGCGCTCATGACTTGAGTGGTGAAGCTGGCGATTGCCAAGACTCCAATGACGTATTTACAGAATATCTCGAGGCCACTGCCTTTTAACCCTTCGAGGGGGATTGTAGGGATGACTGGAGCTGGATAAGGATTGTGCTAAGGGATTATGATGATGGATTAGGTTTTGATGAAAATCTGAGAAACGGGAAGGAATAACATCAAGGACATAAGGGATGTTAAGATCATAATGTAGAGCTTTGTTTGTAATATAATAAGGAGCATTTACTATTGTACGAAGGACATTGGACTGGAAGGATTGGATGCGTTTGATGTTCGAAAATTTAGTTGCCCCCCACAGTTCATGTCCCTAGGTCCTGATGGGTTTCAGTATGGTCTTGTATATTAATAGTTTGTTTTCAAGAGAGGTTAGATTTTCTGTTAAGTAGTCTGTATAACTGGCCAAATCGTCGATTAAGTTATTGTCTTTTGAGTCTAGTATGAGAGTTCCACGTTAGTCGTCTGTCTAAGAGAAATCCAAGTTACCGGACTGTGTCTGAGAAAGGAAGCTGGATAGAATTAATTAATTTTTTTAGGGATAAGGTCGAGGACAAATGGGATATTAAGGTCGTGATGTAGGGTTTTGTTGGTTACATAGAACGCAGCATCGACTATTGTTTGGAGAGCTTTGGACTAAAAGGATTGGATGCGTTTGATGATAGAAACTTTGCTGTCCCCCAAAGTTCAAGTCCGTTGGTCAAATAGGTTTCAGGATAGTCTCGTAGATCAGTAATTTGTTGTCAATTGAAAATTGATACTTTTTGGCCAGTAGTCTGTATAATTGGCTGTATCGTCTATTAGGTTCTTGTCTTTTTAGTCTGGTATGTGGATTCCATGTTAGTCTTTTGTCTAAAAGGAATCCAAGATATCGAACTGTGTCTGAGATGGGAAGGGGTACTGAGTTAAGGATAGGTGGAAAGGAACTGCGTCGGAGGGTAAATGTGACCTGCTTGAATTTGGATTCATTAATTTTGATGCGCACCACTGCACCACTACTTTATTAGGGAGATGTGTCTTTGTAGGTTTAGAGATGCTGTTTCAGGGTCTGCGTGGGAGGATAGGATGGCGGTATGGTCAGCAAATGTTGCTATAAGGGAATCAGGATGAGTTGGTATGTCAGCTATGAAAATAATATAGAGAACTGGGCCTAAGACACTGCCTTGTGGAACACCAGCCTCAACTGGATAATAATTGGAGAATTTGGTGCCGCAGCGGACTTGAAAGGGACGATTTGAAAGGTAGGATTTGATTACTAGGTACAAGGATTGGGGTAAGTGTGTTTTGAGCTTGAAAAGCAAACCATCGTGCCACACCCTGTCGAATGCTTGCGCTACGTCCAGAAAGGCACTAGTGCAATATTGCTTGTTTTCAACCGCAGAGGATATACGGTCAACAACGCGAAGGCCATGTTGAACGGTGGAATGTCTTGAGCGGAATCCAAACTGATGGGAAGGGATATTGTGGGTTTCGGGAATGGGTAGGATACGTTTGAGAAGGATTTTTTCAAAGATTTTTGAGAGGATCGTGAGCAGGCTTATGAATATTGGAAGAGGATGATTATGGAGTATTTCCATATCAGAGGAAAATGAGTAGTACAACATGAAGTGAAACTACCCATTGGTAGAACTAAAATAAATATAAATCGCAACGAAAAAAAAAAATATTATATCCAACGAATATAAATTATAACAACAAAATAAATACTTATATTCTAATAATTTTACGATAATATATCGTAAAATTCCTACAGTTAACAAGCGCTTCATCACCCACCCTCCCTTTTCTTATCATCAACTTTTATATATTGTGTTTTCATAAATATCGAAACGTATTTAATAATCTAAGAATATATATATATATATACCTCCAATATAAATAAAATTATGAATATTGTAATAAATCGAAAATCAATGAATCGATCTTTATTTCGAATTCTACATCTATAATAATCTAATAGTACACTCTAATATCGAAAAAATAAATCATAAAGTTAATATAGGTAATATTATTTTTATAACATATGTTTATCAATGATATAGAAGGCTGTGGAGAGTACAGCTGCGTTAGGCGACAATCTCTTCAAGTTTGAACATGTATAGACATGTAGGGGGACAAGGTCCACTACGAAGGAAGCGGTAGGGTTGGAAGAGAGTGGTGGGGGAAACCATCAGATTCGAGGATTCTCGTCACGTGACCATAGGTTGATATAATTTGTTTCATACCCCTCTTGGTTAGTCAAAAAACATGTTTTGACATGAGCCTCCTCACCACGTCAAGGTGGGGGTATTTCGAGGAGGTTTTTTTTTTTTTATTGTTTTTACAAATTTTCAAACACACATACATTGGTTTACGGGTAAATCAATACCTCGCCAGTGACCAAATCTCACACACAGACACGCACACATTGGTTTGCGAGTATATCAATACTACGCCAGTGACCAAAATGCAAAAACAAAAAATAAAATAAAATAAAAATTAACTAACTTCTTCAAACAGAAAATTTATTCCAACAAAAGAAAAAAAAAGTAGTTTTATATGAAATCCACTTCATATCTACCATAGATTAGTCCTCTGTAAATTATGTTTATTATTTTTTCACAGTAATTGTATTCGTTTAACTTTTCATCAGTTAAAATTTCTTTATTGAGTATTATAACAATCTGTCTGTTGGACATTGGTTATAGTGAGGTAGGATGACATTCACACCATATGTACAAAAAAATAAAATAAATAGAACAAAATAATAATCAAAAGTATATACAATAGACAATAAAATAAAATAACCTAAAAAATAAGAAAATTAAAACTAAGGAAAAAAAAAAAAAAAAACACATGCTTACCTATATACAATCAGGCGAGGGAACTCCAGGAGAACCCTGCGCTACTCTCCCAACCGCATCACTGGTACTAAAGCCAGCGGAGATTGGTCGAGAGCACTTTAGCCACATACACACATGTCTTGAGTGAAGAATCTGGCCATTGCCAGAACTCCAATTTATATAATCTACAAAAGGTCGCGAGGCCACTGCCGTTTTAACCTTCTGTAAATCTTTTAGGTATGAAAACACAATTTGGATGAATATCATAAATATCGGTAGGACAGTGATATTTCAGTTGTGCAATAACAGCAACACCATATATCGTGATGATTCATTTAAATTTCACGACTTCATAAGTGAAATCTACCTTCATGTCTGATATCCGTCCTATACCTTCACGTTTTCGATTGACGTCATTGAGGATAGTAGCGAGACTAGCCATGTTAACTGCTCGAGCTTCGACTGCACAATGACTGAAGAGGAGAGCTGTGTAATCTTCCTTTACTCAGTAATGCAAGTCTATACAAGAATAACTCATGTTTACACATGTCCGTACCCATAATGAATGGTGGGAGGGGGTATCAACCTAGGATCACGTGACTAGAATCAAAAGGTGGATATATTTGTTTTTCATACCACTCTTGGTTTGTCAAAAAATGAACATGTTTTGACATGAGCCTCCTCACCACGTCAAGATGGGGGTATTTCGAATAGGTTTTTTTTTTGTTTTGTTTTTACATATTTTCGAATATTCCACACGTGAGAGATGCTGCCCCAAATTCAGTATTTATTTTCGGCGACATCGCTTGTGACAAACAAGATCGTGTCAGAGCATACTTTTGCATGGGCAGACAAAGAGGGATAGAAAGCTTCTATCTTTGTCAGAGTTATACACGTGTGCCAAACCTATTATTTCGGGATAATACCAACTTTCTTATCATATTCAGACAAGATAATTTCAGCACTAAACGAATATATGAAGATCATGTTAATTCTGATATGACATTTTCTGAATTTAAAAAAAAATATGTATAGAATGTTGGAAAACTAAATATGGATTTATTGCGATTGATGAAAATCGTGATTTGAACAATGGTGGATTCCGTAAAAGATTTGATACCTATATAATCGTCTAAGTACCTTATTTTCCTCATTCACTTATCGAACATGGACGAGGCAACATCTTACCCGCTAGCTAAAGAAACCGGAAATTCGTAAGATCATCCCTGAAAAATGTAGAAATTTGAAGCGTAAAAGGGAGGATAGAGAAGACTACTTGAAGGAAAAATACAAACCTTTGATAAAACCGTTACAATCGTTCGTCGGAGATAGTTTTCGAGAACAGGTAGTAACACACCTCTCTACTAATCCATCAAATATTAAAAAAGAAGAAGAAACTCTTATCCATTCATCCAATTTACTTTTATCACCTCAAAAGTTATCAACTACTACAGAGGTGTCTTTAACAATCGGGGCTCGTCCCAAATTTGAGTCCTCTACACCTTTACCAACTCACGCATCTCGACATAGACCTAATGTCTTGGGCATTTTCCCTTCATCCTCTACTTATGATAGTTTTTCACCTTTAGAAGAAATAAGTGAACTCGCTTCTACACCCCAAGGATTAGAAACCGTTTTCAGCTACTTAGACCAAATCGGTAAAGAGGCAAATAAAAAAAAAAAAAAATACTCTCGGTGACACGGTTATTTCCATTAAGGATGATTGGTTGGATGTTAATGGCTCGCTGTTCAAAATTACTCCAGGGCTGTCTCAGCTATTGTTCTTAGAAGACCCCGATATGGATAGGGTGGATGAAAACGATAAAAAAAATTATAAAATAATATTAACAAAAACTAATGCTCATACAATGAATTACAGTTCCACACTATCGGCCGATGTTCAAAAAGGAAGTAAAAAATATAGGAAAGTAATCGCTAAGATTTTCCCACTGAAGGATAAAATCAAAAAGAAAGGTTATGATAGAGACCAGGACCCTAATCAACTGGTTGAAAAATTGAGATTTTTACTACAGACTCATGGACCAGAAAAATAAATTCTAAAGGTTGAGAAAAGTCTACGAATGATGGGTATAATATTATAAATAGTGGCATGATGGGGGGAGAGGAAGGAGTTGTTATTCATTGTTTTGATTGTTCTCGGCCATGTCGGATATCAAGGAACAGGTAGTCGAAGATTTGCATAAACCGGCTAGACGGTCCTTTCACAGGAGGGGGGTTATTCTGAAGGGTATCAATGACCTATGGATGGTAGATTTAATCGAGGTGTGTTCATATGCCAAAGAAAATAGAGGTTATAACTATATTATAGTTATTACAAGAATGACTGGGTGGAGACGGATTTCTGGACAGTTCAACTCCTCACAGGCCATGGAGACATAAATGAAAAATTACATTTTTTTCATGGAAGAGCCAGTCCGAATTGTCACTGCGGGGCTGTTGAGGACGCTAGACACATAATTTTGGAATGTCCAATGTACACTGGCGCCCGACAAGCATTGGCAGGAGAGTACTCCATGTTGGAATGGCCTCCTCGGTCTCTGGACAAGCTTGTGGAGACACCTGAGATATTTGATGCCTTTAAGAAATACGCCAGGAGGATATTCCATGAAAAAATAGCAAGAGAGGAAAGATTAAACCGGTGATATACCAAATACATACATTTATTGTTATCATAAGATTTAGAAATAGTATATATAAAATTAGTAATAGGCCCACAATAAGTAGGTAGGAAGTTACTGGAGTCCTGTTTGGTGGGAACAGCCCTCCAGTTGCAGGCAGCCCATTAGTGTAGGTTTACCCGTAATAATTATTGCCCCAATCAAACTAAAAGACCGAATTTTGGCTCACTTTGACCCAAGAATTTGGATCAAAGTGAGAGCAGACCTGCTCGCTTGGTTACCAATCCTGGTGACCGAGCCCTTTAAATTCGTGGCATATTTTTCAGTTAGAAAATTGGATGTACCGCTGGTATAGGGTTGCCCTAAGGTACAACGGGGGGAAAGAAGGAAAAAAAAAAAAAAAAAAGAGAGAGAGAGAGAGAGAGAGAGAGAGAGAGAGAGAGAGAGAGAGAGAGAGAGAGAGAGAGAGAGAGAGAGAGAGAGAGAGAGAGAGAGAGAGAGAGAGAGAGAGAGAGAGAGAGAGAGAGAGGATCGACACAACACTCTTTTGAGTCATTCTGTTACTGACAATCGAACTGATAACATCGTCATGGCTAAAACAAAGCAAAAGAAGAAGATACGTGTTATTCGCCCTCCAAAAAAAAATTGGAGGATCGTTTAGTGAAAAAGCAAAACAGATGTTAGGGTCCCTGCCAAAAATGAGTTTAAGTGATAGCGATCTTATAAATTTGGCTAAAAAGTACAAGATCCCTCATTTCCGTGGTTTTCTCACAAGAGATAATTTACCATCCAAGACTTGGTTTCGTGAGAGAGCCATTTTGAATCTAGATAGTGCTAAGGGTAAAGGTACACATTGGGTATGCTATATGAAAAATGGTCATTATGTGAAATTTTTCGACAGCGTCGGTAATAAAGGTCCTCCTTCTGATTTGGTTAAGTATCTTAAAGACTGTAGTATAAGTTGTGTTAGTAAAAGGTATCAAGATCCTGAAACCTATATTTGTGGACACTTATGTTTACTATTTCTCTCTAATCTATTATAAATTTATTCAATAATAAAAAAATATAAACTTTTCGCAGTTGCTACTGTTTTTTTTTTAATTTTAAAATCTGGACACGACCTAATTACATCCCAGATCCTAAAACTGCTTCCTCGGAAAGCCATTCTATTCCTTACTTACATATACATAATGCTGTACTGAGATCAACATACTTTCCTGACCCTTGGAAATTATCTATTATCAAAATGATATATAAACCCAAAAAGCCACCAGAAAACCCATCCTCCTATCGCCCTATCTCCCTTATACCCATTCTAGGCAAAATCCTGGAAAAGCTCATCCTAAAACGCCTGTACCCCATCCTAGATTCTAATCACATTATCCCAGCTCATCAATTTTATTCCGCAGATCCCATTCCACTATCCAGCAATGCCATCGTGTGGTGGATGTTGTCTCCTCTGCATTGTATGCAGAATGTACTGCACGGGAGTCTTTTTCGATGTAGAACAGGCTTTTGATCGAGTCTGGCACCCAGGACTGCTTTACAAACTCCGTAAATTCTACACCCTACATACTTCCTCATTATCCGTTCCTATCTTACTGATAGATCCTTCAAAGTAAATCATAATAATGCCTGTTCATCCCTTTTTTCCCAGTCCGCTGGTGTTCCTCAAGGTAGTATCCTAGGTCCTATCCTGTACACAGTTTATACAGCTGATATCCCAACCAATCCTAATAAAGTCATTATCACGTATGCCGATGATACATGTGTCCTATCAGTTAATAACGACCCAACAATTGCATTCCAAACCCTTCAATCACACATCACAAACCTTTAAGAATGGTGTCAAAAGTGGAGAATAAAAATCACCTTTACCCATCACAGTTATGCGGTTGTACTTTGCCACTAGTACCCCCGCATACTGTCCCCTCGTCTGTCGTTGGGACCGGCGCTCTCTAAACATTTGGAAGATGTCTTCCTCCGGCGTCCATCTGCCTCCTCCGAAGGCCTTCTTCAATCGCTCCTTGATCACCGGCCAAGGTGTCTCCTCATCCGCCTGAATTTGGTTCAGGATGTTCCTCCTTACGCGGCACACAAGAGCTGCTTTCAATGCTTCCGCGTCCCCTAGGTTCACCAGATCCTCCGCCACCTTTACCTCTATTCTTGACATGAGGCGGTCTCCGCCTTTCAGGAAATAGTTAAGCTCCCCTACCTCGCCACCGAAGCGTTATAGGTCCGCAATGGCTCTCCGTAAGTCCTGCGTGGTCGCCGCTCTTATCTTCATCCATTCTAGCGCGTTAGCGTGCGCTTCTGCCAATGTGTCCCTCGGTAAGGGAGGGATCTCCTGGATCTGCGGAATCTGCTGTACCCGAGGTATTTGAGGTATCTGAGGAACCTGAGGGGCCTGCGTGATCTGAGGTATCTGCGGAATTTCTTGAGGTTGAGGGATTTCCGGGGCGCTTAACACTCCCGGTCTGATTAAGCCCTCTGTTGGCATCTCACTCTTCCCTTATGACTAGGAGAAGAAAAAAAAATGAGAGAAAAAAAATGAACTTAAAAAAAATTACTTCTCTGTTCTCCTGACGTATTCCCGGGTTTCGGCACCAGTTAAGCGTCGGCAGACTATAACAATAAAAAAAAAGAAAGGAAAGGGGTTGAGATGCAACACTCACGGCTTCTGAATAGACACTGCTTTATTCATTCAGTAATCCTACTTATATACATTTCTTATGTTTGTTTACATTCCAGGATGGCATTAAGGCTGATATCGCCAGTCTCCGGTTAATATATATATATATATATATATATATATATATATATATATATATATATATATATATATATATATATATATATATATATATATATATATATATATATATATATATATATTAACGCCGTACTTAGAAGCACCTATTTTCCTGATCCTTGGAAATTTTCCATAATAAATATGATTCTAAAACCCAAAAATCCACCTGAATACCCATCCTGTTACCGTCCTATCTCCCTACTTCCCATCATTTGAAAAATACTAGAAACACTCATATTAAACCACCTTTATCCAATCCTAGACTCAAATCACTTGATCCCTGTCCATCAGTTTGGATTTCGAACAACTCATTCCACTATTCAGCAGTGCCATCGCCTAGTGGATGTCATTTCCTCACCACTGGAGCGCGGAACGTATTTCATTGCAACTTTTCTTGATGTAGATCAGGCTTTTGATCGAGTCTGGCATGCAGGTTTACTGTATAAACTACGTCAATTCCTGCCCCCTCCATATTTCCTATTATTTTTATTTGTTTTTTACCCTCCCATGCCACCAGGGCAACACGGGTGTATGCAGTAGTGTGATGTTAAGCACTAATGCATAATAACACACTACTGCTATAATATCAGTTTACAAAATTCTAAGCTGTGCACACAGCTAGCTCTTCCACTTCCTCATTCTTCAGCAAATTAGGCCTGGCTTCCCGAATCCGGAGGTCTTCCTGGGACTGGTCCTCTTCTCCTTCTGCGTGCACCTAGGTTGAAGTGAGCTGGGCCCACCGCCGTCTTCCAGCCATTTATAAACTCTTTGAACCGCGGGAAGTTTTCTTCACTCACCAACTGAGGAAACTCCTCCTCAGTGAGGACGTAAATCCCCGTGGTTCTCATTAACCTCGCTCTTAATTCGTCGAAAGCAGTGCAGGCCGTGACCACATGCTCAACAGTCTCCGGAACACCACAATCGGGGCAGTGGGGATCTATATCCTGTCCGAAGCCATGAAGTTTAGCTCTGAAACCCCCATGCCCCGTGAGAAATTGTGAAACCCAATAGTCCGGGAGGACCCATTTCGCCTGTAACCGAGATTCAACGGTGGGAAAGTATTTTCTTAAGGTACTGCCTTTCGGAGTCGTCACCCACCGTCTGCTCCAATCTTCAATTGTTTCCTCCCGGATAATCTTTTTCCATTTATTTGGGTTTTCAATAATCCTCATCCGTAGGTTCTCCGACAGACCTGTTGAGCCCTCCCTCTTGTAATCAAACCTGGTCACTTCTTCTCGCAGGAGGAGGTCGAGAGGCACCACCCCCGCTAAGACCTGCACTGATTCATGCGACGTAGACCTATATGCTCTGGTGACCCGAAGCAGAGCAGTCCTCTGAGTAGATGCTAGCCTATTTCTTTGTCTGAGTTTGAGGTTTCGGAACCAGAAGGGAGACGCATACCTAAGGATACCCTCCACAACCCCCTTATAAATAGTGATAGTGGCTGGATACCTAAGGCCCCAAAATGCGCCCCCCACACGACTTAGACCGTTCATTGCTAGGGCCACCCTACCTGCCAGATATTCCAAATGAGGCGTCATATTGAGGCCTACACCTAACCTAACCCCTAGGTAGGTTACCACCTCACTTGGACGTATCCTCTGGCCTTCTATGTACATCGTTATAGGGTGTGCCCTATCAGTCTTTCCCTTAAGGAGGATGGCTTGAGTCTTGGCAGCAGCCATCCTCATCTTCTTCCCCTCACACCATCTAGCGACTAAGCCGGCGCATCGCTCTGCTTCTCTCTTGACTCCAGCTCTGCTGTTGGAGGCCACCACAGCAGCTAGGTCGTCAACGTACGCAGTGGCAGGAAACCGCTCCTCCTCTAACACTCCCAGTAACTCATCAAAGACGAGCTTCCATAGAGCAGGACCAAGCACCGATCCCTGAGGGCAACCTCTCTCTATGGAAGCTTCTACCTCGTAGTAATTGCCTCTAATCTTCACACTTCTGTCCTGGAGGTAACTTCTTACTAGTGTGTATAAGTTACTGGGAGCATCATACCTCTGCAGCTGCTGGAGCACGCTAGGTCACCATACGCTGTCGAAGGCGGAGGATATGTCGAAAAGGAGCAACATGACATACCGCTCCGCCCTCTCCTCAACATCTCTGCGCACTCTTAGCAGGGCATCAGCGGTTCCTCTGCCTCTGGTTGATCCATATTGTCGTGGATGACTTGCTCTATCGAAAACAGGTCGTAAAATAGTCATCATGAGGTTCTCCAGGACCTTGCTAATCACAGGGAGGAGAAATATAGGTCTATATGAATTAGGGAGTTGTTTGTCCCTATCTCCTCCCTTGTAGAGTAGTCTCAAATCAGCGATCTTCCATCTTCTGGGAAAGTATCCCATATCCAGACATTCATTGAAAATACTCAACAGCCGGTCTTCAATATACGTGATACTATTCCTCAAGATCGCTGCATCTATTGCATCAAGTCCTGGAGCACGATTAGTCTTCTGCTTATCCACGGCAATACGAAGATCGTGAATGTCCCATGGTGGGCACAAATCTGAACCAGGTGGATATACCGTGGTGCGTCTCACAAAATCATCATTTTCGCTGTCCTGGGTTGGGTCATCTCTGGGATATATTGCTTCAATGAAAACATTGGCAGTTTCTTCAAGGGTGGTTGCCTGAGTATTATGATACCGCAAGGCTGCAATTGTCTGCAGCGGGGAAAACTTACCCAATGCTACTCTATACGGAATACCCCAGGGATTCTTCACAGACTCTTCAATGATGAAATTGTCCCAAGACTTCCGCTTTTGTGAGCGAACCTCGTTTCGGTATATCCTGGCTTTTGACTTGTACTCATTGCGAAGTACAGTGCGCCTCTCGTCGCATCTGCACCTCTGATATGACCGCCGGGCCTTGTAGAGGTCTCGTTTTAGAACAGTTAAGGCTGGCGTCCACCATGGGACATGTCGAACCCTCGCCTTCCGGTGCTTGAGGGAGTGTTCGGCAGCATCACGAATGTTGTTGGTAATCCTGGACACCTTGTAGTCCAGATTGTCGACTACATCCATATCTGCTGCTTCCCACTCCTCGTCTGCAATCACTCCTTCCAGGCAGGACCTGAAGCCACTCCAGTCATTTATTTTAGTGACGAAACCCTTATCAGTGCCGTGGGAACATTCTGGCTCATTTACCAGGCCAATTGATATCGCAACGTGATCGGAACTCGTCGTATCAGATCTGAGAGTCCAATCAGCAATATACCTCGTATACGCAGGCGTGGCGATCGTGACGTCAATCCAACTCTGCCCCATGCCTCCAGAGAAGGTAGGGGTGGCAGAGGGTTCGTTCATCACAACAAGGTGATTTCTTGCTATGAAATTTCCCATCTTAGCGCCTCGCCTGTCAGTAATATTGGACCCCCAGACCGTGTTCCAGGAGTTGGTATCTGAGCACATGATTACATTCCTCATCTCTCTAATTATCGCCTCCATAGCGGATATGCTTTCTTCTACATCACTATTCACAGGTAGGTATGCCGATACCAATGTGAAAGAAATTTTGCCCCACTTAACATAGCAAGATGCATAATCCGCCATGGTGTGTTGCCTCAGATCCATCACGTCAAGGTTAGGATTATTAATCACTATTGCAGCCCTGGGCCTCCTCTCTCCACTGCTCAGGGCTATAACCCTTGACGTGAGGCCGAACCCCGTAACCCTGTTCCCACGTCAGCTAGGTTCCTGGACCGCCATGATATCGTAGCGTTGTGCCATAGCCCGAAGCTTGTCAGCCACAATATGCCGGCGGCCCATATTCAACTGCAGGATGTTGAGTCTAATCATAGTGAGTTCTCCTCACTAATTCTTGAGATCTCTTGATGTGCACCGGGCATTCTCGACTTCCTGCCTGGTGTTTAGCCTTACTTGTTTGAACATATTCCCTCAAGCAGTTAACGCATGTAGGTGCGGTCTTATTTCCTTTTGCAGGACAGTTTTTAGCAATATGCCCACTCGCCGCACACCACTTGCATACTATGTCATTTGCCTCACAAGTAGCTTTTGTATGTCCATATCCCTGACACCTTAGGCAGGGAGGAGCATCGGGGTAATCTAAGATTGTCAGTGACCACCAACCTCCTGTAATTATCTCCTCCTTGAGTAGATTATACCTTACCATTGGATGTACTTCTAACACCCAATTATTGGTAATTTTATTTCTAGCCATTGATGAGAACAATGGCTTTATATTGCCTAATTTATTCTCAGAAATAGCGGCCGATTTCGCAGCCAACCTTTCCCATAGCACCCTAGATTTTCCGTAGTCTATGAAAGGGGAACTCCTTTTACCTCCACTTTTGGTTTTCTTTTTAAGGCTAGTTTTGCCTCCATCCCAACTTCTTTTAATTTTTGCCATTCAATTATTTTTTTCGCAAGGGCACCTTCATCTACACACACTAAAACTGAGCCAGCTTTGGTAGCCCGTACAACTCTCACCTTGACTCCTAGTTCAGTTGGAGAAGGCAGGTTATTTCCTATTAGTCCGCTCTTACCTCACAGATAGAACCTTTAAAGTAAATTGTAACTCTGCTTATTTATCTCTCTTTTCCCAGTCCGCTGGTGTTCCTCAAGGGAGCATCTAAGGTCCCATCCTTTACACAGTGTTACGGTCTTTAGAAAAATTAGTATTTAGAAAAATCGTTTCAGCAACAAACTTGCCGGATGCTCAGTGGAGACAGCAGGGTTCGCAAGAAAAAAAAATAATAAAAAAAAGACTCGCACGGGCTCATTACCGAGTATGGAAGCGTCCCACGGGTGGGGGGCCCTTGCTGGAGGGAGGGGACCTCTAGACTTGCTGGAGGGAGGGGGCCTCCAGACTTGCTGGAGGTAGGGGCCCACCAGACTTGCTGGAGGGTGTGACGTAGGATTGAACGCCCTACTCACATATCTTTAGTTCACCAAACACCACAAATAGTCATGGATATCCCTAAGGTAAAACGCTCATTATCCGGAAGTAAACTAGTCCCCCGTTCGGGTCTCCGGGTGGGGACTGCTTTAGGGGATTCATTGGGCAAGTTGAAATATAGGGATTTAAATATTGGTACGTGGAACGTAAGGAGTTTAAACACAGCAGGGGGGCTAAAATCGGTCGCGAATGAGGTAAATGGGTACAATTTGGATGTCGTGGCTCTGCAAGAGGTTCGCTGGCCAGGGGAGGGGTCGATGAGGGAAGGAAAGTACACTATTTGGTACGGAGGAAGCGGGAATCATTGTTTAGGTACCGGGTTTCTAATTAGGAGTAGATTACTATCCGCTTTGAGGGACGTACAATTCTTTAGTGATAGAATTTCGGTAGCTATATTTCAGGGACGTTGGTTCAAAATCGCATTAATAAACATACATTGTCCGACCGAAGACAGTGACGATGAAGTCAAAAGTGAATTTTACGATAAACTCGAATGGGTTTATTATAAACTACCGCGAAACTACATGAAAATAATTGTAGGTGATGCGAACGCAAAGTTAGGAAGGGAAGAAGTTTATATTCCGAAGATTGGTAAAGAAAGTTTGCACGAATATAGTAATGAAAATGGGATCCGTCTGATAAACTTTGCCATCTCGAAAAACCTGATAATTAAAAGTACGACTTTTAAACATAAGGATATTCATAAATATACTTGGACATCACCGGATTCGCAAACACGAAATCAAATCGATCATGTCTTGATACAACATAGCTGGCAAAGCAGTATAATTAATGTACGGTCTTATCGCGGAGCAGAATGTGGGTCGGATCATGAATTAGTAATCGCGAAACTTCGACAAAAACTTAATATAAAAAAGAAAACCGTTTCAATTTTGAGAATTTTAATTTGGAAAAATTAAAAAATCCATTAATTAGAAAACAATTCGAGCTAGATGTTAAGAATAGGTTTGAAGCTTTAGAGCTTCCTGAAGAGGACCACGAGGATATTGACAAGTTATGGGTAGAGATCAGAGATAATATTAAAACGGTCGGTAACTCGTGTCTAGGAAAAAAGGAAAATAAGAATAACAAACCGTGGTTTGATGAAGATTGCTTAAACATGTGCGAAAAAAGAAAAGCCGCTAAATTAAAAGCTCTAAATAATCCTAGCGAAGACAATGTGGAATACTTCCGAGCCTCAAAGAACGAAACGACAAAATTGCTCAAAAATAAAAAAAGGGAGTATCTTAAAAATAAAATTATTGAAATAGAATCGAAAATAACGTAAGAGATATGTACAAAGGTATAAACAGATCACGTAAATGTGTAGGGCCCGTAACGTCTGGAATTAGGGATGATAATAACAATATTCTGACCGATCCGGTTGACATATTGAATAAGTTTAAGGACCACTTTGACAATATTTTAAATACGGGAAATTATGATCTGTGTCCTCCTTCTGAGTACCAGAGTGCTGAACCGTTAATAGAAGGACCAAGTAAAGAGGAAGTTGAAGTAGCTATCGGAAAATTAAAATCTTATAGAGCAGCGGGAATCGATAATATTCCTACTGAACTAATTAAGGCATGCGGGGAAGCTGGAGTTTCTAAAATACATCGGTTGGTTAAAATGATCTGGGTGAACTAGAAATTACCTGAAGAATGGAAAGAATCTATTCTTATTCTGATTCACAAAAAGGGTCCGAGGACGGATTGTAATAACTATCGAGGAATTTCACTCCTTCCGGTATGTTATAAAATATTCACTTTAATCTTAACCAGTCGAATCACGGAATACGCCGAGGAAATTATCGGAGACTACCAATGCGGATTTAGACGGAGTCGTTCGACTATTGATCAAATATTTTCTTTACGGCAAATATTACAGAAAAAATTGGAGTATAACGGTATTGTTCACCAGCTGTATATAGATTTTAAAAAGGCTTACGATTCTATTGACCGCCAGAAACTGTATAATATTCTAATCGAGCCGGGGATTCCAAAAAAACTAGTAAATCTAGTCAGGATGTGCTTGACGGAGACACTCAATAAAGTTAGAATCGGTAATAATCTGTCCGAAAAATTTGAGGTTCGTTCGGGTTTAAAACAGGGGGATTCTCTTTCGCCTGTCCTGTTCAATTTGGCATTAGAACATGCCATTAGGGAGGTAATGCGAACCGAGAGAGGGTCCGATCTGGGCGGGACAACATCCGTGCTGGGCTATGCTGAAGATCTGGTACTGTTAAGCGAAGACGTTGAAACTATAAAACTAAATACGACAACGTTAATGAAAGCCGGGAAAGAACTAGGACTCGAAATAAACGTGGATAAAACCAAATATATGGTTAGCTGCAAAAATGGTGATACTACTAGTGATATCGATATAGATGGTAACATTTTTGAACAGGTAGATAAATTTAGGTATCTAGGTTCTACGATAACTAGAAAAAACGAAATTGAAGAAGAAATTAAGGTTAGACTGAATGCAGGAAATGCTTGTTATTTTTCTGTGACAAAACTACTTAGTTCTCGCCTCTTGTCCCGGAACTTAAAAATTAGAATCTATAAAACAATTATCTTGCCTACAGTTCTTTATGGATGCGAAACTTGGCCGCTTACATTAAGGGATGAGCAGCGTCTTAAGGTTTTTGAAAATAAAGTATTGCGTAGAATATTCGGACCGAAGAAGGATGAGTTAACCGGAGAGTTCAGACGGTTACACAACGCCGAATTGCGTGAGCTGTATCCGAGTAATATAATTGAGATAATTTCATCCCCGCGAATCAAATGGGCTTGTAAAGTTGTTGGGCTTAGTAACGAGAGAATTCCTAAAAGGTTAATATTTGCGGTGCCGAATGGTTAGCGTCCAAGGGGTAGACCGAAGCGAAGGTGGGAAGATTGCATTAAAGCCGATCTGAAGGGACTGGGTTTGGACGGCGAACGATGGAGGAAGGTGTGCAATAATCGATTGGTGGTGTCGGCATCCCGAAGGTTCGCTAAGCCTTTTTATTATTATATTATTATTATAAAGAAAAAAAAATTAGGACGTGGAGTGAGCTACGAACTCGGAACCTATGGGTTTAAAAACATATATTAATTAACCTCATAACCTAAGGAACCTTCTTACTTGGTTAATAATAACTTTCCCTAATCCCTTGAATAGGGTATTACTATTCCTTAATTAAACATAAAAAAACAAAAAAAACAATATAATATATACATAAAACGTGAAAACAAACTGAAGAAAAAGAAGAAAATAAAACTGGATATTATTAATACTAATGATGAATTTACTTTTTTCTATTGATTTAAATAACTGTGAAAGGAAATGAAAATTATGAACCAAAAAATAGATTTATAACAAAACAAAGAAAATATAATTAACTTTAATTATCAAAGAAAAGATTATAAAATTATTATAGAACTTGCTATTATTAATACTAATGATGAATTTATTTATTTCTATTGATTTAAATAATTGTTAAAGGAAATGAAAATTGTGAATAATAAATTAGATATATAAGAAAATACAATTAACTTTAATTATAAAAAAAATTATAAAATATTTTATAGATCTAAACTGTAGGTTAATACAACTATACAAAATATAAATTACAAACATTTGGAAATACAAATAGATAGAAACTTATATGTACATAATATGAATGCCGAACTTTGTCCAATTGGCACATTGAGTTATATGAATAAGCGTTAAGTTATTCCAGCTAGAGTAGTCAGTGTCTCTACAATTTATCTCCTCAAGCTGTGAAAATGTTCTTTCACCAACTGGTAAAATCAAGCGGCACTCGTCGCTGATAATCACAGGTTCTTGGAGAGGAAAAGAGAATCCGGTGTACACCATAAAACTAAAGTATTTCACACACAAATATCCTTAGCGTGCCTCAACACTCGCGAGGTTCCGCCATCTCTCTCCCAACTCTCTTTTGTTTTTCATCCCAATCGGCTGTTGGTTATTCCATTCCGACATAAAATGAATACTTAAAACTAAGACTTATTATAAACTAATACTTATTATTAAAAATAATAATAATTAATTAATTTTATCTAACCCTCTTCGAGATAATAAAAAACTAACAATTATTTTACGAACTAATTTTTTTTGTATTTTATTTTTCGTCACAATGGTATATACAAGCTGATATCCCTACCTATCATTCAACCGTCCTCACTACCTCTACTGATGACACTTGTGTGTTGTCTGTCAATAATGAACCAACTATTGCATCACAAACCCTGCAGTCACACATTTCAGCCATTGAAAAATGGTGTGCTAATTGGAGAATTAAAATTAATCCAAACAAATCCCAACAAATTACTTTTACCCTTCGCCGTAAACCTACAACATCTTGACCCACCGAATCCTTTAACAATATTCCACTGATCCCTGTCGAACAGATCCGTTACCTAGGACTCCTTCTTGACAAACGCCTCACCTGGAATGCTCATACTAGACTTAAAAGACAAGAAACTGCCAATAGATTCCGACTACTACAACACTTACTTGACAAACGCTTTAACCTTCGAATATTTCACATAAACTCATTTACACTACCATCATCAGGCCCATTTGGACATTGGGTATTGAGCTGTG
Organism: Nezara viridula; assembly: GCA_928085145.1. Lineage (NCBI taxonomy): Eukaryota > Metazoa > Arthropoda > Insecta > Hemiptera > Pentatomidae > Nezara > Nezara viridula. The sequence continues at coordinate 206,016,699 of OV725078.1, forward strand.
GGGCTCTACAAAAGCATCAAATTCTTCCCGTACCCAATCCTTACAATACAAATTCCTCCGTAAAATCCTAAATGCTCCTTATTATGTAACAAATAAAATTATCCATAAAGACCTCAACATTCCTCTTGTGGAAGATTTGGCCCGAACTAGATATACCTCTTTTTATTCCAAACTCTTTGGTCACCCCAATTCTCTAATTTGTAACCTTTCATCCAATACAATTCCTGACAACCCTCCGAGACGTCTGAAAAGAAGACGACCAAGTTATCTCCTAAATTAATTTATCTTTGAAGTGTTACCAATGGGTAGCTTCTTCACAAGTACCTTCAAATATATTCCTATATCAAAGTTATTGTTTGTATATTTGTTTACAGTTGTAAATTTCAATAAAATAATTTTTAAAAAGTCCCCATTAAGAGCAGCAGCTTTCAACCGAAGTTGTGTGTTCAGATGACGTTTGCCTAGAATTTAAAATGGTTACTAGCTTTAAGTCCTTCCGTTAAATGAAATGGTCGGTAGCTCCTAGTTTATGGTATAGCTCCCACGGTAGAACACATCTGCTGGACTGCGAGGCCCTAATGGATTATAGGGTAGAAGATAAGCTCTCGGTGGCACTGAGACTGCTGATGAAAACAAATGCAGTTTTTAAAAGCATCTAAATATACTATAATCTTATTTAGATAAATCAAACACAATTATTTTCATATGTGAAAAAGAATTATAGACATCACTAACAATGTAAATGTTCTTATAAACATTGTTTTCTCTTTTTCTGTTGTCATTACAGATCATTTAGATCTTTTGCCGCCTTAACAAGTCTGCTCCATCTCTGCCTGTCTTGGGCTATTTCTTTCTATTTATCTGAACCCAGCTCTATTCCATCTTTGTTGATTATATCTATCCACCTGGTTTTGGCCTTCCACGTTCTCATAAACTATATAACTACATTTTGATTCTTTTAGCAATGTCATATTCCAAGGTGAAAAATTCCCATATTGTAAATACCAAAAGATTTGTAGTATATGCTTATGACCCGGCGTGTGTAGATACATGTTTTGAATAGATAAATCTGTTTCTGAAGATTTATCGTTTCGTTCCACTTTGCCTTGATTCCTTTAAAAGATGTTTGATTTGAAATTGAATCGAGATTTTTCGATGTCCAAAAGACTGCTCAATTTTTGTAAAGGTTGTTCTGCTAATCTTTATTGCATAGATCCCCGAGGAATAATACCGATTTTAAGTCACGAAATGAAACAAAAAGTATTCGAAAATCTAATTTCTTTGGAATTGTAGAGCTTATATCATTTTCCAGTCAATTTCAGAAATATGAATATTAAATTATTGCTGGAATTCGTAAGAGAAGCATCAGAAGTCTCAAGAAAACAGCCAATTACCCTACAAAATGTTTACTAAAAATTATTCTAATGTTTGAGAAGCCCAAAGGACTGAAATGTTTCTCAGAATTACTTTGAATTGGTTGGAGTTTTGTGGGTCCATCAAGGAGTGCTATTGATACTTTTATATAGAACTCTCAAAATTTGCTGTTATCTTAAAACATTTTTGCGATGAATTTTGAACGTACATTTACCAAGTCCAAAGGGATGACAAATTTTCTTGGAAATCGACCTTTTTGACTGGAGTTGCGCTGTTCTTTCAAAGGATTGCTATTTGTAATTATGTTAGAATTTTAAGATAGTAAGCGATACTGAAAAAATTTCCATCATTAGAAATTAAATGTTTTGATAATATCGAGGGTAATGTGCAATAGTTATTTGCTATATGTGATTGAACACGGAATTCCCCAAAGAGCTATCATTTAAGCATAATGATTATAAACATGATGCTGATGGATCAGATATTTTTTGAAGTATGTCTACTAACTTCGTTTTTTTTTGTGTTTTTTTTTAATGTGTTTCATAGATAACCGCTATTTATTATTTTGTACAGAAACAATCTTCCGGAACTGTTTAAAATGTTACTATCTCCAGTTATAGATAAAGTGATAAAATGTTTATTAGGATTTAATTCAATACAATGGTTAGATGTTTATATAGACGATGAATTCGAAAAAGTGGAAAGTCGCATCCAAAACGTTGAGAAAAAAATTCGCAACGTAAGATTATAATAATAATTAATTAAAACAGTTCTTTCAATGGATATTTACAAAAGTAAAGAAGGCTAAAAACACTTTAAAAAATTAGATGTAGAAAAATCCCGGTTATGGTTCTGAGCAATGATATTAGTCCAGAAACAATTTGGCCAATTTCAAGTGCAGTAGAGATGGGCAAAAAGCACAAATTACGAAGTATTTTACTCAAATACTCGCGCGGTTCAGGTAATGAGTACTTCAATCACTACTCGACCCGATGATTGACGAGTACAAAAAGTACTCAGCAGTCCTCTGGAGTACTTTCTATTTTCACATTTCCTCAGAATACATTTACACTAAGTAGTTTTCAAATTAATTCGTCATAAAAATTACAGGAGTACAATATTTATTTTTTCTTCAATTTTTATCTCCATGGTTATCTTATGGGAGGTATAGTTATTTAAAATAGTTTTGATATTAATGTAAATCAAAAATTATCGACTTATTATAAATATATTGGATTTAATCCTTCTTGGGACCCACTGTCATTTTTTTCTTTTTCCTACACCTCTTAGACTTCCATTATCATGTTTTGGGAGCGATGTTTTTAAAAGCTACTATCGGATATTAGATTGCGACTCCGGGCATCGAATTTTTGTAATTTTACGGTTTTAATCGATATCAGGGTTGACTATTATGTTTTGGGGAACGCTCTTTATGAAAACACTGTCAGATTTAAGAATGCGCCCTCGGCATCGACTTTTTGAAACTTTTCGGATTTAATCGATATAAGGGTCGAATACTATGCTTTGGGTGGAGCCGGCAGTATTTTCATTAATACATACATACATATGTGGAGCGATATCCTGTTACGGAGACTGAGCATCCTCCTAGAGCCTCCGCCTGTTGGCTCTATCTTTTGTTGCAGCTCTCCAGTTCCGTGCCGGAACCAGTTCGGTGTCTAGAACGTTGCAAGAATATTATGGCATTGCATTTGATGTGAATTAGGTCTACCAAGTATTGAGGTAAATTATTTTTCTTAAGAATTTTCAAGGAGAGATTTGGGGAGGAAGCAGTCCAGATTGCTTGCTGAGTAGTGGTGGTAAAGGAATGTACGGCATTATCGAGGTCTTCTGGGTTTTTAGCGTTATTCTGAGATTAATTTTATCGGAAAGGATTTGATGAAAGAGTTAAACCAGTTAACTGGGCCTCTGATGAACGACGGTGAAGGGGGTTTACGAATAGGAGCTATTGATAATTGAAATATTGATGGACTATGATCTGAGGAAACTTCGTCAAGACGGGCAAGGGAATGATTGAGGGGACCTAAATCACTGAGAATGAAAAAAATCAAGGATATTATGATTGCGGTTAGGATCAGCGGGCCAGTAGGTTGGTGAGTTGGGTGAAAGGAGACTGGAACGTTGGGAACTGAGTGCAGACAGAAATGTTATCCCACAAGAATTCGTGGTTCTTGAACCCCATTCTTGATGCTTGGCATTTAAATCTGCTTTCAGGATAAAATAATGACCTAAGGAGTTGAGGAATGAGTCTTTACCTCCAAGTAGTTCGGAGTATGATGCATTATTACTAACAAGTCTAGATGTTTGTCTTCTTGGTATGGTTGTCTCATCTTGGATCCGGTTCTTCTGGTATCTGGATTTGAGGTTCTTATAAGTTTGGCAGCCTTTGTAGCTGGCCGGGTATCGCTCCAGGCACAGGGCAAAAACTGCAGGATCCTGTTTATTTTTGGTGCACTCGGCTGATTTGTGTTGTGTTGACCACACTTCACGCAACTCGGCAAGTGGTGGCAATAAGTCTTTGTGTGTACATACGCCTGGCAATTGTGGCACTTCACGATTTCCCTCTTGGGATACGGCTTCTCTATATTCACGACAGTGTAGTACAACCTCTTGATTTCATAAATTTTCTCGACACCAGGTGGTGGTTCCAGTTCCACGAAAAATAAAGGTAGTGGAACTTTATTTTTTACTCCTGGCTGCTCCTTATTCTCCTTCAGAGCGTTGGTTACCTGACGTACTTTGAAACTAAGCGTCATTAGTTTTTCTTTAATCACTTCAGTTGGGGTTGATTAGTGCAAATTTCTCATCAAAACTCGTAACGATCTCTCCTGTTTCAGCTGGCACGTGTGAAAATTTGCATTCGTTTCTGACAGGTAACAATTTTCCGGTAGGTTTCTGCAGTATCTGGTGTTATTTTCGGATCGTTGGTCCTATTAAGGCAAGAGTAACTGCCGGAGCAAGATTTCGTTTAGTTGCGTACACAATAGCTAGAATTTTTTGATATTTTATACAAATATCGGAGGAGGCCTTGGTTCCTTGGGTATTGCTGCTGACTCCATTACTTCTCTGTCATTATGAAGCACTTGAAACGGGTTTGGAGTAAAGAAAGGAGATTCTTCAACCATTTTTGCGAAGACGTACCTGGTTGAGGTTGAGGTTCTGGATCTGGAGTGTTCACTGCAGTTATTGGAGCTATTTCTCGCAGTCAGTGACGAGTTCTTTGTTTGGCTGGTGAATCACGAGGGGTACTAACGCCGTCTGACCGAGTCCTCTTAGTGGGCACCTTACTGGACCTCACTTGGTGACAATGCTGCATATCATATGAAAAGAAAAAAAAATAATTAAAAAAAAATATATCAAATAGTAAACATCAACTGCTCTGGTGTACACTTCAACTGTATTCACTAAACAATCAAAGAGATTCCGCTGAAAAACAGGCAAAAACTGACAGACGAGTTCAGAACACGACCTTCGCATCAGCTGATCTACTGCCTTCTTTCCTGCTTTAAAGTCCAGGAATAAACGGAGGGAGACAACCTTACGCTCCATACTCTTTTCTAAGAGCATCCTGAGGGATAACAGTTGATCAGTGGTTGAGCGTCCTCGTCGAAATCTAGCCTGATATTTCCTCAGGTCCTTTTCAGAATACTGGAGGATCCTCTCAAAAAGAATGTTAGAGAGCAGCTTATAAGCACACGAAAGGAGTGAGATTCCTCTATAGTTAGTGCATTCTGTATGATCTCCTTTCATATGTATTGGGCAGATAATGGCTGTTGCCCATTCTGTAGACATAGCTTCCCTCTCTCTGATGGTCAGCATTAAATCATGCAGAGCTTTCTTGAGTTTTTCACACCCACATTTCGACAGCCCTGACTGTATTCCGTCCGGGCCTGGCACCTTTCCATTTTTCAATTTCCTCAAGGCTTTCATTAGAATTTGGAGAGTCTTCCTTCATTTGTCCTAATCTCCAGGCACCGTTCCTCTGTTTAATGTGTCTTTGAAATGTTGTACCCATCTCTTTAGTACATCATCTTTGTGGCTTAAAAGAGTTCTATCCGTGTCTTTGCATGCAGTCAGTTTGGGGTCGAAAACTGCCCTAACCTCATTTATTCTCTGAAAGAACAGCCGACTTTCATTTTTTCCGCGCAATGCCTCTGTGTCCTCCATGTTCTTATTTTCTGAAGCTCTTCTCTATCCGCGGAGTAATCTTTTCTCTTCGCTTCGTTTTCTTTGATATACTTCTTGGGAGAGCATTGTGGGACGCTGAACCTTCATTCTGTAGGCTTAATTTTTCACTTTTACTGCTTAAAAGCAATCATTTGAAGCATTAAACCATGATGGCCTTCTAGATTTAGTCTCGTAGCCAAGAGATTCATCTGATGTCTGTTTGATTGCGTTGCTGCATCTCTTCTACTGTTCATCGACCATAGACCCTAGGGGGTGTACTATAGGTGACCTTTGTCTGTAGTGTTTAGGTGTTGTAGTTTGCTGCCTAATGTGTACTTGGTGTGTGAGTATTCGTGTAAGTGTTCCCCCTGGAGGGCCACTATATTTATAAATAGTGCCCTCAAAACGTAAAATTCTACCCTAATAACGATATAATCCGAAAAATTACGAAAATTCATTGCTATGTAAAATTTGACAATATTTTCATATCCCCTAAAAACATAAGTTTTTGCGGGGGAGGAGAAGCTATGTAAAATTTGACAGTATTTTTATAAATAGTACCTCCAAAACATAATAGTTGATATTGATAACGATTAAATCCGAAATGTTACAAAAAGTTGTTGCTCGATGGCGCAATCTCGAATCCGACATTATTTTCATGAAAAGCGCCCCCAAAACGTAATAGTAAACCGTGATATCGATTAAATCCAAGTTACAAAAAGTCATTGCAGTGGGGCGGGGGCGTTATCTCCAAACCGACAGGATTTTCACAAAAAGGGTTCCCCAAAACGTAATAGCCGACCCTGATATCGATTGAATCCGAAAAGTTACAAAACATGGATGCGGGAGGGGGGATGGAGGGGGGCCCTATGTAGATTTCAACATTTTTTTCATAAATACCTGTTTAGACAGGCGCTTCTTAGGAAAATACTCTCGGATTTGAGATAGCGCACCTGGACATCGATGTTTTGTAACTTTTCGGATTTAACCGATATCAGTGTCAACTATAATTTTTTGGGCAGCGTTATTTATGGAAATACTGTCGGATATAAGAATACGCCCCGCACATCGACTTTTTGAAACTTTTCAGATTTAATTGATATCAGGGTCGAATATTATGTTTCAAAGGGAGCTTTTTGTAAATAAATACTGTTGGATTTAAGGTGCCCCCTCCCTCGGGCATCGACTAATTGTAACTTTTGGGATTCAATCAATATCAGAGTCGACTATTATGTTTTAGAGAGGAAGGATTCTTATGAAAATACTCCAAGAATTGAAATTGCGCCCCCGCGCATCGACTTTTTGTAACTTTTCGGATTTAATCGATAACAGTGTCGACTATTATGTTTTAGGGGGTATTTTTATTAAAATAACTCACGGATTTGAGATTACGCACCCGGCCATTGACTATTTGTAATTTTTCGTATTTAATCGATATCAGGGTTGACCTCTATGTTTTTTGGCACTTCTTACGAATATACTGACGGATTTGAGATTGCGTCCCCTTCGGGAAAATACCAGGCGGCTCAATCTTAAATCCGGTAGAATTTCTAAAAAAAAAGCCTTCTAAAATGTAATAGTCGATGTTTATAACGATTAAATCCGAAAAATTACAAAAAAGTCATTGCAGAGAGAGCGGGGTAGCCTTGTTCAAAACAACGCTTGTTCATTAACATCAAGAGAACTGTGTAAACAACGATAGTCGATATCAACAATAGGTAAAGACCATTGTCATCTATCATTGCTTCCACTCCCTTCAGTGGCCCTATGGCCTTCAAAGGGAGCACAAGTGTTACTAGGTGGCCTCTACAAAGTCTGCGTAATTATTTACTAACTAAAAACTTTTAAATTTGCTATTCTACCAACATGAGATGATAAGTAAGTATAAAAGATCCAGAAGTTTAGGCAATAAGAGCTCTCGTAGCTCACCTGTAAAACAAAAGCCTAAGCGTTCTAATCGAAAAAACACCGCCTTCAACAACTGATAACCCAAGTGATAACATAAATGACCCACAACCCGGCAATTCTTTAACCGGTATTATGATCACCGAAACCATGACTACTGAAAATATTACCACTGAAACAGACAAATCTCCTTTTTTCAGTCCAAACTCATATCGTTTGCTATCATTAGAAGAAACCATGGAAACACCACCAACCCCCAGAGAGCCAAAACCACCTGCAATATTCATTAGAAATATTTTTTTTTTACTCATTGATATTTACAACGGTATTATTAAAAAAAAAAACTAGTAAATGTGCACTCAGGAATCTGTTGTTGAGAAACTACCCACTGATAGCATTCAAATAATAAATATACACAAGAAGATCACGAATTCCCGCGGGCGATCGTGCACTTAATTCCCACAATCCAATATCCCCCCCTTAATACTCCTACATACTGGCCAACCGATCCTTACCGTAACCCTGACATCATAGACTTCTTCATTCACAAAGGTCTAGACCCGCTAAATTACTCACTTCTACGGCTCGATAACCTTTCCGCAGATCACAGTCTGCTAAATTTAACCCTTTCGGCATCTGCTATCCCCAGGTTATCTCCTCCCTCATTCATCAGAGGCCCACTCAACTGGAACCTTTTCGGCCAAACAATAACAGATGCAATAGACCTCAGAGTATCCCTGGAAACCCCTCAAGACCTAGATAATGCAGGTTCATTTGCCATCTTGATCCAACAAGCAGACTTGACTGCATCCTCACCACTCCCCTCCAAAAAATACCTTAAAAAGAATCCTCTGCCTCTAAACCTTACTGACCTCTAGGATCATCTGGCATAGAACCAGGCATCCTGATGATCGGAAATTGTACAATTACTATTCCAAACAGGTTAAAAAAGAACTGGATTCCTTTAGATCCCAATCCTATTATTCCTACCTTTCCTCCCTCTAGACCGATGACAACTCCTTCTGGAAAGCGACAAAAAAAATCCTTAAATACCAACCTATTTCCCACCCCCTCCGACCAGATGATGGAACCTGGGCTTCGTCAGATGAGACTAGAGCTGAAAAATTTGCCAAACACCTATTCAATACATTCACTCCCCACCCCGAACATCATTCCACCCACACTGCTGAAGTCTCTTCTCCGATGCCTCTCTCCTTACCTCCTAAACCTGTCAACTCTTCTGAGGTCAAATTCCTTACAAACAATTTGAAACCTCAAAAATCTCCTGGACACGATCTCCTTACTTCCCAGATCCTTAGCAAACTTCCAAATAAAGCAATCGTATTTCTCACATACCTATATAACTGTACTCTCCTCACAACTCACTTTCCTCTGATATGGAAACACTCCATAATCATTCTCCTCCCTAAACCAGGTAAACCTGTTAATAATACCTCATCCTATAAACCAATAAGCTTGCTCCCGATCCTCTCAAAAATCTTTGAAAAAATCCTTCTCAAACACATCCTACCTATTCTCGAAACCCACAATATCTCTTCCCATAAGATAGGTATCCGTTCAAGACATTCCACTGTATAACAAGGCCTTCGCGTTGTTGACCATATATCCTCTGAGCTTGAAAACAAGTAATATTTCCCTGACGCCTTTCTGGACGTAGCGCAAGCGTGCGACTGGGTGTGGCGCAGTGGCTTGTTTTTCAAGCTTAAAACCCATTTACCTCAATTCTTGTACCTAGTCCTCAAATCCTACAGCTCTAATCGTTCCTTTCAAGTCTGCTGCGGCACTGAATTATCCTATTATTATCCAGTTGAATCTGCTTTTCCACAAGACAGTGTCTTGGGCCCAGTTTTCTACATCCTCTTCACCACCGACATTCCAACCAATCTCCATCCTCTTCTAGCAACATTCGCTGACGATACCGCCATCCTGTCATCCCACACAAATCCTGAAACAGCATCATTAAACCTTCAAATACATATCTCTCTAATTGAGCAGTGGTGCAACAACTGGCGCATCAAAATCAACGAATCCAAATACACCCTCCGACGCAAATGCTGTCCACCTACTCTCTTCAACTTTGTACCTCTCCCCATATCAGGCACAGTTCTGTATCTAGGATTAATTTTAGATAAAAGACGAACATGGAACCCACATACCAGAATTGAAAGGCAAGGACTTAACCGACGACTTGGCCAGTTATACAGACTACTTAACAGAAAATCCAAACTCTCAATCGAAAACAAACTATTAATATACAAGACCATACCGAAACCCATCTGGACCTACGGACTTGAACTGTGGGGGACAACTAAATTTTACTCCGTATAATAGTGAATGCTTCTTTTTAAGTTACGAACAAAACCTTACTTCATGTCCTTGACGTTATTCCATCTCGATTCTCAAATTTTTACCTGAAATTAATCCACCATCCTAACCCCTTAGCACAATACTTATCCAGGTCCAGTCACCCCTACAACCCTCCTAGAAGCTTGAAACGGCAGTGTGTGACGAAAAATAAAATACAAAAAAAAATTAGTTCGTAAAATAATTTTTAGTTTTTATAAATAATATAGTAATGAGCCTCGCGCGGGCTCATTACCGCGTAAGGGGAGCTTCCCACGGGTGGCGGATGTGGGGATGGTCTGTGGAAATTCCTTGGAAGTTCCTCCCGGCTAAGTCCGATGGACTCGCTGACCAACAATGAGAGGGGCCCTCCAGACTTGCTGGAGGGAGGGGACCTCCAGACTTGCTGGAGGTAGGGGCCCACCAGACTTGCTGGAGGGTGTGACGTAGGATTGAACGCCCTACTCACATATCTTTAGTTCACCAAACACCACAAAAAGTCATGGATCTCCCTAAGGTAAAACGCTCATTATCCGGAGGTAAACTAGTCCCCCGTTCGGGTCTCCGGGTGGGGACTGCTTTAGGGGATTCATGGCGCAAGTTGAAATACAGGGATTTAAATATTGGTACGTGGAACGTAAGGAGTTTAAACGCAGCAGGGGGGCTAAAATCGGTCGCGAATGACGTAAATGGGTACAATTTGGATGTCGTGGCTCTGCAAGAGGTTCGCTGGCCAGGGGAGGGCTCGATGAGGGAAGGAAAGTACTCTATTTGGTACGGAGGAAGCGGGAATCATTGTTTAGGTACCGGGTTCCTAATTAGGAGTAGATTACTATCCGCTTTGAGGGACGTACAATTCTTTAGTGATAGAATTTCGGTAGCTATATTTCAAGGAGGCTGGTTTAAAATCGCATTAATAAACATACATTGTCCGACCAAAGACAGTGACGATGAAGTTAAAAGTGAATTTTACGATAAACTCGAATGGGTTTATGATAAACTAAGGCGAAACTACATGAAAATAATTTTAGGTGACGCGAACGCAAAGGTAGGAAGGGAAGAAGTTTATATTCCGACGATTGGTAAAGAAAGTTTGCACGAATATAGTAATGATATAACGTAAGAGACATGTACAAAGGTATAAACAGATCAAGTAAATATGTAGGGCCCGTAACGTCTGGAATTAGGGATGATAATAACAATATTCTGACCGATCCGGTTGACATATTGAATAAGTTTAAGGACCACTTTGACAATATTTTAAATACGAGAAATTATGATCTGTGTCCTCCTTCTGAGTACCAGAGTGCTGAACCGTTAATAGAAGGACCATGTAAAGAGGAAGTTGAAGTAGCTATCGGAAAATTAAAATCTTATAAAGCAGCGGGAATCGATAATATTCCTACTGAACTAATTAAGGCATGCGGGGAAGCTGGAGTTTCTAAAATACATCGGTTGGTTAAAAAGATCTGGGTGAACGAGAAATTACCTGAAGAATGGAAAGAATCTATTCTTATTCCGATTCACAAAAAGGGTCCGAGGACGGATTGTAATAACTATCGAGGAATTTCACTCCTTCCGGTATGTTATAAAATATTCACTTTAATCTTAACCAGTCGAATCACGGAATACGCCGAGGAAATTATCGGAGACTACCAATGTGGATTTAGACGGAATCGTTCGACTATTGATCAAATATTTTCTTTACGGCAAATATTAGAGAAAAAATTGGAGTATAACGGTATTGTTCACCAGCTGTATATAGATTTTAAAAAGGCTTACGATTCTATTGACCGCCAGAAACTGTATAATATTCTAATCGAGCAGGGGATTCCAAAAAAACTAGTAAATCTAGTCAGGATGTGCTTGACGGAGACACTCAATAAAATTAGAATCGGTAATAATTTGTCTGAAAAATTTGAGGTTCGTTCGGGCTTAAAACAGGGGGATTCTCTTTCGCCTGTCCTGTTCAATTTGGCATTAGAACATGCCATTAGGGAGGTAATGCGAACCGAGAAAGGGTTGGATCTGGGCGGGACAACATCCGTGCTGGGCTATGCTGATGATCTGGTACTGTTAAGCGAAGACGTTGAAACTATAAAACTAAATACGACAACGTTAATGAAAGCCGGTAAAGAACTAGGTCTCGAAATAAACGTGGATAAAATAAAATATATGGTTAGCTGCAAAAATGGCGATACTACTGGTGATATCTATATAGATGGTAATATGTTTGAACAGGTAGATAAATTTAGGTATCTAGGTTCTACGATAACTAGAAAAAACGAAATTGAAGAAGAGATTAAGGTTAGACTGAAGGCGGGAAATGCTTGTTATTTTTCTGTGACAAAACTACTTAGTTCGCGTTTCTTGTCCCGGAACTTAAAAATTAGAATCTATAAAACAATTATCTTGCCTACAGTTCTTTATGGATGCGAAACTTAGCCGCTTACATTATGGGATGAGCAGCTTCTTAAGGTTTTTGAAAATAAAGTATTGCGTAGAATATTCGGAACGAAGAAGGATGAGTTAAGAGTTCAGACGGTTACACAACGCCGAATTGCGTGAGCTGTATCTGGGTAATATAATTGAGGTAATTTCATCGCAGCGAATCAAATGGGCTTGTAAAGTTGTTGTGCTTAGTAACGAGAGAATTCCTAAAAGGTTAATATTTGGTGTGCCGAATGGTAAGCGTCCGAGGGGTAGATCGAAGCGAAGGTGGGAAGATTGCATTATAGCCGATCTAAAGGGACTGGGTTTGGACGGCGAACGGTGGAGGGAGGTGTGTAACAAGCGATTGGTGGTGTAGGCATTGAACCTTCGGGTTCGATAAGCCTTATTATTATTATTATTATTTATAAATAATAATAAGGTTTTTTTTGTATTATCTGGAAGAGAGTTAAATATAAAATTAAGTATTTAGCATTAGTTTTAATAATAAGTAATTGTTTATAATAAGTCTTAGTTTTAAGTATTAGTTGTAAATCTTATTTTTAAGTCAATGTCACAGCCAACATCTGATTGGGAGAAAAAAAACAAAAGACAGCTGAAAGATAGATGGCAGAACCTCGCGAGTGTTGAGGCACGCTAATGATTTGGTTTTGTGAAATACTTTAGTTTTGCGGTGTACACCGGATTTTCTTTTCTTATCCATGAACCTATGATTATCAGCGACGAGTGCCGTTTTATTTTACAAGTTGATGATTGAACATTTGATAACTTGAAGAGATAGACTGGGGAGAGCTAGTAGTAAATAATATTTACAACTAATACTTAAAACTAAGACTTATTATAAACAATTACTTATTATTAAAACTAATACTAAATACTTAATTTTATATTTAACCCTCTTCGAGTTAATAAAAAAAACATATTATTATTTATAAAAACTAAACATTGTTTTACTAACTAATTTTTTTTTGTATTTTTTTCGTCACAAAATCTTCCCCTTTCTACTAAAAAAAAAATAGGAGTAAAATGTGAAGGTTATGTTGGATGAGGTTTCAAATCTTTGATATGCCAAGTTCCTAAAGGACGACCTTGCAGATCCTCTAAAAGGTAAAGTAAATTGCCTTGTTTGCTTCGTATCTTGCATTTTTCATACAAAGGTGCCAATTTATTAGAAAATTTCTTTGAATCATCAGAAAGCGCCTGGGTCCTCTTCCACACAAAATCTCCTGCGTTCAGGTCTACATTTCTTCGCCGAAGGTTGTAATTCCAGCTACTCTTTTTGTACGCTTTACGTAGCTGTTCTACCACTTCTTCATACAGAACCGACATCCTATCGAATTTCTGAGCGTAGGCCTTTCGTTCTTCCGTTTCAGGCACGTTATCTGAGACCATCACCTGTTCATTATTCTCCTCGCCCGAACGTGGCAGTCTCTGCCGAAATTTAAGTAGGCAGGCGAGTAGCCTGTCACTTCATGGATTGCAATCTGCATAGCAAAAGCTAACTTTGGTAACTCTTTGTCCCAATGCTTGTGATTTTCCTTCACATAGGAAGCTAGGAGTGTCTCGATCGCTCGATCACTCGATTCGGACGCTCCATAGGGTTAGCTCGTGGGTGATAAACTGGAGAATACCACAATTTGACTGAGTATTTCTTTGCCTTTCTTTTAAAAATATTACTTTTGAATTGAGGACCATTGTCACATATAATGATTTGAGGGATTTAAGTCAGTGTAACAGCCAACAGCTGATGGGAATGAAAAAACAAAAGACAGTTGAAAGAGAGATGGCGGAACCTCGCGAGTGCTGAGGCACGGTAAGGATTTGGTTTTGTGAAATACTTTAGTTTTACGGTGAACACCTGATTTTCTTTCCCTATCCATGAATCTGTGATTATCGTGATTATCAGCAACGAGTGATGTTTGATTTTACAGGTTGATGATTAAACATTTGACAACTTGAGGAGATAGACTGGGGTGACCTTGACGAAGCTAGTACGAATAAGTTCCTGCTTCTTCAGATAGCCCAATTGGGCAATTGGACATAGTTCAAAAAGTGGGATATTGTAAATATGTACATATAAGTTTTTCCTATCTATTTTTTTTTTACCCATAATATTTGTAATTGGTTTATTGTATAGTTGTAAGTTGATGTTTTGTTCTATAATAATTTTATAATTTTTTCTTTGATAATTAAAGTTAATTACATTTTCTTTGTTTTCTTATAAATCTAATTTATGGTTCATAATTTTCATTTCCTTTAACAGCTATTTAAATCAATAGAAATAAGTAAATTCATCATTAGTATTAACAATATCCAGTTTTATTTTCTTATTTTTCTTCATTTTGTTTTCACGTTTTATGTATACATTATATTGTCTCCTTTTTTTAAGATTTGATAAGGAATTGTAAAACCCTATTCGAGGGATTGGGGAAGTTATTATCAACCAAGTAAGAAGGTTCGATAGGTTCTGAGGTTAATTAACATATGTTTTATTTAACCCAAAGATTCCGAGTTCGTAGCTCACTCCGCATCCTAACCGTTTTTTTTTTTTAAATTAATACATTCTGCAGCATTGGAGGGCATTAATGTTAGGGCTACATTAAACATTCACACAATATATACCTATAAACGATGGCTAAAATAGAGATAAAAGAAAAAGAGTTTAACATTCATAGGTAAAAAAAAACAATAATAAAAAAAATAGATAAAACAAGAGAAAAAAAATTGAGAAAAGCTAAATGAAATTGAAATATATAAAACACATTCATAAATATATACAATATTTACATTCGCCCAGAGGATTCTGAGTCATACTTTGTCCCCCAAATATGAAAGCCAAGGCAGAATCCCAGGAGATCCCAGGGGTTCTCTCCCAGTCTCGTCACTGGTATTGTAAGCCAGTGGATACCGATGGAGGGCACTAGAGCAATAGACACTCATGACATGAGTGGAGAATCTGGCCATTGCCAGTACTCCAATATATACATATTTACAAAAGGTCGCGGGGCCACTGCCGTTTTAACCTCCGGTGAGGATTATACGGTTGGCTGGAGCTAGATAGGGATTGTGCTACAGGATTTGGACGATGAGCGAGTTTCTGTTGAAATTTTGAAAATTTGTCTGGGATTAGGTCAATAACAAATGGGATATGAAGGTCATTGTGGAGGGTTTGTTGGATACATAGAAGGGAGCATCGCCTATTGTTCGGTGGACCTTAGACTGAAAGGATTGAATGCGCTTAATGTTAGAAGGTTTTGTTGACCCCCATAGCTCTAGCCAGTAGATCCAGGTTTATGGATTGTCTTGTTGAATAGTAGTTTGTTGTCGACTGAAAGTTGAGATTTTCTATTCATTAGTCTATATAGCTGTCCGAATCGTCTGTTTAGTTGTCTTTTAAGTCTGGCATGTGGGTTCCACGTTAGTCTTTTATCTAGAAGAAAGCCAATATATCGGACTGTATCTGAGAGAGGAAGTGGTATGGATTTGAAGTAGACTGGTGGACAGGACTTGCGCCGAAGGGTAAAAGTGATGTTTTTGGCTTTTGATTCATTTACTTTGATGCGCCACTTATTACACCAATGTTCAACAAGAGAAAGGTGACTTTGTGAGGTTTGAGGATGCTGTTTTAGGATCTGGATTGGAAGATAGGATAGCTGTGTCATCAGCGAATGTTGCCAGGAGGGTTTCGGGATGAGTTGGAATATCAGCCGTAAACAGAATGTAGAGGACGGGGCCCAAGACGCTACCACAACGAACTCGAAAGGAGCGGTCAGAGAGGTAGGATCGAAGTATTAGATATAAGGATTGGTGTAGGTGGGTTTTGTGCTTGAAGAGTAGTCTGGTGTGCCATACGCAGTCGAAAACTTGCTCAATGTCCAGTAATGCTCCCGAGCAATACTTTTTGCTTTCTAAGGCTGAGGATATGTGGTCAACGATTCGGAGTCCTCTTTTTACGGTGCAATGCTGGAAACGAAAGGTTTTGTGATTCTATTATGGGTAGGATTCTTTTTCATAGGATTTTTTCAAATATTTTTAAAAGGGTTGGGAGTAGGCTGATTTGGCCTATAGGATGATGTGTTATTGGAACGTTTGGCTGGTTTCAGGAAAAGGACGATGGTGGAATGTTTCCATAAGAGAGGAAAATGGGTAGTTCTTAGGATGCAGTTGTATATATGTGTGAGGAATATGATCGCTTTGGGTGGTAGTTGATGAAGGATCTGTGGGGTTAGAAGGTCGTATACAGGAGATTTGAGGAAAGATAATTTTTGTAAATGATATTTGACATCAGAAGGATGAATTGATTTTGGTGGTAGGAAAAGTGGGATTGGTGAGGAGGGAAATTTTTATACTTTTCTTGTATGGATGGAATGGGGTTCAGGATGGGCTTAGAGATTTCTTCTTGGTTCCCGGGTTTGCGAAATTTATTTTTGTAGACTTGACAGCCCTTGTATTTGGCAGAATGTCCTTACAGGCATAAAGCACATACAGCGGGATTTCATTTTATTACATCCACTAGTCTTGAGTGACTCTCCTCATTTCACGCATCTTGGAATGTGGTGGCAGTTAGTTTTCGAGTTTTCGGGGTCGAGGTTCTCTGGGAATGGGTGTAGATTCCATCGCCTCTTTTTCATTTTGCAGTACTTCGTAAAGATTCGGAGTGAAAAAGTGAGACTCGTCTATTGTGTCCTTAGATGATCCGGGCTGAGGTTGAGTTTCTTCTGCTATTTTAGGTGGATTCGCAGGTGGCGTCGTTCTTTTCAATTGGTGACTTTTTTTTCCGGTGACGAACGTGGTGTTGCTCCGGCGGAGCGAGACCTCGTTATTGCACCCTTAGAAGACATGAGTTGATGGTATAATCGCATAATACATCGAGATAAAGTAAAGGAAGAAAAAACAATAAAAAAAAAACGATTTTACAATAAATAACAACTGTGCTCATTGTGGCATTAGTGCATATTATAGTCCAGGTGCTTAGCTCAGGTATAGTCACAATTTAATTAAAAAGTAACACTAATTTCCCCAGAAAAAGTGAATATATATAAGAAACGAGATAAATGTGGTATATTATAATCCAGTGCATGCATTTCTTTTTTTTTAAATTAAATGTATTTTTTTATTACTTTTTTTTTTAATGGTTTTCGCTATTTTCCAAACTCAACCAATTAAATAGCGTGGCGCTCGTTAGATAGTTAGTAATAATTAATTGATCCCCGATTATTTTTTTTATTTTTTTTTTATACGAACCCTGCCGTCTCCACTGAGCATCCTGCAACTTTGTTGCGGAAACGATTTTTCCAAATTTAAGACCGTAACAAGTGGCCTCGATACCTTTTGTAAAGACTGTCACTGGAGTTCTGGCAATGGCCAGCTCAAGTCATGAGCTTTTGTTTCTTTATTGCCCTCTCTCAGTTTCCACTGGACTCCACTGCCGGTGACGAGGCTGCGAGAGAAGAGATGGGATCTCTTAGAGTATCCCTTTGTCCTTCACCCGTGATGGAAAAGGGGTGGACTCGCAGCTCCCTTGGCTTATTGTAAATATTGTAATTAAGTTTAAATGTTTTTCTTTTTTTATATATTTATTTGTTTTACTTATGACTTATTTAATTTGCTAACAATTTCTGTATTTTTTAAAATTTGATTTCAAGTTACATTTATTTGGTTTTATAGTTTTTGCCTTTATTATATAGATATATATATCTATTTTTTTTTTTACTTTTATTGTGTTGTATATAGAGTGTGAATGGGACTCACTCAGCTTTAGTGCTCAGTGCACTTAAGTGTGTCAAAATTTATTATTTCTCAATAAAAATAATTAAAAATAAACACAAAATGATCACGAGGCCACCATCAATTCAGTCGCCTAGGAGGGTTATCAGGGATCGACTAGGAAGCAAGGTTTGAAACGAGAGGGTTCGGATGGTTCTGCAGTTTGTTATCGAAGGATAGGTATCTGGTTTGGGCAAAATCGGAAACATATAGAACATTAAGATCTTCATGGATGATTTTATTTGTGACAAAGTAAAGAGCATGAAGGATTTTACGAAGGATTTTAGATTAAAAGGATTGGATACTAGAGGGATTCGATGGTTTAGTGGAGCCCCAAATCTCAATACCGTAAGCCCAAATAGGTCTTATTATTGTCATATATATGAGTCGTTTGTAATTGATTGAACGCTTAGAGCGTTTGTCTAGTAAGTGTTAAAGTAGTTGACAAGTGATCATAGGTTTGCGACCCAGGGTAAAGGTAATTTGATGGGATTTATCCGAAGTTATTTTAAATTCCATGAAATTCAATCAATATAATTGTATATAATTTTTTTTAAAATATCTATGGTGATTTATGAATATGCTGTGTTTGTAGTAACCCAATGTGATTGGACTGTACCTTTTTATGATAATAAAGTCATAAATGATAATCAGTCTGGCCAGAGACGTCAAGCAGTTCACTTCGTTCCTATAGTTTTTTCTCTCTAACATTCGTACCCTCTGTTATTTCTTCTTAATTTTTATATATATGTTGTTTTTTTTCATCACGGTCAAGCGAGTTTATTTACGTCCTTCATTAATTTTTTTTTTTTTTTTTTAGTCAATTATTAAAGATAAAGGTCGTGTTTCACTAGCTGTGGATTGAGAAGCGGCTATTAATCCTCCTGAGCTTCTGAGTATTAAGGACCAACAACACGCATCTATTGACAAACACTCTTCTAGCGTGAGTAAATATTATTATATTATCACGAAAATGGTTCAGTGCTCTATTTGTGATAGTGCCATCTCTAGAGAGGACAAAACTAATATAAGCTGCAATAAATGTCAGGTTATCTTTCACGGTAAATGCTGCAAACTGGGCGATAAAGAGATCGAGACATTAAAATCTCAAAAAAAGGTATGGCTTTGTAAAAAATGTGACCAAGGCAAAAAGACATACCAAATTAGAGAAAAATAAGCCAGTCCACCAAGAAGTGAAATCAAGGAGCCGTCCGCAGCTGATATTCTCGGAGCGGTTAATCGACTTAGCGCCCAAGTCAATGAAGACATTAAAAATCTTAAGTCGTCATTAGAAAAATACGGGGAGCTCAGCTTCGAGTTAAATGAAAGGTTTTCAAAAATAGAAAATCATCTAGAGAGCCAAGCTAAACATCTGGAGGAATTGACTACGGAAAATAAAACGCTGAAATCCAGAGTGGGGGAACTCGAGGTACGATTAAACAGAGCCGAGCAGGCCCTACTCTGTAGATCGGTTGAGATCCGAGGCATTCCGGTACGTGCAGGAGAGACTCCTTCGGCCCTAGTTGCCAGTGTGGGAGCTGGTCTCGGTGTTAAGATTAACATCGAGGACATCGATTTTGTGGAGCGCCGTAGACCTAAAAAAGACGATCCTAGACCACCACCAGTTATAGCTCGCTTTGTGAGGCAGGCAGTACGAGACGAGCTTGTCCAAAGAAGAAAGGTCAAAAGGGACTTTTCAACTCGAGACATCGGCTGGCAAGAAAACGACTTCCACCGGATATACCTGGGTGAAGAAATGAGCCCTGCTAATAGAAGATTGTATTGGCTCGCACGTCAGAAGAGAGCGGCTGGTAAACTAAAATACGTGTGGTTTTCGGCTGGTAGATTGCGCTGCAGAAAAGGAGATGGCCATCCCGTGATATACATCGACCAACCAGATGATCTAGATTTTTTCTTTTGACCTTCTGATTTACGTCAACCTACAGAATGCATCCGTAAACTCCCAATCTTCTATTGTATAATACAGCACCGTGCTGGCTTGCCCTTCTACTACTATTATTATTATTGTTTTAAATTTTAATTTTAACCAATGTAATTTTTTCCTCTTTCATATTTTTGAACCTAACTCTATTTTGTTTGTATTTTTTTTTCTTCTCCTACAGTCATTATTTACTTCTTTCCAAATTTATTTTCACAGTTTTTTCTTACCTACAGCGTCATCCATCATGTCCTTTCCATTTCCATTTCGCCTTTCCATTATTTCTAGCGTCTTAACTACTTGCCATGTTAATTCTCAATCCCTTCCTGCTCACTATGACGAATTTCTCCAATATTTCACCCGTAACTTCTACCACATTATTGCAGTCTCTGAAACATGGCTTAAGCCCTATATCCCTTCCTCTTCCGTTCCCTTACCTGATTATACCTTCATCCGTCATGACCGGGTTTCCCGGACTGGCGGAGGTGTTGGTCTCTATGTTCATAATAGCCTGAAACCCCGTATTCTAGATATTTCATCCCCTTCCAATCATCCTCACATTGAATTCCTCTTCGCTGAAATTTCTTGTAAAGCACATCCTCTCCTTTATGTGGTCGTATATCGCCCTCCTTTGACTCCTTTTGACTCATACTTCGAATCAACCTTGTACAATTATGTCCCTTTCTATAATAACATTATAATTTCCGGTGATCTTAATACCAACCTCCTCACAGAATCCAAAAACAATCGCTATTTGGAAAATCTCTTCTTCTCCATCAACCTTTTTATTGTTCCTTTCGCTCCTACACACCATACTTGTTGGTCTGATACCTGGCTGGACTTGCATATCATCGATTCAGAGCAGAAACTCTTGTCCTGTTCACAATTACCCTTTCCTTTCCTTTCTTCTCATGATCTCATCCAATTATCGTACGATATCCAAACTCCCAAGTTTCTTCCTAAAACCATAACTTTCCTCAATCTTGACAACCTCACCCGTGATAAAATCCTACCGGACCTTGAAATCCTAAACTGGAACGATATTTATTCCTGTACCTCTATTGATCATATGGTAGATATCCTCACTTCTAATCTTATCCATATTCTTGACATACATGCTCCTATCAAAACCTCGCCAACCTGCTCCTTGGATGTGTCAAGAAATCCGTGACATGCAAAAGATACGTGGGGCAGCCCGTAGACGCTTCAGACGAACTCGACTAGCAGATAACTATCAAGTCTATAGGGTACTCCGTAACTTGACACAAACAACGATCAGGAAAGCGAAATCAAACTTCTTTCACTAAACTTTCTCTTCTGCTCCTGATTCTAAATCAATATGACTAACCCTTCGTAAACTCTTTCTTTGTAAATCCTCTTCCTCACCGTTCTACCCGGTATCACCTGATGAACTAAATTCCTACTTTATATCTTCCACCACCAGCAACAGTTCACCCACCTCTCACCAGTTTTCCTTATCACCCTCATTTAACAGAGATAATTTCTATTTCCCCAACATTTCACCGACCGACCTTATTTCCTCTATAATGAAATCAAACACTAACTCCATCGGACTTGATGGGATACCAGTCAAACTGTTAAAATTATGCCTTCCCGAAGTCGTTCCAGTTCTCCTTTTCATCTATAATTTTTCCCTCCAGAACTCAGTTTTTCCAACTGCTTGGAAAAAAGCATTAGTCCGACCTATCAACAAAATTCCCAATCCTACCTCTCCTAAAGACTACCGCCCAATCTTCATTCTTTCTAACCTTTCTAAACCGCTGGAAAGAATAGCTCAATCCCAAATCTCTAAATTACTTGAAAACTCAAAACTACTCGATCCTCTCCAGTCTGGTTTCCGACCTGGCTTCTCCACACAATCCGCCCTACTAAAAATTATCAATGACTTACATACCGCAATGGACGAAAAAATGTTAACTGTGTTAATACTTCTCGACTTTTCCAAAGCTTTTGACTCCTTAGACCACTCTATACTCTATACTAAATTAAAATCTCTATCGAATATTTAATAGTTGACCGTTGCATTATAAAGGAAGGAGATGGTCCGGGGTTGCGGTCATAAAAAGGCTAAATAGTGGTAAAACTATTTTATTGAAAGCCAACGTTTCGACCCGACTTTGGAGGTCTTCATCAGGGAGGTGTGTTTCTCTAGGAGTTTCACTTAGAACTGAGTTCTTTTTATGACCGCAACCCCGGACCATCTCCTTCCTTTAAAATCTCTATCCTTCTCCAACAGCTCTATCCTCTGGTTGCAGTCTTTCCTATCCGACAGAACTCAAGCAGTCAGCATTCCAAACCAATCCCTATCTTCCTTTCTTACACTGTCCTAGAGTGGCCCAGGGTTCGAGCATTTCCCCTCTCCTTTTCAATTCCTACATAAATGATCTTTCCAAATCCATCTACCACTGTTCACATCATTTATACGCTGATGACACCCAAATATATTTTTCCTTTCATCCTTCTGATCTACTAGTCGCGTTCGCCAATATTCAGGCAGACCTAGATAGGATCAGTGCCTGGGCAAGTCTGAATAATTTAAATCTAAATGCGATGAAAACTCAGGCCATTATTATAGGTTCCAGTCATATTCTTAAATCCATCTCCTTCCTTCCTCCTTTAGTCATCAAAGATCATCCTGTCACATTCAGTTCATCCGTTAAAAACCTAGGAATCACCATAGACGAAAACCTCTCCTGGAAACCCCATATCGCCCTCATTTCCCGTAAGTCAATAGGTACCCTTAAGCTATTTCATCGCTCCCGCCACCTACTCCCACAACCCATCCGCAAGCTCCTTGTATCCTCTCTCATTTTCCCCCACTTTGACTACGGCTGTGTGGTGTACGGAGGCATCCCGATGGTACTCGAGGATAGATTGAAGCGACTCATGAATACGTGCTTAAGATTTGTCTTCGGTACATCAAGGCGATCTCATGTGTCCCACCTTTACGACGAGTTAAAGTGGCTCTTCCCTTCTTTCCGCAGACAATATTTCCTCGGATCTTTCCTATTCCAAACAATCAACACCAGACACCCTTCTTACATCTACAGTCTCCTACAGTTTAAACCCGTGGTCCACTCCCAGAAAACAAGATCCCGTGTTTCCGACCTTTATATCCCTTCCCATAGAACTAAGACGTTTGAATATTCCTTTATTTCCCGATCCACAGCCTTCTGGAATTCCTTGCCATCTGAAATCCGCCATGCCTCTTCCTTGTCCTCATTTAAATATCATCTGTACCAATTCCTTCTCACATCCCAAAATGACGTTATACAATAAAATAAATATTGTGAAACAGATTTTGACTGAGGTGAATGGTTGATAAAATTTATTGAGTCTTAATTTTAAAAATCAACCCATGCTTATTTTATTTTATTTTTATTTTCATTTAAATAATTTTTTTTTCGTTTTCTCTCAAAATTTTATTTTATTTTTACTTGTTTTAATTTAATTTCACTGAAGATACTGTATATATTCTTTAATATTGATTAATGTAATTTTTGGCTAGATGTAGTTTTTATTTTTTTGTTCATATCTGTTATTCATAAGGGACCTTGTCCCAGAATAAAGTTTACTTTCTATCTATCTATCTATCTAAAGTGATTCCCTATCTCCAGTTTTTACACCATTCTTCAAGGTTTGTGATATGTGATTGGAGAGTTTTGGATGCAGTTGATGGATCAATATTAACAGATAGGATACATGTGTCATCAGCATACGTGGTGATGACAGTGTCAGGATGGGTTGAGATGTCAGCTGTATAACTGTGTAAAGGATAGGACCAAGGATACCTTGAGGAACACCAGCAGATTCGGAAAAAAGGGATAACTACCAGTTTTTGTGATTTACTTTAAAGCATCTATCAGTAAGGTAGGATCAGATAATGAGAAAGTATGTAGGTGGTAGGAATTTAAGGATTTCGTACATCAGTACCGAGTGCCAGACCCTATCAAACGCCTGTTCAACGTCGAGAAAGACTCCACGGCAGAACAATCCGCGCTCCAATGCAGAGGAGACCACTAAGTCCACTAGGTCCACCACACGATAACATTGCTGGATAGTGTAATGAGATGTGCGGAATTCAAATTGGTGGTCTGGGATTTTGTGATTAGAATCTAGGATGGGATACAGGCGTTTTAAGATAAGTTTTTCCAGGATTTATCATGATGATGAATGGGTATTCTGGAGGTTTTTTTCGGTTTATGTATCATTTTGATAATTTATAGTTTCCAAGCGTCAGAAAAATATGTGGATCGGAGTACAACATTATATATATATATATATATATATATAACTTACGTCAGTTCGAACAAGAAACAATAAAAAAAAGGGAAAAAGGATCCGAAATGAAGCACGTGGTTACTCAAATAAAACTCCCTTTATTGCCTTAGTAATGCCATATATATAGTATTACACTTTGTTTACACTTCATAGATAGGATTAACTTAGGATTAACTGTTATATTGTCTTACCTCTAACCATAACTCCCCTCCGCCAGTTTATGAACATTCCTCATAAACTAATGCAGGGTAACTGACGTAATACATAACCAAAATACAACAACTACAAACAAACAAAAGAAAAGATATAATCGCCGTTGGAGTCCCTAGAACAGCCAGAGTAATAATAAAATAAAAAACAATAAAAATAAAATTAAAAGACACTGTTATCTTACAGCCAAAAGTGAACAACAAAATCAAATTAACCCTTTAGCGTCGGTACCTAGCTTGTAGGAGACAGAAAAGAGGATATCCCACTACTGTAGTGACTCCGTCTCTATCGGGAGTTTTAACTGTTCTATGTGAACGGTCCTCCGTTTTCTGGGATCCTTCAGACTTTGGATCGTACAAACGTTGTGCTCTCTAAGTATAATTACCTTGAATGGTCCTTCGTAGCGCACCAATTCCTTCCCCCTATTGGATCCGACCCTACGATAGACGACCGTCCCTATTTTTAATGCACCCATTCTATCTCTGAGGTTCAAATTAACCTTTTCCACCCTTTTCCGCTTCTCTTTCTCTATTCTCCCTTTCGTTTTATCCCACACTTTCCTTATTTCCGCTCTGTTACACGTTATCTGTTGAGCGTGGTCCTCGCTCGTGACTGTTTCTTTCCAATCTCGACGCCGTATATTTATTCCGAACAGTACCTCGACTGGGGAAAACCCTGTAACGGAGTGGATCGAGTGGTTGTAGGCCGCTACCGCCCTCTGCATTGCTACTTCCGCTTCTAATCCCTGCTCCCCCTGGTATATACGTAGGTGATCGCTTAGGGTGCTATGCAACCTCTCGATACCTCCCCTCCCTTTGGATGTCCCGGCGTATTGAAGTGCCAGACTATATCCAAGCGCTTCGCTTCCTCTCGTATGGTACTGCTGTCGAACTCCCTGCCTCCGTCCGACGTTATGTGATCTGGCACTCCATAGAACTGAACCCACGTTCGGAGAGCTCCCACGACAGCCTCCGCCGACCTATCCTGTACCCGATGTGCCATTGCCATTTTGCTAAAGAGGTCTATCATTGTGACCCATTTAAAGCCTCTCCACGTGAATGTGTCGATTTGCACATCTTTCAACGGCGTATCTCCTGTAGGGGTTTCTTCTTGTACTCCTTGAGGTGGTCGTCTGTCATACTTAGTGAGCGCGCACACTTCGCACATTCCAATGGCTTCCGAGATCGTTTTCCGCATACCATCCCAATAATATCTCCTGCGTAGTGCGTGGAATGTTTCCTGTACCCCCCGATGGTTCGTCTTGCCCTGGTGATGTGCCAGTGTTACCTCCCTTTGCTGCTCCCTGTCCATTAACGTTTCAACCAAGTATTTACATTTAATAAATGACCTGTCGACACCTATTTTCTCTGCCCTCCAGAGTTTCTTGATCTTTTCCCATATGGTTGCATTGCCTACATACAGATGGTGAATTTTCCCCGACTCCGAAGCGTCGTTCAAAGCCTTGCAAATCTGTTCCTCTTTCACCCCTGGTTGGGACCAAATGGTATTAATTTTCTTCTTCCCATATTTAGTGAAGTCGATCTTCATAAGCCCCGACGTTCTGGTCTTCCAAATCACTTGTCGTCGCTTATCGTTAATGATCTCCTCACATTCCTCCATGTCGGTAGGCCTTTCATCCACCGAGCTCTCTTCTCCTCTCGATTCCTCTGTTCTCGCATCCCCGGGTTCCCCTTCACCTTCCGGTGTCCACGCTCTCAAAAACTGCCGCACGTCCCGCGACGACTCCCCTTCTTCCTCCTCAATGGCATTTATCATTACGGCTCTGGACAGCCAGTCCGCTACTATATTCTCCTTGCCTGGCTTATACCTGACCTCCATGTTATATTGGCTTAGGAACTGCTTCCATCGTGTGACCCTTGCCGATGATTCCTTCAGGTTGCCCACCCACTGCAACGGTTTGTGATCGGTATGCACTTTAAACTTCCGACCAAAAATATACGGTCTAAAATGCCTGACCGCCCATACTATTCCCAAGAGTTCCCTTTCCAGGGCCCTATACCTTGTTTCCGCTTCTGGGGTGCATACGTATCTGGTGATAACCTGCCTTTAGATCGAGAGTGCTGAAGATTATGGCTCCGCTCAGTCTGTCAATGATGTCTTCAAATCTTGGGGAATCTTGGTATTTCTCATCCAAAGTGTTGTCGTTGAGCTTTCTGAAGTCTACCACTACCCTATACTTCTCCTCCCCTGTCGTGGTCTTCTTCTTCACTGCCCATAGAGGACTGTTACGGTGATGTGCTATCCACGATTATACCTTGCCTTTTTAAGCTCTTATCTCTTCCTTAATGTGCCGCCGTAGTGCTTGTGGATAACGTCGTTCCTTAACGTATGTCACTTTTTCTTGTTTTAAAGGAATTTCATGGACCGTCTTCCCTGTTGCAGTCAACACTTCCCCGTCTTATAAAAAAATGTCCGCGTACTCCCTCTTTATCCTCTGCACCCAATGTTCCGCCTGTTCTATTGCCCTAACGTTCCCTGTCCCGTCCACTCTCAATTGCTTACACCGATACTTCTGCCCTCCCATTCGAACAACCCAACCCGTACTCCTGTAATCTATCCTCGGCCTTACCTTACTTAATGAGTCACAACCTATTATGCCCCCGTACTCCCTCGGCATGTTCTCCACTACGTGAACCCTCAATTTCCCGATTCCGGCCACCCATCTGTCCAGATCTAATTCTACCTCCCCCTCGACTCTACAAGGACCACCCAAAGTAATCAACTTACACTTACAATTTTTTATTTCCTGTATCCTCTCTCCTTTACACAATTCCTCCAGCATCTTTCTACATAATATTGTACTAGAACTCCCCGTATCCACCAAACACTTTTCCCTTCCCACAACACTTATAATTGGCAAACCAACGCACTCACCTCCAATATTATTTACTACCGCGTGGCTGCCTCTCCTCTGCTCCTCTCCTCATTCGTCTGATCTTCCTCTCCTGTCCGCAACGGCTCCTCCTTCTCCACTCTTCCTGCTAATTCTTCCTCCTCGAGCTCTTCTTATCCCCGTCTCCTCTTCCTCGGTTCCAGATGTTCCTGATGACTCATCTGACTCCGATACTGCTCCTCTCTTTCTCCACAATCTCTGGGCGTTCACTTCCATTGGTTCATCCCGGCCCACGTCTCCCCGTCTACTCATATACGGGCATTGTCTGGCAATGTGTCCCTCGGTTCCGCATTCGAAACATCGGGTTCGCGGGCAATTCGCCACTAGGTGGCCTATCTTTCCGCACCCGTGACATCTCCTGTCTTCCTTTGTCCATTTCTTCCTTTCTTTGCCTGGCTTTCTCTCTCTCATTGCCGGCCTTTCTCTTGTACTAACCTCTCCTCCTCTTTTCTTCCACCCCTCCTGTCTTGCTTTGAACCTCCCGGTTTCTGCCCTCCTATACGAAACCCTGTTCCATCCATACTCATTCTCTTCATCCCCACGGGCTGCTTCTTCGTCCCGAGCACTTGCATCTATCATATCCTGAGCACACTCCACAAAGCTCTTGTCCCTCGGTAGTCCATCCTTCTTTCCAGTATCTCTCCCCAACTGAACTTTAAGGATGGTTGACAAAAATGCCATCCTGGCTCCTGTTTCCACCCCATCAGCCACTTCCCTCGTCTTCTCTGTTACGTTGTTAAATCGTGCCAGCAGATTTGCAGCATATTGCCCGTTGGTCTGATGAGGCTGTTTCTTTTCCTGGAACATCTGCAAGATGTGCCCATCGACCTCCTCCAAACGCCTTCTTCAGCCGATCCTTCACAATATTCCATGGAGTGTCTTCATCCTCCTGAATCGTATTCAGCACGCTCCTCTTAACCCGGCATACCAAGGCTGCCCTTAATGCGTTGGCATCAATCGGGTCTATCAGGTTTTTCTCCTCCTTAGCCAATATACGCGATATCACCCGATCGCCACCTTTTAGGAAGTGATTCAACTCCCCCACTCCTCCATCGAATCTTTCCAAGTCGGATATCGCTCTCCTAAGGTCCTGCGATGTCGCCGTTCTTACCTTCAACCACTCTAACGTAGTTGCATGTGCTGATGTCAACGTTTCCGTAGGTAGTGGAGGAAAATCCATCGCTAACGCCTCTGACAGCGGAGGGAACGCCGGCGGTGGAGCCAACGTTGCTGCTGGTGGTGCCGTCGGCGGCGTCACCTGTGCTACCTGTTGTGCGGTGGATACTGGTGGTTGCCCTATTCCGTTCGTCATCCTTCCTCTTTTTTATTTCTTGTGACGTTAATAACAACAACAACAAAAACGAAGAAAAAAAAACTACTTCCCCGACTGATTCTAAAGGTCCCGGGTTTCGGCACCACTTACGTCAGTTCGAACAAGAAACAATAAAAAAAAGGGAAAAAGGATCCGAAATGAAGCACGTGGTTACTTAAATAAGACTCCCTTTATTGCCTTAGTAATGCCATATATATAGTATTACACTTTGTTTACACTTCATAGATAGGATTAACTTAGGATTAACTGTTATATTGTCTTACCTCTAACCATAACTTATATACATATATATAGGTAAGGAATAGAATGGCCTCCGGAGGAAGTAGTTTTATTATCTGGGATGTAATCAGATCGTGTCCAGGAGCTATGCGGGAAGGTTATCTGTGAATGATATTGGATATTTCTGACGGATGGAGTGCTTTAGGTGGAAGGGTCAGTTGGAGTGACATATCTAATTCTGTTTCAATGCACTCGTGGTGGATTGGATTTAAGATATCTGGGTGTGGATTAAAGATTTCGAAGAGTTGCTGAGCAAATATTTGAGATTTTTCATCATCAGATCTGGACCAGGTTTGATTTTCAGTAATCGGAGGATGGTTGAAATCTTTAAATTTTAGGAGCTTATTGATGACCAACCACAGTGATTTATCATTAGTTGTAAGATTTTCTGTTAAGTTAAGTAAATTTTGGATTTTTTTATTTTCTGCTTTTATTTGGTTAGCTAGGTCTACCTGATGGGTATCTAGTCCTGTGCCCCTTCGATCTTGTTCTGCGTTTTCCCTTAATAAGATACGTATGCGCCGTGGCAAATCAGTCTACAGGGAGTTGTTAGTTTCATTAATAGCTGTATTGTCATTTATTGTGTCTCTTAGAGATGTTGTAAGTAACTCTATGGCTATGTCAATGTCTTGTTTAGTCTTGAGTGGGATATTTAAGTCGAATCTGTCTTCCAAATCATTGCGAAATTTGTCCCAGTTTATCCGTCCTGTAATCAACGTAGGAGGAGAGGAGGGCTTAGGAGGAAAGGTGGAGTGTAACGAAAGCAGAACTGGACAATGATCTGAAGAAAGGTCATCCTGGGATTTAACTGTGACATAGGAAGAGGAAATCTGGGAGGTGACAAATATGTCCAGGATATCAGGACGTTTTTGAGAGAAGTTGGCCAATAGGTAGGATTCATAGGAGAAATGGCGGAGTAACTGTTGGGAATTTAGACAGAAGATAGTATATTACCACGGGAGTTGGATGCTCGACAAACCCATCGTTGGTGTTCAGCGTTGTAGTCTCTCCAGTAATAAAGAGCGATCCTAAGGATTGAAAAAAGGATTCAAGTAAGTTGTAAGTAAGAGTATGACCAGGAGGACAGTATACAGCTGATAGTGTTAAATGAAAATAACGAGTTGAAATTATTACGGATGTTGGTTGAATAGCCTCAGTTGGAGTAGAAAGAATGAGAGAGTGGGATAAGGATTTATGGATTACGATGCATGATTCGGCAAGGGAGGTGTTTTCAGGTAGGTCTGATCTGTATGTAGAAATATAGAGTTATGGGGGGAAGGCGTTTTTTTATGAAAATATTCTCGGATTTGAGATTACGCACCCGGCCATTGACTATTTGTAACTTTTCGGATTTAATCGATATCAAGGTAGACTATTATGTTTTTTTCGAGAGGGGATTCTTATAAAAATACTCTCGGATTTGAGATAGCGCCCCTTGAAGCCGAAATTTGGAATTTTTTAGATTTAATCGATACTAGTAGGCCCGTGCGAAAAATTCGCACAGCATTTAGTTATTAAATGCCAAATTTATAAGAAAATAAAAAAATGCAACATATCAAAAGATTAAGACATCAAATGTTACTTTATCGATAAATATAATCCACAAAGCAAACAAAAATTAATTTAAATATTCATTTTTGTTTGGAACCAACATTTATACAAATTTCAATAAGCTGTATCTTTGCTAAAAATTGTCCTTTTAGATTTAATACAAAACTTTTAGATTTTACGGATTTAAAAACAATAAATATCGAAAAACTTCCCA
Organism: Nezara viridula; assembly: GCA_928085145.1. NCBI lineage: Eukaryota > Metazoa > Arthropoda > Insecta > Hemiptera > Pentatomidae > Nezara > Nezara viridula. Next base: position 206,047,486 of record OV725078.1, read on the forward strand.
AAGGTTTTTGTTTTATATCTCTAGTTCTATTATATTTACAGGTGTCTGGTTTGTGTCATTTCGTCCTAACTTAATGTAAATTTTCGTGAGGAAACGTGAAGTAATTTTTATGTTACCCCACTTTTTGTGATTTTCGAAAGAAGATCGAAGGGGGAGGATTGGTTTCGATATGGTGCAATTTTTTTTTTTTTATTCTATGAAAATTCGTATTTAAGGCTTTATAGAGGTGCGAAATACAAATTTCAACTCTGTTTTCCCTTAAAAAAAAATAGTTTAACCCACTTTCCTCCGTCGGTCAGTACAAATTGTTTCAACGTCGTACTGATACTATAGCTATATGCCAAATATTTAGTTATTTTCAAATGAAATGGGCTATAATAGAACTTTTCTAAAGAATATTAATCGAAAATAAGAAAAAATAATAATAAAATTAAAAAAGAAAAATATTAAAAAGATTCTAATCGATTTCGAAGGTTTTTTTTTCCTTTTGTAGGGAATTTAGTAATATTTTATATAATCATTATCACAACCAAGGGAAAAGTGTGTAATTTTTTAGTTATTCGCAAATAAAGTTTATTTTCTTTCATAACTTGTTTGCCTGAATTTTCTGGGTGATTGGACTTTTTGCCAGCCTGAAGCCTTCGAAATTGGTGGCTCAATCTTGAAATTCGGTGAAAAATTAACAAAGATATGGTTTGCCGATCAAAAGCACCATCGATAAATAATATAAACTCCCCCTCTCTCGATCATAGAGACCTCAAGTCGACAAAATGAGACATATATTCAATGACAGAACTACAATTAATGTAAGGTTGTGTGGATGCGAACCCTATTCCTTGCGTTATTTCGAAAATAGTACGTTTTTCGGCTTAAAAACGCAGGATCCGATAGTTCCGAAGGAACTATCCGGGTCTTGCTGTACGCATCAAAATTTTCAAGATCCAATTTGTCCCTTATCGATCTACAGACCTACCACCGTTCCAGTATTGAAGCCTGGCAAAATGTTTGTATCGACTTTATTTATTTTAGAAAGAAAAACAAAAGTGGAGAATACGATTCGCTAATCCCCCGTGAAATTCTAAATACAACGGTACCCCATTCATGGTATTTGAGCATGACAGGAGCTTATATTTGGTACAAAACCGATTTCGAGCCTTACTGTAATAATATAGATAGATAGATAAAAAAAAAAACTTTATTCTGGGACTAAGTCCCTTCAGAATAACAATAATGTACAAAATAATAGAATATTACTGGCCTGAACATTGAAACAATAAATAAAATTGATAAAATAAAATAAAAAGTAAAGAAAACCTTAGGTGCACAAGCTATATACAAACAGATAAAACTATGTACAGAGCATTTAAAATTATGAACAAAACAATTAAAACTATGAACGAATCACTTGAACTATGAACAAAATTATATTTAAGGGTTGAACAACATAAACATACACTTCGAGAAATGAAGAACGAAAAAGAGATACAATGAGTTCATTTCATAAAAAAAAAAAAAAAAACTTTACTTGAATATATATATAAAAATAAACAGTTACTTATAATTGAATAAAAAAAAATATATAAAAAAAAATGTATGTATTGAAATTCCTACGTCGATAGTAGGAAATGCATGTACTATCTCTTACCAAGTGTTATGATTATATGATTGCTACACAATACATATATAATATCAATAGTTAGCTGGTATCAGACTGTTTTTGGAACAGGAATTGGAATAGGAGGTTTTTGAATGTATACAGGGAAGGGGCATGTCGAATTTTGATCGGGAGGGAATTCCAAAAGTTGACAGAGCGGGCTATAAAGGAATTTTGGAATGAGGCAGATCTATGAGAAGGGATGTATAGGTCAGAGGGTCGGGATCTTGTAGTGAGTGAATGGATTGAGGACTTAAATTGGAGGAGGTTGTAGGCATAAGAAGGACGATGATCGGTAATGATTTGATAAAGGAAAGTGCCAAGGAAATATTGTCTTCTTAAGGAGGGGAAGAGCCACCCTAACTCAGTGTAGTGGTGGGAGACACGGGAGCGTCTCGGGGTTCCAATTACAAATCTTACAAAGCAATTCATAAGTCTTTTGAGTCTATCACGCAGTTCCACCGAGAGGCCATCGTACACCACACAGCTGTAGTCAAAGTGGGGAAAGATGAGAGAGGAAACTATGAGTCTACGGGTATTTTGGGGTAGAAGATGGCGGAAGTGATGGAATAGTTTGAGGGTAGAAATTGCACGGCGGGATATATGAGAGATATGGTGATTCCAGGAAAGGGTTTGATCTATGAGAAAGCCTAAATTTTTAACAAAGGGATAGAAGGTGATGGGGTGGTTGTGTAGATAGAGTGAGGGAAAGTTGGTGTGGGATCTAAGAAGGGGCTTGGAACCAATGAGAATGGCCTGAGTTTTGGCAGCATTTAGCCTTAATCCATTTAAGTTGGCCCAGGCACTAATTCGATCTAAATCTTCTTGAATTTTGGCAAATGCCACCAATAACTCAGCGGGAGAAAAGGATAAATAGATTTGAGAATCGTCGGCATAAAGGTGGTGGGAACAATGGATAATTGAATCATTTAGGTCATTAATATAAGAACTGAAAAGAAGAGGAGACATGCTTGAACCCTGTGCAACTCCTGAGGATAAAGGAAGGTAGGCAGATAGAGGTTGATTAGGTATGGAAACTGCTTGGGTTCGTTGTGAGAGGAAAGACTGGAACCAAGAGATGGAACTATTGGAGAAGGATAATGATTTTAGTTTGTTGAAAAGGATGGAATGGATAATGGAATCGAAAGCTTTGGAGAAATCAAGCAGTATAAGTATGGTTAGTTTTTTGTCATCTATTGCAGTCTGGATATCACTAGTAATTTTAATCAGAGCAGATTGTGTAGAGTAGCCAGGACGGAAGCCAGATTGGAGAGGATCGAGTTGGTTGGATTGTTCAAGGTAGTTGGAAACTTGGGATTGCACTAACTTTTCTAGGGGTTTAGAAAGATTGGAAAGGATTGATATTGGGCGGAAATCTTCGGGAGAGGATGGATTAGGCTTTTTGTTTAAAGGAAGGACAATGGCTTTTTTCCAAGAGGTCGGGAATATTGAATTCTGCAGGGAGAAATTGTAGATGAAAAGGAGTGCTGGGAGGATTTCAGGGAGACATAATTTTATTAGTTTGATAGGAATGCCATCTGGGCCTACGGAATTGGAACGGGATTTCAGTATAACGGTAATAAGGTCTGTGGGAGAAATGTCGGAAAAATAAAAATTATTGTCGTTAAAAGGTACCTCTGGAGAAAAGCCGGAAGGGGATGGTAAAGAAGAGGTGGAAACCGATATAAAGTGGGAGTTTAGGTCATCAGGTGATATTGTGTCGATAAGAGCCGATTACTTTGTTTTGGGTGGCGCTTCTTATAAAAATACTGACGGATTTCGGATTACTCCCCCTCCGGAAAGATGCCCGGGGTCACATTTTCAAATCGGCAAGTATTTTCATAAAAAGCGTCTCCCCAAATATAACTAATATATTTACCAAATATTCCCAAATATTTACCGTGTAATAGATTAAATCCGAAAATTTATAATAATTCGATTCCCGTTTGCGCAATCTCAAATCCGACAGTATTTTCATAAAAATCTCTCCCCCTTTATTTCTAGTCGACCCTTATATCGAATAAATCCGTTATGTTACAAAAATTCGATGGCCAGGGACGCAATCTCAAAACTGACAGTATTTTTTTATAAAAAGTGCTCCCCGTAACATAATAGTAGAACCTGATATTAATTAAATTCGAAAATTTACAAAAAATTGATGCCAATTGATTTAAAATAGTACCCCCAGGCATCGATTTTTTTGTATTTAATCGATATCTTACAACCCTCCTCGAAGATTGAAGCGGCAGTGCCCAGATCCTCCACTCAAGCCAATTATGTGTGATTATAGCCCCTCTCCTCAGCCTCTACTGGTTCTTAATACCAGTAATGCGGCTCAGTGCGAGGCGCTGGGATCTCCTAGAGTCCTGCCTTTCCTTCCACGAGTGGGGTGAAAGTATTGGCTCGGAGTTCTTCTGAGTAAATGGATTCTGTAAATATTGTATATTATACATGTGTTTTAGTTGTTATTTTGATTAGGTTGGCTCTTTTGTTTACATACATTTACTTTATTTTTTTCTGTATTATTTATTGTAAATGGAGTGTGAGTGTGCTATCTGAACACTATTATAAATGTCCTTAAGTGTGACAGAATGTAATATTTCTAAATAAACAAATGTAAAAAAAATCGATATCAGTGTCTACTATTACGTTTTAGGAGGCCGTTTTTATCGAAATACCCTCGGATTTGATATTACGCACTTTTCGGATTTAATCGATATCAAGGTCGACTATTATTTTTTTTTATTGATGATATTTACAACTGTATTACAAGTAAAAATACATTCAGTAAAAGTGAACAAAGGAATAAAATAGCATGAAATCACATGTTGAGAAACTATCCATTGGTCCATTGGTCCATTTTATTTTTTATTTTATTTTTTATTTTTTTTTCTTATGCCAGTCGTTGGTCATTTGGCCATCCGACATCTTGCTGCCCAGTATAATTTAGACTTTCTTATATATATATTCGGAAATATTTTGTCTCTTATGTCCCTCAAGGCAGGACATGCGTCTAGATGGTCTGCATCCATTGTTCCTAGATGACACAATTTACAACTAGGATCCTCAGCGACGCCTATCTTGTAGAGATGACTCTGCAGATAGTCGTGACCAGTAGCCAGGCGGAAGCAGGCAACTGCATCTCTTCTCGGCAGCTCAGCTGGAATCGGGTTATCCTTCAACCACTCGTAACGCTTCCCTTCCACTTTGCTGAAATGTACTTTTCTCATTTCATCCTTCACCACCATCTTCACCATTCGCCGTATTGAGTCGTAAGGTTTTGGATGTATCGGCTGAGGAAAATCTGTTCCTCGCTTGGCAAGAATATCAGCCTCAACGTTACCCGGAATCCCACAATGGCTTGGGATCCACTGTAGGACCACATTGGTGCCTCGGTGTGTCAGGTTAGAGAGGAGGGATTTACATTCCAATACAGCACTCGATAAACATTCATTCGTGCTTGTGACAGCAAGGATGGCTGCTTGGGAATCGATGAAGAGAACAGCGCTCTGATCCCGCCTTCTAGACAATGTTCTTAAGGCTATGAGGATCGCCGCTATCTCACCGTCGAAATTTGTTCCATCTTTTCCCACCGCAGCGCTGATTTGGAATTCCCTTGAGTAAACCCCTGCTCCAGCATTTTTAACGGCTGATTCAGCTGATCCGTCAGTATAGATATGGAACCAATCTTGAGGAGGGTACTTTTGAGCTATGGTTTCTAATGCTAATGCTTTTAGCTCGTATTCAGGTGTTTTTTTCTTATCCACCTTATGAAGGAGTTGCAGTTCTGCATTGAATGCGTGATTGTGAATTGGTAACTGTGGATGTATAAATGGTTCCCTTTCTTCGCAGTCAAGCCCTCTTTCTTCAAGTAGTGCCATCACCTTCAGCATGAAGGATTTTTGTGTCTTGAGCCGCTGAGAGGGGATTTTGTATTTTTTCCAAAACTCTTGGTCTATTCTTTTCATTCGCTCGTGAAGGCACATTGCAGCTCGCTCACGCCGTTTCGATAGAGGTTCTACTGTGGTCTGCAGTTCCATAGCTACAACAGGGGTTGAGCGCGGTGCACCCAAAATCAAACGCAGAGCTTTGTTCTGCTGTTCGTCTAATCTTTTCAGGGATGCATCAGCCGCAGTACAGATGACTTCAGAACCGTATTCCAGTACTGGGCGTACATAGGTTTTATATGCAAGACCCATCACATCCTGGGTGGCCCCCCATGTCTTTCCTCCAAGGCGTTTCAGAAGTTTTAGCCTGTTTTCTCCCTTTTCCACCATCTCTTCAATTTGTCTGTTCCAGATCATTTTTGTATCTAACCTAACTCCCAGATATTTGCCTGCATAGGTTCTTGGTAAGGGAACATTATTGTAGATGATTTCCAGCTCGCACCCTTTTGTTGATAAGGTGAACAGTTGGAATTCAGTTTTCTGCGTATTTACTTCCATTTCATTACACTTGGCCCAGGTAAAAAGTCTTGCCATTGCCTCATTAATTGCTGCTTCGAGTGCTGTTATGTTGCTACTAGTCGCATATACTAGTAGATCATCAGCGAACAGTAGAGCAGATATTCCGGGTATTCCCTCGAGTACAGCCATTAAGTCATCAATCATTATATTAAAGAGTGTGGGGCTTAAAACAGATCCTTGTGGAACTCCTTGACTAAAAGTTCTGAAGCCTGAACACCAGCCATTGTATCTTACTCTGAGAAACCTCTGGGCCAAGAAGGAACGTATGGCTCGGTACATTTTTCCGCTGATGTTCATTTTGAGGAGTTTATTCAGAAGTACTTTCCGGCAGACTCTGTCAAAAGGAGCTTTAAAATCAACATATACTGCAAGAGTATGTTGTTTGCGTTGGAATCCGTCTTTTACATCCTCACTAAAACGAGCCACCTGCTCAGTTGTACATCGGTGCTTCCGGAAACCTGCTTGCTTTGATGACATCTTGTTTTCTCTATCAAGATATATCTGCAACCGAGCTAGGACCATTCTCTCGTAGAGCTTAGAAAAAACACTTGTGAGCGATATAGGTCGGTAGTTAGATGGGCAAGAAGAATATTTACCTTTCTTGAGAATTGGGACAACCTCAGCCTTCCTCCAAGCACTAGGATATTTCGACCTCCACACAACATTGAGAAAATCTAGCACAATGGGCTTGGCTTTTGCATCCAGGTGAATAAGAAACTCTGGTAATATGTCATCAGGGCCACCGCTTTTTCCCTTCTTTGTTTGTGCCAGTGCAAGTTCAAGCTCTTCCTTACTGAAGTCGTCTTCAAAGAGTTGGGCTTCAGAGGAATTCAGACATAGGATTTGTGGTTTGGTATTAATTTTCTTATTTCCTACTGCTGGCTTATAATTAGAGGCCTTTGCAAAGAATTTACAAAAGTTTCTTGCTATGGCAAGTCCGGTATATATCTCTTTGTTATTGAACTTCAGAGGGTTGTTCCTTGGGTCTTTGCCGCCATTTAGTTTTGAGATGAATCTATGTGCTTTTACTCCATCTCTTCGAAAGTCCAGGTTTGCCAAATATTCCCTGAAAGCTTTTCATTTGGCTTGAATTATATTGTACTTAAGGGTTGCTGTAAGTTGTTTTAGCCTTACTATATCTTCCGGTTTCTTTGACATTTCTACATCTTTTCTTGCTGCATCTCTACTATCTTTTAGTTTCTGTAGTTTGTCACTCCAGAATGGGGAGTATCTCTTCATAAATCCCCGAGGAATGGACTGCTTTGCACACTCGAGAATTGCCGCTTGAAGTCGGGCGCAGCTTATATCTACATTTTCCGTAATGGTTTTATCCGTAATGGCTGTGTGAGTGAGCTGAGAGAATTTATTCCAATTGGCTTTTTTCAAATTCCATCGGAGCATTCGAGGCACTGAATCATTATAAGAATTTAAGTTGCCATTAAGATAGGCAAGCATTATCCTGTGACCAAATGCTCCAGGTGGAGAGGTAACTGTGTGGGAGATCAGCGGAGCTATTCGTGGGTGCACCAATAATAGGTCAGGGTGGGAACTATTACCTTTGTAGTCCATAAAAGTGGGCTTTGAATTTTCGTTTTCCACAAATTCAATCATATTTGTATCGATAAATTCTTCCAGAGTTTTCCCCGCTGAATTTGAGTTTGTGTAACCCCAGCGCCTGGAGTGCGCGTTGAAGTCTCCATACACAAGGGATTTGTCCGTCAAAGAATCCTCCAGCCAACCCAAATTCGGTTTATTATTAGGGGGGTTATAGATGACAAACATTTGGTGGTGGAAATTGTTTGACCACAGATTGATTTCCACTCCTACCAATTTATCATTTGCATCCATTTCCTTTTTAACTTGAAACTTGACCGTGAAGGAAGACCTTACACCAACAAGTATTCCTGATGCTATCTGCCTAGCTCTTGGCAGTGAGTAAATTTGGAAATCTGGATACCTGAAGTATTCAAGACAATCAGTAGCAGCGCCTGCCTCAACAATGCAAAATAGATCAATTTTATTTGAGGATATAAAATGCTTCAATTCTGTGTACTTTTCACTGGTGAGACCACCCGCATTCCAAAAAAGAGTCTTTAAGATAAAGTTGTTATGGCCTTGAGAAAGGCCGTTTGCGTTGGCCAGGCTTTGTGCTGGCCGCGCCATAAGTCGCTATTGGTGACACTGGGAGTCTGGCGACTATGTGATCGTTTGGTTGGTTATCCAGGGTCACGACGAGGACGAGATCACACCACCCCCTTGGTCCATTGGACTTTGGACTGAAAGGATTGAATGCGTTCGATGTTAGAATATTTTGCTGTTGCCAAAGTTCAAGTCCGTGGGTCCAAATAGTTTCAGGACTGTCTTGTAGATCAGTAATTTTTTGTTAATTGAAAGTTGAGATTTTCTTGTCAGTAGTTTGTATAATCCGTATCGTCGATTAACTTCTTGTCTTTTAAGTTGAGTATAGTAGCAAGTGTCATGGCCGCAACTACAGTTCATTGCTTGCATCGCTCTGTCTTTGTTTCCTTCTCATCTGGCTAATTCTGCAAAAATTGTAGCTATAATTTGTGAACAGTGAAATTTTGTACATTTAAACATTAAATATTAAACATTAAACATTAAATTTGTACATTCATATTAAATAGTGAGGTGAGAGATATTTATTACCAATTATGTTTTATAGTTAATTGATACTAGTTCGGTAGAGACAGCACAGCTGGTCGCTAATTCTCTGTAACTGTTTTGCGCTATCTACGTAAGATTCACCGCCAAGGCTCTATTTACTAACACACATTCCTTCGAGTGATATCGAGTTCGTATCCAAAGGAATAAACTTTTTTTTCCCTCTCTTTATTCTATTTATTTATTTTACTCTAAGAACTTTACTTTTGTTTAATTATGTATATTTTTATAATATATATGTTATATTTTTTCTTATTTTCCAAGTTCCAAATTTTTTTTCTGTCTCATCATGGAACCTGACAATACGTCTGTTGAAGAATCGGAGGAAGACACCATTTTCCGATGTCAGTGAGACCACATCACAATATTTAATAAGAAGGACTCTTCAATCGAAACTCTGCCCCCGGATCAGCGAGAAACTCACTAAACAGGAAAAAAATAATAATAATAATAATAATAATGCTTTATTTATTCTGGGACGAGTCCCTTTAGAATAATACAGAGAAACAAAAATGTGGGCTAAGGAGCCTCAGAGATACATAAACAAGAATATAGTTTGATTTTTTTTTTTATTTATTCATGATATTTACAACTGTATTAAAAAATTATAATAAAAATAAAAAAATGAAAATAAACATGAAGTAAAAATAATAAAGAACGATCTAATAAGTTATATACATATTTACAGTAGTAACTATTTACAATTTTATGATGAGGACTGGATAGATAAGAAATGATTAAACAGTTGGGATTTAAAGGTAGGAAGGGTTTTGGATTGACGGATGTGGAGAGGGATGGAGTTCCATAGGGATGAGGATCGAATAAAAAATGATTTATCGAAAGCAGCGGTTCGGTGGGCCATTATATATAGATCTGAGGACCGGGAAAGTGTATTGCGGGGGTGGACAGAGGATTTAAATAGAAGGAGCTCGGCGATGTATGAAGGACGGCGGGAGTGAATTACTTGGAAGAGGAAGGATGCCAGGAAATACTTACGGCGGTTGAAAGGATAAAGCCACTTCAACTCTTTATACAAACAGGAAACAGGAGTGTATCTTGGGATCCCGAAGATGAATCGTACGAAGCAATTTATCAAACGTTTTTGTTTCGCCTCGAGATCCCCGGAGAGGCCTCCATATACCGTGCAGCAATAGTCGAAACGGGGAAATATTAATGAGGTGACCAGGAGTCTACGGATTTCAAAAAGAAAAAGGTGTCGCAGGCTATTTAAGTGTTTTAGGGTGGAAAAGATACGTCGGGAAATATTGAACACATGGTTTTTCCAGGTAAGGGTATGATCGAAGATTATTCCAAGGTTTTTGATTGTGGGATAAAATTTAATGGGATTATCATGTAAAAAGAGGGTTGGAAAGTTAGGAACAGTTTTGAGGAGGTGATTGGAGCCTATTAGGATTGCCTTGGTCTTTTCCGCATTCAACTTCAACTTGTTAACTCCTGCCCAGTCGTATATTCTATTTAAATCTTCTTGAAGCTTTTTTGTGGCGGCTAATAGATCGGAAGGGGGGAAGGAAAGGTATATTTGGAAATCGTCAGCATAGATGTGGTATTGGGAGTGATGGATCTGGTTGGGAAGGTCATTAATGTAAATAGCAAACAGAGTAGGAGGCAAGGAGGAACCCTGAGGGACACCACAGGAGAGGGGAAGTGTCTTTGAAGCAGGTTGATCTGGGACGACTACATACTGGAATCGATCGGAAAGGAAGGATTTGAACCAACGTAGGACACTGTTGCATAGAGGAAGATTTTGTAATTTGGTAAGAAGGATGTTATGGTCAACTGTATCAAACGCTTTGGAAAAATCTAGAAGGATGAGGATAGTAAGGTTTTGGTGTTCAATGGAATTTTGGAGGTCATGGGTTATTTTAAGGAGGGCAGATTGCGTTGAATAGCCGGGTCGGAAGCCAGATTGGAATGGATTGATGAAGGAACGTTCTTCTAGGAAGTTGGCAAGTTCATTTTCGACAAGGCGTTCCAGTGGTTTTGAGAGGTTGGAAAGAAGAGAATTTTTTTTTTTTTTTTTATCTATTTATTGAATAATAATACAATCAGCCACTGGAGGGCTATAAGTATTAGGGCTAAGAGTTCTCATTCAAACAATATGTACAAATAATAGAGAAATAAATATAAATATAAAAAGTAAATAAATAATACTGATGAAGAAAGAAAATAAAAGAAAAAAAAAAATAAACAATAACATAAAAAGAAACTTATAAACACAATCATACCTATATACAATATATACATTCGCCCAAGAATCTCCGAGCCAGGCTTTTTCCCCCACATGTGGAAGGCAAAGCAAGACTCCAGGAGATTCCAGTGCCACTTTTCCAGCCGCATCACTAGTATTAGAAGCCAATGGAGACTGAAAGAGGGCACTAGAGCCACAGACGCTCGGGACATGAGTGGAGAAGCTGGCCATTGCCAGGACTCCAGAAGCATATTTACAAGAGATCTCTGGGCCACTGCCGTTTTAACCTTCGTGGAGGATTGTAGGGATGAAGGGAGCTGGATAGGGATTGAGCTAGAGGATTTGGATGATGGATAAGGTTTTGGTGAAAGTTTGAGAATCTGGTTGGGATGATGTCGAGGACAAATGGGATGTTAAGGTCATGGTGTAGGGTCTTGTTTGTGACATAATATGGGGCATTGACTATTGTTCTAAGTACTTTGGACTGGAAGGATTGGATGCGTTTGATATTCGAATGTTTAGCAGTTCCCCACAGTTCAAGTCCGTAGGTCCAGATAGGTTTCAGTATGGTCTTGTAGATTAAAAGTTTATTTTCAATCGAAAGATGGGATGTCCTACTTAGTAATCTATACAGCTGGCCATATCGTCGGTTAAGTTCTTGTCTTTTAAGTCTGGTATGTGGGTTCCAAGTTAGTCTTTTGTCAAGAAGGAAGCCAAGGTAACGGACTGTGTCTGAGTAGGGAAGTGGAATTGAATTAAAAAGGATTGACGGACAGGATCTGCGTCGCAGGGTAAAAGTGATATGTTTGCATTTTGATTCATTGATTTTGATGCGCCAGTTGTTGCACCACTGCTCAATCAAAGAGAGGTGAGATTGTAGGTTTAGAGATGCTATTTGAGGATCTGAGTGGGAAGATAGAATGGCAGTATCATCAGCAAATGTAGCTAGAAATGTATCGGGATTGGAAGGGATATCGGAAGTGAAGAGGATATAGAGAACTGGGCCCAAGACACTGCCTTGTGGAACACCAGCCTCAACTGGATAGTAAGTGGAGAATGCGGTGTCACAACGGACTTGAAAGGAACGATTTGAGAGGTAGGATTTGAGGACTAGGTATAAGGATTGGGGTAAATGGGTTTTGAGCTTGAAAAGCAAGCCATCGTGCCACACCCGGTCGAAAGCTTGTGCTACGTCCAGAAAGGCACCAGTGCAATAATGCTTGTTTTCAAGTGCAGAGGATATATGGTCCACAACACGAAGGCCTTGTTGGACAGTGGAATGTCTTGAGCGGAATCCAAACTGATGAGAAGGGATGTTGTGGGATTCGATTATGGGTAGGATGCGTTTGAGAAGGATTTTCTCAAAGATTTTTGAGAGGATCGGGAGTAAGCTTATCGGTCTATAGGATGATGTGTTATTAACAGGTTTACCTGGTTTTGGAAACAGGATGATTATGGAATGTTTCCACACCAAAGGAAAGTTGGTTGTGCGAAGGATGCAGTTGTATAGATAGGTAAGGAATATGATTGCTTTTTTGGGAAGTTGTCTGAGGATTTGTGAAGTGAGGAGATCATATCCAGGGGATTTTCGGGGTTTTAATTTGTTTATAAGGAATTTGACCTCAGAGGGGTTAACAGGTTTTGGAGGTAGAGAGAGAGGAATTGGTGAAGAGAGGAATTCTTCAACTTCAGCAGTGTGGCTGGGATGGAGTTCGGGGTGAGGGGTGAATGTGTAGGATAAATGTTTAGCAAACTCCTCTGCTCTATTCGCATCTGACGAAGCCCAGGAACCATCATCACGGCGAAGTGGATGGGAAATGGACTGGAATTTAAGGATTTTTTTGGTTACGTTCCAGAGGGAGTTATCACTAGCGGATAATGAGGAGAGGTAGGAATTGTAGGATTGGGTTTTAAAAGTTTCCAGTTTCTTTTTTACCTGTTTGGAATAATAATTATACGATTTCCGGTCATCAGGATGCCTAGTTCTTTGCCAAAGGGTCCTAGAGCAACGTTTGCTATGGATTAGGTCCAATAGATCTTGAGGTAAAGGATTTATGTTATGGTATTTTTTGGGACGATCAGGTGAGGATGCAGTCCAAGCTGCTTGCTGGATCAGGGTAGTGAAGGAATGCACTGCATCGTCGAGGTCTTCAGGTGTTTTTAAGGAAACTCTGAGGTCAATATTATCTTCCAGTATTTGACGGAAAAGGTTCCAGTTAACTGGCCCCCTGATAAATGAAGGTGGGGATGATTTGGGAATGGGAGATGTGGAAACGGTTAGGACTAGAGGACTATGGTCTGAGGAAAGATCATCAAACCTTGAAATAGAACAGTGTAGTGATCCTAGACCTTTGTGGAGGAAAAAGTCTAGAAGGTCGGGATTGCGGTTGGGATCTGTTGGCCAGTATGTGGGTGTATTAGGTGAAAGGATGTTGCTGCGATGGGAATTAAGTGCAGATAGCAATGTTCGCCCTCGGGAATTTGTGGATCTGGCTCCCCATTGCTGGTGTTTTGCATTTAGATCTGCACCTAGGAGGAAGTGGTGTCCTAAGGAATTCAGGAAGGAAATTATTTGGGATTCGGAAATGGGTGTTTTAGGTGGGGAATATGCCGCAACTAGTGTTATTGGGTAAAGGGGTGTTTGGATTATTACGGCTGTGGATTGTAGGAAATTATGGCTTGGTAAGGGAAACAAATGATGGGAAACGGATCGATGGATAATTATGGCAGTGCCACCATGTGCTGTTCCATCAGGATGGTCGGTTCGATAAATATTGTAGCCGGGCACGTTGATTTGTCGTTTGTTGGTTAGTCGAGTTTCAGTTATTAGTGCTATGTCGATGTTTTTGTCATGTAATAAGATTGTCAGTTCGTTGATGTGGTTCCGAATACCATTCGCATTCCAGAGGAGAATGGAGAGGAATTTGGTTGAGGACATTTATGGATTTCTTGGCAGTGGAATGAGGTTGGATATAACATTGGTAAGTAGCGAAATAAGGGGGTAATGAGAGATCTAAATTCGGAAAGGAAAGATGTCAATAGGCTTGTGAGGTCAGAGGAATTGGAAGGAGGAGGAATGAATGTATGGGTATTTAACCTACGTTCAGGGATGGAGGGATATGTGTCTTGAGGTCTATGTGTGAATTCTTGAGGTTTAGATTCTTGTTTCAGGGCCTGAGATTGAGTGTTTACAGTGTCTCCTTTGAACATCTGAGCATAGGACACTCTTCCGTTCACTGTTCTGTAGGGTTGTCTTGGTGGCCTGGATGTCCCTTCTTCTCTAGGCGTTGCGTACATTCGTGTTTTTAAATCTTTGTAAGTTTGACAACCCTTGTAGTTGGCTGGGTGTCCTTGGTGGCATAAAGTGCATACTGCAGGTGAAGTTCTAGACTTCCTACAGTCCTTTGTTTTGTGATGCTCACCACACCTCACACATCTAGGAATGTGATGACAATACCGTTTCGTATGGCCATAAGCCTGGCAGTTATGGCATTGAACGATGTCGCGCTTGCTGTAGGGCTTTTCTACAACAACGCTTGTATAATAAAGGCGTGTGACCTTGTAGATGCTTTCGACATCGGGTGTTCGGTCAAGGTCAACGAAGAATAGTGGAAGAGGTATTTTATTTTTTATTCCAGGCTGTTCTCTATCCTCCTTAAATATGTTCACTATCTGGCGAACATGGAATCCCATACCCGTGAGCTCTTCTTTTATAGCATCTGTTGGCGTAGATGGGTGCAGTCTTCTGATAACGACCCTGAGCGCCCTCTCTTGACGCAGTTGATACGTGTGGTAATCAGCCTTGGTGTCAGATAAATATTTTATGATTTTTCTATAGGTTTCTGGAGTGTCGGGCATTAACTTAGTGTCATTGGTGCGGCTTTGGCATAAATATTTTCCTGAACCTACCAGATTATTCAATTGATGACACATCAATTGAAAATTTTTAATATTTCTAACAAATATTGGTGGGGGTTTGGGTTCTCTGGGGATGGATGCTGCTTCCATTTGTTCGTTATTTATATTTGAAAGCACTTCAAATTGATTCGAAGTGAAAAACGGAGATTCTTTACCCATAGCTTGAGTTGTCTCATAATTGTTGGGTTGTTGTGAGGAGCCAGGTTGGGGTTCCACTTCTTCTATGGAGCTCCCTGGTGTGGCTGGTGGAGTGTTTCTTTTCGAATGCCTTGTCTTTTTTTTAATGGGAGAACTAATTGCAGTATCGAGGCTCCTGGACCTGGTGTTTTGGCCCTTACTCGACATTAGCATGTGATAATATCGCATTTCATATTTATTTTTAAAAGAAAAATTGATAAAAGTGAAGAGAGGAAAAAAAAAATTTATTGAACACGAAAATATAGACGCGCTCTTGGAGAGCACAGATCTGCCTCCGATGGAGGGATCTAGCCCACTAGTAGGATTAACGACTGGTGCAGCTTATGGCTGGCCGTTATCTAACTAACCTAAGGTCTATTTACACTGTTCACTCTTGTGTTGTAAATAAGTGATTACTCACCTTATTTTTTTTTTTTTTGTCCAGTATCAAACGTAATTGTTACTGTAACTGATAACACTAATTGTTCACATTAAACTTGTATACTGCCACTGATAAATGAGATTTTTATAAGAGACGACCTGACGTATGTTTAACTAGTTCTAACGCATGCGCAGAACTCCGAAAGAAGAGAAATAGGGCAGAAGTCGTTCTGTGAGGAATGGTTAGATGTTTTACTCAATGGTCGGACGAGTGCAGTTTTCCAGGAAAAGGGAAATGTGGAATTTTGCAATGAGAAATTGTAGATATGATAAAGTACTGGAATAAGGGTAGGAAGGCTGGATTTTATTAGTTTTACTGGAATATTGTCAGGACCATAATCATTGGTGTGGGATTTGAGTATAGTGGAAAGTACTTCGTCGTAGGACACATGAGAAAAAAAGAAGTTTTCAGGATTGATATAATGGTGTTCAATATGATGAGTAGGAGAAGGATTAGAAGCAAAAGATAAAAAATGGTCATTAAGATCATCTGGAGTCACAGGGAGGGAAATGAGGTTATTGGAATGTGGTAGGGATAGATTACGAAGTATTTTCCATTTTGATTTGGAATCGGGAGCATTGGTAAGGGCATTATGAAAGTAGTTGGTTTTAGCAAGTCGGATTGTGGATTGGGTTGCATTACGGGGTTGTTTGAAAGATGCATAATCAGCCGGTAAGCGGGTTTGACGGTATTTGCGCCTTGCTGAGGAGTCAGCCAAGGAGCAGTGGGACGACGTAAGATTCTGGTTTTCAGAGGAGCATGGATGTCTAATATGGATTGTAGGTTTGAGGTAAGGGTGGATATCATAGGGTCAATGGAGGTATAGGAAAATGAGGTATCCCATTGGGCAGAATCCAGGTCAGGTTGAAGGGATTCATGTGAAAGGAGGTTTAGATTGCGATATGATACTATTTTGGGAGTAAATGATTTCACGGGTAGGTCGTACGAGATTTGTATTAGGTCGTGTGATGATAGAAAAGGTACAGGGTGTTGAGAGGAGGAAAGGATTTTAAGCGGTGAGTCAGAGATATGAAGGTCTAACCAGGTGTCAGAGAACTGAGTGTGATGAGTGGAAGAATAAGGGACAAGATAAAGATTGAGAGAAAATATTAGGTCATTGAGGTAGTATTTGTCGGGAGATTCTGTGAGCATATTTACATTAAAATCGCCGGAGATGATATTGGAGTAGGAGGAAACCAGGTTGACAAGGGAGGATTCAAAGAGTTGGTCAAATAGAACACGAGGAGGGCAGTAGACAACAACATACAATAGAAGAGAGGAAATAGCGGTAATTTCAACAAATAAATATTCAACGTGAGGGAGGTCATGAAAAGGAGACTGTAAGAGGATTTTGGCCTTGAGCCTATTATGTATATATAGTCCGACACCACCTCCCGTGCGATCAGGTCTGTCATGACGTAGGAAAGAGTAATTGGGGAGGGAAATTTGGGAGGAAGGAATAAAAGGTTTCAGCCAGGTTTCAGATACTGCTATTGTGTGGTAAAAATTATCGAGGAAATATTTTTGTAATTCATCAGAGTGGGCATTAAGGGATTGTGCATTGACGTGACAAGAATTTAGGATATTAGTCATAACTGAGATGTTGGGAAGGAGAGTTGCTTGGAAAAGGATCGAGGAAGGAGAGTAGGATGTAACAGTTTTTTAAACAAAATATTCATTTTTGCAACAGAAAAGAAAATATAAGCATAAAATAAACTTTAAAAAGAAAGAGTTAAAATCATATAGACTCGAATAGAAATAAATATAAAGAATTAATTGATGATGTAAACAAATATAAAGTTGGGTTTGGTTACAATAAATTATAAAGAAAAAAAACATTCAGTCAAATGAAATTCCAGCTCTTTAAAACGATAATGAAGAAGGTAACTTAAAAAAATTAAAATAAAAATATTTTTGATAGAAAAGACTAAAATTGATAAAAATTTTGGGAGACTTAAATACAAAATTCATATAAAGACGTCCAGGTCGCTAGCTTTCCCTATAACTACCGCCGGACATCCATCTGACTGCATCGAATTTTGCCACCACTGAACCACAGGTATTTTATCTTTGCCGTCATTTTATTTTTGTCTGGCTAACCAGTATAGATGTTTATTGGCGGGGGTCATTGCTTCGTTCACGTAAACCCGGTGCGAATCGTTGTCCCCCCAGCCCAGATGGCGTGTAGAGAAGTCTCTTTTCGTTCTTCTCTGCTGCAGCAGTTCATCTCTTGTTGTTTGCCTCACGAAGCGAGCAATGATAGCGCCTGGAGTCCCTTCCTGCTTCGGTTAGAGCCTCACTGCGTGATCCAGATCGTCTGGACTTAACTTGATGCCCAGACCCGCTCCGACGCTAAGAATGGTCCCAGTCACAGTCTCACCCGGCTTTTCTGGAATTCCTCGGATTTCGACTGTATTTTTTTAACTGATATTGCTCAGTATAATTTAACCGAATTTCCAGCTCCCATATTTTTTTTCTTTAAGGTGGTGTTTTCGATAGACAATTTTTCGACGTGTTTTTTTCTGTTCTTCCAGCAGGGTTTCTATCTTTAACAGCTTTTCCATATTTTCAAAAGACAGTTCCGACTGTTTGTTGAGGCAGTCTTTTATTTCCTTTAACTCGTCGATGCCCTGAAGCTTGGTCTTCATCTGCTTAACTTCCTCGGTCAGGGCCTTCAATAGGTCAATCATTGTAGGCTCAGAAGCGCAATCGGGGCATGTCCATTTTTTGTTAATTTCTTTTAGGCCTTCCGAGTCACTATCAATTTTGATACATTTAGCATGAAATATATTTGTACATACTGTACAGGCTAATTTATTCTTCTCCTCTCTTGCCACCGATTTATTGCATGTTTTACAATTAAACATTTTATTGAGATTATTATTTCTTTAAAATAGCGCTATTTAAATAAGGAGAGTTTAATAAAAACAATAAGCAACAAAAACAACAACACACCTGTTTTTTTGGGTGGCGGCTGCCGGGATTAAGGTGAAGCTTGATAAGCTGCCCAACTATTCTCACTCAGCTGCTTTTATAACAGGCACTTTATTACTATTTTTATTAATATCAACGAAGATAATACACTACTGTTAACTCTATGGAATTTTCTGAATACTATATTAAATAAATGTGGAGATATTTTAATCGGAATGTCTATGGATAACTATTAGATGAATATACAGGGAGACAGAAACGCACGCTTGAGGTCTTGATTGAACGAGAGATTCTCTAAGACTGAGCTGTAAAATCAAAAAAGATATCTGAAACAAACTTAACTACACCAAACACTCGTAGCAAAACCACTTCAGCCATCAAATCAGAATCGGTTTCACCAATCACCTCAATCAGCAACTCTGTTAAAGCCAACAATACTACAAACACGATTCTGGAGCCCAAAAAAATTAGTGATCTTGAACCGCCACTCATCTTCGTCGCAACAATTGAAAATTTTATATCCTTCGGACAAGAAACCACTGTTCTCATAGAACAGCCAATTTTACATGTTTTTCCAGAGTCAATGATATTAAAATAAATACAAACTCTAAAGAAAATTACAAAATACTAATTGAACATTTTACTTCACCAAAATACGATTTCCATTGTTACCAGCTGAGACAGGAAAAAGCATACAGACTAGTATTAAGAGGGCTTCATCCAACTACTTCCATAAACGCAATCAAAATGGGTTTGGAAGAAATAGGCAGTAGTGTAAGAACATAGCTACCTTGCTTCATCCTAAGGAAAAATACATTATTTTCCGTACATCTCGAACCTGCAAAAACAACCCGAAAATATTTAAAGTAAAACGTCTTTTATATTCAATAGTCCGTTTTAAAGAGCCCAGACAAAAACCTATGGTAATGCAATGCACTTACTGGGGGACATACAAAGGCCTACTGCCATCATCGGGACTTAGAGGAGTCGAATGTTCTGGGTCACATCCGTCTGATATTTGCCAGAAACCAAGGCAAAAGGCTGCGACATGTGCATTTCGTGGCGAGGGACACCCAGCGAGCTACAGAGGTTGCATAGTTTATAAAAATCTTCTGAAGCAGAGATCACATAATATGGTGTTGAAAAGCCTTAGCCTTGATCATAAAAGTGGCACTGAGGCCCCCGCAATCGAAGATAGAACAAATTTCCCAGCACTGTCGTCGTCACCTCAAGTCATCCAGCCTCAACCATCCACAGCTACGGAGTATCCTCAACAGGGTTCGAGAAATTTACATCTCTGAACGACCATCAAGAATCAGCACCCTAGACGACAGACGCCTCAGGTTTACCAATCCAAGCCAAAACCTGCTCGTCAAAAAATCCCTCTTCATCATCTACCGTTAAGGGTCAAACTCTCGCTAGAGCATCTACAACCAGTTCCATCCGTTCTTAATCCCAATATAAACCTCCCATCACAAGCCAAACAGAATTTAGATCCAACTCCTCGCATCCCACTTTTGGCACATTCCCGTTCCAACAATCCTAGTCACACAAATTACCCATCACATCTTCCTGACCCAAATCCACTTCACAGCCAAAACCCTTCCGACATTAATTCTGTCCTTTCAACATTCCTGATATATCTTCAAGAGACTATCAAACCGCTCATTACCCTCCTCACTAGACTCCTTTCCGAAATCCCGTTCAACTTCCCTCGATGAATACAAAGCCCTAGCTATCCTTTTATGGAACGCTAATGGGCTACTTAACCACCGAGACGGTCTAGACTTATTTCTCCATGACAAGGACATTGACATTGCTCTTCTAGCGGAAACTCAATTCACTCAACGGACTCATTTTTACATACATGACTGTATCAATTGTAGATCTAGCCACCCAGATAACACTTCCAACGATGGTTCCTGCATCCTAATCCATAAATTTTTATACCACTAGCTTATTCCTTCCACTCCAACTGATGAAATTCAATCAACTTCTGCAGTCCTTTCAACTCGCCCTTTCCATCTCATATTCTCAGCTGTATACTGCCCTATTGTTAATTCCATCTCCTATAACATCCTTGAATCTTTATTGCGATCCCTCGGATCGCGTTTTATTGAGGGAGGATACTACAATCCTAAAGACCAACGATGGGGTTGCCGAACATCCAACTCCCGCGGTAACATCCTTTCACGTGTCTCATCTTCCAATAGTTATTCTTTTCTCTCCCTCATGATTCCTACTTATAGGCCGACATCTCACAAAAAACGTTCCGATATCCTAGATATATTTATCACCTCCCAGATTTCCTTCCCACAAACCATAATCAAATCACTCGATGACTTTTCTTCAGACCATATTCTAGTACTGCTTCCACTACATTCAAGCTATGCGCCTAAACCATCATCTACTAAATTGATTATATGACGAGTAAACTGGAACAGATTTCGTGATGATTTGGAAAACAAACTAGACTTAAAAATTCCGCTAAAGACAAAAGAAGACATTAATGGTACCATAGAAAAAAAAATACAACATCAATAACAGACAGTATAAAAAGTAACACCTTTAACAGTATATTTAACAACCCACAAAATACTAACTTGTCACAAAATATTCGTATCTTATTAAAGGAAAAACGGAGAGCAAGATCAAAGTGGCATCGAACTAGATACCCAACAGGTAAAGCGAATTACAATCAACTGACTAACAAACTGAAATCAGAAATTTTAATACACAAAATTCATAATTTAATAAATTTTACTGAAAACTAACACCTATAAGACTATAAAGCTCCTGAAATTTAAAGACTTTAATCATTCACTTCTTACTGAAACTTGGTCAAAATCTGACGAAGAAGAATCTCAAATTCTTAATCATCACCTCTTCAAAACCTTGAATCCACATCCTGATATCCTTAATACAAATCAGTTTGAATGTATTGAAACAGAACTGAATATTCCACTCCAAATGACTCCTCCTCCTAAACCATTTCATCTTTCAGAAATATCCAATATTATTAACAGATTACCCTCTCGCGAACCTGAAAAGTGCGATCAGAAAGGCAGGAGCGGAGCATTAGTTACAAGGACTGGGGTAGATGAGTTTTCAATATTGCTTGCTTTCCAGTGCTGCAGGAATATGATCGACCACTAGGAGTCCTTGTTGGACTGTGGAGCGTTGTGAACGTAATCCAAACTGATGGGAAGGAAGATTTTGGGATTCTATAAAGGGTAGGATTCGTTTCAGGACGATCTTTTCAAAGATTTTTGAGAGGATTGGAAGTAGGCTAATTGCTCTGTATGACGTCGAGGTGCTGGGAGGTTTGCCTGGTTTCGGAAACAGGATAATAGTGGAATGTTTCAACAAAAGAGGAAATTGGGTGGTTCTAAGAATGGTATTATACATATAAGTAAGTGAGGAATATAACAGCTTTAGGAGGAAGTTGTCGAAGGATTTGAGAAGTAAGGAGGCCGTATCTGGGAGATTTACAGAAAGGAAGTTTTTGGAACTGATATTTGACCTCAGAAGGATTAACTGTTTTAGGGGATAAGACAAGTGGAATGAGTGATGTAAGGAATTCTTCCACAGTTGTGGTATGGGTGGTGTTGGATTCTGGATGTGATGTGAATGTTCTGGAGAGGTGTCTCTCAAATTCCAAAGCTTCTTCTTCATCAGGACCCATCACATCGACGGGGGGGATGGGAAATATGATGGGATTTATGGATTTTGTTGGTGATCTTCCATAGAGTACTGTCGTGAAAAGAGAGGGGAGTAAGATAGGATTTGAAGGATTTGGATTTGAAGGTGGCCAATTGATGCTTTAATCGTTTAGTGAAATAATTATAAGATCGGCAATCGGTGTTTTGAACGTTGCCAGAATATTATGGCATTGCGTTTGATGTGAATTAGGTCTAGCAGGTATTGAGGTAAATTATTTTTCTTAAGAATTTTTAAGGAAAGATTTAGGGAGAATGCGGTACTGATTGCTTGCTGAATAGTGGTGGTAAAGGAATGTACGAATGTGCATCATCGAGGTCTTCTGGGTTTTTCAGAGTTATTCTAAGGTCAATTTTATCGGAAAGGATTTGATGAAAGAGATTCCAGTCAACTGGGACTCTCATGAAGGACGGCGAAATGGGTTTAGGAATAGGAGCCATTGATAATTGAAATATTAATGGACTATGATCAGAGTAAAGTTCGTCAAGAAGGGTAAGGGAATGATTGAGGGGACCTAAACCACTGTGGATGAAAAAATCAAGGATATCAGGATTGCTGTTAGGATCAGTATTCCAGTAGTTTGGTGAGTTGGGTGGAAGGAGACTCAAACGTTGGGAATCGAGTTCAGACAGAAATGTTCTGCCACATGAATTCGTTTTTCTTGAACCCCATTCTTGATGCTTGGCATTTAAGTCTGCACCAATAAGGAATGATGACATAAGGAGTTGGGGAGAGAACTGAACTGGATTTTGGATATGGTTCTGTTAGAAGGGCTTTTATGAAAATACTGACGGATTTGAGAATGCGCCCCCGGGTATCTACCGTTTGAAAATTTTGGATTTAATCTATATCAGGGTCGACTACTATGTTTTACGTGGTGCTTCTTATGAAAATACTGACGGATTTAAGATTGCTTCCCTCCATGGAGATATTCGGGGGCGCAATCTCAAATCCGACAGCATTTCCATAAAAAGCGTCCCTCCCCAAAACAAAAAATAAAAATAAAAGTCGACCCTGATATCGATTAAAACCGAAAAGTTACAAAACATTCTATGCTCGGTGGCTCAATTTCATATCCGACAGTATTTCAATTAAATGCGAGCACCCCGAAAACATAACAGTCGATCCTAATATCGATTAAAACCGAAAAGTTACAAGAAGTTATTGCTGGGGATTTGCGCATTATTCCAAAACTGATAAGATTTTTAGAAAAAGCGCCTTCAAAACGTAATAGTTGACTTACATATCGATTAAATCCGAAAGTTATAAAAATTCTATGCTCGGTGGCGAAATCTCAAATCTGACTGTATTTCCATAAGATGTGCTCCTCCACAAATTAGAACATGACAGTCAATCCTGATATCGATTAAAACCGAAAAGTCACAAAAAGTCGATGCCTGTTAATTTGAAATTGCGCCACTGGGCATCGATTTTTTGTAACTTTTTGGATTTAATCGTTATCGGTCTATTATGTTTTAGGAGGCGTTTTTTATGCAAATACTCTTGGATTTGAGATTATGCACCCGGCCATCGACTATTTGTAACTTTTTAATAGATATCAGGCTCGACTATTTAGTTTTGGAGGGGGAGGGGATTCGTATGAAAATTCTGTCGGTTTTGATATTGCGCCACCATGTATCAATCTTTTGAAACTTTTGGAATTTAATTATGTTTCACGAGACGCTTGTTATAAAAATATTGACGGATTGAAGATCGCTCTCCCTCAGGGCGATACCCGGGGGCGCAATCTCAAATACGGAAGAATTTCCCAAAAAAGCTCCCCCAAAACATAGTAATCAACCCTCATATCGGTTTAATCCAAAAAGATACCAATGGTCGATGAAAGGAAGGGCGCTATCTAAATCCGACAGTATTTTCATAAACTCAAAACGTAATAGTCGACCTTAATATCATTGAAATCCGAAAAATTACAAAAATTCATTGCTGAGGGGGGACGTTATCTCAAAAGCAATATTATTTTTATAAAAGACGCCCCGCAAAGCATTAACGATAAACATTATCAATTAAATCCGAAAAGTTACAAAAAAATCGATGCCCGGGGGAGTAATCTCATATCCGGCAGTATTTTCATAAGAAGCACCCTCCCCCCCCCAAAACATAAATGTCGACCAAGATATTGATTAAATCCGAAAAGATATAAAAATTCTATGCTCGGAGGAGCAATCTCAATACTGACAAAAGTTTCTCTACCTCTATTTTTTATACTCCTGGAACTGATTCCCGAGATCGAAAAAATTTACGAAGTTACCAGATTATACTACTCAAGTGTAAAAGTGGAGAAGTCGTATCCTAGGAGGAATATAGTACAGTGCCATCATTGATAGGTTTATGGCCACACGAAGACGTATTGCCATCATTTGACGAAATCTAAACAAGAATCTTCAGTTTTTGCTTTGTGCCATGAAGGACACCCGGCGAACTACAAGGGCTGCCAGATATACAAATGTATTAAATCCAGATACTCATAATCTCGATACAAAGAAGAAACTGAAAGATCCGGATCAAGATAAGAACCTTCCAAAACCATACACCAGGCAGTAAATTTATTTATTATTGCTCATAGTGGAATAAGCTACTCTTTGTCGCTATTACTATTGTCCTTAAATGTGACAGATTGTAATATATCTCAATAAAGAAATTTAAAAAAATTTGTAGCAATCTGATTGGTCACCTTTCTTGTGCAGTGGGTAGATAATTCCCCTTTTCCACTCCTCAGACATCTTCTCTTCCTCCCATATCTTCAAAATGGTCATGGAGCTCCTTTCTCCGCTGCATCATTCCATAATGGATCAGCTCTGCTTGAATTCTATCCAGTCACGGAGCCTTGTTGTTTTTTAGCTTGGCTGTAGCCGCTTCTATGCCTCCATTATCCGGTAGCTCGGCATCGTCCTCTTCTCTGGGTAATTCTCCTTCAAAATTCTCTCTTTGAAGGGCACCGCTGAAGTGCCTTGCCCATCTATACAGAATTTCCTCTCACTCCATTTACAGCGTTGGGAGCATGGTACTTCCGACCTACAGGCCGTGAGTGTTCACAAAGTCAATCAATATTTGGCCATTGGCATTTGTGCACTGATGAAGACTGAAGGTTCCAATTGTTGGTAAGTGTATCCTTTCAGTGCTTATCTGGGTGTTCATGTTTTCTAGAACTATTTTAGCATCATAAGCTGGACAAATCTTGAGGACTTAGAGACTTCTTAGTAAAACATCTTCTTATTTTCTTCAGATGACACTTCAGTAGGTACATGACAATTAATTACTGATATACTAAAAAAATTTCTCTTAAGACGTAGGTAGCATAATCTAGGGAAGAGGAGAGTAAACTTTGATACTAATTGTCCAACTACGAGTGGTGATAAGAAACTTACACTCCTCAAATATAACTGAAGTGATTAAAGAAGAACTAATGACGCTTGGTTTCAATGTACGCCAGGTAATGAACGATTTAAAGGATAACAAGGAGCAGCCAGGGTTACGAAAAAAAAAATCCCACTACGATTGTTTTTCGTAGAGTTGGAGCCATCGCCAGGTATCGCAAAAATATTTGATATCATATACTACTTAATGGTGAAAGTTGAGAGACCATACCCCAAGAGAGAAATCGTGCAGTGCCATAATTATAAGACCTACGGCCACACGAAGACATATTGTCACCATCTACCGCGTTCCGTGAGGTGCGGCGAACAGCACGAATCTGTGGAGTGCACCAAACCGATCCAAGATCCTACAGTGTGTGCCCTATGCTTGGAAGGACACCCGGCAAACTACAAAGGCTGCCAAATTTACAAGAACCTCAAAACCAGACACCAGAAAAATCGGATTTAAGATGAAGCAGTAACACCAAGAAGAGAAAGAGAGCCTTCTAGAATTGCAAACAATGATATATCATGCTCCCAACTACTTAGAGGTAAGAATTCAACTAATAAATGTCAAGCCCTGCCGCAACAACTACCTCAACCCCAACCTCAAAATCAAAGTGTTCCTAATATACTTAACCATCAACAACTCCACAACAAATTCATCATATTCATCCTCCTTCAAATGCTACAGATCACATCAGTTTGTTAGCATCTTTCCTCACCGATTTCAAATCCCTTGTTACTCCACTCACATTGTTACGGTCTTTAATTTGGAAAAATTGTTTCTGCAACAAAGTTGCCGGATGCTGAGTAGAGACGGAAGGGTTCACAAAAAAATAATAATCAGGAGTCAATTAAATATTAATAACTGTCTAATCCGGTGTACACAGTAAAACTAAAGTATTTCATAAACAAAATCCTTAGCGTCCCTCTGCACTCGATAGGTTCCGCCATCTCTAAACTGTCCTTTGTTTTTCTCTCAACCATCTGTTGGATATTCTGATCCGAAATAAAATTAATACTTAAACTAGGACTAATTATAAACTAATGTTTAATTATTAAAACTAATACTAATTACTTAATTTATTTTTAGCCAACCCTCTTCGAGGTAACTAACAATTATTTCAATAACTATTTTTTTTTTTGTATTTTATTTTTCGTCACGAACTCTCCCCTTCCATTCCAAAAATAAAATTTATATTATAATGTGAAGGTTATGTTGGATGAGGTTTCAAATCTTTGATATGCCAAGTTCCTAAAGGATGACCTTGCAGATCCTCTTTCAATAACCTATCGACATCCATTTTAATCCGATTTGGATTTTTCTTTAAAAAACTAATATTTAAAATCAAAATCATAAATTAAAAAAAACTAAATTTTTCTTTTATACCCACTTTATTTACTCAAATCCCTGCTCAGAAGCGCCATTTTGTTAGGTATTTAATTTGGAAAAATTGTTTCTGCAACAAAGTTGCTGATGCTGAGTCGAGACGGTGTGGTTCGCAAAAAAAAAAAAAATAATCAGTAGTCAATTAAATATTAATAACTGTCTAATCCGGTGTACACAGTAAAACTAAAGTATTTCATAAACAAAATCCTTAGCGTCCCTCTGCACTCGATAGGTTCCGCCATCTCTAAACTGTCCTTTGTTTATCTCTCAACCATCTGTTGGTTATTCCGATCCGAAATAAAATTAATACTTAAACTAGGACTGATTATAAACTAATGTTTAATTATTAAAACTAATACTAATTACTTAATTTATTTTTAGCCAATCCTCTTCGAGGTAACTAACAATTATTTCAATAACTATTTTTTTTTTTGTATTTTTTTTTTCGTCACGAACTCTCCCCTTCCCTTCCAAAAATAAAATTTATATTATAATGTGAAGGTTATGTTGGATGAGGTTTCAAATCTTTGATATGCCAAGTTCCTAAAGGATGACCTTGCAGATCCTCTTTGAATAACCTATCAACATCCATTTTAATCCGATTTAGATTTTTTTAAAAAAAACTAATGTTTAAAATCAAAATCATAAATTAAAAAAACTAAATTTTTCTTTTATACCCACTTTATTTACTCAAGTCCCTGCTCAGAAGCGCCATTTTGTTAGGTATTTAATTTGGAAAAATTGTTTCTGCAACAAAGTTGCCGGATGCTGAGTGGAGACGGAAGGGTTCACAAAAAAATAATAATCAGGAGTCAATTAAATATTAATAACTGTCTAATCCGGTGTACACAGTAAAACTAAAGTATTTCATAAACAAAATCCTTAGCGTCCCTCTGCACTCGATAGGTTCCGCCATCTCTAAACTGTCCTTTGTTTTTCTCTCAACCATCTGTTGGTTATTCCGATCCGAAATAAAATTTTAGTTATACTAATGTAAATTTGTGTTGGCAACCATACATCATTAATTAATATAATCCATATAACACGTAACTTTAATTAAACATCAAGCATTCTCCTCCAGTATGATTCTCAACTATTCATTATGTATATAGGTTTAGTTATTATTTTGTATATAGATGTTTTTGGTTTTATTTAAGCTTGTAAATATAATAGTTAGTAAACCAACGTAGTACTTTTACATTCTACCTTGCATGCCACCAATTATTAATAGAAACAAATAGTACATTTATAAACATGATACCTTTAGAAAGGAAATCCAATAAAGAGTATATGGTTCAATCTAGGATACTGCAGTAGGGGGTCTGTGATATCTAAAATTTAAATACATCATTAATATATTTTTCTGTAGATCGGTTCCCTTCTGGAACCGATATGAATACAAATATAAGTATTAAATACATTTTAATACGAATAAATGCGATTCCTGGAACCCCTTACTCGCCGTAGAAACGCGAGGCCAGGAACATAGCAATATTTTCTTTACTGTAAATATTAGAGAAAAAATTAGAGTACAACGGTAGTGTTCACCAGCTTTATATCGATTTCAAAACGGCTTACGATTTTGTGGACCGCCTCAAACTGTATAATATTCTAATCGAGAAGGGTATTCCAAAAAACTAGTAAATCTAGTCAGGATGTGCTTCACGGAAACACTCAATAAAGTTAGAATCGGTAATAATATTTCCGAAAAATGCGAGGTTCGTTTGGGTTTAAAACAGAAGGATTCCCTTTCGGCTGCCCTGTTAAATTTGGCCTTAGAATATGCCATTAGGGAGGTAATGCTTACCGAAAAATGGTTGGATTTGGGTATGACAATATCCGTGCTGGGCTATGCTGATGATCTGGTACTGTTAAGCGAAGACGTGGAAACTATAAAACTAAATACGACAACGCTAATCAACAAAATATATGGTCAGCTGCAAAAATTGTGATACTACTGATGATATCGATATAGATGGTAATATGTTTGAACAGGTAGAGAAGTTTAGGTATCTATATTCTACAATAACTAGAAAAAAAGAAATTGAAGAAGAGATTAAGGTTAGACTGAAGGCGGGAAATGATTGTTATTTTGCTGTGACAAAACTACTAAGGTCGTTCCTCTTGTCCCGGAGCTTATAAATTATAATCTATAAAACCATTATCTTACCCACAGTTCTTTATGGATGCGAAACTTGGCTGCTTATATTAAGGGTTGTGCAGTGTCTTAAGGTTTTTGAAAATAAAGTATTGCGTAGAATATTCGGACCGAAAAAGGATGAGTTAACCGGAGAGTTCAGACGGTTACACAACACCGAATTGCGTGAACTTTATCCGGGTAATATAATTGAGGTAATTTCATAGCGGCGAATCAAATGGGCTTGTAAAATTGTTGGGCTTAGAGAATTCTTTAATATTTGCTGTACCGAATGGTAAACGTAGATACGTAGGGGCAGACTGAAGCGAAGGTGGGAAGATTGAATAAAAGCCGATCTGAATGGACTGGGTTTGGAAGGCGAACGGTGGAGGGAGGCGTGTAATAAGCGATTGGTGGTGTCGGCATCGAACCTTCGGGTTCACTAAGCCTATTATTATTATCAGAGTGGTTTAGATCCCCTCAATCATTACCGTAGCTGAATTGACGAACTTAAGTCAGATCATAGTCCATTAGTACTCCAATAATCTCTAGCTCCTATTCCTAAACTCTATCCTCCGCAATTCATCATAGGCCCAGTTATAACTTGAAACTCTTTCATCAAATCATTTCCGATGAAATTGACCTCAGAATAACCTTGAAAGTCCCAGATGACCTTGACAATGACTTACTTTCCTTCACCACCACCATTCTACAAGCAGTGTGGACAGCTTCCTCTCCAAATCATTCCTCAAGAACCTCTAAGAAAATTAGTTTACCCCAACACCTCATAGTCCTAATCCACATCAAACATTTTCCACGTCATCCATCAACATCCACGTTCAAGACATCCCATCGATCGCCGCTCCTAAAAATATTATTGTAAACTATTGAAGCAAGAATTATCATCCTTCAGACACTAATTCTTTGATACCTACCGTACCAAAAAATTCCAAAATCCAACTACATTTCCCACCCCCTTCGTCAATGCGTTGACTCCTGGGCAGCGTCTGATGAAGACAAAGCTGAGGAATTCGCCAGACATTTCTCCACTACATTCAGTCTTCATCCAGAATCCCATCCAACCCATACCGCAAAAGTAGAAGAATTTCTCTCTTCACCGATTCCACTCTCCTTACCACATAAATCAGTTAATCCATCTGGGGTCAAATATCTTTTGCGCAATATCACTCCTCGTAAATCTCCTGGATAAGACCTCCTAATCACACAAATTTTTCGACAGCTTCCACCCAAAGCGATCATATACCTTACATATATTTATAATTGCATCTTAAGAATTACCCACTTCTTTCTCCTACGGAAACATTCCACCATCGTCCTTTTCCTGAAACCAGGCAAACATGCGAACAATACATCATCCTATAGACAAATTAGCCTACTCAGAATCCTATCAAAAATTTTTGAAAAGATCCTACTGATAAGAATCCTACCCATAATAAAATCCTATAAAATTCCTACCAATCAATTCGGATTTCGTTTCCAACATCGCACTGTGCAACAAGACTCCGAGTTGTCGATCATATATCCTAGCACTTTATTTCAACACCATCCAGCTTCCTTTCTCAGATACAGTCCGGTACCTTGGCTTTCTCATAGACCAACGACTAACCTGGAGCCCTCATACTAGATTTAAAAGACAGGAACTAAACCGACGATACTTTCAACTATACCGAATACTAAACAGAAAATCTAAACTTTCCATTGAAAATAAGCTACTGATCTACAACAAATACTGAAACCTATTTGGACTAGAACTGTGGGGAACGGCAAAATTTTCTAACATCAAGCGCATCCAATCCTTCCAGTCAAAAGTCCTTCGAACAATAGTCGATACTCCTTTCTATGTAACCAACAAAGCTCTATGTCATGACCTCAACATCCCATTTGTCCTAGACCTTATCTCAGAGAAATTCTCCAAATCTCACAAGAACCTTACTTACCATCCAAATTCTCTTACACAATCCCTATCAAGAACCACTCATCTCTATAATCCTTCAAGAAGGTTGGAACGGCAGTGGCCTCGTGACCTTTTGTAGATTTTATATATTGGAGTTCTGGCAATGACCAGATTCTCCACTCAAGACATGAGTGTATGTAGCTAAAGTGCTCTTGATCAATTTCCGCTTGCTTTAGTACCACTAATGCGGTTGAGAGTGTAGCGCAGGGTTCTCCTGGAGTTTCCTAGCCTGATTGTAAATAGTGTATATAGGTATGCATGTGTTTTTTGCAAAGTTTTAATTTTCTTATTTTTAAGTTATTTTATTTTATTATTTATTGTTTATACTTTTGATTATTATTTATTTTATATTTTTTGTACATATAGTGTGAATGTTGTTCTACCTCACTATAATTAATGTCCAAAAAACAGATTGTTGTAATACTCAGTAAATAAATAATAAAAAGAGTATGCAGATAAGAACAACGTCACAGGAAATTGGAATGGTCTATCTCTGAATGAATCATAAAATCCTTGGATACGCCGATCATATAGATGTCCTTGGAAGTAATCAAGAGGACATTGAGAAACTCGCTAAAACTCATCTGATCGGCCTACTAGTAAATTAAGACAAAATATGTGATAATAAGCCGAAAATTCCACCCAATAAAAAAAGGATCTGGGCGGAAGGAAAATCATTCCCGAGAGAAGAAAAATTTAAATACCTTGGCTCAACAATAACCTCAATAAATTACCAACCGGCAGAAATAGACCAACGTATAACTAGCGCATACTTCTCCCCTTCAAAGTTATTGAAATCCCGAAAAATCTCAAGAAATCTCAAATTATTTCAAATTATGGATGTACAATGCTATGATATAGCCAGTATGGCTGAGAGATCTGGACACTAACCAGCACCTTAGAAAAAGTGTCGAAAGATTTTAGAGAAAAATCCTTCGCACGGTAACCGGAGCGATCTGGGATCAGAGTACTAACACGTGGAGAAGAAAGACCAACAAATAACTGCTTACAGAAACTGGTCAATCAATATCCCATGATATGAAGGCACAGAAGTTGAGATGGGCGGGGCATCCTTCACGTAACAATGGATTTCTCAAAAGAAGGCAAGTTAGATAGATAGAATTAACAAAGATGCAAAAGAGCTGCGTGCAGATAAATGGGAAGAAATAACCCAAGACAGGAAGAGATAGAACAGGCTTGTCAAGGCGGCAAAAGATCTACATTTTCTGTAATGCAAACAGGAAAAAAAAGAAGTATGTATAAAGTTAATGGCCTAATAAAAAGAAGGTGACTGACTACTAAACTCTCTTTTTTATCAGAAAAGATAAGAGCTCGACATAGAAGAGGTTTTAGTAATGTGGATATACAGCCTGGTAATTCGGAAGTCCTTAAGAGGAGCTGTGATGTGCTCCGCCGGTCATAATATAATCGGTTTCCTAAACCATTGGATGCAAGTCTTACAAAGCCTTAGCATAAGTGGTTTCCAGAAACATTCCTAATGGTTTCCATTTATTTTCGGTTTAAACAATTACATTTAAACTCTTAAAAATACATTAAATTTCTTACCATATCCACAGTTTGAAAAAATCATTCTTCTTTCTTGTTCTATCCTTATTTATTTAACACAACATGAAGTCGTGAAATGGAGTTCTAACTCTTCATCAAATCTATTGTTTATTTTTTATATATATATATATATATATACCATAGAACAGTATTTTTTTTTAAATAGCTATAGCCCGACCGATAATAAACGCCGTTAATTTGCGAGTTTTAGTGATTACCTAAAATAATAGCCTTTAATCATTGATAATGTTTTGCTAAAGAGTTTATTTGTGGCTATAAAACTCAACGTACATCTTAAGATCATAATTTACAAAGAAGAACAGGGAGACTTTATTCTATTCAAAATCGCAAATCTCCAATTTATGCGATCATTTCCTGCAGCTGTGACAGTAAATGAATATTACCGTAAATCAATGGAACATCAAAAGCAGGTGTTTCGAAAGTTATATATGCTGTCATGTGGGCTTGACCGAGGTGTAAGGAATACTATTAATAAAATATCAGCTTTGATGAAGGAATGTAAGGTTAAGATGGAAACGGACATAAAATGGCTCAATAGTGCCAAACTCGACATAGGAGTTTGGGATGAGAAATTCGTCAATGACAGAGAACGGGGATTTGAAATGGAAATGAATCAAGATTGGCCTATAATTAAAAAAAAAGGTATTTGGTTTTCGTTGTATTTTTTAATTTAAAATTTATTTAGCTAAGAATATATTCTGAAATAATTTGTATCTCTAGTAAAACTTATATTACATTACTTACAAAAGAAATTCTCAGTAAATAAATGTATTAGCTCTTTTACCTTAGCATTACAATTGATGAAAAATAAATGCCTCTATGGGCTGCAGCTCTCAACTTTCAAATCACCACTTTTCTATCTCAATAATAAAAATATAATCTCAAAAATTACTGCTTCCCGATTATTTATGTACTGTGAAATGTTGTGTAATCGACTAAGTTCCTTCAATATCTTAATTTTATTCTTACACTTGAGGAGTTTTGGGGATTTATTTATTTTTCCCTCATATAACCTGATCTGGCCAGACATCTTTTTTTTTTCTATTCTGGTTGTGTCTAGAACTGATTACTGAACCTCTCTTACCACACCAAGGGGCAACCACAAGTTCTCGGTACCTAACACCGTTATCTTTGTAATCAGACCATTTGTCGATATTAAAATTGGCATTACTATTTCGATTTTCAAATGTTAGAATTATTTTGATGCAATCTCTAATTCCTGATATTTTGTGAGTTTCACACCCACACTTGTGTTTATAATATTAAATCATAAGAATATAGGAATCCAAGTATATTGATATAGCGATTACAAATGACGGAATTGCTACATTAATAAGCTTGGCTCCTTAGTTTCAAAATCTATTATTAAAATATAAGGTCTATTATCACGCACCACATGCCCCGATATAATAGATTCGTCCCAATACATCTTAAAAAATGTGGTGCGGAAAATCTCACCAGCCAACTTATGCTTACCATCTACTTCTTAGCAGAAATAAGTATTTTCAAACAATGCGAAGTGAAATCAAAATATGTGGACTTTATTTATTTATTTTATTTATATTTCATTCTGGAAATTTTTATTTATATAAGTACCCTCGTATATACAAATTTTAATATTTATATCTCTGTTATCTATGTAATTAAATATTAAATAATACCAACAATAGCATTTATGAAAACCACATATGTTTATTTATATAATATTGTTGGAGTTCGTACTACATTAATCTCATGATACGTATGGAAGCGTGTTCTAATCTTTCGGACGAGCTTGGGTGCACACGTATTCCTTTGGTTCCTTAATTACAACTATTCTCCGTTTAGATCTCTTATTTTTCCTTTAGTTATTTATCGGATCAGCTGATGAGCAAGATTGCGTTTCCAACTGAGCTCTCATTATTTACAGTTTCTTGAGAAGATTTTCTCTTATTATTCATTTAAAACAAGTCAAGAATACACCAGCAAGTTGATATTTACTGTTTACAGTTGTCAACATAAATATTTTATTATTATTATTTCCATTCCATTATTCCATTATTCCAGCGGGGTAAGTTTCTGAGGCGAGAGACCAGAAGTCCAGCCACTTCATATTAATATCTATTACTTTTTAGATATTTAAAAACTTTCGAACAATACGTGCTGTATCCAAGAGAACTGAGTGTTGAGCCTCTTTCAGCACTTCAAGAGGTAATTTTAATCCCATCGTGCCTGCCACTGTTGTTTTTGGTATCAATCCATAGGAGGATATTATAATTAGAGTGATGGTGACGTTCCCCAAATGATATAATTCCTTCAGTTTGATTGCCAGTTCCTGGTATTTTCTAAGTTTTTCTCCAACAGTGGAGCTTATATTATTATCACTGGGGATCCCGACATCAATAAGCTCTGCTCTTTTCTCTCTCATGTCTATTAGAAGGATGTCTGGTTTATTGTGACGCACAGTATGGTCAGTTATAATCGATTCATCCCAGTAGAGCTTGAGACTACCTTTTTGGAGGAGTTTATTTGGGTGGTACTTATAATATGGAGTTTTGTCATCTAACAAGTTGAACTTCACCGCCAGAGCCTGATGAAAAATTCTAGCCACATTGTTATGCCTCTGGAGATACTCGGTGCCAGCCAACACTCCACACCCACCTGTGACATGTTGGATTGATTCCAGCGTCGCTGAGCATAATTGACATTTACCCGTAGTTTTTGCGTCTTTAAGAACATGCCTTCTATATGATCTAGTAGCAATAACTTGGTCTTGGATGGCGAGCAGAAATCCTTCTGTCTCGGAGAATATCTTTCCAGCTTTCAGCCATTCAATGGATATTTCCTTGTCAATCGAGCTATCATTTAATTTGCTGTAGAATCTTTCATGCAGAGATTTATTTTTCCAGTCTGTCATATATCTTAGTTGCCAAGATAGAAGTTAGAATTTTATACAGACCATTTAGATAGATAGATAGATAGAAAAATAATTTTATTCTGGGACACAGTCCCTTGAGAATAACAAAATAGAACAAAATTAAAAGATCACATCTGGCCAAAATAAAATCAATCGAAAAAAAAAAATAATATAAAAAAATATAAGGTAAACATTCTATATAAAAAAAAAACGAAACTATATACAAAACAATTATTACTATTACAAGGCACTTAAAGCTATTTGCACTAGTATACACTTTTAAGAAAATAATAAAGAATTAAAAAATAAAAATGTATCAATGAATCAATCAATGAATTTGTATGTATCAAATTCTCTATTAAAATCAGCTCGAATGGTTAGCAACTATCTGACTGTTCTTGGGATAGGAATTGGAATAGCAGGATTTTGAATTTGGATATGGATGAGGAATGTCGAATTTTGATAGGGAGGGAATTCCAGAAATTGACAGAGCGAACAACAAAGGAATTTTGGAATGAGGCAGATCTGTGAGAAGGCATGTAAAGATTAGAAGGTCGAGATCTTGTGGACAGGAATGGACTGAGGATTTGAACTGGAGAAGATTGTAGGCGTAAGAAGGACGATGACTGTTGATGATTTGGTAGAGGAACGTACCTAGGAAATATTGTCTTCGGAAGGAGGGGAAAAGCCACTTTAACTCAGCATAGTGGTGAGAAACATGGGAGTATCTTGGGGCCCCGATCACAAATCTTACACAGCTGTTCATTAGTCTTTTCAGTCTATCACGGAGCTCCACAGAGAGGCCATCATACACCACACAGCTATAGTCAAAGTGGGGGAAAATGAGAGAGGAAACTAGGAGTCTACGCGTATGTTGAGGTAGGAGATGGCGGAAGCGATGGAATAGTTTGAGGGTTGAAATTGTCCGTCGAGATATATGAGAAATCTGGTGATTCCAAAGGAGGTTTTGATCAATGAAAAATCCTAAGTTTTTAACAGAGGAGTAGAAGGAGATTGGCTGGTCATTAAGGTGAAGGATGGGAAAGTCTGGCTGGGATCTAAGAAGGGGCTTGGAAGCAATGACAATGGCCTGAGTTTTGGCGGCATTTAACCTTAATCCATTTACATTTGCCCAGGCACTGATTCGATCTAGGTCTTCTTGGATCTTGGGAAATGCCCCCAGTAACTCAGGAGGGGAAAATGATAGGTAGATCTGTGAATCGTCTGCATAAAGGTGATGGGAACAATGGAGAATTGATTTAGGTAGGTCGTTAATGTAGGAGCTGAAAAGGAGAGGAGATATGCTTGAACCCTGGGCAACTCCAGAGGATAAAGAAAGGAAGGCAGATAGTGGTTGGTTGGGTATGGAGACTGCTTGGGTACGTTGTGAGAGGAAAGATTGAAACCAAGAGATGGAACTATTGGAGTAGGATAATAATTTCAGTTTGTTGAAAAGGATGGAATGATTAATGGAATCAAAGGCTTTGGAGAAGTCGAGAAGGATAAGGATGGTTAACTTTTTATCATCTATTGCAGTTTGAATGTCGTTGGTGATTTTAATTAAGGCGGATTGTGTGGAGTAGCTGGGACGGAAACCAGATTGGAGAAGATCAAGTTGGTTGGACTTTTCAAGGAAGTTGGAGACTTGGGATTGCACCAATCTTTCTAGGGGTTTCGAGAGGTTGGAAAGAATTGAGATTGGGCGGAAATCTTCGGGTGAGGTCGGATTAGATTTTTTATTTAAAGGAAGGACAATGGCTTGTTTCCAAGATGTAGGGAATACTGAATTCTGAAGGGAGAAATTGTAGATGAAAAGAAGGACTGGGAGGATTTCAGGAAGACATAATTTTATTAGTTTGACAGGGATGCCGTCAGGTCCTATGGAATTGGTGTGGGATTTCATTACAGCGGTTAAAAGGTCTGTAGGGGAAATGTCGGAAAAATAAAAGTTATTGTCGTTAAATGGTATCTCTATTGGGAAGTCGGAACAGGAGGATAAAGGAGAGGTATTAGCAACAGATATAAAATGCGAGTTTAGATCATCAGGGAATATTGGAAAGGCTGGAGTAGGGGATCGGGAAGGATCACAAAGGGAGAGTTTACGAAGCAGTCACCATTTTGATTTTATGTCAGGAGTTGAGGAAACGGCTTCGTGGAAGTAGAGGGACTTCGCACGCCGGATCCTTGTTTGTGTCAAGTTGCGAAGCACCCTGAACGCTTGGTAGTCATCTGCAAGCCTAGTACGTCTGAAGCGTCTACGAGCAGCGTCGCGCCTCTTCTGCAGGTCTTTAATTTCCTGACACATCCAAGGAGCAGGCCGGTGACGAAATGTAGAGGTTTTGAGAGGGGCATGGGTATTGAGGATATTGAGGAGATTGGTAGTAAGAATATCGACCATAGAGTCGATAGAAGTGCAAGAATATATTTTATTCCAATGTAGGATTTCCAGGTCAGGTAATATTAATATTTAAACACGTTATCGGCCGAAAATCTTCATGATGCATGTTTAAGTCATTCTTTTTCGGAAGCATATACGTGATGCCATCAGAGAAACCATCAGGGGGGCTCTGTTTGTCTTCAAGTATTTAATGGTAACCTTTGGCCAGCAATTCATGGAAGCAATGAAATCTTTTAATCCAGTAATTTTGGATACCGTCAGGTCCTGGTGCCCTCCAATTTTTCATGTTTCTGACCGCTTCCGAAACATCTTCCACAGTTATGGTCACTTCCATCATTCCATTGACATTCTGAAGACTTTGCAGTACTTCTTGTATCCAAGAACTCTCGAGGTGATTCCCCGATTTTTCCTATAAATTTTTCCAATGGGTTTCAATGTCATTGTTTCAGAATATCTAGATATCGAGTCAGTCTATCAATTAACTCACTTTGCATTACGGTTCCCAAATTCTGTACTATAATCTCATCTATCTTCCTTTTTGTCTTAGGTCTTGCAGCTTGAGGGTTACGGATATAGTTTAATATGACGCCAATTTTTCCACGTAAGGTATCAATTTTCCTTTGAAGTCTTCTCTTCCACTGTGGTATTCCATTATATCCAGTTGGAAGTTTATTTTTACTTTTATCTTCCATTTCTATGCCCAGTTCTAATGTAACTATCTTGGCAGCTATATATAGCCAATGAGGGATATCTTGAAGGTCATTAATTAGGGCTATATTATCCTTAAGAACATTATTCATTATATTGGTTTTAATTGTGGCCTTATTAAACGGTACTCGTGGCAACGATGGTCGCTCCTGAAGCGGTATTATCTCAAGTAGAATATGCTCGGTCAAAAGTGATTGACTCAATCTATTTTCTATATTCGCGTCATCCAATTGTTCCGCTGAATCTTTATTACCGACTGAGGCATTGATTACACCAGTGTTTGAATCTATTCTTGTATTTAGCGCTCCATCAGAGAGCTCGACATCATTTTCAGTGGCTATTAACATACGAACTTCGTTTTTAAGTTGTTGGAGGTCATTAGAAGTAAGAAAATTTCTCTTAAGTATTATTCTTACCTGATCACTCAGTCTCTGCGTGCTTATATTAATATCTGTTTCTCTCTCTGTATATCTCTGTTTCAAGTTTTGTTGCCAAATAGTATGCTCGGTTGACAGCCATATTCATTTCTGCCGTCCATTTCATCCTCTTTGCACCTCTTGGTCTCTGTTGCCGAACTCGCGCGGGTGGAGAATGTCTCTCCTCCAAGCTCGAACTCGAACTGTTGGCCGGTAAACGTTGCAGCCTTGCGGTCCGTGACGACAGGGTAGTGCCGCTCGCTCCATTAGTCCCTGAAGGAAGCTGTCCACTGTTCCCGAACGATGCAGCCTCAGTATCGGGCTCGTCCGAGGCCAATCTTCTATTTCGTAGCTCCATTTTAATGGGTAGGTGCATTTTATACCTACCTGCCAGGTGATTTAAACAGCCGCCCCTGACATGGAGAACAGACGCTTACCAGGGTGCCGCCCAATATGGGAACCGTCGCACCTGGATTTTGCTAGTTTTGGTCCGCTCCGGGTATTTTATTTCCCCGGTACCCACCATATCTGGTGAGATTTCCCCTATCCGCCACCTGGGGAGGCGCCCGATGGGAGACTAGCAACTCCTCACGGGCCCGATGGGAGACTAGCAGCTCCTCACCACTTATTATTATTGTATTATTGTTATGGTTATCAATAGTAGAGCGAGTAATAAGAGCACCAGGTCGTTAGGCCCCACACCTCACCTTCTTCTCCGGTCAAACAAAAGCCTCGTAAATCTCATTAAACACCTCCAATAACACCTGTTAGCTCCGAGGAACATGAAATCCAGGTAGGTACATCACCGCAAGAGAACATTTAAGAACCTCAGCCTCAACCAGGTTCATCATCATAAGTGACAATTGAAGAATCCCCTTTCTTTACACTCAACCACTATTAGGTGCTTCAGAATGGCAGTGAGGTAATGGAGTCTGCACCGACACCAAGAGACCCTCGACCTCCACTGATATTCATTAAGAATATAAAACATTTTCAATTACTGTGTTCTCAACTAAACAAAATAGCTGGCTCTAGAAACGACGCTTGCATAAGCAGAACAAATGACACCAAAATATTAACAGATACAGTTGAGAGCTATAGAAAAATTGTGAAGTATCTAACAGAGACCCAAGCAGATTTTCACACGTATCAATTGCGGAAGGAGCGAGCTTTCAGAGTAGTTGTGAGAAACCTACAGCCCTCAACACCAACTGAAACAATAGAAGAAGAACTAAAAACTTTAGGTTTAAAAGTGTGCCAAATAACAAATATTCTAATTGAGAGTAGGGAACAGCCAGGAGTAAACGTTCCTCTACCTCTATTTTTTATAGACCTGGAGCTGACACCAAGGATCGAAAAACTTTATGAAGTTACAAGATTATACTGCACAAGTGTAAAAGTGGATATGCCGTATCGTAGAAGGAATATCGTCCAGTGCCATTGATGCCGGGCGTAAGGCCACACGAAGACGCATTGCCATCATTTGCCGCGTTCTGTAAAATGAGGTGGATAACAAAAAATTGGTGAGTGCACAAAATCTAAAAAATAACCTGCAGTATGTGCTTTGTGCCATAAAGGACATCCGGCGAACTACAAAGGCGGCCAGATATACAAGAGTATTAAATCAAGATACCAGAAATCCCAATATCAAGAAGAAACTGAAAGATCCGGATTAAGAAAAGGACCTTTCAAAACCATTGAACCGATGATGTCTTTTGCACACCTATTAGGAGGTAAGAACAATACTACATATTGTGAGACCCGGCCGCAACAATATATACCTCAAAATTCTCAATCCTACCTTCAACGTAGTACTACTCAAAACTTCACCTAATCCTAAATACGTTTATCAACACCGTATTCCTCATATTCCTCCTCCATCAAATACCACAGATCTCACCAGTTTACTTACATCTTTCCTCTCTGAATTCAGATATCTTGAGTAGGGTATAAAAGGCGGTTCTGGGGCCAGAATTTGGGTCGCACTTTTGGGCTTTGGACCTTAGACTATTCTTACCTTAATCACCCGCACACCACGAAACCGATATAATTAATTTTTCTTAATCTTAATCCTTAATCCTACTCCGTAATCCTAATTTTTATTTTTTCATTTTCATGTTCGACAGGTCTGAACCTATCTCAACTGGTCCCATCTTGTCTACCTCAAGTAAATATAAATATAAATTGTAACGACAAAAATAGAGACATATATTGTGATATCCTAGAAGTCAAAACTGGTCCCAACTTGTCTACCTCAAGTAAATATAAATATAAATTGTAACGACAAAAACATACACATATATTGTGGCATCCTACAAGTCAAAACTTGTATCATCTTGTCTTCCTCAAATAAATATTAATATAAATTGTAACGACAAAAATATATATCATTAGAAATTAATATATATATTTATGGCAACGATGAAATATAAATATAAATTGCAACGGGAAAATATATATTACTGCCAACGAATATAAATTATAACAACAAAAGAAATATATATATTCTAATAATAATTTTACGATTTATTGTAAAATTCTTACTGTTAACAACCACGTCATCACCCCTCTCCCCACTAATACCTCCTCTTCTCATCAACTTTTATATATTTTTTTCTCGTAAATATCAAAATGTATTCAATAACTTGAGAATATATACTTCCAAAATCAATAAAAAAGGAATATTGTAATAAATCGAAATTTGATGAATCGATCTTAAAACTGATATTATTTTAGAATTCTACAACTCAGATAACCTTATAGTAGACTCTATATAAAAGAAATTTTATAAAGTCAATATATTAAAATGTGTTATAATATTATTCTCATAACATATGTTTATCAATGATATAGAAGGCTGTAGAGAATATTTTACAAATCGGATAACCTTATTATCTGTTTTGATATTGGAGTCTACTCCAACATCAAAACAGTTTTTAATTGTGGGTAAATGGTTGACTGTAGTGAATAATGGAGAGAAGAATAGTTGTGGTGATCAAGTCAAATAAGAAGGCAAAAATAAATGATAATATTTATTTTAACATTTGCCGACGTTTCGACCTGAAGTTCAGGCCTTCATCAGGGCTAAGAAAAGAACCAGATAACAAGGTATGAGAAACAAAAGTAGTGTAGGTAAAAAAAAAATTAAAGTAAAATGAAGTTGTGAGAATAATGATAATACGAAGAACTAAGAGATAAATAATAATAACCGTTACAAAGTGTGGAATGATGAAGTAAACATGATCAAAAAAGGTGACATAAGTATTAAAATGGGAATCTTAGAATAAAATGCAAAACAGAAAAAAGTAATATGAAGTTATATAAGACATGAAAATAAATAGTAAAATTAAGACATCGCGAATAGAGTAGTTAGATAGAAAATTGAGATATTGTAAAGTCTACAGACAATGTACAATATAATAAAGAGTTAAAACAGAAACGGAATGAAAGGAAGGAGGGAAGAAACTGAGAAAGCTGAAATAAGAAAGAGATAAGAGAAAAGAGTACCTGCCTCAATCAGTGTTGAAAGGAGAAGCAAAAATAGTAGCAAGGGAAGGGGGAGAGAAGAGATGTATTGTGGCGTCATCTCTAACGGTTATCTGACGAAGTTTTAACTAAAGTACCGAAGCGTAAATAATGGACGAGAGATATATTACTCATAAATATTATGGAAAATTAAACGAAAGTTAATAGAAAGAGGATGGAAAATTCAAAAGAAAAATAACTGTTGAGTAATTATGGAGAATAATTGAAAAATATATATATATACCCTGACAGGCAAAAAATTCCACCCACTTGATTTTTTCATCTAAAAATATTTCTGCTTTGGATTGGTCTATTGTTTTTAATGAATAAATAGGTAATATTTATTTTTATTTTTTTTCAATCAGGAATGTTAATATAGAGGACAAAAACCCTTAATCCTTAATTCAATAAAATGATTTCAGATTCCAATGTTTACTTTCTATGGAATCAAAAGGTTTATTCAGGATC
The DNA here is from genome assembly GCA_928085145.1 of Nezara viridula. NCBI lineage: Eukaryota > Metazoa > Arthropoda > Insecta > Hemiptera > Pentatomidae > Nezara > Nezara viridula. The sequence goes on from OV725078.1 coordinate 206,090,565, forward strand.
ATTAGTTCAGTGCTGTTTCTTGCAGCACATTTCTTAGTCTCCGGCTTTAATTTTTTTCAATATTAAGTTTAAAAATGCCTCTTAGTGCTGAAGATGTTGCGCGTCGTGTGGCACTTTTTGATGATAGACGTTCCATTAGATATGCAGCTAATGCCATCGGAATTCCATATGAAACTTTACGAGACGCCGTCAGGCTTTTTTGGGAAACTGGTTCTTACAATAGAAGGTCCGGTTCTGGACGGCCTAGGGTAACAGAACCACGGGATGACCTGTTTTCCACTTTGAGAATTTTACGAAACCGGCTCCTTACCGTTGTTAAAGCGATTCATCAGCTCGAAGAAGTTCGAGGTGTGAAAAATTCTGAACGTACCTCTCGGAGGACCAGAGTTGACCAGAGCTCACAGAGTAACACGGCTGGCTTTTACTCGAGACCACAGCCATTGGACTATGGACGAATGGAGTGCTGTACTTTTTACAGATGAGTCAAGATTCGCTCTTCTACCTCCAGACGGGCGTGAAAGGGTGTGGAGAAGAAGAAACGAAAGATATCCAGCCTGTAATTTTTCCTAGAGCCAACCTTTCCAACGTGGTTCCTTAATGGTGTGGGCTGGGATTTCAATGGAGCGCCGCACAGAATCGGTTGTAGTTCGTGGAGGGTCTTTCACAGCCATTCGCTATGTAGATGAGATTTTAGAACCTCATGTGTTGCCTATCCTCAACGAAATCGGCGATCGTTCTATTCTAATGCGCGATAATGCAAGCCCAAATGTCGCCCGCATAGTGCAGACGTTCCTTCAACAGAACAATATAGAGGTTTTAGCCTGGCCAGCACGTTCTCCAGATTTGAACCCCATTGAGCATTTATGGAATAACCTCGGATGACGAATAAGAGCGCGTGCAACACTTCCTGATACACTGCAGGACCTTGTAAGGGCTCTTTGGGAGGAATGGGCTATCCTCCAGCACAGAGACATTTCCCGACTGCTGGAAAGTATGCCGAGGTGTCTTCAAGAAGTAGTGAAGGCAAGAGGAAGAAACACGCGCTACTAAACGATAATGTAATTAATTTCTTTTAGAATAATAATGGTTCGTTTTGGAATCTTGGAAACATTGGAATCTAGAATCATTTCATTGAATTAATGATTAAGGGTTATTGTCCTCTATATTAACATTCCTAATTGAAAACAAACAAAAAGATTACCTATCTATTCATTAAAAACAATAGACCAATCCAAAGCAGAAATATTTTTAGCTGAAAACATGAAAAAATCAAGTGGGTGGAATTTTTGCTTGTCAGTGTATATATACACACACATATATATATATATAGATACATACAAATGCACACACACACACACACACACACACACACATATATATATATATTATACACTCATATACATACATATATACAAATACACACACACACACACACACACACACACACACACACACACACACACACACACACACACACACACACACACACATATATATATATATATATATATATATATATATATATATATATATATATATATATATATATATATAACTTACGTCTGTTCGAACAAGAAATAATAAAAAAAAGGAAAAAAGGATCTGGAATGAAGCACGTGGTTACTCAAATAAGACTGACTTTATTGCCTTAGTAATGCTATATATATAGTATTACACTTTGTTTACACTTCATAGATAGGATTAACTTAGGATTAACTGTTGTATTGTCTTACATCTAACCATAACTCCCCCCCGCCAGTTTATGAACATTCCTCATAAAATAATGCAGGGTAACTGACGTAATACATAACCAAAATACAACAACCACAAACAAACAAACAAAAAAATAATCGCCGTTGGAGTTCCTAGAACAGCCAGAGTAATAATAAAAAAAAATAAAATTAAAAGACACTGTTATCTTACAAAAAAAAGTGGAACAACGAAATCAAATTAACCTTTTAGCGTCGGTCCCTAGCTTGTAGGAGACAGAAAAGAGGATATCCCACATATTTACTGTAGTGACTCCGTCTCTATCGGGAGTTTTAACTGTTCTATGTGAACGGTCCTCCTTTTTCTGGGATCCTTCAGACATTGGATAGTACAAACATTGTGCTCTCTAAGTATAATTACCTTGAATGGTCCTTCGTAGCGCAACAATTCCTTCCCCCTATTGGATCCGACCCTACGATAGACGACCGTCCCTATTTTCAATGCACTCATTCTATCTTTGAGGTTCAAATTAACCTTTTCCACCCTTTTCCGCTTCTCTTTCTCTATTCTCCCTTTCGTTTTCTCCCACACTTTCCTTATTTCCGCTCTGTTACACGTTATCTGTTGAGCGTGGTCCTCGTTCGTGACTGTTTCCTTCCAATCTCGACGCCGTATATTTACCCCGAACAGTACCTCGACTGGGGAAAATCCTGTAACGGAGTGGATCGAATGGTTGTAGGCCGCTACCGCCCTCTGCATTGCTACGTCCGCTTTTAATCCCTGCTCCCCTTGCTAAATACGTAGGTGATCGCTTAGGGTGCTATGCAACCTCTCAATACCTCCCCTGCCCTTTGGATGTCCCGGCGTATTGAAGTGCCAAACTATATCCCAAGAGTTCCCTTTCCAGGGCACTATACCTTGTTTCCGCTTCTGTGAGTCGCCGACTTGCATACGCTATTGGCTGTTCCCCGTCCGTTCCTTCCTGCTCAAGTACTGCTCCCAACGCATACTCACTTGCGTCAGTGGTGATAATAAAAACCTTGTTAAAATCGGGAAAAGCAAGTACCGGCTTTTCTTGCAACCTTGCCATGCACTTCCTCACGTTGTTCTCTATCGCTGGTGTTATTGCGATCTTCCGGCCTTTCTTTAGGAGATTATTAAGAGGTGCTAGATATTCCGCCATCTCCGGGACAAACCGACGATAATAATTCAACGTCCCCAATAATCTCCGGATCCCCTTGACATCTCTGGGCATCGCCATCTTTTGTATCGCCTCTACCTTCTGCTTATCAGGCTTGATCCCTTATCTCGAAATCGAGTGTCCCAGAAAATTGATCTCATCCTGCCCCAAAACTTTTCAGCAGACAATTTCAATCCCAGCTGCTTCACTCTGTCAAATACGCGGCGCAAATGATCAATGTGTTCCGTTTTATCTTTACTGAAGACAAGAAGATCATCCATATATACCTGGCAGAATGCTTTATCCAGTCCCCTCAAAAATTCGTCCATAAACCTCTGGAAGGTTATAGGAGCGTTCTTCAACCCGAACGGCATGCGAGTAAACTCATAATGCACCCTTTCAAATGAAAAAGCTGTCTTATGTTGGTCCCTGGGGTGCATACGTATCTGGTGATAACCTGCCTTTAGATCGAGAGTGCTGAAGATTGTGGCTCCGCTCAGTCTGTCAATGATGTCTTCAAATCGTGGGAGCGGGTATTTCTCGTTTAAGGTATTGTCGTTGAGCTTTCTGAAGTCTACCACTACCCTATACTTCTCCTCCCCTGTCGTGGCCTTCTTCTTCACTGCCCATAGAGGACTGTTGTACGGTGATGTGCTATCCACGATTCTACCTTGCCTTTTCAAGCTCTCTATCTATTCCTTAATGTGCCGCCGTAGTGCTTGTCGATAACGTCGTTCCTTAACGTATGTCACTTTCTCTTGTTTTAAAGGAATTTCATGGATTGTCTTCCCTGTTGCAGTCAACACTTCCCCGTCTTTAAAAAAAATGTCCGCGTACTCCCTCTTTATCCTCTATACCCAATGTTCCGCCTGTTCTATTGCCCCGACGTTCCCTGTCCCGTCCACTCTCAATTGCTTACACCGATACTTCTTCCCTCCCATTCGAACAACCCAACCCGTACTCCTGTAATCTATCCTCGGCCTTACCTTAATTAATAAGTCACAACCTATTATGCCCCCGTACTCCCTCGGGATATTCTCCACTACGTGAACCCTCAATTTCCCGATTCCGGCCAACCATCTGTCCAGAACTAATTCTACCTCCCCCTCGACTCTACAAGGACCACCCAAAGTAATCAACTTATACTTACAATTTTTTATTTCCGGTATCCTCTCTCCTTCACACAATACCTCCAGCATCTTTTTACATAATACTGTACTAGAGCTCCCCGTATCCACCAAACACTTTCTCCTCCCCACAACACTTATAATTGGCAAACCAACGCACTCACCTCCAATATTATTTACTACCGCTTGGCTGCCTCTCCTCTGCTCCTCTCCTCATTCGTCTGATCTTCCTCTCCTGTCCGCAACGGCTCCTCCTTCTCCACTCTTCCTGCTAATTCTGCCTCCTCGAGCTCTTCTTATCACAGTCTCCTCTTCCTCGGTTCCAGATGTTCCTGATGACTCATCTGACTCCGATGATGCTCCTCTCTTTCTCCACAATCTCTGGGCGTTCACTTCCATTGGTTCATCCCGGCCCACGTCTCCCCGTCTACTCATATACGGGCATTGTCTGGCAATGTGTCCCTCGGTTCCGCATTCGAAACATCGGGTTCGCGGGCAATTCGCCACTAGGTGGCCTATCTTTCCGCACCCGTGACATCTCCTGTCTTCCTTTGTCCATTTCTTCCTTTCTTTGCCTGGCTTTCTGTCCCTCATTGCCGTCCTTTCTCTTGTACTAACCTCTCCTCCTCTTTTCTTTCACCCCACCCGTCTTACTTTGAACCTCCCGGTTTCTGCCCTCCTATACGAAACCCTGTTCCATCCATACTCATTCTCCTCATCCCCACGGGCTGCTTCTTCATCCCGAGCACTTGAATCTATCATCTCCTGAGCACACTCCACAAAGCTCTTGTCCCTCGGTAGTCCATCTTTTTTTCCAGTATCTCTCCCCAACTGAACTTTAAGGATGGTTGACAAAAATGCCATCCTGGCTCCTGTTTCCGCCGCACCAGCCACTTCCCTCGTCTTCTCCGTTACGTTGTTAAATCGTGCCAGCAGATTTGCAACATATTGCCCGTTGGTCTGATGAGGCTGTTTCTTTTCCCGGAACATCTGCAAGATGTCCTCTTCGGGAGCCCATCGACCTCCTCCAAACGCCTTCTTCAGCCGATCCTTCACAATGTTCCATGGAGTGTCTTCATCCGCCTGAATCATATTCAGCACGCTCCTCTTAACCCGGCATACCAAGGCTGCCCTTAATGCGTTGGCATCCATCAGGTCTATCAGGTTCTCCTCCTCCTTAGCTAATATACGCGATATCACCCGATCGCCGCCTTTTAGGAAGTGATTCAACTCACCCACTCCTCCATCGAATCTTTGCAAGTCGGATATCGCTCTTCTAAGGTCCTGCGATGTCGCCGTTCTTACCTTCAACCACTCTAACGTAGTCGCATGTGCCGATGCCAACGTTTCTGTAGGTAGCGGAGGAAAATCCCTCGCTAACGCCTCTGACAGCGGAGGGAACGCCGGCGGTGGAGTCAATGTTGCGGCTGGTGGCGCCGTCGGCGGTGTCACCTGTGCCACCTGCTGTGCTACCTGTTGTGCGGTTGATACTGGTGGTTGTCCTATTCCGTTCGGCATCCTTCCTCTTTCTTATTTCTTGTGACGTTAATAATAACAAAAAAAAAAACTACTTCCCCGACTGAATCTAAAGGTCCCGGGTTTCGACACCACTTACGTCTGTTCGAACAAGAAATAATAAAAAAAAGGAAAACATGATCTGAAATGAAGCACGTGGTTACTCAAATAAGACTGACTTTATTGCCTTAGTAATGCTATATATATAGTATTACACTTTGTTTACACTTCATAGATAGGATTAACTGTTATATTGTCTAACATCTAACCATAACTTATATATATATATAAGTTATGGTTAGATGTAAGTTTATATAAGAGTTAATCCTAGTCAATAGTTGTAAACAAACCGTAATGCTATATATATATATATATATATATAGCATTACGGAGAGAATAAAGTCAGTCTTATTTGAGCAACCACTCGTTTCATTTCAAACCTTTCTTTCTTTTTTTTATCTTTCCTAGTTCGAACCGACGTAAGTGGTGCCGAAACCCGGGAAGTTAAAAATTTAATTTTGTAGTTGTTTTTTTTTCTTTTCTTCTTTTTTTTTTCACGTCGTGGAAATAAATTAAGGAAAGGATGCCGAACGGAGTAGGTCAACCGCCAGTACGTCAACCACCACCCTGTATGTGGGGAATGCAACCATCTGGGAAAAAATCAAGAAACTCTGGAGATTAGAAAAAATAGGCATCGACAGATCGTTTATTAGGTGTAAATACTTAGTCGAAACGGTGACGGACAAGGAGCAGCAGAGGAAGGTAACACTGGCACACCACCAGGGCAAGACCAACCATCGGGGTGAACAAGAGACGTTTCAAGCGTTGCGCAGAAGATATTCATATATAATCATTGGGAGATGCGAAGTGTGCGCGCGCACTAAGTACGATAGACGGCCACCTCAAGGATTACAGGAGGAAACCCCTACGGGAAACATACCATTGAAAATGTGCAAGTCGATACATTTACCTGGAGGGGGTTTAAGTGGATTACGATGATCGACCTCTTCAGCAAGGTAGCGATGACACATCAAGTACGAGATAAGTTGTCGGAGGCGGTTGTGGGGGCTCTACAAACGTGGGCCCAGTTCTACGGAGTGCCTGATCGCATAACGTCGGACGGAGGGAGGGAGTTCGACAACAGTACCGTACGTGAGGAGGTTAAACGTTTAGATATAGATTGGCACTTTAATACTCCGGGACATACAAAGGGCAGAGGAAATATCGAGAGGTTGCACAGCACGTTAAGCGACCACCTACGTATTTATCAAGGGGAGCAGGGATTGGAAGGGGATGTAGCTATGAAAAGAGCAGTAGCGGCCTATAACCATTCAATCCACTCCGTTACAGGGTTTTCTCCGGTCGAGGTATTGTTTGGAGTAAATATACGTCGACGGGATTGGATGGAAACACTCACGGACGAAGCACAAGCTCAACGGATCACTTGTAACAGGGCAGAGATAAAGAAAGTATGGGAAAAAACGAGAGGGAAAATAGAGCGGGAAATACGGAAAAGGGTGGAGAAGGCCAATCTGAACCTCAAGGACAGAATGGGGGACTTGAAGATAGGGATGACAGTCTATCGTAGGGTAGGTTCTAATAGGGGGAAAGAACTGGCACGCTACGACGGACCATTCAAAGTGATTGTACTTCGCGAACACAATCTTTGTACCATTCAGAGTCTGAACGATCCTAGGAAACGGAGGACCGTTCACATAGAACAGTTGAAACTCCCGATAGAACTGGGTCAGTCGTAAATAAGTGGTATATCCTCTTTTCTGTCTCCTACTAGCTGTGGAAGGACGGTGGAAGGTTTATTTCATTTGTAGCTCTTTTATTGCAGGAAAATGTTTAATTTTATTTATTCTGTGCTATGGCTGTATGGGAACGCCAAGGAAGATTATTTTGTTTTGTTTTGTTATGTATTATGTTTTGTTATGTATTATATCACTAACCCTGCGTTAGTTTATGAGAAGTGTTCATAAACTGCCGGGGGGGGGGGAGTTATGGTTAGATGTAAGTTTATATAAGAGTTAATCCTAGTCAATAGTTGTAAACAAACCGTAATGCTATATATATAGCATTACGGAGAGAATAAAGTCAGTCTTATTTGAGCAACCACGCGTTTCATTTCAAACCTTTCTTTCTTTTTTTTATCTTTCCTAGTTCGAACTATATATATATATAAGATAAGGACAGGAGTCGGGCAGTATCAGCCTTAATACCTTCCTGGTATGTAAACAAAGTTCTGAAATGTATATAAGAAGGATTACTTCACAAATAAAGGAGGATTGTTTCTGAAGCCGTGTAAGTCATTTATAAACCTTTTCTCCTTTTTTTTTATCGTTCTATTTCACAGTCGCATAAGTGGTGCCGAAACCCGGGACACTGTTATTACCCAGTAAGTAGTGAACTATTTTTTTTTTCTCTTTCTTTCTCAAGCAGTGAAATAGAATTAAAATGGCGACAGACGGAATTCCTAACCCGGGAATATCAATTGCACCGGAAGTTCTTCAGGTTCCTGAAATTCCGCAGATTCAAGAAATCCCTCCGCTACCAAGGGACACATTGGCGGAAGCACACGCCAATGCTTTGGAGTGGATGAAAGTAAGAGCAGCGACCACTCAGGATCTAAGGAGGGCTATAGCGGACTTGGAACGCTTCGGTGGAGAGGTAGGCGAACTTAATCATTTCGTGAAAGGTGGAGACCGTCTCATTTCCAGAATAGAGGCAAAGGTGGCCGAAAATTTGGTGAACTTGGGAGATGCCGAAGCATTGAAAGCAGCCTTGGTATGTAGAGTACGGAGAAGTGTTCTTAACCAGATACAGGCAGACGAAGATACATCATGGCCGGTGATCAAGCAGAGGTTGAAGAAGGCTTTTGGGGGAGGCCGATGGACTCCAGAAGAGGACATCTTCCAGATGTTCAGGGAACGACGGTCGCTACGACAGACAAGCGGACAGTATGCCGGAGTACTATTGGCAAAGTACAACCACATCACGGAGAAGATGCGCGAAATGATGAGCGCAGGCGAAGTAGGAGCCAGGATGGAGTTTCTGTCAACTATCCTTAAGGTTCAACTGGCCAAGGAAACTGGAAAGAGGGACGGCTTACCAAGAGAACGGTCGTTCCTAAAGTGTGCCCAGGAGATGGTCGACTTTAGCGCGAGGGAGGAAGAAAATAGGATGGAGATAGAGGAAGCTGGATGGAACCGAGTGAACAAGAGACGCTTCAGGGCCGCACCGATAGGTTGGAAGAAAAGGGAACCCGGATACGGAAACAGAGGAAGGACCACAACAGGAGAAAGAAAACCAGGAACACCCAAAATGGACCTCGTAAGGAAGAAAGGAAGTGTCATGGCTGTGGAAGGACGGGACACTTAGTGGCACATTGTCCCCGCACTAAGTTTTTCGAATGCGGGACAGAAGGGCACATTGCAAGGCAATGTCCGTACCTGTTCAGAAGGAGGGAAACAACACAAGAGGAGCCGATTTTCAAGGAGGAGGAGGAGTTCACCCGGATGCCGTTCGGACTAAAGAATGCTCCGATAACCTTTCAGCGCTTAATGGATGAATTCTTGAGGGGCTTGGATGAAACCGTATGTCAGGTCTATATGAACGATTTGCTGGTATTTAGCAATACGGAAGTGGATCACGTAGAACACCTGCCAAACGTACTCGAGAGGTTGCGCCGTTTTGGACTAAAATTATCCAGAGAAAAATCATTACTAGGACAATAGCGGATTAATTTTTTAGGCCACACAATTTCGAAGGACGGGGTTAGGCCGGACGCGGAGATAGTAGAGGCTATTAGGCGAATGGCGGTTAAAGGAATCAGGAGGCTTCTCGGGACGCTTAATTATTACAGAAGGTTCGTGCCGGAAATAGCAGAGTATCTGGTCCCGATCAATAATCTACTGAAAAAGGGAGCTAAGATAATCGTAACACCAGTAATGGAGCAGAACATCAGCAAGTGTATGGACCGTTTACAAACAGAACCGGTACTAGCGTTTCCGGACTTCAGTAAGTAGTTCACTGTTACCACGGATGCTAGCGAGTATGCACTGGGGGCAGAACTGTCGCAGGATGGAGTAGGAGAAGATTGGCCCGGAGCATACGCGAGTAGACGTCTTACCGATACTGAGACGAGATATTGGAGAGGGAGTTGCTCGCGATAGTGTGGGCTATCGATCATTTTCGATCTTACGTTTTTGGAAAAAAGTTCCGGGTCCACACCGATCACAGGCCCTTTCAATAGGTGGGGAAATTAAAAGAATCCTCCGCAAGGGTCGCGCGATGGAAGGAATTTCTCGGCCAATATAATATTGAAATAGTTTATAAGCCAGGAAAGGAAAATGTAGTGGCAGATTGGCTATCGAGAGCCATAATGGTTAATGCTGTCGAGGAGGACAGTGGTGGACCATCACGTGATGTTCGACAATTCTTAAGTGAATGGACACCGGAAAGAGAAGGAGAGGACGGTGCGAGAGACGTACGGCAGGGAGAGGAGTCCCCAGAAGATGAGAGCTCGACGGAGGAGAGGCCAGCAGAGATGGAAGAAATCGACGAGATCATCAATGACAAGCGTCACTAGGTCATCTGGAAGACTAGGACAGCGGGTACGATGAAAATAGACTACAACAGCTACGGTAGAAGCAAATTTCACACAATCTGGTCGCAACCAGGGGTGCGTGAAGATCAAGTCTGCAGGGCGCTGAAGGATGCATCGGAACCAGGGAGGACGAATCATCTCTATGTGGGGAACGCCGCAATATGGGAAAAAAATTAGGAGGATTTGGAGGTTCGAGAAAATCGGAATAGACAGAATGTTTGTCATATGCAAATATATGGTGGAGACAATAACGGACGAGGAACGACAAAAGGAAGTGACACTTGAGTATCACCAGGGGAAAACAAACCATAGGGGAGTGAACGAGACCTTACAGGCACTACGCAGAAAGTACTTTTGGTGGGGAATGAGGAAGACCATCCAGGAAACGATAGGAACGTGTGAGGTGTGTATGCGCCCGAAATCACACCCCTGACACTCCCCTCAGGGAAGACAAACAAGGGAAGAGACACCCACGGGAGATGCACCATTACAATATCTCCAGATCGACACTTTCACATGGAGAGGGTATAAGTGGGTAACCATAATCGATATCTTTAGCAAACTTCCTATCGGGTACCAAATATTGGAGAAATCGTCCGATGCAGTTTTAGAAGCTATTCAAACATGGATGCAATTTTACAGGGTACCTGAGAGAGTCTCTTCTGATGGAGGAAGGGAATTTGACAATGGCGCAATGAGGGAGGAGGTAAAACGCTTGGAGATAAACTGGCATTTCAATACACCAGGACACACCCCAAAAGCAGAGGTAGCATCGAGCGGCTGCATAGTACCCTGAGCGACCATATACGCGTGTATCAGGGAGAAAAAGGATTGGAGCCCGACGTGGCTATGAAAAAGGCGATAATAGCATATAACCATTCTATTCATTCTGTCACTGGGTTCTCGCCCTTCGAAGTACTGTTTGGGATATGGGGACGAAGACGAGATTGCGCTGAAACGGCGACTAACGACCAAGTGGCGAAACAAATAAGTAGTAATAGGGTGTAATTAAGGAGGACGTGGGATACAGTACGAGGAAAAATAGAGAGGGAAAAGAGGAAGAGGGTAGGTAGAGAGAATTTAAGATTTCGCTATCAAATGGGGGATTTGAAAATCGGAACTACCGTGTACCGGAGAAGAGGAACAAATCGAGGGAAGGAATTGACGCGATACGAGGGCCCATTCAGGGTAGTTGCCATCAGGGAACATAATTTATTAACCATCGAGAGTATAAAGGAGCCCAAAAAGAAACGCACAGTTCATATCGAACAATTGAAACTTCCGTTTGTAGAGGCAGAAAAAGAATAGATGAACCGTGGTGCCCTCTTTTATGCACACAGAAAATATATTTTTTTTTTGTTGTTTGATGTAAAAATAGTTTGTATATAGGAAAAAGAAAAAGTTCTGTTGTTTTTTTCTATTGTATGTTTTTAAAAATCCTGTTTTTGTGCTGTTGTATATTTTGCTCTGTAGTTTTAAGTGAATAGAAGTATATTTGTTTTACTCATAGAGTAGTGTCTCTGTTGTAAACATAATGCAGGAGGACTCCTGAGTTTGTTGTATTACTATTATCATGATATTTTTTTTATTTTATTATTATTGTATTAAGTGTAAAGGAAACGAGGTGGTGAGGCTGATACAGTTCACTTCGCTCGAGAATTAAAAGTTTTCGAAATGCTTTCCGTAAACTGGTGGGGGGGGGGGAGATAAGGACAGGAGTCGGGCAGTATCAGCCTTAATACCTTCTTGGTATGTAAACAAAGCCGTGTGAGTTCTTTATCAACCTTTTCTCCTTTTTTTTTTATCGTTCTATTTCACAGTCGCATAAGTTGTATTTATATATATATATATATATATATATATATATATATTATATATATATATATATATATATATATATATATATATATATATATATATATATATATATAAGTTAAGATACGGAGCTGCACAGTATTAGCGTTAATACCAAACGCACCGATGTAAACATGATCAAACTGTATATATAGAGGATTAGAAGCAACAATAAACCGGTATTGATTTCGACTTCATGCGTTTCATTTCGTGAACCTTTTTCCTCTTTTTTTTATTGTTTCAAGTCTGAGACACGTAACTGGTGCCGAAACCCGGGACATTGAGAGGGAGGGGAACGTTTTTTTTTTCGATCAGGAAAAAATTTTCACGAGGATGCCTGAATTTGAACTGAGACAGCGGGTAGCCGCTTCGCAGGACCTGAGGGAGGCGGTATCCGATCTCAAGCGCTTCACAGGAGAAACAGGTCAATTAAACCATTTTCTCAAAGGTGGAGATCGAGTTATGACATGAATAAATGCGAAGATAGATGAAAACCTCGTCAATGCTGGAGACATGGAGGCCCTTTAGGCGGCTCTCGTATGCAGGGTAAAGAGGAGTATCTTGAACCATATCCAAGCGGACGAAGAGACAACGTGGGAAACCGTCAAGGAAAGGCTGACGAAGGCATACGGAGGCGGTTGGTGGACCACAGAGGAAGATATTTTTCAAATGTTTCGAAAGACGAAGTCTGTAAGGCAATCGAACGGACAGTATGCTGGTACACACTTGGCTCACTATAACCTCATTACGGAGAAGATGAGGGAAACTGCGAGTGCTCCGGAAGTAGAAGCCAAGATGGCCTTCTTGTCTACCATATTAAAGGTGCAACTAGTGAAAGAGACCGGAAGGAAGGATGGTTTACCCAGGGAGAGATCGTTTATCGAATGTGCCCAGGAGATGGTAGATTCCAGCGCCAGAGAGGAGGAAACCCGAGTAGAAACTGAGGAACCGAGGTGGAATAGAGTATTCTATAGAAAGCCTAGGAGTACACCAACTGGGTGGAAAAAGGAGGGAGTCTGCGTATAACGGTAGGGAGAAACAGATAGGAGACGAGCGAAGACCAGGGAAAGACAGGATAAGAACGAGCCAAAGGAAAGAAGACAGGATATGTCATGGCTGTGGGAATAGCGAACACCTGGTGGCATAATGTCCCCGAACGAAATGTTTTGAGTGTGGGACAGAAGGACACATTGCGGGGCAGTGTCCATATATGTATTCGAGAAAAGACTCGCAACGCGGAGAGGCGATGGAAATAAATGCTCAGATGTTGAGGAGAAGAAATATGCAGTCGAGGAGGAGTGACTCATCGAGAGACTCTACGGAAGAATCAGCAGCAACCACTGAGACAGAAGAGGACCTGGACGAACCAACGGGCAGGGAGAATGAGAGGAGCAGAGAGGGGCGGAGGAGCAGTGGAAGAAGAAGACGTCGTCGAGTTGAGGAGAGGAACTGAGGAGAGGGTCAGTCGAGGGGTGACCGCACGTTAGTTAATCACAATATCAGAGGTGAAAGCTGCTGGTTGCCTATAATAGAGGTGAGAGGAGTGCGGTGCTTGGTGGACACCGGGAGCTCCAACACGATCATGACTCGTAGAGCATTGGAAAAGCTGTATAGCGGAGAGAGGACACTCCAACTACAGGTATGTAACTACAAATTAATCTCCCTGGGTGGGCCGTGTAGAGTAGAGGGGGAAGTAGAGATAGGATTATGGAGATGGGCGGCCAAGAGAGGTAACCTTAGGTTGCATGTGGTAGGAGAAATGGCCCGGGAATACCAAGTGATTATAGGGTGCGATATGTTGGGGAAGATGGGTACGCGAATCTCGAATAAAGGCGAAACGGGGAAAGTAGAAATAGGGAAAATTAAGTATACGAGCAGAGCGATAATAAAGAAAGAGGACTGTAGAGCGCGTATAGGAGCGATATGTCGAGCTGAGGATTGGAGATCAGCCGTGAACAGGGAGTTTGAAGATATTTTCTTTAAGGAAGGGGACACATTGGGCGCGACGGGAAGGACAATACACGAAATTCCGCTGAAACATGAGAAGGTGAGATATGTGAAAGGGAGGAGATATCCACAAGCTCATCGCCAACCCATCAGGGAAGAACTACGAAGCTTGAAAGAGCAGAGAACAATTTTGGACAGCACATCACCGTATAACAGTCCACTATGGGCGGTATCAACAAATTAAAATGCACCTGAGAGACCAGGTGAAGACAGCGTTCACTTTCGAGAGAGGGCATTACGAATTTACGAGAATGCCATTTGGACTCAAAAATGCCCCTATAACATTCCAGAGGCTAATGGACGAATTTCCTTTTTTTTTTTTTTTAAATCCATTTATTGGATAATAATACAATCAGCCACTGCTGGAGAGCTATAAGTATTAGGGCTAAGAGTTCTCATTCATACAATATATACACATAATAGAGAAATAAATATAAATATAAAAAGTAAATAAATAGTACCGATGAATAAAGTAAATAAAAGAAAAAAAAGTAAACAAATAACATAAAATAGAAACTTCTAAACACAATCATACCTATATACAATATATACATTCGCCCAAGAATCTCCGAGCCAGGCTTTTTCCCCACATGTGGAAGGCAAAGCAAGACTCCAGGAGATCCCAGTGCCACTTTTCCAGCCGCATCACTAGTATTAGAAGCCAGTGGAGACTGAAAGAGGGCACTAGAGCCACAGACGCTCAGGACATGAGTGAAGATGCTGGCCATTGCCAGGACTCCAGAAGCATATTTACAAGAGATCTCTGGGCCACTGCCGTTTTAACCTTTGTGGAGGATTGTAGGGATGAAGGGAGCTGGATAGGGATTGAGCTAGAGGATTTGGATGATGGATAAGGTTCTGGTGTAGGTTTGAGAATCTGGATGGGATGATGTCGAGGACAAATGGGATGTTAAGGTCATGGTGTAGGGTCTTGTTTGTGACATAATATGGGGCATTAACTATTGTTCTGAGTACTTTGGACTGGAAAGATTGGATGCGTTTGATATTCGAATGTTTAGCAGTTCCTCACAGTTCAAGTCCGTAGGTCCAGATAGGTTTCAGTATGGTCTTGTAGATTAAAAGTTTCTTTTCAATCGAAAGATGGGATGTCCTACTTAGTAATTTATACAGCTGGCCTTATCGTCGGTTAAGTTCTTGTCTTTTAAGTCTGGTATGTGGGTTCCAAGTTAGTCTTTTGTCAAGAAGGAAGCCAAGGTAACGGACTGTGTCTGAGTAGGGAAGTGGAATTGAATTAAAAAGGATTGGCGGACAGGATCTGCGTCGCAGGGTAAAAGTGATATGTTTGCATTTTGATTCATTGATTTTGATGCGCCAGTTGTTGCACCACTGCTCAATCAAGGAGAGGTGATATTGTAGGTTTAGAGATGCTATTTGAGGATCTGAGTGGGAGGATAGAATGGCAGTATCATCAGCAAATGTAGCTAGAAATGTATGGGGATTTGAAGGGATATCGGAAGTGAAGAGGATGTAGAGAACTGGGCCCAAGACACTGCCTTGTGGAACACCAGCCTCAACTGGATAGTAAGTGGAGAATTCGGTGTCACAACGGACTTGAAAGGAACGATTTGAGAGTTACTATTTGAGGACTAGGTATAAGGATTGGGGTAAATAGGTTTTGAGCTTGAAAAGCAAGCCATCGTGCCACACCCGGTCGAAAGCTTGCGCTACGTCCAGAAAGGCACCAGTGCAATAATACTTGTTTTCAAGTGCAGAGGATATATGGTCCACAACACGAAGGCCTTGTTGGACACTGGAATGTTTTGAGCGGAATCCAAACTGATGAGAAGGGATGTTGTGGGATTCGATTATGGGTAGGATGCGTTTGAGAAGGATTTTCTCAAAGATTTTTGAGAGGATCGAGAGTAAGCTTATCGGTCTATAGGATGATGTGTTATTAACAGGTTTACCTGGTTTTGGAAACAGGATGATTATGGAGTGTTTCCACACCAAAGGAAAGTTTGTGGTACGAATGATGCAGTTGTATAGATAGGTAAGGAATATGATTGCTTTTTTGGGAAGTTGTCTGAGAATTTGTGAAGTGAGGAGATCATATCCAGGGGATTTTCGGGGTTTTAATTTGTTTATAAGGAATTTGACCTCAAAAGGGGTTAACAGGTTTTGGAGGTAGAGAGAGAGGAATTGGTGAAGAGAGGAATTCTTCAACTTCAGCTGTGTGAGTGGGATGGAGTTCGGGATGAGGGGTGAATGTGTAGGATAGATGTTTAGCAAACTCTTCTGCTCTATTCGCATCTGACGAAGCCCAGGAACCGTCATCACGGCGAAGTGGATGGGAAATGAACTGGAATTTAAGGATTTTTTTGGTGACATTCCAGAGGTAGTTATAACTAGCTGATAATGAGGAGAGGTAGGAATTGTAGGATTGGGTTCTAAAGGTATCCAGTTTCTTTTTTACCTGTTTGGAATAATAATTATATGATATCCGGTCATCAGGATGCCTGGTTCTTTGCCAAAGGGTCCTAGAGCAACATTTCCTATGGATAAGGTCCAGTAGGTCTTGAGGTAAAGGATTTATGTTGTGGTATTTTTTGGGACGATCAGGTGAGGATGCAGCCCAAGCTGCTTCCTGGATCAGGGTAGTGAAGGAATGCACTGCATCGTCGAGGTCTTCAGGTGTTTTTAAGGAAACTCTGAGGTCTATATTATCTTCCAGTATTGACCTTTCTGACGGAAAATGTTCCAGTTAACTGGCCGCCTGATAAATGAAGGTGGGGATGATTTGGGAATGGGAGATGTGGAAACGGTTAGGACTAGAGGACTATGGTCTGAGGAAAGATCATCAAACCTTGAAATGGAGGAGTGCAGTGATCCTAGACCTTTGTGTAGGAAAAAGTCTAAAAGGTCGGGATTGCGGTTGGGATCAGTTGGCCAGTATGTGGGAGTATTAGGTGAAAGGATGTTACTGCGATGGGAATTAAGTGCAGATAGCAATGTTCGCCCTCGGGAATTTGTGGATCTGGCTCCCCATTGCTGGTGTTTTGCATTTAGATCTGCACCTAGGAGGAAGTGGTGTCCTAAGGAATTCAGGAAGGAAATTATTTGGGATTCGGAAATGGGTGTTTTAGGCGGGGAATATGCCGCAACTAGTATTATTGGGTAAAGGGGTGTTTGGATTATTACAGCTGTGGATTGTAGGAAATTATGGCTTAGTAAGGGAAACAAATGATGGGAAACGGATCGATGGATAATTATGGCAGTGCCACCATGTGCTGTTCCATCAGGATGGTTGGTTCGATAAATATTGTAGCCGGGCAAGTTGATTTGTCGTTTGTTGGTTAGTCGAGTTTCAGTTATTAGTGCTATGTCGATGTTTTTGTCATGTAATAAGATTGTCAGTTCGTTGATGTGGTTCCGAATACCATTCGCATTCCAAAAGAAGAATGGAGAGGAATTTGGTTGAGGACATTTATGGATTTCTTTGCAGTGGAATGAGGTTGGATATAACATTGGTAAGTAGCGAAATAAGAGGGGTAATGAGAGATCTAAATTCGGAAAGGAAAGATGTCAGTAGGCTTGTGAGGTCAGTGGAATTGGAAGGAGGAGGAATGAATGTATGAGTATTTAACCTACGTTCGGGGATGGAGGGATATGGGTCTTGAGGTTGATGTGTGAATTCTTGAGGTTTAGGTTTTTGTGGCAGGGCCTGAGATTGAGAGTTTACATTGTCTCCTTTGAACATCTGTGCATAGGACACTCTTCCGTTCACTATTCTAGAGGGTTGTCTTGGTGGCCTGGATGTCCCTTCTTCTCTAGGCGTTGCTTACATTTGCATACTGCAGGTGAAGTTCTAGACTTCCTACAGTCCTCTGTTTTGTGTTGCTCACCACACCTCACACATCTAGGAATGTGATGACAATACCGTTTCGCATGGCCATAAGCCTGGCAGTTGTGGCATTGAACGATGTCGCGCTTGCTGTAGGGGTTTTCTACAACAACACTTGTATAATAAAGGCGTGTGACCTTGTAGATGTTTTCGACATCGTGTGTTCGGTCAAGGTCAACGAAGAATAGTGGAAGAGGTATTTTATTTTTTATTCCAGGCTGTTCTTTATCCTCCTTGAATATGTTCACTATCTGGTGAACATGGAATCCCATACCCATGAGCTCTTCTTTTATAGCATCTGTTGGCGTAGATGGGTGCAGTCTTCTGATAACGACCCTGAGCGCCCTCTCTTGACGCAGTTGATACGTGTGGTAATCAGCCTTGGTGTCAGATAAATATTTTATCATTTTTCTGTAAGTTTCTGGAGTGTCGGGCATTACTTTAGTGTCTTTGGTGCGGCTTTGGCATAAATATTTTCCTGAACCTACTAGATTATTCAATTGATGACACATCAATTGAAAATTTTTAATATTTCTAACAAATATTGGTGGGGGTTTAGGTTCTCTGGGGGTTGATGCTGCTTCCATTTGTTCGTTATTTATATTTGAAAGCACTTCAAATGGATTCGAAGTGAAAAACGGCGATTCTTCGCCCATAGCTTGAGTTGTCTCATAATTGTTAGGTTGTTGTGAGGAGCCAGGTTGGGGTTCAACTTCTTCTATGGAGCTCCCTGGTGTGGCTGGTGTAGTGTTTCTTTTTGAATGCCTTGTCTTTTTTTTAATGGGAAAACTAATTGTAGTATCGAGGCTCCTGGACCTAGTGTTTTTGCCCTTACTCGACATTAGCATGTGATAATATCGCATTTCATATTAATTTTTTAAAAGAAAAATTTATAAAAGTGAGGCGATGAAAAAAAAAATATTTTTATTGAAGACGAAAATATAGACGCGCGCTTAGAGAGCGCAGGTCTGCTTCCGACGAAGGGCTCCAGCCCACTAGTCAGATTAACGATGTGTATTATGGCTGGCCGTTATCTAACTAACCTAAGGTCTATTTACACTGTTCACTCTTGTGTTGTAAATAAGTGATTACTCACCTTATTTTTTTGTCCAGTATCAAACGTAATTGTTAATGTAACTGATAACACTAATTGTTCACATTAAGCTTGTATACTGCCACTGATAATTGAAATTTTTTAAGAGACGACCTGACGTATGTTTAACTAGGGCTAACGCATGCGCAGAACTAACCGGACGAATTTCTAAGAGGGATTGATGAAGCGGTGTGTCAGATTTATATGGATGACTTGTTAGTGTTCAGTAAAACAGAGGCAGAGCATGTGGAGCATCTACGGATTGTATTTGAAAGAATGAGGCAATTTGGGCTGAAATTTTCTAATGAGAAGTCTCTGTTAGGACAAGACCAGATAAATTTTTTAGTTCACCCGATCTCAAAGGATTGAGTCAAACTCGATGTACAAAAAGTAGAAGCGATTACGAAGATGTAAAAGGGATCAGGAGGTTGTTATGTACTCTGAATTATTATCGAAGGTTTGTGCCCGAAATGGCAGAATATCTGGTGCTCCTTAATAATTTACTGAAGAAAGGTAGTAAGGTGATAGGACAATAATAATGTAGGACAATATTCGGAAATGTATGGCGTCGCTGCAGGAGGAGCCAGTATTAGCGTTTCCGGATTTTGCAAAGTTATTTACTATTACAACGGATGCTAGCGAATACGCTTTAGGGGCTGTGTTATCCTAGGAAGGAAATGGGGGGGGGGGGTTATCGCCCAGTAGCATATGCCAGCAGGCGCCTTACAGACGCTGAGTCTAGATATAGTGCACTATAAAGGGAATTGTATGGGCTATCGACCACTTCAGACCGTATGTTTTTGGGAAGAAATTCCGCGCGCATACCGACCATAGATCCCTACAACGGGTAGGCAAGCTAAAAGAGTCCTCGGCGAGATTCACACGCTGGAAGGAATTCCTCAACCAGTATAATATGGATATCGTCTATTAACCTGGAAAAGAGAATGTAGTGGTGGATTGGCTATCAAGAGCACAAACGGTAAATATCATAGAAGAAGCCACAGGAGAATCTTCGAGAGACGTGAGACAATTGCTGAGGGAATGGACGCCAGAGGAAGAGGGTGGACAAGCGGTAGAAGAGGATGAGGATGGAGATGATGCCCAGGAAGAGGGGAGCCCAGTGGGAGAGAGGTCAGCAGAAATGGAAGAGCTGGAGGAGATTATCAACGACAAAAACCGCCAGATCATCTGGAAGACCAGGACGTCGAGTCTAATGAAAGTGCAGTACAGCAAGTACGGGAACAGCCAAATAATTACCATTTGGTCACAGCTAGGAGCCAATCAAGACCAGATTTGCAGAGCTCTGAAGGACGCTTCCAAACCATGGAAAGTTCATACGTAGGGAACGAGACAATTTGGGAGAAGATAAAGAGAATATGCCGGTCCGAACGGATAGGTATAAAGGTAAAGGATATAACACGGGGATTAAAAATCAGATCCATTGTTTATCGCAAGTTGGACTCTAATAGGGGAAGGAGCTACAGTGATATGAGGGTCCATTCAGGGTGATAATCATTAAGGAACACAATGTTGTTACGATTGAGAGTATCAAAGAACCGAAGAAAAGAAGGACGGTTCACATAGAGCAGTTAAAATTAGAAGTGAGGTAGCCTGATTTACAGCATAGATGAAGGGATTCGAGATATGAGGAGCGGTTAAGTGAGGTGTGAGGTTCAATGATAGTCCAATTTTCGTCTATTATAGTAAGGGCCTTGTCTATGGGTACGTTATAAACATTCAACGTCAAAGGAGCAAAGAATGATATTGTCTGGAATCAGTTTTGTACATCATAAGGGTTGTTGTGGCTTGTTTACTACTTACTTACTGTGGTTGTGGGTTGTTTACTATTCCAGACAATTTCGTTCTTTGCTCCTTTGACGTTGAAAGTTTATTTACGAACGTACCCATAGACAAGGCACTTACTATAATAGACGAAAATTGGACTACCATTGAACCTCACACCTCACTTAACCGCTCCTCATATCTCGAATCCCTTCATCTATGCTGTAAATCAGGCTGCCTCACTTTCCAAGGACAATTTTTTAACCAAATGTCCGGGCTGGCAATGGGTAACCCCCTCGCTCCCGACATCTGCAACATCGTTCTCAATGATCTTCTAGACTGCATTATCCCTCTTTACCCAGACGATATCATCTTTATTCGAAAATAAGTAGACGACCTACTAATCATCAATCCAAATAAAATTCCCGATATCCTACAAATTTTAACTCTTACTACCCCCGCCTATATTTTACAGTACAACGCGAACTCAATAATTCTCTCCCTTTTCTTGACCTTCTAATCATTAAAAATCCCAACAACACTATATCCACAGACTGGTTCACTAAACCAACTTACACTGGCAGACTTCTAAATTTCCAATCTAAACATCCCTACCACCAAAAAATTAACGTTTCAAAAAATCTCATCCACCGTAGTCACTCCCTCTCTGATCCCCAATTTCATGTTACCAATATCTAACGCATAAAACAGATCCTGTCAACAATAATTTTCCTCTCCATGTCATTAACAAACTTATAACAGACCACAATAATCGCTCTTCCTTTATCTCGACTTCCATTAATTCTCCAAAACCCATTTCAGCCCCTATATACAGATCTCTACCTTATATTCCTAACCTTTCGGACAACATCTACAAAGTTTTCCGATCTACTAACCTTAGCTTACGACTTGCATTCAAATCTCACAACACACTCTCTAAATTATACACATCCCTAAAAGATCCTGTTCCTCTCTCACACCGCTCTCATATCGTTTACAGTATTCCGTGTTCTACCCCCAATTGTTTTTCATCCTATATTGGTGAAACCAAAAATACCCTAAAAGACCGCATCTCCCAACATAAATATTCTGTATCCTCTCGTAATTTTACCGCCTCCAAATTATCCGAACATCCTCTCTCGTTCAATCATACATTTGATTTCGACAAAACATCCATCCTTGCAACAGTTCCCAACCATGACAAACGAATTATTTCTGAAACCCTCCACATCCAGCTTCAGCCAAAGACAGTGAATCTAAAAACAGACAAGCAGAACTTATGTTTAGCCTACTCCCAAATTCTGAATTTATTAAAACATCCATAGTTATATTCCTTTTCTTTTTGCTGACAACTTCCTTATATACTGGCAGTAGGGTAGAAATGCCGGTTCTACTCCCAGAATTTGGGGAGCACTTTTGGACTGTGGACCCTGGGCTATTCTTATCTTAACCACCTGTACACCACGTGACCAATATAATTTATTTTGATTGATCTTAATCCTTAATCCTAATCCTTAATCCTAATTTGTATTTTTTCATTTTCAAGTTCGACAGGTCCGGACCTGTCTCAACTGGTCACATCTTGTCTACGTCTCAGTAAATATAAAGTGTAACGACATAAATATAGACATACATTGTGACATATCATGTCTGAACTAGTCCCATCTTGTCTACCTCAGGTAAATATAAAGTGTAACGACATAAATATATATTATTGCAAACGAATATAAATTATAACAATGAAATATACACATATATTATTACAAAATGAATATATACATATATGGTAACGACAAAAATATATATATTATTACAAAGGAATATAAATATAAATTGTATTGATGAAAATATTTATTATTGCAAACGAATATAAATTATAACGATGAAATATACACATATATTATTACAAAGGAATATATACAGATATAGTTAGTAACGAAGAAAATATATATTATTACAAAAGGAATATATACATATATGACACCGATGAAATATACACATATATTATTACAAAGGAATATATACAGATATAGTTAGTAACGAAGAAAATATATATGACAACGATGAAATATATATATTATTACAAAATGAATATAAACATAAATTGTAACGACGAAAATATTTATTATTACAAAAGGAATATAAATTATAACAATGAAATATATACATATATTCTAATAATTTTACGATAATATGTCATAAAATTAACAACAACGTCATCACCCATCCCCTCCCCCCTCTTCTTCTCATCAACTTTTATATATTATTTTTTCATAAATATCAAAACTTATTTAATAATCTAAGAATATACATCTCCAATATCACGAATATTGTAATAAATCGAAATTCGATTAATCAATCTTAAAACTAATATCATTTTCGAATTTTACAAATATAATAACCTAATAGTAGACTCTAATATCGAAAAAAAAAATCATAAAGTTAATATACGTAATATTATTTTCATAACATATGTTATATAGAAGGCCGGGAGAGAGTACAGCTGCGTTAGGCGACAAGTCTCTTCACGTTTGAACATGCATAGGCATGTAGGGGGACAAGGTCCACTGCGAAGGAAGCGGTAGGGTCGGAAGAGAGTGGTGGGGGAAACCATCAGCCAATCAGATTCGAGGATTCTCGTCACGTGACCCTAGGTTGATATAATTTGTTTTTCATACCCCTCTTGGTTTGTCAAAAAACATGTTTTGACATAAGCCTCCTCACCACGTCAAGGTGGGGGTATTTCGAGGAGGTTTTTTTTTTTTTTTGTTTTTACATATTTTCAAACACACATACATTGGTTTACGAGTAAATCAATACTACGCCAGTGACCAAATCAAACACATACACATACATGCACACATTGGTTTACGAGTAAATCAATACTACGCCAGTGACCAAAATGCAAAAACAAA
Source organism: Nezara viridula (assembly GCA_928085145.1). Taxonomy (NCBI): domain Eukaryota; kingdom Metazoa; phylum Arthropoda; class Insecta; order Hemiptera; family Pentatomidae; genus Nezara; species Nezara viridula. Next base: position 206,114,222 of record OV725078.1, read on the forward strand.
AAAAATTAAATAAAATAGAAATTAACTAACTTCTTCAAAACAGAAAATTTATTCCAACAAAAGAAAAAAAATTATATGAAATCCACTTCATATCTACCATTGATTAGTCCTCTGTAAATTATGTTTATTCTTTTTTCACAGTAATTGTATTCGTTTAACTTTTCGTCAGTTAAGACTTCTGTAAATCTTTTAGGCATGAAAACACAGTGTGGATGAATATCATAAATGTCGGTAGGACCGTGATATTTCAGTTGTGCAATAACAGCAACACCATATATCGTGATGATTCTTTTAAATTTCACGACTTCATAAGTGAAATCTACCTTCATGTCTGATATCCGTCCTATACCTTCACCTTTTCGATTGACGTCGTTGAGGAGAGTAGCGAGACTAGCCATGTTAACTGCTTGAGCTTCGACTACACAATGACTGAAGAGGAGCTCTGTGTAACCTCCCTTTGCTCAGTAAAACAAGTCTATACAAGAATAACTCATGCTTACACATGTCCGTATCCAAAATGAATGGTGGGGGAAACCATCAGCCAATCAGATTCGAGGATTCTCGTCACGTGACCCTAAGGTTGATATAATTTGTTTCATACCCCTCTTGGTTCGTCAAAAAACATGTTTTGACATAAGCCTCCTCACCACGTCAAGGTGGGGGTATTTCGAGGAGGTGTTTTTTTTTTTTTGTTTTTACATATTTTCAAACACACATACATTGGTTTACGGGTAAATCAATACCTCGCCAGTGACCAAATCAAACACATACACATACATGCACACATTGGTTTACGGGTAAATCAATACCTCGCCAGTGACCAAATTATACATACTTTTGGTTTACGAGTAAATCAATACCTCGCCAGTGACCAAATCAAACACACACACACATACTTTTGGTTTACAGGTAAATCAATACCGTGCCAGTGACCAAAATGCAAAAACAAAAAAAAAATCTGTTGAAAATAAGAAATCAAATTAACATAGAATAAATAACAAATTGAAACATTTTTTTTTTTTATATTTTTATATATATATATTTTTTTTTATTATCAAATTATAGAAAAACTAAACAAAAGTTATAAAAATTTGAAAATCAAATCGTAATTCGAATATACCCACTCTGCTAGTATATGCGAACGATAATATGAACACATTAATTTCAAGTCTCTATGAGTAATACATGGGACTATTTGTATACTTTGCATATTATCAATTCGAGGACATTTATATTCCTCAAGATTGATAATTTCACACGAGTGCAAAAATTGTAACAAAAATTCTTTTTTTTGCTGTCCTTTTACAAAAATATATTTATAATTTAAATCGATATTATGAAAAATCGATGATAAATTGTGATAGGGAACATCTCCTTCATCCCAACTTAGTAAATGATAATTTTTCGAAAGCCAGCGGTTCGTTTTCATGCTTTTAGCACTGGTAACAACCGGATGAGAAGGTGGTTTGAAAATCCAATTGCTGGCTGCATTATATTTTAAATCGAAAATCGATAATTCTTTAACTATATAATTATTTGCATCATCTACGAAGCATTGAAGTTCCACAACCGCACCGTTTGATGACATGATGAAAACTGAGAATAAATTACAATGAATCCCTTTATTATTACTTATACCCTTTTTCTTATAATACTCGTTAAAGGGTTGTACTCTACAACGTTATCGTGTATGATGAGGCAGAAAGCAGTTGTTTCAGGCGGAAAAGGTTTGGAAGAATCGAATTCTAACCTCACATCGACCGGTCCGGACTTGATAGATTCCGATTGTTTAGAACAATCGATTACGATAACCGGTGCTTTTTCTTTAAAGTTTTTTAGGGAAAGGAGTGGCTCTGAAGGATATCTTCCAGGATAGTAAGAATTTTGAAAATTATTATACATGTGATATAGTATCGCGAATCGATTTTTATCGAAATCCACATTCAAATCGTCATAAGGGTACGATTTAGAATTTAAATATAGTTTTACGTTACTGATATTACAATGATCGAATTGGCTAGCATCCTTTTCAATTTTATTAATTCGATCAGATGAAAACGCTAATACGATGTATCTCGGTTTCTCCATCTGATTTGAAGTTTTTACCGCCCAAACTTGTCTCTGTGTAGAGGGCAAGAGGGGGTAAACAAACAATTCCCAGCTCCGGAATGCTACTGAAACGATTTTTTCCGACTTTAGTCGGCGTAAAAGAGTCAATCGTGTAAATTCGTTCACTGATACATAAGGCAATTTCCAACATAGCTTTGTTAATTCAATTTTTGCTTTCTCTGGATCGCCTATACGTTTAGATATGTAACTGTTTTCATCAGTCCGTGATCTCATGAGAATTAATTCTTGCTTAACATTAACAATAATTTTCTGATAGTCTTCCGCGAACCCTAGTAATTGTGATAAGGGGATACATAAGTTAAAATAACCATCATCAGAGACTAAGCTATCAAGTGAATCGGATATAGGGCAGCACCAACCGATATGTTCCATAGAGGATCCACCCATGAAGGAAACCATACCCTTTAGAGTACTAGTGATACCCGAATTACGGACTCTGTCTACTTCAACACCGCATAACTCATATCTGATTTCATCGAATAAATAGGCTAAAGCATTATTTGTTAATTTAGCCGATGTGGGTACCCCGCTACCATCCTCTTTTAAAAATCGTCCCTCGAAATAAAGAAAACTTTTAGATGGTAATGTGAAAATATCTTGATGCTGGACTAAGATTCTGATTTCATCACCTCGAAGTAGTTTTGTCGAAGCATATGGAAAATGGGAATGATATTCTATCGACTCGATTGAATCGGTAAATGCTACGGTCGAACCTAGATCTGTTATTTCTTCCATAGTACTTGATAACCTGCCAACCGAAGAAACTCAAAATTTTCTTTCGTTAGAGATGTTACTCCACCGAGGTTATTGAAACGAATGAGCTTTGTTTGTAATCCATCTCTTCTTTTATATACTTTTCCAAAGTCTAGCCCCATATTTTAAAATTAAAAAAGTAGCAACTGCGAAAAGTTTATATTTTTTTATTATTGAATAAATTATAATAATAAATTAGAGAGAAATAGTAAACATAAGTGTCCACAAATATAGGTTTCAGGATCTTGATATCTTTTACTAACGAAACTTATACGACAGTCTTTAAGATACTTGACCAAATCAGAAGGAGGACCTTTATTACCGGCGCTGTCGAAAAATTTCACATAATGACCATTTTTCATATAGCATACCCAATGTGTACCTTTACCCTTAGCACTATCTAGATTCAAAATGGCTCTCTCACGAAACCAAGGCTTGGATGGTAAGTTATCTCTTGCGAAAACACCACGGAAATGAGGGATCTTGTACTTTTTAGCCAAATTTATAAGATCGCTATCGCTTAAACTCATTTTTGGCATGGACCCTAACATCTGTTTTGCTTTTTCACTAAACGTTCCTCCAATTTTTTTTGGAGGGCGAATAACACGAATCTTCTTCTTTTCCTTTGTTTTAGCCATGACGATGTTAACAGTTCGATTGTCAGTAACAGAATGACTCAAAAGAGTGTTGTGTCGATCCTCCCACCCCCTCACTCTCTCTCTTTACCCCACCCCTCTAGACATTTATATTTTTTTTGCTTTCCCAGCTGTTATGCTTTGAATCGAAACCCAACCACTTTACAAAAACTTTATCACCTTTCCGTTTCAAAATTTTTTCTACCAAATATACGTTAGGATATTTCACTTTTTGGATTTCTTGCTCATAAAATCCACCAGCGATCGTTTGATTTGATGTATCCTTAAGCCAGTAGGTTACCGGAATGGTTTTCCTCACTTGATCGATCTTGAAGATTTCAGTCGACCACGAGGGCCGATATCCCTTGGTGAAATCGGCTTTATATTTTGAAATTCTCACAAAATCACCGACTTGATATTTTGGTGGTTTACGATTCGATAAAACATTTTCAAGTTTACAATAGACGTTATGAAGTAAATGTTTCTCAATTTGTTTACCTCTGACTGAAGACGGTTTCATCTTTATGGTTCTATGCTTTGTATTGTTATATCTTTTAACTAGATCTTCATATATCGTAATCCATTTATATGTTCCTTGGAGGCTAAATTGTTTCCAAATCTTATTTTTTATCGTTCTTATAAATCTTTCTACCATACAAGCTTTCATATTACTAAAAGTAGAGTAATGATTTATTTTGTTGGATTTCATTAATTTTTGAAAAAATGAATTGTAGAACTCTTTTCCTCGATCAGATTGTAAGTTACGTGGTTTTCTACCATCCTGGATTAGGATATTTTCAAAAGCTGACGTTACATCTTTTCCAGATTTCGACTTCAATGGAGATAGCCAGGCGAATTTAGAAAAACAATCGATTACAGCTAAAATATATTTATAACCTCTATTTTCTTTGGCATATGAACACACCTCGATTAAATCTACCATCCATAGGTCATCGATACCCTTCAGAATCACCCCTCTCCTGTGGAAGGACCGTCTAGCCGGTTTATGCAATTCTTCGACTACCTGTTTCTTGATATCCGACATGGCCGAGATCAGTCGAAACAATGACAATAACAACTCCTCCCCCTCCCCTCATCATGCCACTATTTATAATATTATACCCATCATTCGTAGACTTTTCTCAACCTTTAGAATTTCTTTTTCTGGTCCATGAGTCTGTAGTAAAAATCTCAATTTTTCAACCAGTTGATTAGGGTCCTGGTCTTTATCATAACCTTTCCCTTTGATTTTATCCTTCAGTGGAAAAAGCTTAGCGATTACTTTCCTATATTTTTTACTTCCTTTTTGAACATTGACCGATCCTGTGGAACTATAATTCATTCTATGAGCATTAGTTTTTGTTAATATTATTTTATAATTTTTTTTATCGTTTTCATCTACCCTATCCATATCGGGATCTTCTAAGAACAATAGCTGAGACAGCCCTGGAGTAATTTTGAACAGCGAGCCATCAACATCCAACCAATCATCCTTAATGGAAATAACCGTGTCACCGAGAGTAAAATTTTCACCGTTATAACAAATTCCATATACTTGATCCAAATCCTGGGTTTGATTTGTAGTAAATTTGAGTATATATTTATTAGCCTCTTTACCGATTTGGTCTAAGTAGCTAAAAACGGTTTCTACTCCTTGGGGTGTAGAAGCGTGTTCACTTATTTCTTCCAAAGGTGAAGAACTCTCATAAGTAGAGGATGAAGGGAAAATGTCCAAGACATTAGGTCTATGTCGAGATGCGGGAGTTGGTAAAGGTGTAGAGGACTCAAATTTGGGACGAGCCCCGATTGTTAAAGACACCTCTGTAGTAGGTGATAACTTTTGAGGTGATAAAGGTAAATTGGGTGTGAATGGATAAGAGTTTCTTCTTCTTTTTTAATATTTGATGGATTAGTAGAGAGGTGTGTTACTACCTGTTCTCGAAAACTATCTCCGACGAACGATTGTAACGGTTTTATCAAAGGTTTGTATTTTTCCTTCAAGTACTCTTCTCTATCCTCCCTTTTACGCTTCAAATTTCTACATTTTTCACGGATGATCTTACGAATTTCTTCGGTTTCTTTAGCTAGCGCGTAAGATGTTGCCTCGTCCATGTTCGATAAGTGAATGAGGAAAATGAAGCCCTTAGACGATTATATATGTATCGAATCCTTTACGGAATCGACCATTGCTCAAATCACGATCTTTATCAATCACAATAAATCCATACTTGGTTTTCCAACATTCTATACATATTTTTTTAAATTCAGAAAATGTCATATCAGAATTAACATGATCTTCATATATTCTTTTAGTGCTGAGATTATCTTGTCGGAATATGATAAGAAAGTTGGTATTGTCCCGAATTAATAGTTTTCGGCACACGTGTATAACTCTGACAAAGATAGAAGCTATCTATCCCTCTATGTCTGCCCATGCAAAAGTATGCTCTGACACGATCTTGTTTGTCACAAGCGATGTCGTCGAAAATAAATACTGAATTTGGGGCAGCATCTCTCGGGTGTGGAATATTCGAATTATCATCGAATGGGTAGAAACCGACGCCTTCGAGATTTGACAAAACGTGAGCCAAATGTTTATACTTTGGTTGATAAAGGGATTTACTAAATAGATAAACATTCTCAAAATTCAATCCATCGGGGTTGTATAGCAGACTCAACATAAGATTCGTCTTACCACAGTTAGATGGCCCGCGAAATCAAGCATCGAATACTATTAGGGAATAAGGAGCCATGTTTGGATCCTCCATCCTCCTCGTGTTGGCTTACGACCGAATCAACGTTCGCTATATCGAACGATGAATGTTGCTTCAACAAACGCATGATGAAGACTGAGAGAAAACAAATATTGCAGGTCTCTTTATATATATATATACTTACTTATAACATCTCAAAAAATAAAATAAAATAAAATTTGAAATATGAGCAATATAGATTCCTTCACGCTTTTTCACAGACTTAGGACTGTCAGGAACCCAAATGATACAAACTGCTACTTTTATAGTATCGATTTAGGTTTCTGGTGGTTTAAATATATATTGCCCTGTAAGGATCGAGTTGTCGGGGGGTTGGGTGTGTGTACTCTATATTCCATCACACCCTAAAAAACTTACAAACTAGGTTAAAACATGCTAAAAACCATGCATACAATAAATAAAAATATCTAAAATCGATAAAAGCATCTAAAATTGATAAAAGCGTCTAAAATCGATAAAATTATTTAAAATTGATAAAAGTATTTAAAATTGATAAAAGCATCTAAAATCGATAAAACTATCTAAGATAAATAAAAAGCATCTAAAATCGTTAAAACCATCTAAAATGTATAAAATGAAAATAAAATGGCTAAAGTGAGGAGGTATGTACTCGATATTCCATACTCCTCGATAAAAAAAATACAAACTAGGTTAAAACAAGCTAAAAACATTATGCTAAAAACAATATGCTAAAAACACCATGCTAAAACAATGATAAAATATACTAAAAATAAAAAAAAGCTGGGAGTAATAAAATTGGAGGTTGAGATCGAACCAGTAGAATAGACATACTCAAAAGTTATTAATCGTCGAATAGAAAAAAGATAATGAATTCGGTTGGACATGGTATTGCGGTAGTAAAATTATCTAAAAAAAAAAAATTAATAAAAAAAACCCCCGTTAAAATTCATTAAAATTATTAAAACAATTGAGATAAAAACATTTGAAATCAATAAGATCATTTAAAATTAATTGAAACATTTAAATTTAATAAAATCAATAAAAGTTGTTAAAATATTTACAAAAAGCAGCTAAAATAAAAGTGGTAAAATGACTAAAATTATCTAAAATCAATAAAAATATTTAAAATTGATAAAAATTACTAAAAACCATTAAAAGTTGGAAAAGACGAAACGTATTTAAAAATTGTTAAAATTACTATTTAAAATGCTAAAATTGCTATTTAAAATGCTAAAATTGCTATTTAAAACGCTAAAATCGCTATTTGAAACGCTAAAATCATAAAATACAAGAGTAAAATAAAATATTAATGTAATGGATACAGTTATAAAATAGAAATAAAAGTCAAGTTTTAAAAATATAAAACTATGAAATAAAATATTTTAGCAATGGACACCTCAATAAAATAATGAAAATACAAGTTTAAAATAAAAAAATAAAACTATGATATAAAACCAAAATAAAGCAATGGATACATCAATAAAATAGTTATAAAAATCAAGAATAAAATAAGTGAGTCATTATGACGATAAAATATTAAAAAGACAATTATCCAACGGACCATTCCCTCACAAATACTATTTTTTAAAACAAATTGGAGGGAGAAAGTGATAAAAAAAAAATAGTTAAAATTAAGCTAAAATAAAATACCTACCTGAATGAGCATTGGAGAAATTAAAAACATGATTCTTCAAAAGGGGAGATGAAATGTTTTGGACATTATAGGCTGGAAAAATAGATGTCACCTCACATACACACACGACTTACGAGTCTTTCGACCACGCCAGAGGTCCATACATACAGCTTACGAGTCTTTCGACTGCTCCAGAGGCTCAATCACACGACTTACGAGTCTTTCGACTGCGCCAGCGGTCCATTCATTCTATGACTTACGGATGTTTTAGCATCCGCAAGCCAATGGTAACAACTATTCTTCTAACTTATAATGTCCAAAAGCCAAAGTACTCTCCCCATCTTCCAATATTATTCTCTTATCGTCGTACGATGATAATGATATTTTATTTATTTCTATTGTAGACATTTCATGATGATGTGATTTAATTAACTGCATTTTATGCCTAAAGGTTTTATGTTCTCTCAGGCAGGTCATGTAATCATCAATAGTTACTTCTTTTTTGACTACATGTTTCTTTATTCCTTTAATCTTTTTTATTACTTTCTCCCCAATATCTATAAAATACATTTTTGGCCTAAGCCCTATAAAAGTTAAAATAGGTACACCTTTACTTTCATCTTTAAATTTCCCCATTACTTTTTTATTGTTTATTGAATAACAGGGATGATGTGTTGGATAATTGGATGTATCCATTCTTTCTTTCATTGCTAAAATGTCGTCGTATAAGTTATCGGTCTTTATATTATAAATAAAAGAATCAGTATCCATATACATTAATTTTAAATTGACATGGCTATATTCGATCATCATTTCATCGTAATGATGATGATACATGATATTTTTTGATAAATCTAATATGGCCATGCCTACATATATCGGTTTGTCAAATTTAAGTTTCGTCTTTTCCATGTGAACAGCTGCTAAATTTTCATTAAAAATAGTCCTATCTTTAAAATTTGGTTTTTTTATTAATTTTTCCAAAGTTTTGGCGTTCGATACTAATTTAATGTCGATTCTTTTTCTTATATTTTCCATTGTCTTGCCGAAAGTGGCATTAATATATAATTTAATTTGGTCTGTCTCGAAATCATTGATTGCTTTCTTTCTTAACTCTGTGTTGTATTTTATATATTCTTTCAGCCAACAACTTTGTCTGAATTTTAAAACTCTATTATTTTTCTTTAAAATTATACCATGGCGTATGGCCTGTTTTAATGTCATGTAATGAACTATGTAATTGTTTTTTTCTTTAAAATGTGCAATGAGTTTTTTAAACCTTTTCTTCTCATTAAAATTGGTATTCTCCAGTAAAAATGATAGATCGTTTTGTGCATCATGTTAATGAGTTGGATATGTCAAATCGACATCTAAAATAAAACCGAATCCATCATTTTCACTCAATTCGTCGATGATGACGTGAGATGGGTCTACCCATTCGAATTCGCCAATAGGGAGGGGTTTACACATTGCTGCACCATATAGATTATTACAATCTTCATAAAATATATAATTTGAACCTTTATTGGGGTCATAATCTGTTAAATGTTTATTGTTGGCTTTGGCGAATCGATGGGAGACCTGACAGAGACCCCCTCTTATCCCCTTTTCAAACATTAAAATCATATTTTAATCACTTAATAGCTACAATTTTACTTTTGTAAATTTTAACATAGCATCCCACGTCATCGCGGGAACGGTAAAGAAATGCGCTGGGTCTAATTTATGTGACTTTATTGTTATTTGTCTAAAAGATTCAAAAATATCAGTAAGTAGTAGTGTATCTGATTTGATGTATACATCGTTGTAATCACCCAGCGTCTTACATTTAAACGTATCCCATACCTTTTGAGCATGTCTATAGTCTTCGTCTGTTATATGTTCCTGCGAAAGGTTACTAAAAAATGCTTCTTTAGGGGGTAATTGTGTTTCTGAATATTTTTCGGGAGATGTCATATATTCATAAGGAAAAACCCCCTTTATTTTTAAAACTTCAACCTCCTCCCTTCTAAACAAAGATTTATTAGCGGGTATATCAGGAACTATTTTCACGAGAGAATCAAGGCTGTCGGATAGGAATCGATATGAATCCACAAATCTGATTTTAAAATGATTACTAACATATTTTGAAAAAGTTATGTACTTTTCCTCTGAATTAGTAATCATATCGATTCTATTCTCGTCATACCCCAATTCCCTCACGAACAAATGGCTATCATACCCGCTCATATTATGTAAAAATACAGGGAGGAAGTTGGGGTTTTGAAATCTCAAATTACAATGATTGTGAGCAACCCCCCTATATCTCCCCGTTAGATGACAGTGAACCCTTACTTTGTCACCATTTAATGGCAGGTCACACATATAACAGACGGAGGACTGGTTAAATGCTTCCATCTCCAAATCAGTTAGGGGATTCATCGCAATTTTCATTTTATAGACTCGTTCTATTTTAATAGCTATTTCTTTTAAAGTTTTTATAAAATTTTCTGCAGCGTCGGTTCCTCTATATATTATTGGTTCTGTGACTAGATCATCATATACATCCATAATGCTATCATCTTTCTTAACGTAAATGTAATATGAAATTGGCTTATGAATATTTTTTAATAATGTGTATTTACCTAGCGGGTTGGGCTGACAAGATGCTACGGGTTCGAGGTAGCACTCGAAATCGGCGTATACAACATAGGGGACCTTCAAAGTTCTTTCTACATGGTTGAAAGAAATAAAATTATTTTCCCCCGGCAACTCGATCCTTACAGGTTTTTTCTCGATACATTGAGTAAAATGTTGATTAAATTTTATGTCTGAATAAAAATGTGTGAAGCATCTTTTGCATATGTTTAGATGATGTTTATGTTTTGTAAATTGAGATCCTACTAATTTATTAAAAATTTTAATATAAACATAATGCTGTCTACCCTCTCCCTCTAATAATAATAGATCTCTGTGATCTTCTAATTCTTTTTTTACTACTGTTTACTATATTATGCCAATCCCTTCTAAGACTGTCAGGGATATTGTCATAATAATTCTGCTTTAAGAGCTGGTGATAATTTATTGCTGTGGACTGTAAAATTAGAGGAGTTAATGGATTAAAGAAGTGAATGAGTAAAATTGATTGCTATATTTTATTACATGTGGTTTTATACGGAGGTTAAATATAGGTTTTTTCTCTTTTCTTGTTGTGCCAGTCTTCTTGTTCATCTTCCCTCTCTTCCTTTCTTGGCCCCTTGCCGGCCGCTGTAGTGTTTTACTCCATGTTTAATAAATCAGTGGAATCACAAAATTTTCAACTGGCCAGTCTAGTCAATCTCTCACGGTACGTGAGCGTCTACGCTTCAACAATGGCGGCGTCACGACTGTGCTATATATGCAGCATAACAGCTGTGTTGTGATTACTTGATTTAATTCAAATATCAAGTTTGATGTGTTCCCTAAACAACTACTTTGAGGGGGTAAACAGCATTTTTTTCATCAAGAGAAAAAACATTAATTGAGATATTGTTTGATGCTTCAAACAGTTTTATTTGATGAACAGGGGTGGGGAAATCAACGCATGAGAAGTTGTACCTATGCTGTATACGTTCATAATTTAAAACACGTTCAGGATGTTCAGTTACAAGTTTACATAAAATAGCATATTTAAAACAATAATTATCTTGGTTCTCCACATTTATACAAGCTTTTCTATTTTTAATTTCATCTGGTAAGTCTATAAAAGTGTTACCTCGAAGTGGTTTGAATTCGTTGATTTTTAATCTTAACCCCTCTATTACGTATAGGTTCCACCCCGACTTCTTTGTTTCCATATTTTCCATTTCATGTATGATTTTATTAAACCCGCTATCTATTATTTTTTCGATTCCCGTATCTTTATAAATTGCTTTATTGCGTGTTTTAAAAGACGTCTCGATGGTTTCCCCTAACTGATTTATCATTACGCAATCAGCCCACATATTTATTTTAATTGAATTGTGTTCTCGGAGGGAAGCATTTATTCTAATAAAAACATCGTTTCTGATGCTATTAAAAAATTTAGTTAGGTCGTAATTGTCGTCGCATCTAATAAAATAAGACCTCAACCTCCCTTTAAAAGCCGTCTCATACTCTGAAAAACCTGCAGCGTCGGGTTTGAGACCAAAGAGGTCCTGCCGTTGTGGTTCTTGTCTAGGTTTTTTCCTCGGGGGTTCATTATTGCAAAATTCCTCATGTCTAAAATAATTATAAATGTTTGTAAAATTTGTTCCGCAGAAACGGCAGGACCTCTTAAAAACTACTTTACATGCAATCGCATGCTTTAATCTAGTATCTTTTCGTGTAAACACCTGTCCACATTTTCTACAAATAACTTCACAATGGTTATCAAAATTATCAAATCGGGACAGGTGTTTACAAGATTTTTCATGCCTTAAACGATGATGTTCTCTATTAAAAGATTTTCCGCAAAAAGAACAAATCAATTTAATATTATTCAAAAATTCTTGGGTTTGAGAGGAATCCCCACAAATAGCCTCGTGTCGTATTCTGTTAGTATATCTAGAAAAAGATTTGCCACATTTGGCGCAAATGCACGAGGCTAGTTGTGGAAATTCCTGACTATAAATACATGATAATTCATGAGCCATGCACTCTCTATGGCTAGCAATTGTTTTATCACAGTTGGCACATTTCCTTGATGAGGATTCCATATTTTGTAAAATATATATTTAATAAAGAATAACTATATATAACAATAAAGAAAAAAAATTATCTCCGACCGATAAATGAATTAAAACAAAAAAAATATAACTATAATAGGAAAAAACGAAAATAACAACTCTAAACTAGTGTAAATATAAAGAACACACGAAAATAACTTTAAATATATATATATATATATATATATATATATATATATATATATATATATATATATATATATATATATATATATATATATAACTTACGTCGGTTCGAACTGAGAAAGACAAAAAAAAGAAAGAAGGCTTGAAATAAGACACGTGGTTGCTCAAACTAAACTGACTTTATTCTCTCCGTAATGCTATAGATAGATAGATAGATAGAAAAAAAAACTTTATTCTGGGACTAAGTCCCTTCAGAATAACAATAATGTACAAAATAATAGAATATTACTGGCCTGAACGTTGAAACAATAAATAAAATTGATAAAATAAAATAAAAAGTAAAGAAATCTTAGGTGCACAAGCTATATACAATACAGATAAAACTATGTACAGAGCATTTAAAATTATGAATAAAACAATTAAAACTATGAACGAATCATTTGAACTATGAACAAAATTATATTTAAGGGTTGAACAACATAAACATACACTTTGAGAAATGAAGAACGAAAAAGAGATACAATGAGTTCATTTCATAAAAAAAAAAAAAAAACTTTACTTGAATATAGATATGAAAATAAACAGTTATTTATAATTGAATAAAAAAAAAAATACAAAAAAATGTATGTATTGAAATTCCTACGTCGATAGTAGGAAATGCATGTGCTATCTCTTACCAAGTGTTATGATTATATGATTGCTACACAATACATGTATAATATTAATCGTTAGCTGGTATCTGACTGTTTTTGGAACAGGAATTGGAATAGGAGGTTTTTGAATGTGTACAGGGAAGGGGCATGTCGAATTTTGATCGGGAGGGAATTCCAAAAGTTGACAGAGCGGGCTATAAAGGAATTTTGGAATGAGGCAGATCTATGAGAAGGGATGTATAGGTCGGAGGGTCGGGATCTTGTAGTGAGTGACTGGCTTGAGGACTTAAATTGGAGAAGGTTGTAGGCATAAGAAGGACGATGATCGGTAATGATTTGATAAAGGAAAGTGCCAAGGAAATATTGTCTTCTTAAGGAGGGGAAGAGCCACCCTAACTCAGTGTAGTGGTGGGAGACACGGGAGCGTCTCGGGGTTCCGATTACAAATCTTACGAAGCAATTCATAAGTCTTTTGAGTCTATCACGCAGTTCCACCGAGAGGCCATCGTACACCACACAGCTGTAGTCAAAGTGGGGAAAGATGAGAGAGGAAACTAGGAGTCTACGGGTATTTTGGGGTAGAAGATGGCGGAAGTGATGGAATAGTTTGAGGGTAGAAATTGCACGGCGGGATATATGAGAGATATGGTGATTCCAGGAAAGGGTTTGATCTATGAGAAAGCCTAAATTTTTAACAAAGGGATAGAAGGTGATGGGGTGGTTGTTTAGATAGAGTGAGGGAAAGTTGGTGTGGGATCTAAGAAGGGGCTTGGAACCAATGAGAATGGCCTGAGTTTTGGCAGCATTTAGCCTTAATCCATTTAAGTTGGCCCAGGCATTAATTCGATCTAAATCTTCTTGAATTTTGGCAAATGCCACCAATAACTCAGCGGGAGAAAAGGATAAATAGATTTGAGAATCGTCGGCATAAAGGTGGTGGGAACAATGGATAATTGTATCATTTAGGTCATTAATATAAGAACTGAAAAGAAGAGGAGACATGCTTGAACCCTGTGCAACTCCTGAGGATAAAGGAAGGTAGGCAGATAGAGGTTGATTAGGTATGGAAACTGCTTGGGTTCGTTGTGAGAGGAAAGACTGGAACCAAGAGATGGAACTCTTGGAGAAGGATAATGATTTTAGTTTGTTGAAAAAGATGGAATGGATAATGGAATCGAAAGCTTTAGAGAAATCAAGAAGTATAAGTATGGTTAGTTTTTTGTCATCTATTGCAGTCTGGATATCACTAGTAATTTTAATCAGAGCAGATTGTGTAGAGTAGCCAGGACGGAAGCCAGATTGGAGAGGATCGAGTTGGTTGGATTGTTCAAGGAAGTTGGAAACTTGGGATTGCACCAACTTTTCTAGGGGTTTAGAAAGATTGGAAAGGATTGATATTGGGCGGAAATCTTCGGGAGAGGATGGATTAGGCTTTTTGTTTAAAGGAAGGACAATGGCTTTTTTCCAAGAGGTCGGGAATATTGAATTCTGCAGGGAGAAATTGTAGATGAAAAGGAGTGCTGGGAGGACTTCAGGGAGACATAATTTTATTAGTTTGATAGGAATGCCATCTGGGCCTACGGAATTGGAACGGGATTTCATTATAACGGTAATAAGGTCTGTGGGAGAAATGTCGGAAAAATAAAAATTATTGTCGTTAAAAGGTACCTCTGGAGAAAAGCCGGAAGGGGATGGTAACGAAGAGGTGGAAACCGATATAAAGTGGGAGTTTAGGTCATCAGGTGATATTGGGAAAACTGAGGAAGGGGATCTAGAAGGTTCACAGAGGGAAAGCTTACGAAGTAGAAGCCATTTTGATTTGATATCAGGAGCTGAGGAAAGGGCTTCGTGAAAGTAGTTCGCTTTCGCTTGTCGGATCCTTGTCTGTGTCGTGTTGCGAAGCACTCTGAATATTTGATAATCATCTGCAAGCCTAGTCCGTCTGAAGCGTCTGCGTGCAGCGTCGCGTCTCTTCTGCAGATCCTTAATTTCCTGACACATCCAAGGAGCAGGACGATGACGGAAAGTGGAGGTTTTGAGAGGAGCGTGGGTATTGAGTATATTGAGAAGATTGGTGGTGAGAATATCAACCATGGTGTCGACAGAGGAGCAATGATATATTCCATTTAAATCCAATGTTACTAGATCAGGTAATATTTTTTCTCGAGTAAGGGTATCCAGTTGGCGGAAAGTGATAGTTCGAGGACATATATGCTATATATATAGCATTACGGTTTGTTTACAATTATTGAATAGGATTAACTAATATATTACTTACATCTAACCATAACTCCCCCCCGCCAGTTTATGAACACTCCTCATAAACTAACGCAGGGTTAGTGATATAATACATAACAAAACACACAAAAAAAAAAAAATAATAATCTTCCTTGGCGCTCCCATACAGCCATAGCACGGAACAAATAAAATTAGACATTTTCCTGCAATACTAATAAAACTACAAATGAAATAAACCTTCCCTAGCTTGTAGGAGACAAAAAAGAGGATATACCACTTATTTACAACTGACTCGACTCTATCGGAAGTTTCAATTGTTCTATGTGAACGGTCCGTCGTTTCCTAGGATCGTTCAAACTCTGAATGGTACAAAGATTGTGTTCGCGAAGTACAATCACTTTGAATGGTCCGTCGTAGCGTGCCAGTTCTTTCCCCCTATTAGAACCCACCCTACGATAGACTGTCATCCCTATCTTCAAGTCCCCCATTCTGTCCTTGAGGTTCAGATTGGCCCTCTCCACCCTCTTCCGTTTTTCCCGCTCTATTTTTCCTCTCGTTTTTTCCCATACTCTCCTTATCTCTGCCCTGTTACACGTGATCCGTTGAGCTTGTGCCTCGTCCGTGAGTGTTTCCATCCAATCCCGTCGCCGTATATTTACTCCAAACAATACCTCGACCGGAGAAAACCCTGTAACGGAATGGATTGAATGATTATAGGCCGCTACTGCTCTTTTCATGGCTACATCTCCTTCCAATCCTTGCTCCCCTTGATAAATACGTAGGTGGTCGCTTAACGTGCTGTGCAACCTCTCTATATTTCCTCTGCCCTTTGTATGTCCTGGAGTATTAAAATGCCAAGCTATATCCAATCGTTTAACCTCCTCACGCACGGTACTATTGTCGAACTCCCTCCCTCCGTCCGACGTTATGCGATCAGGCACTCCGTAGAACTGGGCCCACGTTTGTAGAGCCCCCACAACCGCCTCCGACAACTTATCTCGTACTTGGTGTGTCATTGCTACCTTGCTAAAGAGGTCGATCATTGTAACCCACTTAAACCCCCTCCACGTAAATGTATCAATTTGCACATCTTTCAATGGCATGTCTCCCGTAGGGGTTTCCTCCTGCAATCCTTGAGGTGGCCGTCTATCGTATTTAGTACGCGCGCACACTGCGCATCTCCCAATGATTTCAGCAATTGTCTTCCTCATGCCATCCCAAAAATATCTTCTGCGCAACGCTTGAAACGTTTCCTGTTCCCCCTTATGGTTGGTCTTGCCCTGGTGATGTGCCAGCGTTACTTCCTTTTGCTGCTCCTTGTCCTTTAATGTTTCAACTAGGTATTTGCATTTAATGAACGACCTGTCAACGCCTATCTTCTCTGCTCTCCAGAGTTTTTTGATCTTCTCCCAGACGGTCGCATTGCCCACATACAAATGGTGAGTTTTCCCCGACTCTGAAGCGTCGTGCAAAGCCTTACAGATCTCTTCTTCTTTCACAACTGGTTGGGACCAAATGGTGTTAATCTTCTTCTTGCCGTATTTACTGAAGTCGATCTTCATGAGCCCCGACGTTCTGGTCTTCCAAATGACCTGTCGTCTCTTATCGTTGATGATCTCCTCACATTCCTCCATATCTGTAGGCCTCTCGTCTACCGAGCTCTCTTCCCCTCTCGACTCCTCTGCCCCCACGTCCCCAGGTTCCCCTTCACCTTCCGGTGTCCACGTTCTTAAAAACTGCCGCACGTCCCTTGACGACTCCCCTTCTTCCTCCTCGATGGCGTTTATCATGATGGCTCTGGACAACCAGTCCGCTACCACATTTTCCTTACCTGGTTTGTACATGACCTCCATATTGTACTGGCTTAGGAATTGCTTCCACCGGGTGACCCTTGCTGACGATTCCTTCAGATTACCGACCCATTGCAGCGGCCTGTGATCGGTATGGACTTTAAACTTTCTGCCAAAAATATATGGCCTAAAATGCCCTACTGCCCATACTATGCCCAGGAGTTCCCTCTCCAGGGCGCTATACCGCGTTTCCGCGTCCGTAAGGCGCCGACTTGCATATGCTACCGGTTGTTCCCCATTACTTCCTTCTTGAGCAAGTACCGCCCCCAACGCATACTCACTCGCATCCGTGGTAATGACAAATGTCTTCGTAAAATCGGGAAAAGCGAGTACCGGCTTCTTTTGTAACCGCGCCATGCACTTTCTTACGTTATCCTCTATTGCTGGCGTTATTGCAATCTTCCGGCCTTTCTTCAAAAGGTTATTAAGAGGTGCTAAATACTCCGCCATTTCCGGCACGAACCGACGGTAATAGTTTAGTGTTCCTAACAACCTGCGGATACCTTTTACATCCCTGGGCATCGCCATATTTCGTATTGCCTCAACCTTCTGTTTATCGGGCCTGATCCCCTCCTTCGAAATGGAATGTCCCAAAAAGGTTATCTGGTCCTGTCCCAAAATCGACTTTTCCGCTGATAATTTCAACCCAAATTGCCGTAACCTATCGAATACGCGCCCTAAATGATCAACATGCTGCTCTTCATCCTTGCTAAAGACCAAGAGATCGTCCATGTACACTTGACAGAATTCTTCGTCTAATCCTCTCAAGAATTCGTCCATAAATCTCTGGAAGGTTATGGGAGCGTTCTTTAAACCAAATGGCATCCGAGTAAACTCGTAATGCCCCCTCTCGAAAGAAAACGCCGTTTTGTGTTGATCCCTGGGGTTCATACGAATTTGGTGGTAGCCTGCCTTTAAATCCAAAGTACTAAAAATGGTTGCCCCACTAAGCCTATCAATAATATCCTCAAATCGCGGAAGCGGATACTTCTCGTCTAGGGTGTTGTCATTGAGCTTCCTGAAGTCTACCACCACCCTGTACTTCTGCTCTCCCGACGACGTCTTTTTCTTCACCGCCCACAGAGGACTATTGTACGGTGACGTGCTGTCCACGATGATGCCCTGCTTCTTCAGGCTCTCGAGCTCCTCCTTGATATGGCGACGTAAAGCCTGCGGGTAACGCCGCTCCTTCACGTACGTCACCTTTTCCTGTTTTAACGGAATCTCATGTGCTGTCCTCCCCGTTGCGCTCAACACCTCCCCCTCTTTAAAAAAAATATCCGCGTATTCCCTCTTTATCCTTTGGGCCCAATGTTCCGCTTGTTCTATTGCCCCAATGTTCCCTTTTCCTCCCACTCTCCCTTTCTTACACCGGTACCTCTTCCCTCCCATTCGCACCCTCCAACCCGTTCCCCTGTAATCTATTCTTGGTCTCACCTTACTCAATAGGTCACATCCAATTATACCCCTGTATTCCCGCGGCATATTCTCTACTACATGAACCCTCAACTTCCCACTTCCTGGGATCCATCTGTCTAAATCCAACTCTACTTCCCCTTCTATCCTACATGGACCACCCAAAGTAATCAACCTACACGTACATTTTTTTATTCTCGGTATCCTCTCTCCTTTACACAACTCCTCCAACATCTGCCTAGATACTATTGTATTAGAACTTCCCGTATCCACCAGACACTTTCCCTTCCCCACGACACTTATAATTGGCAAACCAACGCACTCACCTGCAATATTATTCACTACCGCGTGGCTGCCTCTCCTCTGCTCCTCTCCTCATTCGTCTGATCTTCCTCTCCTGTCCGCGACTGCTCCCCCTTCTCCACTCTTTCTGCTAACTCTGCCTCCTCGAGCTGCTCTCACCACCGGCTCCTCCTCCTCGGTTTCAGATGTTCCCGACGAATTGTCCGACTCCGATGCCACTCCTCTCTTCCTCCACAATCTCTGGGCGTTCACCTCCATTGGCTCATCTCGGCCCACTTCCCCCCGTCTACTCATATACGGGCATTGTCTCGCAATATGCCCCTCAGTTCCGCATTCGAAACATCGGGTTCGCGGGCAATTCGCCACTAGGTGACCTATCTTTCCGCACCCGTGGCATCTCCTGTCCTCTTTTGTCCATTTCCTTCTCTCCTTCCCTGGCTTTTTCTCCCTCATCGCCGTTCTTTCTCTTGTACTAACCTCTCCTCCTCTTTTCTTCCAGCCTTCCTGTCTCGTTCTAAATCTACCGGGTTCCGCTCTCCTGTACAATACTCGGTTCCACCCGTTCTCGTTCTCCTCTTCTCCCCTGGCTGCTTCTTCCTCCCGAGCGCTTGCATCAATCATTTCCTGGGCACACTCTACAAAACCCTTGTCCCTAGGTAGTCCGTCCCTCTTTCCCGTGTCTCTACCCAGTTGTACTTTAAGGATGGTTGCTAAGAACGCCATTCTTGCTCCCGTTTCCACCGCATCCGCTACTTCCCTCGTCTTCTCCGTTATATTGTTGAATCGTGCCAACAGGTTTGCCGCATATTGTCCGTTGGACTGATACGCCTGTTTCTTCTCTCGAAACATCTGTAAGATGTCTTCTTCTGGGGCCCAACGGCCCCCTCCAAACGCCTTCTTCAGCCTGTCCTTCACGGTGCTCCATGGGGTGTCTTCATCCGCCTGGATCATGTTCAGCACACTCCTTTTAACCCGGCATACCAAGGCTGCCCTCAATGCGTTGGCATCCAGCGGATCTATCAAATTTTCCCCTTCTTTGGCCGCTATACGCGATATCACCCGGTCACCTCCCTTTAGGAAATGGTTCAACTCACCTGTTCCTCCATCGAATCTTTCCAGGTCAGATATAGCTCTCCTCAGGTCCTGCGACGTCGCCGTTCTCACCTTCAGCCATTCCAGCGTCGTCGCATGTGCTGACGCTAACGTCTCCGTAGGTAGCGGAGGAAAGTCCCTCGCTAACGCTTCTGCCAACGTAGGAAATGCTGCCGGTGCCGCTGGTGCAGCAGGCGGTTGTGCTACCTGGGCTGTATGCGGTACTGGTGGTGGTGGACGTACTGGTGGTTGCCCTACTCCGTTCGGCATCCTGTCTTTTATCTATCTCGAAAAAAAAAAAATAAAAACGAAAAACAAGTACAAAATAAAATTTTTTAAACTTCCCGGGTTTCGGCACCACTTACGTCGGTTCGAACTGAGAAAGACAAAAAAAAGAAAGAAGGCTTGAAATAAGACACGTGGTTGCTCAAACTAAACTGACTTTATTCTCTCCGTAGTGCTATATATATAGCATTACGGTTTGTTTACAATTATTGAATAGGATTAACTAATATTTTACTTACATCTAACCATAACTTATATATATATATATATATATATATATATATATATATATATATATATATATATATATATATATATATATAATAAGAACAAAAATAAAGAACAATTACTTTGAAAATGATATTAAGAAAAATACACGAAAACAACTTTAAATATATATATAATAAGAACAAAAAGAAAGAATAATAACTATAAATATTAAGAAAACACAAAACGAAAAAACTTTAAACTTTAATAAATATATATAATAGTAAGAGAAAAAAAAGAACAATATAATAAGAGAATATGAAGATGTAAAATGAAAATCCAAAAAGAAAAATGTTAACAGAATAGAAAATTTTTAATAGAGAACTAAATAAAAAGAAAAAACTTACCTTAGGATAAAAAAATAAAGTATGAAGAAACAAAAATAACTTTGAAATAAAGAAAAAACACTGTAGATAACTATAATAAGAAACTAAACTAATAATATAAACAAAACTGTAGACAAAGAGAGAGAGTTCTAACGCAGAGGACACTAAGTACGATAGGAACACTGTGAAGTCTGGAGCTAGAATGAGAGTAGTGGGGGTAGGCACACGGGTACCTCCGGTTGTATCCTCGAATTTGATTGGCTGATGGTTTCCCCCACCACTCTCTTCCGACCCTACCGCTTCCTTCGCAGTGGACCTTGTCCCCCTACATGCCTATGCATGTTCAAACGTGAAGAGACTTGTCGCCTAACGCAACTGTACTCTCTACGGCCTTCTATATAACATATGTTATGAAAATAATATTACGTATATTAACTTTATGATTTTTTTTTTCGATATTAGAGTCTACTATTAGGTTATTATATTTGTAAAATTCGAAAATGATATTAGTTTTAAGATTGATTAATCGAATTTCGATTTATTACAATATTCGTGATATTGGAGATGTATATTCTTAGATTATTAAATAAGTTTTGATATTTATGAAAAAATAATATATAAAAGTTGATGAGAAGAAGAGGGGGGAGGGGATGGGTGATGACGTTGTTGTTAATTTTATGACATATTATCGTAAAATTATTAGAATATATGTATATATTTCATTGTTATAATTTATATTCCTTTTGTAATAATAAATATTTTCGTCGTTACAATTTATGTTTATATTCATTTTGTAATAATATATATATTTCATCGTTGTCATATATATTTTCTTCGTTACTAACTATATCTGTATAAATTCCTTTGTAATAATATATGTGTATATTTCATCGGTGTCATATATGTATATATTCCTTTTGTGATAATATATATTTTCTTCGTTACTAACTATATCTGTATATATTCCTTTGTAATAATATATGTGTATATTTCATCGTTATAATTTATATTCGTTTGCAATAATAAATATTTTCATCAATACAATTTATATTTATATTCCTTTGTAATAATATATATATTTTTGTCGTTACCATATATGTATATATTCATTTTGTAATAATATATGTGTATATTTCATTGTTATAATTTATATTCGTTTGCAATAATATATATTTATGTCGTTACACTTTATATTTACCTGAGGTAGACAAGATGGGACTAGTTCAGACATGATATGTCACAATGTATGTCTATATTTATGTCGTTACACTTTATATTTACTGAGACGTAGACAAGATGTGACCAGTTGAGACAGGTCCGGACCTGTCGAACTTGAAAATGAAAAAATACAAATCAGGATTAAGGATTAGGATTAAGTATTAGTATTAGGGATTAGCATTAGAGATTAAGGATTAAGATCAATCAAAATAAATTATATTGGTCACGTGGTGTACAGGTGGTTAAGATAAGAATAGCCCAGGGTCCACAGTCCAAAAGTGCTTCCCAAATTCTGGGAGTAGAACCGGCATTTCTACCCTACTACAATGAATCAATTGCATCAAAATCAATGAATCAAGATGCAAACATATCACTTTCACCCTTTGACGCAGATCCTGTCCGCCAATGCTTTTTAATTCAATACTTGTTCCCTACTCAGACAGAGGTCGTTACCTTGGCTTCCTTCAAGACAAAATACTAACTTGGAACCCACATACCAGTCTTAAAAGACAAGAACTTAACTCACGATATGGCCAGCTGTATAGATTACTAAGGAGGCCATCTCATCTTTCGATTGAAAATAAACTTTTAATCTGACCATACTAATAAGACCATACTGAAACATATCTGGACCTACGGACTTGAACTGTGGGGAACTGCTAAACATTCGAATATCAAAAGCATCCAATCCTTCCAATCCAAAGTACTTAAAACAATAGTCAATACCCCATATTATGTCACAAATAATACCCTACACCATGACCTTAACATCACATTTGTCCTCGACATCATCCCATCCAGATTCTCAAACTTTCTTTCCAGAACCTTATCCATCATCCATATCCTCTAGCTCAATCCCTATCCAGATCCCTTCATCTCTACAATCCTCCACGGTTAAAACGGCAGTGGCCCAGAGATCACTTGTAAATATGCTTCTGGCAATAGCCAGCTTCTCCACTCATGTCCTGAGCGTCTGTGGCTCTAGTGCCCTCTTTCAGTCTCCACTGGCTTCTAATACTAGTGATAAGGCTGGAAAAGTGGCACTGGGATCTCCTGGAGTCTTGCTTTGCCTTCCACATGTGGGGGAAAAGCCTGGCTCGGAGATTCCTGGGCGAATGTATATATTGTACATAGGTCTGATTGTGTTAATAAGTTTCTATTTTATGTTATTTGATTACTTTTTTTCTTTTTATTTACTTTCTTCATCAGTATTATTCATTTACTTTTTATATTTATATTTATTTCTCTATTATTTATATATATTGTATGAATGAGAACTTTTAGCCCTAATACTTATAGCCCTCCAGCAGTGGCTGGACTAATGGCAGTGGCTATTAAAAACTTCCTTATGTATACACTCACACAAGTGTGTGTGTGTGTGTGTGTGTGTGTGTGTTTGTGTGTGTGGGTATATGTATATATATATATATATATATATATATATATATATATATATATATATATATATATATATATATATATATATATATATAATTTTAAACTTATTTATTTAATTGGGCATAATAATAATAATAAAGTGACCAATTATTATTTAATAAACTATTGAATGTTCATTTCTTCTGTTTATTGACGTTTTGATCCCGGTATTTTCTTTTTTTTTTTATTAGTCAACCATGGGATCCTCTTCAAAGCTAGAATTTTAAAAAATAGAGCTTCGATCAGGCCAGGGACATACTCTCAGTGTCAGCACCGTCCACTGGGAGGAAGAGGGGAGCCCAGTGGGAGAGAGGTCAGCAGAAATGGAAGAGCTGGAGGAGATTATGAACGACAAAAACCGCCAGATCATCTGGAAGACCAGGACGTCGGGTCTAATGAAAGTGCAGTACAGCAAGTACGGGAACAGCCAAATAATTACCTTTTGGTCACAGCTAGGAGCCAATCAAGACCAGATTTGCAGAGCTCTGAAGGACGCTTCCAAACCATGGAAAGTTTAACGTACTGAAAGAGACAATTTGGGAGAAGGTAAAGAGAATATGCCGGTCCGAACGGATAGGGATGGACAGAACGTTAATTCGGTGTAACTTGATAATGGACACAGTGCGGGAGGAGGAACAGCAGAAGGAGGTGACGCTTGCTTACCACCAAGGCAAAACGAACCACCACGGAGTGCAAGGAACGTTTCAGGCGTTGCGTTGTAGATATTTTTGGTGGGGAATGAAGAAGACAATAGAGGAACTCATATGGGCGTGCGAGGTCTGCTTGAGTACAAAATATGATAGGCACCGACTAAGAACTATGCAAGAGGAAACAGTCACAGTTGATGCACCGCTGAGTGATCTCCAAGTGGACACGATCACGTTCACGGCGAGGGTATGAGTGGGTCACGTTGATAGGCCTGTTTAGTAAAGCAGCGATGGCGCACCTGGTGCAGGATCGGTCGGCGGATACAGTGTTATGAGCCCTTCAAAGTTGGTTCCAGTTTTATGGAGTGCCCGATCGCATAACGTCCGACTGGGGCAGAGAATTTGATAATGCCAAAATAAGAACGGAAATGAAGAACCTAGGTGTAAAGAGGCATCTCAACACTCCGGTTCACAATAAGAGCAGGGGAGGTATAGAGATACTGCACAGTACTCTCAGTGAGCATTTGAGAGTATATCAGGTGGAAAAAGGGCTGAGGTCAGATATAGCAATGCGGAAAGCGGTCGCAGCTTATCACTCCATACATTCTGCAATGGGGTTCTCACCATTCGAAATTCTGTTCGGATTACGCGGGCGGCAACGGGACTGTGGGGGCAGAGCTGCGGACTAGGCGATTACAGGCAGGATAATTAATAATAAAATAGAGTTGGGAAATCTATGGGAGAGGGTTAAGGGTAGAAGAAAAACGCAGTAGTTAATGGAGACGGAAAAACGCAAATGAGTGGCGCGGGAAAATTTAAAGGTAAAGGAGATAACACGGGGATTAAAAATCAGATCCATTGTTTATCGCAAGTTGGACTCTAATAGGGGAAGGAGCTACAGAGATATGAGGGTCCATTCAGGGTGATAATCATTAAGGAACACAATGTTGTTACGATTGAGAGTATCAAAGAACCGAAGAAAAGAAGGACGGTTCACATAGAGCAGTTAAAATTAAAAGTGAGGTAGCCTGATTTACAGCATAGATGAAGGGATTCGAGATATGAGGAGCGGTTAAGTGAGGTGTGAGGTTCAATGGTAGTCCAATTTTCGTCTATTATAGTAAGGGCCTTGTCTATGGGTACGTTATAAACATTCAACGTCAAAGGAGCAAAGAATGATATTGTCTGGAATCAGTTTTGTACATCATAAGGGTTGTTGTGGCTTGTTTACTACTTACTTACTGTGGTTGTGGGTTGTTTACTATTCCAGACAATTTCGTTCTTTGCTCCTTTGACGTTGAAAGTTTATTTACGAACGTACCCATAGACAAGGCACTTACTATAATAGACGAAAATTGGACTACCATTGAACCTCACACCTCACTTAACCTCTACTCATATCTCGAATCCCTTCATCTATGCTGTAAATCAGGCTGCCTCACTTTCCAAGGACAATTTTTTAACCAAATGTCCTTGCTGGCAATGGGTAACCCCCTCGCTCCCGACATCTGCAACATCGTTCTCAATGATCTTCTAGACTATATTATCTCTCTTTACCCAGACGATATCATCTTTATTCGAAAATAAGTAGACGACCTCCTAATCATCAATCCAAATAAAATTCCCGATATCCTACAAATTTTAACTCTTACTACCCCCGCCTCCATTTTACAGTACAACGCGAACTCAATAATTCTCTCCCTTCTCTTGACCTTCTAATCATTAAAAATCCCAACAACACCATATCCACAGACTGGTTCACTAAACCAACTTACACTGGCAGACTTCTAAATTTCCAATCTAAACATCCCTACCACCAAAAAATTAACGTTTCAAAAAATCTCATCCACCGTAGTCACTCCCTCTCTGATCCCCAATTTCATGTTACAATATCTAACGCATAAAACAGATCCTGTCAACAATAATTTTCCTCTCCATGTCATTAACAAACTTATAACAGACCACAATAATCGCTCTTCCTTAATCTCGACTTCCATTAATTCTCCAAAACCCATTTCAGCCCCTATATACAGATCTCTACCTTATATTCCTAACCTTTCGGACAACATCTACAAAGTTTTCCGATCTACTAACCCTAGGTTACGACTTGCATTCAAATCTCACAACACACTCTCTAAATTATACACATCCCTAAAAGATCCCGTTCCTCTCTCACACCGCTCTCATATCGTTTACAGTATTCCGTGTTCTACCCCCAATTGTTTTTCATCCTATATTGGTGAAACCAAAAATACCCTAAAAGACCGCATCTCCCAACATAAATATTCTGTATCCTCTCGTAATTTTACCGCCTCCAAATTATCCGAACATTCTCTCTCCCTCAATCATGCATTTGATTTCGACAAAACATCCATCCTTGCAACAGTTCCCAACCATGACAAACGAATTATTTCTGAAACCCTCCACATCCAGCTTCAACCAAAGACAGTGAATCTAAAAACAGACAAGCAGAACTTATGTTTAGCCTACTCCCAAATTCTGAATTTATTAAAACATCCATAGTTATATTCCTTTCCTTTTTGCTGACAACTTCCTTATATACATGCGCATCAAAATCAATGAATCAAGATGCAAACATATCACTTTCACCCTTTGACGCAGATCCTGTCCGCCAACGCTTTTTAATTCAATTCTAGTTCCCTACTCCGACACAGTCCGTTACCTTGGCTTCCTTCAAGACAAAATGATAACTTGGAACCCACATACCAGATTTAAAAGACAAGAACTTAACCCAAGATATGGCCAGCTGTATAGATTACTAAGGAGGATATCTCATCTTTCGATTGATAATAAAAATTTAATCTGACCATACTAATAAGACCATACTGAAACATATCTGGACCTACTGACCTGAACTGTGGGGAACTGCTAAACATTCGAATATCAAAAGCATCCAATCCTTCCAATCCAAAGTACTTAAAACAATAGTCAATAAACCATATTATGTCACAAATAATACCCTACACCATGACATTAACATCACATTTGTCCTCGACATCATCCCATTCATATTCTCAAACTTTCTTTCTAGAACCTTATCCATCATCCATATCCTCTAGCTCAATCCCTATTCAGATCTCTTCATCTCTACAATCCTCCACGAAGGTTAAAACGGCAGTGGCCCAGAGATCACTTGTAAATATGCTTCTGGCAATAGCCAGCTTCTCCACTCATGTCCTGAGCGTCTGTGGCTCTAGTGCCCTCTTTCAGTCTGATTGTGTTAATAAGTTTCTATTTTATGTTATTTGATTACTTTTTTTCTTTTTATTTACTTTCTTCATCAGTATTATTCATTTACTTTTTATATTTATATTTATTTCTCTATTATTTGTATATATTGTATGAATGAGAACTTTTAGCCCTAATACTTATAGCCCTCCAGCAGTGGCTGGACTAATGGCAGTGGTTATTAAAAACTTCCTTATATATATACACACACACACACACACACACACACATATATATGTGTGTGTGTGTGTGTGTGTGGGTATATGTATATATATAAGTTAAGCGTCGGCGGACTCTAACAATAAAAAAAAAGAAAGGAAAGGGCTTGAAATGCAACACTCACGGTTTCAGAAAAGATACTGATTTATTCCTTTAGTAATCCTCCTTATATACATTTCATATGTTTATTTACATTCAGGACGGTATTAAGGCTGATATCGCCGGTCTCCGGTCTTTATCTCCCCCCCACCAGTTTACGAATAGGATTTTTCGGAAACTTAGATATTCCTAGATCGGAGCTAACGATTATCAGTCTTAACACCTTACAATTGTTTTTACAAGTATAAAGTTGAAAGAAAGTAAAACTCACTCGAGACATACAATAATACAAAAAAAATAAAAAACAGAACTAAACACAACACTTGCTTCCAAAAACAGAACTCTTAAAATCCTAAAAAAAACAGAGAAGAAAAAAAAAATAATACACTTTCCTCTACTGTATTGCTATGATTCTATTTACACATAAAAAAAAATACACCATATTTTTGCTTAGACAACCAAAAAAAAACATATTTGTTATAACGTGGTGAGGGTACTACGAATCCGTTAGTTTTGTTCCGGTTCTATCATTGGGAGCTTCAATTGTTCAATGTGAACCGTTCTCCTCTTTCTAGGTTCATTAACGCTTTCGATCGTTAGTAGATTATGCTCCCTAATAGCAATCACTCTGAATGGACCCTCGTATCGTAACAATTGTTTCCCTCTGTTGGTCCCTACTCTACGGTACACTATTGTCCCGATCTTTAGATCACCCATTTGGTCACGTACGCGAACATTCTGCCTCTCTACCCGCTTCTCCTTTTCCCGCTTAATTTTCGCCGTTACTCTTCCCCACGTCTTTTCCATCTCCACCCTATTGCTCTGGATTTGCTCGACTAATGGTTCATTAACCGTTGTTTCCCCGCAATCTCGCCTTGGCCTGCGCATCCCGAATAGTACTTCCACGGGCGAAAATCCCGTGACGGAGTGAATCGAGTGGTTGTAGGCTGTTACCGCTTTCTTCATTGCAACATCCGGCTCCAACCCTTTTTCCCCCTGATACACCCGGATGTGATCACTCAGCGTGCTGTGCAACCGCTCAATGCCGCCTCTACCCTTAGGATGTCCCGGGGTGTTATAATGCCAACGAATCCCTAGTCGTTTCACCTCCTCCCTAATCGCGGCATTGTCAAACTCCCTACCCCCGTCCGATGTGATCCTCTCGGGGACCCCGTAGAACTGCACCCAGGTTTGTAGGGCTTCCGCAACTGCGTTGGCAGACTTGTCCATGACCTGGTGTGCCATAGCTACCTTGCTAAAGACGTCGATGACCGTGACCCACTTGAACCCTCTCCAGGTAAATGTATCAATCTGGAGGTCCTGTAGTGGCATATTCCCCGTCGGTGTCTCTTCCTGAATCCCTCTGGGGGGGTGTCGATCATATTTCGTGCGCATACACACCTCGCATTTCCCTATGACCTCTTGGATGGATTTTTTCATGCCCCACCAGAAATACTTTCGACGTAATGCCTGCAGTGTCTCGTTCACGCCTCGGTGGTTGGTTTTCCCCTGGTGATAAGCTAATGTGACTGCCTGTTGCTGTTCCTCATCCTGTATAGTTTCCACTGCGTACTTACAACGGATGAGTGTTCTGTCCACACCAATTCGCTCGGATCTCCACATCCGCTTTATTTTATCCCATACCGTGTTATTCCCCACATAAAGATGGTGCGTCTTTCCAGGTTCCGTGGCGTCCTTCAGTGCCGTACAAATTTGCTCTTCACTCACCCCGGGTTGCGACCAGATGACGCGAATCTTGCTTTTCCCATATCTTCGATAATCTATTTTCATCATCCCTGCTACTCTCGTTTTCCAGATTACCTGACGATGCTTGTCATTGATGATGTCGTCTATCTCCTCCATTTCCACTGCTCTTTCCTCCGCTGAGCTCTCCTCTTCCGGGGACTCTCCCCTGTCATCTATACCGACGATATCCTCCGCTCCTTCGCCGTCGGGAGTCCATTCACTCAAGAATTGGCGCACGTCTCGCGATGGTCCTCCCCCGTCCTCTTCTACCGCGTTGATCATGATGGCCCTCGAGAGCCAGTCCGCCACCACGTTCTCCTTTCCCGGCTTATACACCACCTCTATATTGTATTGACTAAGGACTTCCTTCCATCGCGTGACCCTAGCTGAGGTTTCTTTAAGTTTCCCTACCCACTGCAGGGGTTTGTGGTCGGTGTGGACT
The DNA here is from genome assembly GCA_928085145.1 of Nezara viridula. Taxonomy (NCBI): domain Eukaryota; kingdom Metazoa; phylum Arthropoda; class Insecta; order Hemiptera; family Pentatomidae; genus Nezara; species Nezara viridula. The sequence continues at coordinate 206,144,445 of OV725078.1, forward strand.
CGAAACTTCCTCCCAAATACGTATGGCCTGAAATGGTCGATAGCCCACACTATCGCGAGTAGCTCCCTCTCCAAAGCGCTGTATCGCGATTCCGCACCCGTAAGCCGACGGCTCGCGTATGCTATCGGTCGTTCACCCTCACTCCCCCCCTGGGACAAAACGGCCCCTAACGCGTATTCGCTCGCATCGGTGGTTATATTAAAGAGCTTCTCAAAATCCGGGAACGCTAACACCGGCTCTGTCAGCAACCTATTCATACATTTTCGGATATTATTCTCCATCTCTGGTGTCACCACAATCTTCGCGCCTTTCTTCAGCAAATTGTTAATGGGTACCAAATACTCTGCCATCTCAGGTACGAATCTCCGGTAGTAGTTCAGCGTCCCAAGAAGCCTACGGATCCCCTTCACGTCCCGTGGTACCGCCATCCTTGTGATCGCCTCCACCTTTGCCGCATCCGGTCTGACCCCCTCGCTAGAGATAGTGTGGCCTAAAAAATTAATCCGCGTTTGTCCCAGCAGAGACTTCTCGCTTGACAATTTCAGCCCGAATTTCCGGAGCCTCTCGAATACTGACCTCAGATGTCCCACGTGTTCGGTTTCCGTTCTGCTAAAAATCAGCAGGTCATCCATATATACCTGACATACCGAGTCATCGATACCCCTCAAAAATTCGTCCATCAGACGCTGAAATGTTATGGGCGCATTCTTCAGACCAAACGGCATTCTTGTGAATTCATAATGCCCCCTTTCGAATGTGAACGCTGTTTTGTGTTGGTCTTCCGGGTGCATCCGTATTTGGTGATATCCCGCCTTAAGGTCCAACGTGCTAAAGACCACGGCTCCACTCAACCTATCCAGTATATCTTCGAATCTGGGATCGGGTACTTCTCGTCTACCGTGTTATCGTTCAATTTACGATAGTCTACTACCACCCTGTATTTTTCCTTATTATCCCCCGGTGCTGCCTTCTTCTTCACCGCCCACAGGGGACTATTGAATGGTGAGGTGCTATCAACTATGATCCCTTGTTCTTTTAGACTATCTAGCTCCTCTCGAATATGCTGCCTCAACGCCTGCGGGTATCTTCTCTCTTTCACGTAAGTTACCCTATCCTGCTTCAGTGGGATTTCATGCACCGTCCTCCCTGTTACCCCTAATACCTCACCTTCCCTGAAGAAAATGTCCCTAAACTCCTCCTGTAGCAACTTCCTCCAGTCCTCCACTCTGTTCACCGCCCCTATCCGCACCCTTCTTTCTCTCGCGACCCCTATACATCCGAACTTCCTCTTTCCCAACCTAACACTCCAGGCTCCTCTACGATTCCTAATGCTCGCCCCTACCTGCCCCAACAAATCGCACCCCACTATGACCTGGTATTCCCGAGTCATGTTTTTTACTACGTGTACCTTCAGTTCGCCCTCTTTTCCTGCCCACCGATCAAGTCTTATTGTCGCTTCTCCCTCTACGCTACAGGGGCCACCCAGAGTGATTAGTTGGCAATCGCATTTTTGGATCCGGAGTGCCCTCTCACTCCCGCACACTTTCCCTAACGCCCCTCTGGTCATAATAGTGCTCGAGCTCCCGGTATCCACGAGGCACTTTACTCCCCCGTCTACCTCGATAATTGGCAACCAGCATGGCTTACCTCGGATGTTGTTGCATGTTGCTGTGCGGTCGCCTCTCTGCTGCCACACTCCTCAGATGCCGCCCAGCTTCCTCCTCCCCGCCGCCGTTCGTCGCTGCTCGGTCCGTTGGCTGCTCCTGCCTCCTTCGCCTCCACTGCTACCTGGTTCGTCCGTCTCTGTCCCCGAAGTTCCCGACTCCTCGGTTGCCTCTCCCGAAGATCCGTCCTTCCGCTGCATCCTAGCCCGTCTTGTCAGCTTCTGCGTGTTTACTTCCATGGGCTCGTCTTGAGTTCTTTCTCTCCTCCGGAATATGTACGGGCACTGCCTAGCAATATGCCCTTCGGTACCGCACTCGAAACATCTAGTGCGCGGACATTGTGCAACTAAATGTCCTGGCTTTCCGCACCCATGACATTTCCTGTCTTCCCTGCGGGGTCCATTCCTCGGCCTCACTTGTCCGGATCTTTTTTCACCCATCCTGACCTTTTCTCCGCTCGGCTGTACCGTTTCTCTCCTCTTCCAACCCATCGGGGCTGTCCGGGGTCGTCTGTCATTCACCCGGATCCACCCTGGTTCTTCCACGTCCATCCGAGTCTCTTCTTCCCTTGCGCTTAGGTCGATCATTTCCTGGGCACACTCGAGGAATGATCTCTCCCTGGGCAATCCGTCTCTCCTTCCCGTTTCCTTCGCCAACTGGACCTTGAGTATCGTCGAGAGGAACTCCATCCTGGCTTCCACCTCTCCCACACTCATTGTTTCGCGCATTTTCTCCGTTATGCGGTTGTACTTTGCCACTAGTACCCCCGCATACTGGCCCCTCGTCTGACGTTGGGACCGGCGCTCCCTAAACATTTGGAAGATGTCTTCCTCCGGCGTCCATCTGCCTCCTCCGAAGGCCTTCTTCAGTCGCTCCTTAATCACCGGCCATGGTGTCTCCTCGTCCGCCTGAATTTGGTTCAGGATGCTCCTCCTTACTCGGCACACCAGAGCCGCTTTCAACGCTTCCGCGTCCCCTAGGTTTACCAGGTCCTCCGCCACCTTTACCTCTATTCTAGACATGAGGCGGTCTCCGCCTTTCAGGAAATGGTTGAGCTCACCTACCTCGCCACCGAAGCGTTCCAGGTCCGCAATGGCTCTTCGAAGGTCCTGCGTGGTCGCCGCTCTTATTTTCATCCATTCCAGCGCGTTAGCGTGCGCTTCTGCCAATGTGTCCCTCGGTAAGGGAGGGATCTCCTGGATCTGCGGAATCTGCGGTACCTGAGGTATTTGAGGTATCTGAGGCACCTGAGGGGCCTGCGCGATCTGAGGTATCTGCGGAATTTCTTGAGGTTGAGGGATTTCCGGGGCGCTCAACACTCCCGGCCTGATTAAGCCCTCTGTTGGCATTTCACTCTTTCCTTATGACTAGGAGAAGAAAAAAAAACCAAGAGAAAAAAAAATGACTTTAAAAAAAAATTACTTCTCTGTTCTCCTGTCGTAGTCCCGGGTTTCGGCACCAGTTAAGCGTCGGCGGACTCTAACAATAAAAAAAAAGAAAGGAAAGGGCTTGAAATGCAACACTCACGGTTTCAGAAAAGATACTGATTTATTCCTTTAGTAATCCTCCTTATATACATTTCATATGTTTATTTACATTCAGGACGGTATTAAGGCTGATATCGCCGGTCTCCGGTCTTTATCTTATATATATATATATATATATATATATATATATATATATATATATATATAATTTTAAACTTAACTATTTAGTTGGGCATAATAATAATAATTAAGTGACCAATTATTATTTAATAAACTATTGAATGTTCATTTCTTCTGTTTATTGACGTTTCGATCCCGGTATTTTCTTTTTTTTTTTTATTAGTTAACCATGAGATCCTCTTCAAAGCTAGAATTTTAAAAAATAGAGCTTCGATCAGGCCAGGGACACACCGTCAGTCTCAGCACCGTCCACTAGCACATATATTAACCTACTCTAGCAGTAGCTTATTTATATATATACTGATGAATCGCTTGAACAACGGTAAGGAGCCGGTTTCGTAAAATTCTCAAAGTCGAAAACAGGTCATCCCGTGGTTCTGTTACCCTAGGCCGTCCAGAACCGGGCCTTCTATTGTAAGAACCAGTTTCCCAAAAAAGCCTGACGGCGTCTCGTAAAGTTTCATATGGAACTCCGATGGCATTAGCTGCATATCTAATGGAACGTCAATCATCAATAAGTGCCACACCACGCGCAACATCCTCAGCACTAAGAGGCATTTTTAAACTTAATATTGAAAAAAATTAAAGCCGGAGACTAAGAAATGTGCTGCAAGAAACAGCACTGAACTAATGATCCTGAATAAACCTTTTGATTCCATAGAAAGTAAACATTGGAATCTGGAATCGTTTTATTGAATTAAGGATTAAGGATTTTTGTCCTCTATATTAACATTCCTGATTGAAAGAAAATAAAAATAAATATTACCTATTTATTCATTAAAAACAATATACCAATCCTAAGCAGAAATATTTTTAGATGAAAAAATCAAGTGGGTGGAATTTTTTGCCTGTCAGGGTATATATATTTATATTTTTTTTCCCAATTATTCTCCATTATTACTCAACAGTTATTTTTCTTTTGAATGTTCCATCCTCTTTCTATTAACTTTCGTTTAATTTTCCATAATATTTATGAGTAATATATCTCTCGTCCCTATTTATGCTTCCGGTACTTTAGTTCAAACTTTGTCAGATAACCGTTAGAGATGACGCCACAATACATCTCTTCTCTCCCCCATCCCTTGCTACTATTTTTGCTTCTCCTTTCAACACTGATTGAGACAGGTACTCTTTTCTTTTATCTCTTTCTTATTTCAGCTTTCTCAGTTTCTTCCCTCCTTCCATTCATTCCGTTTCTCTTTTTAACTCTTTATTATATTATACATTGTCTGTAAATCTTGATAGACCTTACAATATCTCAATTTTCTATCTAACTACTCTATTCGCAATGTCTTAATTTTACTATTTATTTTCGTATCTTATATAACTTCATATTCCTTTTTTCTGTTTTACATTTTATTCTAAGATTCCCATTTTAATACTTATGTCACATTTTTTGATCATGTTTACTTCATCATTCCACACTTTGTAACGATTATTATTATTTATCTCTTAGTTCTTACTATTGTTAAACATAATATAGCAATACGAACATCGAATTCGTGGAGTAACAATATCTTGAATACAAACGAATGGTAATATATTTGTAATTAATAATGTTAATTTAGGAATAATAATATATTTATTTTATATATTTTAATTAACTTTCAAAGGAGAAATTAAACCAATAGTTTAATGATGAATATGATTTTTAATTCAATGCATCACCCGTTTTTAAAATGAAAATGAAGTATGTGAAACAATAAAAAGTTTATTACCCTTGAAAATTATTTTTTTAAATTATATATACCTTACTGACAGATACTTCAAAGTCAATCATAACAATGCTTATTCATCTCTTTTTACTCAGTCTGCTGGTGTTCCTCAGGGTAGTATCCTAGGTCCTATCCTTTACACAGTTTATGCAGCTGACATCCCAACCTATTCCAACACTGTCATCACCACCTATGCCGATGACACGTGTATCCTATCAGTTAATAACGATCCATCTATTGCATTCCAAACTCTTCAATCACACATCACAAGCCTTGAAAAATGGTGTCAAAACTGGAGGATTAAAATAAATTCCAATAAATCCCATCAAATAACCTTCACTCTTCGTCGAAAACCTATGACTTCCTGTCCTATAGTATCCTTTAATAACACCCCACTTATCCCTGTAGAACAAATGCGATAACATGGACTCCAGCTGGACAAACGTCTCACATGGGATCCTCATACAAGACTGAAGTGACAAGAAACTGCTCGACGTTTATCCATAGACATTAGACATTTAGACGTTTATCCATAGACATTCCGGTTAAAAAATCTCCACCTTTATTTAATATAGCATTCAGAAAATTCCATAGAGTTAACCTTCACTCTTCGTCGAAAACCTATGACTTCCTGTCCTATAGTATCCTTCAATAATAGCCCTCTTATCCCTGTCGAACAAATCCGATACTTAGGACTCCACCTTGACAAACGACTCACTTGGAACCCCCATACCAGACTGAAACGACTAGAAACCGCCCGACGTTTTCGACTACTGCAGCACTTACTAGACAAACGATCTAAGCTTTCAATCAATTATAAACGACTCGTATATATGACAATAATAAGACCTATTTGGACTTACGGAATTGATCTTTGGGGCTCCACTAAATCATCGAATTCCTCTCGTATCCAATCCTTACAATCCAAAATCCTTCGTTAAATCCTCAACACTCCTTACTTTGTCTCAAATAAAATCATCCATAAAGACCTTAATGTACCATATGTTTCCGATTTGGCCCAATCCAGATACCTGTCCTTTCATAACAAACTGCAGAACCATCCGAATCCTCTCGTTTCAAACATTGCTTCCTCCTCGATCCCTGATTAGCCTGCGAGACTTCTTTTTTGACTGACCACCCCAACTATTCTTCTCTTCATTATCCACGACAGTCAGCCATTTACCAATTATAAATGGATTATAGTTAAATTAAATGATGATTATTAGTATAACACCAATTATTATTAATATAAATTGGTTATAATTGAATTAAATGATTACTGGTAATGTATTAGTGATTATTATTAACATGAATTGATTACAATTAGATGTTTAATATAATAACGATTATCATTAATATGAATTGATTATAATTAAACTAAACTAAATGGTTAGTATTAATATAATAACTAATATTATTAATATAACTTTATTATTATTAAATTAATTGATTACAATTAAATTAAACTAAATGGTTAGTATTAAAATAATTAATATTATTATTAATATGAATTGATTATTGTTAAGTTAATTGATTGAAATTAAATTAAACTAAATGGTTAGTATTAAAATAATTAATATTATTATTAATATGAATTGATTAAAATTAATTAAAAGATTATAATTGAATTATATGATTATAATTAAATTAGATCAATAATTTATATAAATTTGTGGACGGGGATTGACACATGGAGGTAGGAAGTGAGTTCCATAAGGAAGCAGCACGATTTCACATATCTGAAAAGCAACTAACAAAAAACAAATCCTATGGACAGGAATCCAACACAAATCCAACAACTGTTGAATATATAAATAAATGTATTCGAATGAAAAACAAATTAAAATTAAATGATATTAGCATAAAATTAAATATCCAAATAATATTATTTGTTATTTTATCAGAAAAATAAAAATATTTTTATATTTCTGAAATATATAATTATAAGACTTATATAATTATTGAAGGAAGCTAGTCGACTGCTCTACATATATGAGCATGTACCTCACGGTTCAGCAAAAAAAACTTATAAAAACTACAATGTTACAATTACTTACGAGCAGAGAACTTATAAAAACTACAGTGTTACAATTACTTACGAGCAGAGGTTCAGTATTATACAAAAGAATATGACAAAGGCAAATTTGCACAAATAATTTTATTTTTATTCAATAAAGTTAAGTTTGTAAATAGACAACATGGGTGATAAATATTCAGGACGCAGTCATAAATTTTTTTTATTTGTGTCGACGTTTCAACCCAAACATGTGGGTCAATCATCAAGTACTCTGGAGTACTTGAAACCCTCCAGTGCTCGAACCACGCCCTAATGATGACCTACATGTTTGGGAGAAATAAAACAAATTTATAATGACTGCGTCCTGAATATTTATCACCTATAAGACTTATAATTATATATTTATAATAAGAAGGATATATAATAAAAGGATATAATTTGTCCGAAAATTATGAAATAAGTCAACAGCGACCGATGTAATATAACATACTTTGTCAGAGATTTCATAATTAGTAGGAACCTTAATCCTTTATTTCAGAATGTAAACAAAGAGAATTGTCCACGTTATGTATTCTTGCAAACTATAAAGCAATAAATAAGATAATCAAATGAAACGCCGTCCGTAAACAGGAAATCTTTCTTGGAATCAAAGTAGGGATTTAACCACTTCCTCTGGCTCAATACACAAATGTTTTGTTTTTTCATCTAGGATATTACTTACTAATATTTTCTTGACGAATATCTAGCTCCTTCAAGAGAATTTTAATTTTTCTTCATTAAACTGATAGTAGTAATAATAAAAATAAAAGACTTAGCGAACCAAAAGATTCGATGCTGATACCTTCGTTAAATTTATATAATTAGATATTTAGTTTAGCGTAAATTGGTTATATAATCAACTCAAGGAAAACACAAGAATAGATCTTTTTTATGCCAAATTACAAAATAGATTTTTTTATTTTAACTTGTTCATTGAAAAACGTTACAATCTGTCTCAAAGGAGAAGATTTGTTTTAGAACAAAATCGCAAAAAGATCTATTGTAGTGCCAAATTGCAAAATAGATCTTATTGGATTTGGCATTTTAAATGTCTACTCAAGATAGTATAGATCTGTTGAAGATATAAATACAAGTATAATAGGAGACAAGGGCCTGTCAGGTATGGGTAGTAAGAATTAGCTGCTGAGGTCAAAAAAAAAATTCCCATAATATCCAAACAAGAAATTACCTAATGTCTCATAGAAAGTTCGCGAGATAATTTGAGTTGCATCACTGAGCACATCGCAATTGCAAGAGAAGAGCCCGACAGGCTCTCGACTCATATGCGAGTCCACCGTCGTTAAAAGGTTAATAAATATCTTACATTGTGTTTTAATTATTACTAATTATGTCTGATCTGTGTTTAAGAAGAATTTTTTTTCTTAAGAATCCTGACTTTAAGACTCGTGCAGGTCAGTCTTGGTCTTGCACAAGACTTGGAGGGTCCGGTCTTGGTCTTGGTCTTGCTAAAATCAAAGCGATCTTGGTCTTGGTCTCGGTCTTGCACTTTTGCTAGACCAAGACCATTCTTGGGCAACACTACCTGGGGATCCCGAAAATGTATATTTTATGAAACAATTCTCTTTAGTCTCATTTCCAGCCTGGCAGATAGCCCTCCATACACCAAACAGGCGTAGTCGCAGTGGGGGAATACAAGGGACGTTACAAGGAGCTGTCTGGTTTTTAGAGGAATACAATCGCGGAATCTTAGGAGTTGTTTAATGGCAGTTATGGATTTTCGGGTAATTTGGGAGGAAGGTCAGTAATATAGATAAAGAAAAGGGTAGGGGAGAGTTAGGAACCCTGAGGAACACCTCGTGTTCATTGAAGGGGTGATGATGGAAGTTTGTTCGGAATTGTAACTGTCTGAAATCGATTGGGTAAGGAGGAGAGGAACCATCTTAGGACGCTATTTGATATGGGCAGGCTTTGGAGTTTGGAAAGAAGGATCTCATGATTAAGGGAATCAAACGCTTTGGAAAAGTAAAAAAGAATTAGGATGGAGATTTTCTGTTTATCTATGGCGGATTGGAGGTTTTGGGTAATCTTTAGCAAGGCAGACTGGGTGGAATACTGGGAACAGAAACCAGATTGTAAAATATTTAAGAGATGGTTTTGCTCGAGAAAGCAGTTGCTATGTATTGAACTCAGCCTAATGATAATTAATAAGATTTAGGAACGGTTTCTAACACCTGGGCGGGTGCCTGAAACCCCCGACCCAACCTTTTGTAAGTGGCAGGAAAGCAGGTGGGAGCCCCAAAGGATCGACACCCGGGAGCCGTCATAATTGCGTGGGAGGGTGGTTACCTGGATAGTGGTGCGGATGCCTGAGACCCAGAAACCTTTTAGCGGGGACTAGAGCACTTGAGGCCAACGGCGGTCAAAAACAGCAAAGGACCGGTTTTGTGTTTAAAGAGGACCAAAAAGCTTTGAAGCCTAAGCAAAGGAAGAAACGGTCGTGTAACTGCTAAAAGGGGTGTGATCAACATAACACTGGGGGTGTGGTCATCCCTTCTGCTACACAACTCCAACCAATAGGAACCATGCTTGTCCCACCCTAGATATGGAAAAACAAGACTACCAAAAGAGAGGGGATGAAGAAAGGTGGAAAATATAGAACTTGGACTACGGCACTTCTTTTTGGGACGCAGCTGAAGACACTGTTTTTTGGGACGCAGCTGAGGACAGCTGGATGAGGAGAGGCTGATAGAAGAGAGGCCTGATGTAGCTGCCCGGCACTGAGGAGGTCCCTGATGTTTTTATCTGGTTGGAGGACTGTTGAAGACCTACCTGAACAAAGATGATCTCAACTTCGCACTTCAAATAACGTATTAGATAAGTAATTCCCAACAATTCCTTTTTAAAGATGTTTAAATATTTAATGGCAATGTAATTTTCAATTCCATCCATCTGAATCATGCCTTCACAACCAATTGTATAGTTCATTAAATTTTGTAAATATAATGTATATACAAATTCATTCTCATATCACTTGTAAATAAATATAATTTGTACATAAAAGTTATTTTAATCATGCCACCTATTTCTTTCATTATAAGCACAGGTAATGTTTGGTAATTAGAGAACAGATAAACACACAACAAGCCTTTGTGAGAAGTAATCCAATAAATTAATCAAGGGCCAATATGTCAAATGACATAATTTGTTTAACTAATATTTTATTAATTAATTCTGGATAATTATCCTCAATAATTACCAGTGGCATCCCGTTATATAAAAATCTACTATCAAAACCCCTTTTCGAAACGTAGTATTTTATGGCATCCAGCTTGTGGGGACTTACTATTCTGTTTTCTAATTACTAACCAGTAATCATTTATTATTAATTGTTTTGTACTTGTATGTGGCATATTAAAATAATTACATAACATGATTCAGATGGATTGATTTATTTATATAGTTTATCTTTTTTAACTTTATTGGACATAAAAATACTTGGATCTAGTTGGTTATTCTTATAACTTCATTTTTAAAGTTTAATGTGTCGTTTTCTTTGCGAAGAATTGATTAAATAGTTAATTCGGTTTATTATTATAAATCTTAAATTTTGTTGGGTACATATTCGCTAATACACTTTTCTAATAAAGATTTTTCTGTAACTTCGCGATGGATCTCTTAAAATCAATATCGGCCCCAAATGAGGAAGCAGTTATAGAATCACAGCCACCCTTAACTGAGAGCATCCAATCCATGATGGATGATCTTTTTAAGAAATTCCAAGTGGAAATTAGGGAAAGCTTTGTTAGATTAGAAAAGAGAGCAGAAGATGTGGCAGACAACTTATGTAGAAACATGGATGACTGGGCTGCGAGCATAAGAGCAGATACAACCCAAACTAAGAAAAATATCCATAATAATGATAAAGAAGAAACGACAGATGCATTACCAAAGTCCATGAAAGAAGATAAAGGTAACGACATTGAAGAGACAGCTTCTGAAGAAGTAGAAGACCATCATGAAACTGAACCACTTGTAACGATGTCTTATATCAAGGAAGAGGGATCACCAGCCGTTTGTTTTGAAGAAGAGATATCTAATGAGCCTGAACTCCTAGAAGAAATTGGGGAACATCATGAAAAAGAATCCCATTTCGAAGATGCTGCGAAAGAAGCTAATATTGAAAAATTTAATGACATTTGTTACAAAGAAGAAAACCATATTGAACATACAGATCAAGATACAGCTTCTGAAGAGATTGAACTCCTAGAAGAAATAGAGGATCATCAGAAAAAAGAATCCTATTTTGAAGATACTGCAAAAGAAGTGAGACAAGAAGAAAATCATAGGGAAAATGAAATCCATCAGATTAAAACCCAAAAAGATTTACCGGTAAACACTTCAATCCTAAATTATGTTCGTATGTTATATTATTATATTTTAGCGGCCGTAACAGGCTTTTTACAATTATATTTGTACAGACATAAATTAAACTCTCGGAATAAAAAATTTGTTCAAAAAATAAAGAAAAGCAAATTAAAATGTCGGAAAAATTCAAGGGTAAAATGTTTCCTTTCAAAAATGAAAACGATTCCTGTGGAGCCAAAAAGCTACCTCAGGGGGAAGGTTAGAAAAAGGAATCAATTTTAATTACCGGTTGATCATTTGGCATTCAAAAACTATAGAAAACGGAAAATGGATATATATATATAGACGGAATTTCAAAATAATAAAAGAGACCAAATACTACTTAAAAAGAAAATATAAATAAATAATTATGAGACCTTCATAAGAGATAAATCTTAAAAGCATGAAAAAGAAAAAATAAATAAATAATTATGCGACCTTCATAAGAGATAAATCTTAAAAGCATGAAGATTATTGAACAAAGAGAGAAATAAATAGGATATTGTTTAAAGAAAGAAATATTCTACAGGCATGAATTTGTGTTATACCAAAAGGTGAACAGTGGGGTCCGAAACGAATTGTTCGTTAGGTTTGATTTAACTCACCCTGGGATTAGATTTTCTTTCCTTTCTACAGAACTATCTAAAATATGTATATATGTGTAGAATCAAATAAAAGAATAACCAAAATTCATGACAAAACTATCATATTCTTTAATAAGAATAATTTTTACTATGATTGAAAAGTTATAATGACTTGCCATAAAATATTTCATGAAAAAATATATTAAACTTGGGAATAGTAGTCCTGTTTGTCAGTGGAACACAGAGGGACAGGTAAAAAATTGTAACATTAGTCAATAAGGCTACAAAGGCCTATCAGCTACCTGAGACCCACCAAGACAATTGTATATATGTAAATAATAAACTTTAGTATTAAAATATTTGTATAGATGTATAATAACATAATAGTAAGTATTTGTAACATAATAAGTATTTGTAATTGGAATAGCATACGTACAAAGAGGAAATTATAGTTAGGATGATCAACGTGTAAAAACATTGATAAATGCTAGGTTTAGCAAGAAACGCTAATTTAATAAAACTAGCGCTATACCTCCTTGAAGTTGCCAAATTGCCAATTACACTTACTTATGGTACATATATTTTATGGGCAACAATCCCAATGTACAGTCATTGTAAATATGTAAATTACTAGAGTTAGGTAAAATATTGATGTGATGGTAATGTAAAGAATGGGGTGAAAAGAAAAAATATCGCCATTAGTTTTCTTGCAAATTATGTTAAACAATCATATTACAATTAAGAAAAAATGTCAATCTCTGATAGCCATTTTTTCTTCTTCGTAGCCGGTGAGAATGCTATGTATTGAACTTAGCCTAATGATAATTAATAAGATTTAGGAATGGTTTCTAACACCTGGGCGGGTGCCTGAAACCCCACACCCAACCTTTTGTAAGTGGCAGGAAAGCAGGTGGGAGCCCCAAAGGATCGACATCCGGGAGCCGTCATAATTGCATGGGAGGGTGGTTGCCTGGATAGCGGTGCGGATGCCTGAGACCCAGAAACCTTTTAGCGGGGACTAGAGCACTTGAGGCCAACGGCGGTCAAAAACAGCAAAGGACCGGTCTTGTGTTTAAAGAGGACCAAAAAGCTTTGAAGCCTAAGCAAAGGAAGAAACGATCGTGTACCTGCTAAAAGGGGTGTGTTCAACATAACACTGGGGGTGTGGTCATCCCTTCTGCTACACAACTCCAACCAATAGGAACCATGCTTGTCCCACCCTAGATATGGAAAAACAAGACTACCAAAAGAGAGGGGATGAAGAAAGGGGGAAAATATAGAACTTGGACTACGGCACTTCTTTTTGGGACGCAGCTGAGGACACTTCTTTTTGGAACTCGGCTGAGAAGACACTTCTTCTTGGGACTCGGCTGTGGATAGCTGGATGAGGAGAGGCTGATAGAAGAGAGGCCTGATGTAGCTGCCCGGCACTGAGGAGGTCCCTGATGTTTTTATCTGGTTGGAGGACTGTTGAAGACCTACCTGAACAAAGATGATCTCAACTTCGCACTTCAAATAACGTATTAGATAAGTAATTCCCAACAATTCCTTTTTAAAGATGTTTAAATATTTAATGGCAATGTAATTTTCAATTCCATCCATCTGAATCATGCCTTCACAACCAATTGTATAGTTCATTAAATTTTGTAAATATAATGTATATACAAATTCATTCTCATATCACTTGTAAATAAATATAATTTGTACATAAAAGTTATTTTAATCATGCCACCTATTTCTTTCATTATAAGCACAGGTAATGTTTGGTAATTAGAGAACAGATAAACACACAACAAGCCTTTGTGAGAAGTAATCCAATAAATTAATCAAGGGCCAATATGTCAAATGACATAATTTGTTTAACTAATATTTTATTAATTAATTCTGGATAATTATCCTCAATAATTACCAGTGGCATCCCGTTATATAAAAATCTACTATCAAAACCCCTTTTCGAAACGTAGCACAGTTCAACTGAGAATGAACTAATCTTTCGAGAGGCTTGGATAGATTGGATGGGATGGAGATGGGTCTGAAGTCGGAAACTGATGAAGGAGTTGGATCTTTGTTCAGTGGACGGACTATGGCTCTTTTCCAGGATTTGGGAAAAATGGAATTTAGAGAGAGAAATCGTATATGTGTATAAGCTAGGGTAGTAAGGCTGGAAGGCAGAGTTTGATAACTTTAACAGGTTTATTATGGTCAGCACCATAATCATTCGTTTTGGATTTAAGGGTGGCAGAGGAGATAGGTCGGTAGGGGAGATTATTCATGATCCGACCCACATTCTGCTCCACTATAAGACCGTAAATTAATTATACTGCTCTGCCAGCTATGTTGTATCAATGCATGATCGATTTCTTTTTGTGTTTGCTCATTCCGTGATGTCCAGTCACATTTATGAATATCCTTATGTTTAAACGTAGTACTTTTAATTATCAGGTTTTTTGAGGTTCAAAAGTTTATAAACAGATCCCATTATCATTACTGTATTTCTTTTTTTGTTTTTTTTTATCTATTTATTGAATAATAATACAATCATCCACTGAAGGGCTATAAGTATTAGGGCTAAGAGTTCTCATTCAAACAATATGTACAAATAATAGAGAAATAAATATAAATATAAAAAGTAAATAAATAATACTGATGAAGAAAGAAAATAAAAGAAGAAAAAAAAAAGTAAACAATAACATAAAAAGAAACTTATAAACACAATCATACCTATATACAATATATACATTCGCCCAAGAATCTCCGAGCCAGGCTTTTTCCCCCACATGTGGAAGGCAAAGCAAGACTCCAGGAGATCCCAGTGCCACTTTTCCAGCCGCATCACTAGTATTAGAAGCCAATGGAGACTGAAAGAGGGCACTAGAGCCACAGACGCTCGGGACATGAGTGGAGAAGCTGGCCATTGCCAGGACTCCAGAAGCATATTTACAAGAGATCTCTGGGCCACTGCCGTTTTAACCTTCGTGGAGGATTGTAGGGATGAAGGGAGCTGGATAGGGATTGAGCTAGAGGATTTGGATGATGGATAAGGTTTTGGTGAAAGTTTGAGAATCTGGTTGGGATGATGTCGAGGACAAATGGGATGTTAAGGTCATGGTGTAGGGTCTTGTTTGTGACATAATATGGGGCATTGACTATTGTTCTAAGTACTTTGGACTGGAAGGATTGGATGCGTTTGATATTCGAATGTTTAGCAGTTCCCCACAGTTCAAGTCCGTAGGTCCAGATAGGTTTCAGTGTGGTCTTGTAGATTAAAAGTTTATTTTCAATCGAAAGATGGGATGTCCTACTTAGTAATCTATACAGCTGGCCATATCGTCGGTTAAGTTCTTGTCTTTTAAGTCTGGTATGTGGGTTCCAAGTTAGTCTTTTGTCAAGAAGGAAACCAAGGTAACGGACTGTGTCGGAGTAGGGAAGTGGAATTGAATTAAAAAGGATTGACGGACAGGATCTGCGTCGCAGGGTAAAAGTGATATGTTTACATTTTGATTCATTGATTTTGATGCGCCAGTTGTTGCACCACTGCTCAATCAAGGAGAGGTGAGATTGTAGGTTTAGAGATGCTATTTGAGGATCTGAGTGGGAAGATAGAATGGCAGTATCATCAGCAAATGTAGCTAGAAATGTATCGGGATTTGAAGGGATATCGGAAGTGAAAAGGATATAGAGAACTGGGCCCAAGAAACTGCCTTGTGGAACACCAGCCTCAACTGGATAGTAAGTGGAGAATGCGGTGTCACAACGGACTTGAAAGGAACGATTTGAGAGGTAGGATTTGAGGACTAGCTATAAGGATTGGGGTAAATGGGTTTTGAGCTTGAAAAGCAAGCCATCGTGCCACACCCGGTCGAAAGCTTGTGCTACGTCCAGAAAGGCACCAGTGCAATAATGCTTGTTTTCAAGTGCAGAGGATATATGGTCCACAACACGAAGGCCTTGTTGGACAGTGGAATGTCTTGAGCGGAATCCAAACTGATGAGAAGGGATGTTGTGGGATTCAATTATGGGTAGGATGCGTTTGAGAAGGATTTTCTCAAAGATTTTTGAGAGGATCGGGAATAAGCTTATCGATCTATAGGATGATGTGTTATTAACAGGTATACCTGGTTTTGGAAACAGGATGATTATGGAGTGTTTCCACACCAAAGGAAAGTGGGTTGTGCGGAGGATACAGTTGTATAGATAGGTAAGGAATATGATTGCTTTTTTGGGAAGTTGTCTGAGGATTTGTGAAGTGAGGAGATCATATCCAGGGGATTTTCGGGGTTTTAATTTGTTTATAAGGAATTTGACCTCAGAGGGGTTAACAGGTTTTGGAGGTAGAGAGAGAGGAATTGGTGAAGAGAGGAATTCTTCAACTTCAGCAGTGTTTCTGGGATGAAGTTCGGGATGAGGGGTGAATGTGTAGGATAAATGTTTAGCAAACTCCTCTGCTCTATTCGCATCTGACGAAGCCCAGGAACCATCATCACGGCGAAGTGGATGGGAAATGGACTGGAATTTAAGGATTTTTTTGGTTACATTCCAGAGGGAGTTATCACTAGCGGATAATGAGGAGAGGTAGGAATTGTAGGATTGGGTTCTAAAAGTTTCCAGTTTCTTTTTTACCTGTTTGGAATAATAATTATATGATTTCCGGTCATCAGGATGCCTGGTTCTTTGCCAAAGGGTCCTAGAGCAACGTTTGCTATGGATTAGGTCCAGTAGGTCTTGAGGTAAAGGGTTTATGTTATGGTATTTTTTGGGACGATCAGTTGAGGATGCAGTCCAAGCTGCTTGCTGGATCAGGGTAGTGAAGGAATGCAGACCTCGACGATGTCTTCAGGTGTTTTTAAGGAAACTCTGAGGTCAATATTATCTACCAGTATTTGACGAAAAAGGTTCCAGTTAACTGGCCCCCTGATAAATGAAGGTGGGGATGATTTGGGAATGGGAGATGTGGAAACGGTTAGGACTAGAGGACTATGGTCTGAGGAAATATCATCAAACCTTGAAATAGAACAGTGTAGTGATCCTAGACCTTTGTGGAGGAAAAAGTCTAGAAGGTCGGGATTGCGGTTGGGATCTGTTGGCCAGTATGTGGGTGTATTAGGTGAAAGGATGTTGCTACGATGGGAATTAAGTGCAGATAGCAATGTTCGCCCTCGGGAATTTGTGGATCTGGCTCCCCATTGCTGGTGTTTTGCATTTAGATCTGCACCTAGGAGGAGGTGGTGTCCTAAGGAATTCAGGAAGCAAATTATTTGGGATTCGGAAATGGGTGTTTTAGGCGGGGAATATGCCGCAACTAGTGTTATTGGGTAAAGGGGTGTTTGGATTATTAAGGCTGTGGATTGTAGGAAATTATGGCTTGGTACGGAAAACAAATGATGGGAAATGGATCGATGGATAATTATGGCAGTGCCACCATGTGCTGTTCCATCAGGATGGTCGGTTCGATAAATATTGTAGCCGGGCACTTTGATTTGTCGTTTGTTGGTTAGTCGAGTTTCAGTTATTAGTGCTATGTCGATGTTTTTGTCATGTAATAAGATTGTCAGTTCGGTGATGTGGTTCCGAATACCATTCACATTCCAAAGGAGAATGGAGAGGAATTTGGTTGAGGACATTTATGGATTTCTTGGCAGTGGAATGACTGTATTTGTTAGCTCTCTCTTAGTTTATGTCAAAGTTCGAATGAAGCCTAACTATTTAATTGTGATTTAATAAAAGAAAAAAAAGAAATTAAGTGGACTGTATCTTCAAACATTTACGAAATCTAATATTGAAAACATAAAAACAAAATGAATCAATTTTACACTTGTTAGATAGGTAAAAAAATAACAAACTTCTAGCATAAAATAAAGACCAGCTGAACAAACAATTGTGACAATATTAATGAAACATTTTTATGCTTGATCATAAATAAAAACTATTTCTATGGCCCAAATTATAATAAAAAAAACAATAAAAAAACAACTTCTCTAAAGTCCCAATATGAAATATATATACATATATATATATATATATATATATATATATATATATAATATATATATATATATATATATATATATATATATATATATATATATAATAATAAGGCTTAGCGAACCCGAAGGTTCGATGCCGACACCACCAATCGCTTGTTACACACCTCCCTCCACCGTTCGCCGTCCAAACCCAGTCCCTTCAGATCGGCTTTAATGCAATCTTCCCACCTTCGCTTCGGTCTACCCCTCGGACGCTTACCATTCGGCACAGCAGCATATTAACCTTTTAGGAATTCTCTCGTTACTAAGCCCAACAACTTTACAAGCCCATTTGATTCGCCGCGATGAAATTACCTCAATTATATTACCCGGATACAGCTCACGCAATTCGGCGTTGTGTAACCGTCTGAACTCTCCGGTTAACTCATCCTTCTTCGGTCCGAATATTCTACGCAATACTTTATTTTCAAAAACCTTAAGACGCTGCTCATCCCTTAATGTAAGCGGCCAAGTTTCGCATCCATAAAGAACTGTAGGCAAGATAATTGTTTTATAGATTCTAATTTTTAAGTTTCGGGACAAGAGGCGCGATCTAAGTAGTTTTGTCACAGAAAAATAACAAGCATTCCCCGCCTTCAGTCTAACCTTAATCTCTTCTTCAATTTCGTTTTTTCTAGTTATCGTAGAACCTAGATACCTAAATTTATCTACCTGTTCAAACATATTACCATCTATATCGATATCTCCAGTAGTATCGCCATTTTTGCAGCTAACCATATATTTTGTTTTATCGACATTTATTTCGAGTCCTAGTTCTTTACCGGCTTTCATTAACGTTGTCGTATTTAGTTTTATAGTTTCAACGTCTTCGCTTAACAGTACCAGATCATCAGCATAGCCCAGCACGGATGTTGTCCCGCCCAGATCCAACCATTTCTCGGTTCGCATTACCTCCCTAACGGCATGTTCTAATGCCAAATTGAACAGGACAGGCGAAAGAGAATCCCCCTGTTTTAAGCCCGAACGAACCTCAAATTTTTCGGACAAATTATTACCGATTCTAACTTTATTGAGTGTCTCCGTCAAGCACATCCTGACTAGATTTACTAGTTTTTTTGGAATCCCCTGCTCGATTAGAATATTATACAGTTTCTGGCGGTCAATAGAATCGTAAGCCTTTTTAAAATCTATATACAGCTGGTGAACAATACCGTTATTCTCCATTTTTTTCTCTAATATTTGCCGTAAAGAAAATATTTGATCAATAGTCGAACGATTCCGTCTAAATCCGCATTGGTAGTCTCCGATAATTTCCTCAGCGTATTCAGTGACTCGACTGGTTAAGATTAAAGTGAATATTTTATAACATACCGGAAGGAGTGAAATTCCTCGATAGTTATTACAATCCGTCCTCGGACCCTTTTTGTGAATCGGAATAAGAATAGATTCTTTCCATTCTTCAGGTAATTTCTCGTTCACCCAGATCTTTTTAACCAACCGATGTATTTTAGAAACTCCAACTTCCCCGCATGCCTTAATTAGTTCAGTAGGAATATTATCGATTCCAGCTGCTTTATATGATTTTAATTTTCCGATAGCTACTTCAACTTCCTCTTTACTTGGTCCTTCTATTAACGGTTCAGCACTCTGGTACTCAGAAGGAGGACACAGATCATAATTTCCCGTATTTAAAATATTGTCAAAGTGGTCCTTAAACTTATTCAATATGTCAACCGGATCGGTCAGAATATTGTTATTATCATCCCTAATTCCAGACGTTACGGGCCCTACATATTTACGTGACCTGTTTATACCTTTGTACATGTCTCTTACGTTATTTTCGATTCTATTAGTTTCTATTTCAATTATTTTATTTTTAAGATACTCCCTTTTTTTATTTTTGAGCAATTTTGTCGTTTCGTTCTTTGAGATTCGGAAGTATTCCAGATTGTCTTCGCTAGGATTATTTAGAGCTTTTAATTTAGCGGCTTTTCTTTTTTCACACATGTTTAAGCAATCTTCATCAAACCACGGTTTGTTATTCTTAGTTTCCTTTTTTCCTAGACACGAGTTACCGACCGCTTTAATATTATCTCTGATCTGTATCCATAACTTGTCAATATCCTCGTGGTCCTCGTCAGGAAGCTCTAAAGCTTCAAACCTATTCTTAACATCTAGCTCGAATTGGTTTCTAATTGATGGATTTTTTAATTTTTCCAAATTAAAATTTTCAAAATCGAAACGGTTTTCTTTTCTCTTTTTTATATTAAGTTTTTGTCGAAGTTTCGCAATAACTAATTCATGATCCGACCCACATTCTGCTCCGCGATAAGACCGTACATTAATTATACTGCCAGCTGTGTTGTATCAAGACATGATCGATTTGATTTCGTGTTTGAGAATCCGGTGATGTCCAAGTATATTTATGAATATCCTTATGTCTAAACATCGTACTTTTAATTATCAGGTTTTTCGAGATGGCAAAGTTTATCAGACGGATCCCATTATCATTACTATATTCGTGCAAACTTTCTTTACCAATCGTCGGAATATAAACTTCTTCCCTTCGTACCTTTGCGTTCGCGTCACCTACAATTATTTTCATGTAGTTTCGCGGTAGTTTATCATAAACCCATTCGAGTCTCTTTCTCTATTCTCCCTTTCGTTTTATCCCACACTTTCCTTATTTGCACTCTGTTACACGTTATCTGTTGAGCGTGGTCCTCGCTCGTGACTGTTTCCTTCCAATCTCGACTCCGTATATTTATTCCGAACAGTACCTCGACTGGGGAAAACCCTGTAACGGAGTGGATTGAATGGTTGTAGGCCGCTACCGCCCTCTGCATTGCTACGTCCGCTTCTAATCCCTGCTCCCCCTGATATATACGTAGGTGATCACTTAGGGTGCTATGCAACCTCTCGATACCTCCTCTGCCCTTTGGATGTCCCGGCGTATTGAAGTGCCAAACTATATCCAAGCGCTTCGCTTCTTCTCGTATGGTACTGCTGTCAAACTCCCTGCCTCCGTCCGACGTTATGCGATCTGGCACTCCATGGAACTGAACCCACGTTTGGAGAGCTCCCAAGACAGCCTCCGCCGACCTATCCTGTACCCGATGTGCCATTGCCATTTTGCTAAAGAGGTCTATCATGGTGACCCATTTAAAGCCTCTCCAAGTGAATGTGTCGATTTGAACATCTTTCAACGGCGTATCTCCTGTAGGGGTTTCTTCTTGTACTCCTTGAGGTGGTCGTCTGTCATACTTAGTGCGCGCGCACACTTCGCACATTCCAATGACTTCCGAGATCGTTTTCCGCATACCATCCCAATAATATCTCCTGCGTAGTGCGTGGAATGTTTCCTGTACCCCCCGATGGTTCGTCTTGCCCTGGTGATGTGCCAGTGTCACCTCCCTTTGCTGCTCCCTGTCCATTAACGTTTCAACCAAGTATTTACATTTAATAAATGACCTGTCGACACCTATTTTCTCTGCCCTCCAGAGTTTCTTGATCTTTTCCCAAATGGTTGCATTGCCTACATACAGATGGTGAATTTTCCCCGACTCCGAAGCGTCGTGCAAAGCCTTGCAAATCAGTTCCTCTTTCACCCCTGGTTGGGACCAAATGGTATTAATTTTCTTCTTCCCATATTTAGTGAAGTCGATGTTCATAAGCCCCGACGTTCTGGTCTTCCAAATTACTTGTCGTCGCTTATCGTTAATGATCTCCTCACATTCCTCCATGTCGGTAGGCCATTCATCCACCGAGCTCTCTTCTCCTCTCGATTCCTCTGTTCTCGCATCCCCGGGTTCCCCTTCACCTTCCGGTGTCCATGCTCTCAAAAACTGCCGCACGTCCCGCGACGACTCCCCTTCTTCCTCCTCAATGGCATTTATCATTACGGCTCTGGACAGCCAGTCCGCTACTACATTCTCCTTGCCTGGCTTATACCTGACCTCCATGTTATATTGACTTAGGAACTGCTTCCATCGCGTGACCCTTGCCGATGATTCCTTCAGGTTGCCCACCCACTGCAACGGTTTGTGATCGGTATGTACTTTAAACTTCCGACCAAAAATATACGGTCTAAAATGCCCGACCGCCCATACTATTCCCAAGAGTTCCTTTTCCAGGGCGCTATACCTTGTTTCCGCTTCTGTGAGTCGCCGACTCGCATACGCTATTGGCTGTTCCCCGTCCGTTCCTTCCTGCGCAAGTATTGCTCCCAACGCATACTCACTTGCTTCAGTGGTGATAATAAAAACCTTGTTAAAATCGGGAAAAGCAAGTACCGGCTTTTCTTGCAACCTTGCCATGCACTTCCGCACGTTGTTCTCTATCGCTGGTGTTATTGCGATCTTCCGGCCTTTCTTTAGGAGATTATTAAGAGGTGCTAGATATTCCGCCATCTTCGGGACAAACCGACGATAATAATTCAACGTCCCCAATAATCTCCGGATCCCCTTGACATCTCTGGGCATCGCCATCTTTTGTATCGCCTCTACCTTCTGCTTATCAGGCTTGATCCCTTCCCTCGAAATCGAATGTCCCAGAAAATTGATCTCATCCTGCCCCAGAATCGACTTTTCAGCAGACAATTTTAATCCCAACTGCTTCACTCTGTCAAATACGCGGCGCAAATGATCAATGTGTTCCGTTTCATCTTTACTGAAGACCAGGAGATCATCCATATATACCTGGCAGAATGCTTCATCCAGTCCCCTCAAAAATTCGTCCATAAACCTCTGGAAGGTTATAGGAGCGTTTTTCAACCCGAATGGCATGCGAGTAAACTCATAATGCCCCTTTCGAATGAAAAAGCTGTCTTATGTTGGTCCCTGGGGTGCATACGTATCTGGTGATAGCCTGCCTTTAGATCGAGAGTGCTGAAGATTGTGGCTCCGCTCAGTCTGTCAATGATGTCTTCAAATCGTGGGAGCGGGTGTTTCTCGTTTAAGGTATTGTCGTTGAGCTTTCTGAAGTCTACCACTACCCTATACTTCTCCTCCCCTGTCGTGGTCTTCTTCTTCACTGCCCATAGGGGACTGTTGTACGGTGACGTGCTATCCACGATTATGCCTTGCTTTTTCAAGCTCTCTATATCTTCCTTGATGTGTCTCCTTAGCGCTTGCGGATAACGTCGTTCCTTAACGTATGTCACTTTCTCCTGTTTTAAAGGAATTTCATGGACCGTCTTCCCTGTTGCAGTCAACACTCCCCCGTCTTTAAAAAAAATATCCGCGTACTCCCTCTTTATCCTCTGTACCCAATGTTCCGCTTGTTCTATTGCCCCGACATTCCCTGTCTCGTCCACCCTCAATCGCTTACACCGATACTTCTTCCCTCCCATTCGAACAACCCAACCTGTACTCCTGTAATCTATCCTCGGCCTTACCTTACTTAATAAGTCACAACCTATTATGCCTCCGTACTCTCTCGGCATGTTCTCCACCACGTGAACCCTCAATTTCCCGATTCCGGCCACCCATCGCTCCAGATTTAATTCTACCTCCCCCTCGACTTTACAAGGACCACCCAAAGTAATCAACTTACACTTACAATTTTTTATTTCTGGTATCCTCTCTCCTTTACACAATTCCTCCAGCATCTTTTTACATAATATTGTACTAGAGCTCCCCGTATCTACCAAACACTTCCCCCTCCCCACAACACTTATAATTGGCAAACCAACGCACTCACCTCCAATATTATTTACTACCGCGTGGCTGCCTCTCCTCTGCTCCTCTCCTCATTCGTCTGATCTTCCTCTCCTATCCGCAACGGCTCCTCCTTCTCCACTCTTCCTGCTAATTCTTCCTCCTCGAGCTCTTCTTATCCCCGTCTCCTCTTCCTCGGTTCCAGATGTCCCTGATGACTCATCTGACTCCGATACTGCTCCTCTCTTTCTTCACAATCTCTGGGCGTTCACTTCCATTGGTTCATCCCGGCCCACGTCTCCCCGTCTACTCATATACGGGCATTGTCTGGCAATGTGTCCCTCGGCTCCGCATTCGAAACATCGGGTTCGCGGGCAATTCGCCACTAGGTGGCCTATCTTTCCGCACCCGTGACATCTCTTGTCTTCCTTTGTCCATTTCTTCCTTTCTTTGCCTGGCTTTCTCTCTCTCATTGCCGGCCTTTCTCTTGTACTAACCTCTCCTCCTCTTTTCTTGCACCCCTCCTGTCTTGCTTTGAACCTCCCGGTTTCCGCCCTCCTATACGAAACCCTGTTCCATCCATACTCATTCTCTTCATCCCCACGGGCTGCTTCTTCATCGCGAGCACTTGCATCTATCATCTCCTGAGCACACTCCACAAAGCTCTTGTCCCTCTGTAGTCCATCTTCTTTCCAGTATCTCTCCCCAACTGAACTTTAAGGATGGTTGACAAAAATGCCATCCTGGCTCCTGTTTCCACCGCATCAGCCACTTCCTTCATCTTCTCTGTTACGTTGTTAAAGCGTGCCAGCAGATTTGCAGCATATTGCCCGTTGGTCTGATGAGGCTGTTTCCTTTCCCGGAACATCTGCAAGATGTCCTCTTCGGGAGCCCATCGACCTCCTCCAAACGCCTTCTTCAGCCGATCCTTCACAATATTCCATGGAGTGTCTTCATCCGCCTGAATCATATTCAGCACGCTCCTCTTAACCCGGCATACCAAGGCTGCCCTTAATGCATTGGCATCCATCGGGTCTATCAGGTTTTCCTCCTGCTTAGCCAATATACGCGATATCACCCGATCGCCACCTTTTAGGAAGTGATTCAACTCACCCACTCCTCCATCGAATCTTTCCAAGTCGGATATCGCTCTCCTAAGGTCCTGCGACGTCGCCGTTCTCACCTTCAACCACTCTAACGTAGTTGCATGTGCTGATGCCAACGTTTCCGTAGGTAGTGGAGGAAAATCCCTCGCTAACGCCTCTGACAGCGGAGGAAACGCCGGCGGTGGAGCCAACGGTGCTGCTGGTGGTGCCGTCGGCGGTGTCGCCTGTGCTACCTGTTGTGCGGTGGGTACTGGCGGTTGCCCTATTCCGTTTTGCATCCTTCCTCTTTTTTTT
Organism: Nezara viridula; assembly: GCA_928085145.1. Taxonomy (NCBI): domain Eukaryota; kingdom Metazoa; phylum Arthropoda; class Insecta; order Hemiptera; family Pentatomidae; genus Nezara; species Nezara viridula. The sequence goes on from OV725078.1 coordinate 206,169,537, forward strand.
TTATTTCTTGTGACCTTAATAACAACAACAAAAACGAAGAAAAAAAAACTACTTCCCCGACTGATTCTAAAGGTCCCGGGTTTCGGCAACACTTACGTCAGTTCTAACAAGAAACAATAAAAAAAAGGGAAAAAAGGATCCGAAATGAAGCACGTGGTTACTCAAATAAGACTGACTTTATTGCCTTAGTAATGCCATATATATAGTATTACACTTTGTTTACACTTCATAGATAGGATTAACTTAGAATTAACTGTTATATTGTCTTACCTCTAACCATAACTTATATATATATATATATATATATATATATATATATATATATATATATATATATATATATATATATATATATATATATATATATATAACAAATAATTAGATTGTACAACGTTACGTGGACGAAGCAGGACGTTCGTAAACCTCTGTCTCTATGCAGAAAACAATTGTTAACTCTTCAATGAGCGTGCTCAAAATGAACTGCAAATGGGCTGCGGCGAGCACGAAGAGAGAAGTACGTCTCTTCAGAGTAGAACAGCAGTGGGCTGTGTTCAAGTTGGCAATACCCAGCTCAGTGACGGGCAGAGTCAGACTGTCTCTAGTCAATTCTACCGCCTTATGACTTGAACCTAGCACTTGTTTATAGCTAGTGCTACTACAATCCATAACAAAGTAGTCCAAGTGTAAACTATTGATTTATTTAATATAAACAATATACGCCCCATAAGGCCCATACTATAATACTTAATATACACATATCCTATACATAAATATGCATATTATTAATTGATTTCACTTTGCTAAAATAAAACAAATCAACAATTAATCAAACTAGTTAAGTGCAAAATAAATTCAATTAACACTATGGCGTTTTCAACTGTAAAAATAAAATAAATTACCGCTGTGGCGTTAACAATATTCTTTTAAACTTTCTTTACCAATCGGCGAAACATGAACTTCTTCCATTCCCACATTTGCTTTCGCATCACCTACAATTAATTATTTTTATTGAGTTTCGAGGTAGTTTATCATAAACCTATTCGAGTTAATCGTAAAATTCTCATTTGACTTAATCGTCGCTGTCTTCGGTCGGACAATGTATGTTTATTAATGAGATTTTAAATCAACGTCCCTGAAATATAGCTTCCGAAATTCCATCAGTAAAGAATTGTACGCACCTCTAAGCGGATAGCAATCTATTCCTAATTAGAAACCCGGTACCTAACAATTCCTTATGATTCCCGCTTCCTCCGTGCCAAATAGTGTACTTTCCTTCCCTCATCGAACCCTCCGTTGGCCAGCGAACCTCTCGCAGAGCCACGACATCCAAATTGTACTCATTAACCTCATTCGCGACCGATTTTAGTCCCCCTGATGTGTTTAAACTCATTAGTTCCATGTGCCAATATTTATATCCTATTCTTCAACTTGCGCCAAGAATCCCCTAAAGCAGTCCCCACCCGAACGGGGGACTAGTTTACCTCCGGATAATAAGCGTTTTACAGTAGGGAGATCCATGACTGTTTGTGGTGTATGATGAACTAAACATATGTGAGTAGGGCGTTCAATCCTACGCCACACCCTCCATCAAGTCTGGAGGGCTCCTCTCATTGTGGGTCAGCGAGTCCATCGAAATCCAGGGAATTTCCACCGACCATCCCCACATCCGCCACCCGTGGGACGCTCCCCATACTCAGTAATGAGCCCGCGCGAGGGTCAGATTTGTATATGTATAATTAGAAACTTGAGTCTTTCTAATAAATCAATAATTTTAAAAATCTTGAATAAATTGTTTTTTTCTAACAGTTTTCCAAATATCTGGAAAACAGCTATCACTATTCCTACTCTCAAGAAAGATAAAGATCCTATGAATATCTATAATTATAGACCTATTAACTTAACCTCTTCTATTTGTTAATTGATGTAGAAATTAGTCTGTCTGGAGGCCCCCTCTCTTTGTTGGTCAGCGAGTCCATCGGAGTTAGCCAGGAGGAACTTGCAACCGACCATCCCCACATCCGCCACCCGTGGGACGCTCCCCATACTCGGTGATGAGCCCGCTCGAGGATATACACAACATTATTTAAAAATATTCAAATACTAAATCTCCAGAGGCCTTTTACAGTATAACTAAAAAAAATATATTTTTTCCAAATAATAATAAAATATAAAACACAAAATAAAATAAATGAAAATAAAAACGGAGAAATATATTATTTTGAAATTTAATAAAACATAAAAAGTCTAATATCTCGAAAACGGTTGGTTTTAGGGCAAAAAAGACCTAGGGACACCGAACGACTCAAATGGTGCCAGTATAATTCTATATAGAATCTAATATTATAATAAAAAAGTAGGGAGATGACTGCAAAGTTATAATAGTTGGGATGGGGTTGGGGGTGAGGTGTCATTATGTAAAAGTTGAGAATAAGGAAAGTTATAGAAAAATAAAATGGAGGCGGTCACGTGATTTCACCTATAGCTGTAAGTATCTTAAGTAGCGAGAAAATAAAATGGTGGCTGTCAAGTGACTTTTTACAAATACCCCAAACCTCGTAAGTAGCAGACAAATAGGATTGTGACGGTCACGTTACTGTTACCTGAGTTAAACAAAAGCCACAAGGCTCTTAAGTCAAAGAAAAACAAAATGGAGATCGAGCACATTTTATCTCTTAGTAAGGAGTGGGGGAAAATGTGGTGGTCATAGGATCGAAAAGGGAGGTGACGTCATGACGTCAAACAAGGCGCAAATCTCGTCGGTACCTGAAAAGAATATGACGGAATGTGAGGGTCATGTAATAAAAAGGATCTTGGATTAAGGTGTACGTGACTCGTATGTCGTAGCTGAAATTTAAATTCAAATTCCTGCTTTAATGATACGATCTGTGCGCCAGCTCCCCATTTCGTGTCTACTAAAGGTATGATAACACATACACGTAATATGATGACCCTCTTGATGGATACATATATATTTTTATCTTTTTTTTTTTTTTTTTTTTTATTTGAACAACAGATGTATTGCTTCAATCAAAGAAAAATCTAGTCATCAGCTGTTAAAATTATATTTCTATTATAATTATATCTAGCTCAGTCTCTGAACTCTATTATAAGTGTCCTTAACTGTGACAGATTGTATTATTTCTCAATAAGATGTTTAAAAAAAAAAATTATATCTAGACTTATAATTACTAAAAAAAAAAAAAACATAAAATAAAAAGGTCTATGAAAAAAAAACACAAAGAATTGCATTGAATAAAAAAACTATATTATAGCAAATACTAAGTATTATTATTTATTTTTTAATAAGTATTTTTTTGTTGGCTTTAAGATTTGGGAAAGCAAGTCCTATTTCGCCAGTATTAATACCTTCTCAAGTTGTTATTGTTGAAATTGTTTGAAATTGTTTTTGAACTTAAGATATTTTCGTTTTGGAATAAAATTCAACAAGTAACTAGAGACAACTTAAGAAACATAGCAATATTGGCAAAATAGGACTTGCTTTGACAAGTCTTAAGGAAAAAAAAGATAGAAAAAAGGTATTTTTATTTATTTATTTATTGTTGCATTCCGCATCTAGCCGAGAGGGTCATTAGCGGCTTTAGATGTAATCAAATTAGGTGGACGAATTTAATGTCTTTTATAAATTCAAATACTTTTTGTATCATTTCTTCGTCATCTGAAAGTGCGTCAGATATGTTGGAAGGTATATTATGTTTTGTTCAGGTGTCAGAGTATAGTCTGCAAGTTGTTACAATGTGTTTCAGTGTAAGTGATGAGTTGCATGTTTTACAAAATGGTGGTTCCAGGCCTCTCATTAGGTAGCCATAGGTAAAGGCTTCATGTCCAATTCTAAGGCGAGTTAAAATTATTTCTTCTTCTCTGTTCTTTCTGAAAGAGGTATTTAATCACTTGGCCAGGTGGCTTAGTCACAAACACTGGGAGTTAGACTCCCTGACTTCCTTTCGGATACTTGCCAGCTCCCACCCTGAAGATTTTGGGACGTTGGGCGTTGTTTGCGTGCTCCAGCCTAAGTTGATTGTTCTGTTTAATTAATTTATAGAAACCTTCTCTTTACTGACTAATTTAAATAGAATTTATTTACATATTACTTTCAAGTAAACACAATCAACATATCTGATGAAAGCTTAAGCAACGATGTATACTGCAATGAATGTATGAATTTTTACAACTTTTTTCATAAGAAAAGGACTTCAATAGTTTTAAATTGTATTATTGAATCCTTGCAATTTTTTCTAGGATTGATTTCTGAAAGGTAAGCTATCTTCTTTCAATCCTCAAAACTAATCAAATAATAAATCATTCATTTTATGCTACATATTTTGTTGGTTGCTTGCATGGAAAAGGTATCTTAACATTTGAGTTAAATAGAATTATGTTGATAAATGATATTAATAAAAACGAGATCACATTAAATTTTTCGTATAAGAATAATGAAATAAAATGAAAATAGATTTTTATTATCCTGGGACTGTTGTCCCTTTAGGACAAATTATAGATACAGAAGAAATGCCTGTGTGGCCATAAAATTAAATCCAAAATTTACAATAATCATTAAAATTAAAATATTGAAAGAAAAAAAACACTAAATACATACAGATATATATTTAAACTTAACTATTTAATTGGGAATAAGGTCATTTAATTATTATTTAATAAACTATTGAATGTTCATTTCTTCTGTTTATTGACGTTTCGATCCCAGTATTTTCTTTTTATTAGTAAACCACGGGATCCTCTTCAAAGCTAGAACTACAAATGGCTCAATCGGTACACAATATTACTTCTATATGACTTTAATAACAATTATTTAAAAAGGTTTAGCCTACTTTTAAAAAATAGAGATTCGATCAGGCCAGGGACACACCGACAGCCTCAGCACCGTCCACTAGCACATATATTAAGCTACTGGATCGCTAAGAGTCTGCCCTCCCCGGTCCTGAGCCCGAAGACAAATTATTACACAATAAACAATGAAAAATTGCATCTATTTTATATAAAACAATTGAAAGATGCTTCTATGCTCAATATACCAGCATCAATAAAACATATCTATGAATAGTAAAAACAGCTTGTATAACATCTCCTGGTGGTACAACAATTTAACTTACGCAAATTAATTAACATTAACTATAGGAGGGTTTATGCACATAAATATAGCATAGAAACCAAAAAAGAAGATACGGCATTAGCTATACATGCTATTAAAAACATTCATAAAATAGAGTTAGATAAAGTCAAAATACTAGACACAGAAAATAATCAGCAAAAACGGTTGATTCTACAGATGATGCACATTGGAAGGACCAAAAACGCAATATATTGATATATTGAGCTGGTATATTGATCATAGAAGCATCTTTCAATTGTTTTATATAAAATAGATGCAATTTTTCATTGTTTATTGTGTAATAATTTGTCTTCGGGCTCAGGACCGGGGAGGGCAGACTCTTAGCGATCCAGTAGCTTAATATATGTGCTAGTGGACGGTGCTGAGGCTGTCGGTGTGTCCCTGGCCTGATGGAAGCTCTATTTTTTAAAATTAGGTTAAACATTTTAAATAATTATTATTAAAGTCATATAGAAGTAATATTGTGTACCGATTGAGCTATTTGTAGTTATAGCTTTGAAGAAGTTGACTAATAAAAAGAAAATACCGGGATCGAAATGTCAATAAACAGAAGAAATGAACATTCAATAGTTTATTAAATAATAATTAAATGACCTTATTCCCAATTAAACAGTTAAGTTTAAATGTAATACTCAAAGGTCGATTAAGAAAAAGTTGTAAAGATATATATATATATATATATATATATATATATATATATATTATATATATATATATATATATATATATATATATATATATATATATATATATATTATGCAAACATGTGAAAATAAAATAACATAAGTAAACAAAATCATTTCTGGGGAACTTAGAAAGTTCTCTGAACTACTTTTCATGATCAGGGGTTGGGAAAGAAGTAGGTTCTTAAAAAGGAGAGATTTAAATGAGAAAACTGATTGCACATGTCGGATATCGGGAGGGATGGTATTGGCAGAAGGAGACGGATTGAATTATAAAGAATTTGTCAAACGCAGCAGTTCGGTGAGGAGGTGGAAAGACGTTAGAACTACGGGATCTAGTGGGACGGGATTGAATGGAATATTTAAATTATAGGCTGTGAAAAATATAGGAAGGTCGCTGAGTTCGGATGGCTTGGTATAGAAAGGTAGCAAGGAAGTACAGAAGGCGGTAAGATGGATAGAGCCACTTCAACTTGGTGTAGTACTGGGTTATATGCGTATCTCTTGAGATTCCGAAGACAAAATGTATTGCGCAGTTCATTAGGCGTTTAAATTAGTCTTCGAATTCTAAAAGATTCTGAAGGAGGGTTATTGGGGACCACAACATATTTGGAGCGGCCGTTAAGGAAGGATTGGAATCTATTAAGACTACTAGTTGAAAAGGAGATATCTTTGAACTTGATTAGGAGAATTTTGAGGTCTACTGAGTCAAAGGCTTTGGAGAATTCAAGGAAAATTAGGATGGTGAGTTTCTGCTGGACCATGGCTGTATGAACGTCTTGGGAAATTTTTATGAGGGCAGATTGAGTGGAGTAGCTGGGTCAGAAACAGGACTGGTTGGGATTTAGGAGGTTATTCTGTTCTAAAAAGTCGGATAACTGGGTTTGAGCTAGTCGCTCTAAAGGTTTGAAAGGTTTGAGAGGAGAAAAATTGGACGGAAATCATTATGAGTTGTTGGATTGAAAGTCTTCTTCATAGGGCAAACTAGTGTGGTTTTCCAGGATGTAGGGAAGGTAAGCAATTGTAGATATGGTAGATAATTGGAAGGATGGGTGGTAGTGAGGCTTTGATGGGTCTGACTGGGATGTTATCGGGTCCATAATCATTGGTTCGCGATTTCTGAAAGGAGTTGATGAGATCATCAGGTTTAAAATTGGGAAAAAAAGAAGTGATCAGGGTTAAAATTAAAAGGGAAATGCATAGGACCCGGTATGGTCGCAGGAGGTGGGGATGAGAAGGAACAGGAGACAAAATGAGCTTTAAGGTCATCGGCAGAAAAGGAAATGACGTGGGTTTGAATTGTGTTACAAATGGTCAGTCTTTTAGGATAGTTCACTTGGCCTTCGAGTTCGGGGTGTTGGATAGGAAATAATAGAAATAACGGGATTTGGCTCGAGGTATAGCAGACTGATTGCTGTTTCGATATTGTTTGCAGCCTATGTATTCTTCCGGGAGTTGGGTACGTTTAAACAGCCGTCTTGCAGCATCTCTTCTTCTCATGCACTCTTTCAGAGTGGGTGTCAGCCAAGGAGCAGGGGGATGTCGGATAGTTTTAGTTAGGAGAGGAGCATGACAGCCGAGGATGGCATGAAAATGGTTGGTAAGGATTTCTACCATGAGGTCAATAGATTTTAAAGAATAAACGGGATCCGATTCGAGAGCGTCGAGATCCTGCGACTATGCTTCATAGGTGAGTGAATTGAGGTTTCGGAAGCATATGGTTCTAGGATAAAAAAATGGGGCCTGGATATTGTAGGAAATTTGGATAAGATCATGGGAAGAGAGAAACGGAACCGGGTGCTGAGATGCTGCAAAGAGCTTATCCAGGGAATAAAAGATAAACAGATCAAACCAGGATTCTGAGAATTGGGTATGATGTGTAGGGTTGTAAAGTAATATTTAAAGGATGAGGGATTTGAAGAGGCTGGTCATGTAGGAATGGTCAGAGGATATCATCAAATTGGTATTGAAGACTCCAGTGAGGATAATATTGGAGTAGGAAGGGATCAAGTTGTAAAGGAAGGTCTCAAATAAATCACCAAAGGGAATTCTGGGAGGACGATAAATGACTGCAAAGACAAAGGGGGATGATGAGGTTAGAATTTCAGTGAAAAGATATGCTAGGTGTGGAGAATCGGAATGGAAAGAGCAATGAAGGATTTAGAATTGGCTATCATGAACAAAGAGACCCACACCACCACCTGTACGGTCCACTGTGTCACGACGAAGGAGTCTATTATTGGGTAAAGTAATATAGACAGACGGAATAGAGGGCTTTAACCAGGTTTCAGGAACTGCGATTAGATTTTACAAGTTGGGGAGGAAAAAATCATAAAATACATCAAAATGAGCTAGGAGTGACTGAGCGTTGACGTGGCAGGTTATAAGGATGTTAGTCTTGGGAGAATTAGGGTTTGCTTGGTTAACAGACCAGAAGGGCTTGGGATAGGAATATTTCTATGATGGTTGGAGCTAGTATGAACCCAGAGTACATAATTGTTGGTGACGCCTCTTCAGAAGAACCATACCTATAATAATAAATGAAGCTAAAAAATAAATAATGAATATTAATTTTATAGTTGAGAAGTTGAAAATAAATAATTAATTAAATGAAAGGTTTACCTCTGCAGCAAAAAAAACATTATTTACGTGAATTAAAATGTCTAAAAGAATAACACTTACACATTTCTTATAAACAAAAATAAAATTATTATCAAAATATATTAAATTCAATGCAGCAAAATCGTAATATAGAAAATAAAAAAAGGGCAAATACAGTAATGAAAACTAAAATATGCAGAGTAATGAAAGATGCGAGTCATGTGAATTTGTCCAGATCAGATGGTGAGTTAACCACGACAATCTGCTGGTCATTATCTCGTCGGCATTTTACTTTGCCCGCATTGAACCAGACGTATCTGATCTTTCCTGGAGACCTCTTCTGTCGGGCTAACCAAAATAGGTGTCGGTTGGTTACTGATATTGTCTCACTTACATACACTGACAGGCAAAAAATTCCACCCACTTGATTTTTTCATGTTTTCATCTAAAAATATTTCTGCTTTGGATTGATCTATTGGTTTTAATGAATACATAGGTAATCTTTTTGTTTGTTTTCAATTAGGAATGTTAATATAGAGGACAATAGCCATTAATCCTTAATTCAATGAAATGATTCTAGATTCCAATGTTTACTTTCTATGGAATCAAAATGTTTATTCAGTATCATTAGTTCAGTGCCGTTTCTTGCAGCACATTTCTTAGTCTCCGGCTTTTAATTTCCAACGTGGTTCCTTAATGGTGTGGGCTGGGATTTCAAAGGAGCGCCGCACAGAATTGGTTGTTTTTCGTAGAGGGTCTTTGACGGCCATTTGTTATGTAGAGTAGATTTTGGAACCTCATGTGTTGCCTATCCTTAACGAAATCAGCGATCGTTCGATTCTAATGGACGATAATGCACGCCCACATGTCGCCCGCATAGTGCAGACGTTCCTTCATCAGAACAATATTGAGGTTTTATCCTGGCCAGCACGTTCTTCAGATTTGAACCCCGTTGAGCATTTATTTGATAACCTCGGAAGACGAATAAGAGCGCTTGCAACACTTCCTGATACATTGCAGGACCTTGAAAGGGCTCTTCGGTAGGAATGGGCTATCCTCCAGCAAAGTGACATTTCCCGACTGGTGGAAAGTATGCCGAGGCGTCTTCAAGAAGTAGTGAAGGCAAGAGGAGGAAACACGCGCAACTAAACGATGATGTAATTAATTTCTTTTAGAACAATAATGGTTCGTTTTTCAACTTTTTTTCTCTAATCTTTCTTACCCAATCACATTTTGATTATTAAAGTTAAAAAAGATTATAAAATTCCATAAATATTAAGTATCATCTACAAATACCATGTATTATATACAAATACAACTTTACAGAAATATTTTTATATGAAAACATGGAAAAGTGGGTGGAATTCTGTGTATATTTCGTGAGCATCATTCTCCTGCCATCCCAGGCGACGAGTTGAGAAGTCCAGTATAACCTTCCGCCTTTGGACCAAATCATCCCTGAGTGAAGGATCAGTCTGGTGTATCATCCTGCCTCGTTCTCATCCTCTCCGGGCAGTCGATTTAATTTCAATCGACCTGGACAGGTGCATTTGCTCGGACCTGTTGGGTCTAGTTTCAAGCTCTGACACCCGGGACCTGATTGTCGCATTTTCCATCTTTAGTCATTCCAATTTCGAATTTTGGGTCTCCAGAAGGGTTTATGTTTTCCGCGTTTTCAAATGATATAGCGGTATGCTTCTCCAGCGTTATCTTTAATTCCTTTACTTCGCTGGCATTAGCATCTAGGGCGAATTTTAATCCTTTTACCTCCGCTGTTAGGTCTTGGATGGCGGTCATGAGCAGCTGTGACGCGGCGTCGGAGGCAGTTGGTTTCTGAGAAGCTTATCTTCCTGGGCTAGAGCAGTTATCGTTCGATTGACTACTTCTTTGGACTTTTACACAATTTGGGCATGCCAACAGAATCATCTGTTGCCATACATCACACAATTTAACCTATCATTCTAATTTTGGTAGAGAGTTCTGCGCATGCGCTAGTATCTTTCAACCCACCTGCTACATCGTCTCTCACAATTATCATAATTACCAGTGAATTAGTGAACAGTTGTGTTAAAAAATAGTGCTATTGAACAATTATATAGTACATTCTTGAATAGAACCATAAACACGGTGAGTAACCGCTTGTTTATTAAGTTTGAACAATAGTGTAAACAACCATAGAATTAGATAGAGTGGCCATTCTTATCTATAGTCCCCCCACTTAGGGTCAGGTAGGCTCAGTGCCTGTCGAGCTGTTAAGTAAGCTAGGTCATATCGCTTGGCCCTCTATCAGTCTGCGCAATTTTTACGTATTAATAAAAAAAAAAAAATTGTTTATTTTTCTTCTTTTTTCTTTTTCCCAATAGTCGTTGACATGATATGCGATATTATCATATGATAATGTCTAGCAAGAATAAAAGATCAAGAAGCTTAGGCAATAATAGCTCTCGTAATTCACCAGTAAAAGCCTAGGCGTTCAAACAGAAAAACACCACAATCTACACCTGATAGAGCAAATGATGCAGTGAACGACCCTCAAGCCGGTACATCAACAGAAATTATGAGCACCGAAACAAACAATGAAATTGAAGAATCACATTTTTTTACTGTTACCCCTTACCAACAACTATCTAATACCGTAGAAGAAACAATAGAAATACCATCAACCCCCAGAGAGCCAAAAACACCTCCAATATTCATAAGAAACATAAATAATTTTCCGCTATTTTGCCAGCATTTAAATAAATTACTTAACAATGGTAAATACACATGTCAAAGTCGAACCAATGACACCAAGTTGATGCCAGATTCTCCTGAATCATATAGAAAAATAGTAAAATACTTGGCAGATACAAAGGCGGAATTCCATACTAATCAATTATTTCAAGAGAGACCACTAAGAGTGGTGATAAGAGGCCTCCATCCAACAACTCCACCTGAGGCAATCAAAGAAGAATTGACAGAACTGAGTTTCAGTGTCCGCCAAATTGTCAATGTATATAAAGATAATAAAGAGCAACAAGGTGCAAACAACAAAATAGCCTTACCACTATTTTTCGTAGACCTTCAGCGCACCAGTGGAGTCGAAAACATCTATAAATTATCCTAGCATAGTTGTCGAAAAACCGTATGCAAAACGGGAAATAGTACAATGTCATAATTGCCAATCATATGGCCATACTAAAAGCTATTGCCGCGAAGCGTGAAGTGCGGGCAGCAACATATGTCGGAAAATTGCAATAAGTCCAGGCAAACTCCTGCTGTGTGCGCATTATGCCATAAAGATCACCCAGCAAATTACAAAGGATGCCACACATATAAAATCTTAAAATCAAGATTACAGACAGCGCCTAGACATGAAGAGACTTCCAGCACTTCCAGACCACCAAGGCAACCATCAAGATTTGCAAACAAAGAAGTCTCCTATGCTCAAATGTTAGGAGAATTAGAACAGCATACTCAACCTCAGGCCCTGCCGCAAACTCAACCACTACCTCATGGTTCACCACCCGAACATAATAACACCCAAAAGTTCAGTCCTCAACAAATATCCTACATTCCTCCCCCTAACAATTCCAATGACCTTACCAGCCTCTTTACATCATTCCTCTCCGAAATCAAATCCCTCATCACACCGCTCATTACCTTACTTACAAATGTCATAGCCAATCTTATCCCTTCCCCAAGAATTCCTTAAATGTCCACAATAAAACCCCTCTCCATTCTCCTTTCGAATGCGAATGGTGTTCGAAATCACATCAACGAACTAACCTTTTTTCTACAGGACAATAACATAGACATAGGCCTAATAACTGAGACCCGACTAACAAACAAGAAACAGTTCAACATACCTGGCTACAAGATATATCGAATTGACCCTGATGGAACAGCACATGCTGGCTCTGCTGTCATTATCCATCAGTCCATCTCCCATCACTTGTATCCTTCACCAGTTCACAATTTCCTACAAACCTCAGCAATAACTATCCAAACTTTCCTTTTTCCTCTTACAGTTGTCGCAGCATACTCTCCACCTGAAATTGCAATAGCTGAACCTAACTTCATATCCTTTCTTAATTCCCTAGGACAACACTTCCTTATAGGTGCAGCCCTTAACGCCAAACATCAGCAATGGGGAGCCAGAACCACGAATTCCCGCGGGCGATCGTTGCTGTCAATTAATTAATGGGAATTAAGTGAAATTCCCACAATTCCAACATACTTCCCCCTGATACTCCTACATACTGGCCAACCGATCCCAACCGTAATCCTGATATCCTCGACTTCTTCATTCACAAAGGTCTCGGGCCGCTAAATTACTCAGTTCTACGGCCCGATGACCTTTCCTGAGATCACAGTCCTCTAAATCTAAACCTTTCCGCATCTCCTATCCTCAGGTTATCTCCTCCCTCATTCATCAGAGGCCCAGTCAATTGGAACCTTTTCAGTCAAACAATAACAGATGCAATTGACCTCAGAGTATCCATAAAGACCCCTCAAGACCTAGATAATGCAGTCAGTTCCTTCACCACCTTGATCCAACAAGCAGTCTAGACTGCATCCTCACCACTCCCCTCCAAAAAATCCCTTAAAAAGAATCCCTGGCCCCAAAACCCTACTGACCTTATTAAATCCGAACGCCAATCTAGGACCATCTGGCAAAGAACCAGGCATCCTGATGATCGGAAATTATATAATTACTATTCCAAACAGGTTAAAAAGAACTGGCTACCTTTAGATCCCAATCTTACAATTCCTACCTTTCTTCCCTCTCTACCGATGACAACTCCCTCTGGAAAGTGACCAAAAAAATCCCTAGCAAATCCCTATCCTCTCCAAAATCTTTCTCAAACGCATCCTACCAATACTCGAAACCCACAATATCCCATCCCATCAATTTGGATTCAGCTCAAGACATTCCACTGTTCAACAAGGCCTTTGCGTTGTTGATCATATATCCTCTGCGCTTGAAAACAAGTAATATTGCACCGGTGCCTTTCTGCGCAAGCTTTCGATCGGGTGTGGCATGATGGCTTGCTTTTCAAGCTCAAAACTCACTTACCCCAATCCTTGTACCTAGTCCTCAAATCCTACGTCTCAAATCGTTCCTTTCAAGTTCGCTGCGGCACTGAATTCTCCAACTATTATCCAATTGAAGCTGGTGTTCCACAAGGCAGTGTCTTGGGCCCAGTTCTCTTCATCCTCTTCACCGCTGACATTCCAACCAACCCCGATACCCTTCTAGCAACCTTCGCTGACGATACCGCCATCCTGTCATCCCACTCAGATCCTGAAACAGCATCCTTAAACTACAAAGACACATCTCCCTAATTGAGCAATGGTGCAACAATTGGCGCATTAAGATAAATGAATCCAAATGCAAGCATGTCACCTTTACCCTCCGACGCAGATCCTGTCTACATATCCTTTTCAACTCTGTACTTCTCCCCGTCTCAGACACAGTTCGGTATCTTGGATTCCTTTTAGACAAAAGACTAACTTGGAACCCACATACCAGACTTAAAAGACAAGAAGTTAACCGACGATTTGGTCAGCTATACAGACTACTTAACAGAAAATCCAATCTCTCAATAGAAAACAAACTATTAATATACAAGACCATACTCAAAGCCATCTGGACCTACGGACTTCAACTGTGGGGGAAAACTAAATTTTCGAACATCAAACGTATCCAATCCTTTCAGGCTAAAGTCCTCCGTATAATAGTCAATGCTCCTTATTAAGTTACAAACAAAACCCTACATCATGACCTTTACATCCCTTATGTCCTTGACGTTATTCCTTCTCGATTTTCAAATTTTCATCTGAACCTAATCCACCATCCTAACTCCTTAGCACAGTCCTTATCCAGCTTCAGTCACCCTTACAACCCTCCTCGAAGGTTGAAACGGCAGTGGCCTCGAGACCATTTGTAAAGTCTGTCACTTGATTTCTGGCAATGGCCAGCCTCTCCACTCACGTCATGAGCGTCTGTTGCTTTAGTGCCCTCTCTCATTTTCCACTGGACTCCTGCCGGTGGCGCGGCTGAGAGAGAAGCGCTTGGATCTCTTAGAGTCTCGCTTTGTCCTTCACACGTGGAGGAAAGGGCTGGACTCGGAGCTCCCTTGGCTGATTGTAAATAAAGTATGAATGTTTTTCTTTTTTATGTATTAAGTATGAATGTTTTTCTTTTTTATATATTAAGTATGAATGTTTTTCTTTTTTATATATCTATTTGTTTTACTTATGACTTATTTAATTTGCTACCGATTTCTGTATTTTTTTTATTATTATTATTTTTTTATTATTATTATTATTTTTTTTAATTCAAGTTACATTTCTTTAGTTTTATAGTTTTTACCTTTGTTATATAGATATATATTTTTATTTTTTATTTATTTATTTTTTTTAATGCATTGTATATGTAGTATGACTGGGACTCACTCAGCTTTTTGTACTCAGTGCCCTTAAATGTGGCAAAATGTATTATTTCTTAGTAAAAAGATTAAAAAAAAAAAAAATTTGGTAGAAATTGTTTATCTAAAAATAATATTTTGAATATCACTTTAATCACTAATATTAACTTAAGAAAATTAATATAAATCAGACGTTCTTTAACCTATATATTTTTGATTATCTACACCGGACTGGTAATGCCGGCGACGCGGTTAAGAGAGAAGCGCTGGGATCTCTTGAGTCTCGCTTTTTCCTTCACAATTGGGGGAAGGACTCGGAGACCTCTTGCCTGATTGTAAATATTGTAAGTAAGTATGAATCTTTTTCTATTTATTTCTTTTACTTATAATTTATTTAATTTTGCTACGAATTTCTGTATTTTATTTAATTATAAGTTACATTTCCTTGGTTTATTATAGCTTTTGCCTTTGTCATATAGATGTATATTTTTATTTATTTATTTAATTTTTTATCAGTTCCAGGCATGCGCTAGATTATAATATACACAGTTATCTCGTCTCTTAGATATATTCAATTTTTCTTGGAAAATTTGTGTTTTTTTAAATTAAATTGTGACTACTTGAGCTAAACACCTGGACTATAATATGCACTGATGCCACAGTGAGTACAGTTGTTATTTATTGTGTACAATCGTGTGACGTGAAATCAGTGTATAGATAACTCGGTTGCATATCCATTTATTTTTACTTTGTAGATTTTTTCCATTTTTCCATTTTAATATTAAACCACTGCGTTTCAACTTATCTAAGTTTTTTGGATTTTTCCTATATAAGGGTATATTCTGGTGATGCCGGAGCGGTTGATTTTGAAAATGATCTCCATTTTATGATTACGCCACCGCGTTTCGACTTATTCAAGTTTTTCGGATTTATTCGATATAAGGGTGTATTATTATGTTTACAGAGCCGTCGGTTTTAAAAATAACCTCCATTTTATGATTACACCACTGCGTTTTAATATATTTCAATTGTTTGGATTTATTCGACATGGGTGTATTCTTTAAAGGGTTTATTCTCCATTTAAAGGGTGTTAAACTGTATTCTTATGTTTCCGGAGCCGTAGATTTTAAAAATAACCTCCATTTTATGATTAAGATAATGCGTTTTGACATATTAGGCCAACGTGTTTTGGTTTCTTTTGTGTGATTTTTCCTTCGAATTTAAAAAAAAAATAATTTAAAAAAATAAAGAATTAATTTATTTTTCAGCCGAAATAAATAAAATATCTATTTTAAATTTAATTTTAGCTTTCCTTTTTAATGTTTTGGTATCTTCTTACATAATTATAAGATACGAATTTCGAACAATTAGATGAAAAATCTGTAAATAGTAGGTTAAATTAAAATTTATATCGAATAAATCCGGTTAATTTAAATAAAGCGAAACGCAGCGGCATGATCTTAAAATGGAGGTCATTTCCTAATCACCGCTTCGGAAACATAACCACCCTATATACACCCTAATATCAAATAAATCCAAAAAACTTTAATAAGCCGAAACCCAGTGGCGTAATCTTAAAATAAAATAAGATGAAAGTTGTTGAATGATGATTAATGTTAAATATAAGTTAAGTTTTATTGATGATTGTAATGAATAATTGAGCAACATTAGCTAGTCCTTACATATTCTGCGAACAGGTTTTCCTCATATTTTTGTGTTGAGTGTATTCTATAATCTTTGTTAATATTGATG
The DNA here is from genome assembly GCA_928085145.1 of Nezara viridula. Taxonomy (NCBI): domain Eukaryota; kingdom Metazoa; phylum Arthropoda; class Insecta; order Hemiptera; family Pentatomidae; genus Nezara; species Nezara viridula. Next base: position 206,186,135 of record OV725078.1, read on the forward strand.
TGTACGAAAAATAAAATTTATACTATGTTTATATTAAATATGAATATATACTCATGCATTTAGGAAAGATTTATATAAATTATGATTTTTTAATATTAGTGTTGCTATATAAAATATATATATATATATATATATATATATATATATATATATATATATATATATATATATATATATTTTTTTATTATTCACTTAAGAGGACTTAGTTGTTATTCTTTTTTACCCGTCTTACTTCACTAATTCTGTACTTAACTTAAGGAAATAATTGTCCAGTTTTATTAATATTAATCAAATAAAAAAAAATACATATTTATTATTTTAAAAAAATTTAAATTTTTTTAAAAATCTTTTATTTTATACTATGGTGGAGAGGGATTACTAATAGGAGCTAGTGATACTTGGAATATTAATGGACTGTGGTCTGAGGAAAGTTCATCGAGGCGTGCAATGGAATAGTTGAGGGAACCTAAACCACTGTGGATGAAGAAATCAAGGATATCGGGATTTCGGTTAGGATCAGTGGGCCAGTAGGTAGGTGAGGTCGGGGGAACTAGGTTAAAACGTTGGGAATTGAGTGCAGACAGCAGTGTTCGGCCGCGAGAATTTGTGGTTCTTGAGCCCCATTGTTGATGCTTGGCGTTTAAGTCTGCACCCAGGATGAAATGGTGTCCTAAGGAATTGAGGAGGGAACTGAATTGGGTATTAGTGATGGATTGGTTAGGAGAGCAATACGCTGATGCAAGGGTAATAGGAAAGGAGAAGGTTTTGATTATGATAGCTGTGGATTGCAGGAAATCATGGGTAGGTAATGTTAGTAGGTGGTGAGAGAGGGATTGATGCACAATGACTGCAGTACCGGCATGTGCTCTACCATCAGTATGGTCAGTAGGGTATGTAGAGTATTGTGGTATTTTTGAATTTTGTTTTTTGGTTAGTCGAGTTTCCGTAATAAGGGCTACATCAGCTTTCTTGTCTAGTAGTAGAGCTGTCAGTTCGTAAGTGTTATTTCTAACACTATTCGCATTCCAAAGAAGAATGGATAAGGGTTTGGAGGAAATCATTTAAGGATTTTTTAAGGGAGGGGTGAGGAGGGATACTAGATTTGTAAGGAGACATGTCAGAGGGGTAACAAGGGATTTGAATTCAGTGAGGAAAGATGCCAACAAACTGGGAAGGTCTGTGGCTTGTTATGGAAGAGGAATTTGAGGAATGTGATGTTGATGAGGTTGTTGAGGGTTTTGTACTTCAGGAGGGATAGGATATTGAAGTTGGGATTGCGGTTCCTGTTGCGGTAGGGCCTCACATTGGTCAGCCGGGGCTATGCCCCCTAGTAACTGTGAAAAAGAAACTTTAGAGTCTACTATTTTAGCAGGTCCTCTTCTGGGCTTAGAGATTTCTTCTTGGTTCCCGGGTTTGCGAAATTTATTTTTGATATTTTTGTAGACTTGGCAGCTCTTGTAGTTGGTAGGATGTCCTTCTGTTCATAAAGCACATACAGCGGGAGTAGATTTAATTTTATTACATTCACTATTCTTGTGTGACTCTCCGCTTTTCACGCATCTTGGAATATGGTGGCAGTAAGTTTTGGTGTGGCCATATGCTTTCTAGTTTCATATATTTTATCAACACCTGCTGAGGGTTCTAAATCCATGAAAAATATGGGGGATGGTATTTTTCTATTAGTACGGGATACATATCTGTCGTCCTTCATTATATTGGTGACCAGTCGGACTTTGAAACCTAGGGCCGTCAGTTCTTCTTGTATCGCCTCGGCTGGAGTAGAGGTGTTCAAATTTCGGATTACTACACTCAGGGAACGCTCTTGCCTCAATTGGTAGGTGTGAAAATCTGCCTTTATGTGGGATAGATATTTAATAATTTAGCCGTACGAATCAGCTGTGGCTGGTGATATTTTAATATCATTAGTCCGGCTTAAACAGAAGTAGCTACCAGGAGTTGTAATTTTATTTAAATGTGTGCATAATAACGGACATTTTTTTTTTAATTTTTAACGAAAATTGGAGGGGGTCGAGGTTCTCTGGGAATAGCTGCAGATTCCATCGCCTCTTTTTCATTGTGCAGTACTTCGTAAGGATTCGGGGTGAAAAAGGGAGACTCGTCTATTGTGTCCTTAGATGATCCGGGCTGAGGTTGAGTTTCTTCTGCTACTTTAGGTGGAGTCGCAGGTGGCGTCGTTCTTTTAGATTGGCAATTTTTTTTTTTTCCCAGGTGACTAACGTGGTTTCGATTAACGTGGAGTGAGACCTCGTTATTGCACATGAGTTGATGGTAGAATCGCATTATACAACGAGATAAAGTAAAGGAAGAGAAAACAATTTAAAAAAAAAAAACGAAATAAAAAAAATTATAACACGCTGCGTGACCTTGATATTGTCTCAGCGTCGCAAAAGGACCTCTCCCGTTAAGGCCCCAAGACCAAGAGTACTTTGGGTCAGGTACTTATGGCCGTGAGATAAGGGAACTGGCCTCTTAGCCCTGCAGCCAGGACCAAAAAACGGACCTCATCGCAGGCGAAGGTTTGAATGTAAATTATGAAAGTGTATAACATTTTAATTAAAATGAGCTTTGTCTGCCATTCCAAAGCCGCTGCTTTAAAAATGGCGGCCATGCAAAGAGGTCCACATTTGTCGAAAATGAAACGCAGAACTTTCATAGATGAATCTTTTTACAATGAAGCGTCATTTTTGAGCAGTCAGTTTTTGTGCAGCTGCTTTCCATTGGCAGACTTAATTTAAAAAATTGCAACTTTAGGGTAATAAATTTACCAATCTTAGGAGCCTTGAAATTGTAACTACAATGAATGTGTGTGATAAAATGAAGAAAGAACATTGTCTGCCTTCTTTAGGCAGCGGCAATCTACTGGCAGACTCTAATTAAAAAATTGCAATTTTTTATGAAAAAAATTGACTAAAATTAGGAGATTTGAAACTTCACTATATGATACTTGTATGTTAACAGTTGAATAAAAACGTAGTCTGGCTATGTTAGGCCGCGGCTATCTACTGGCACACTCAAATTAAAAAATTGCAATATTTGATGAAAACATTTACTATAATTTGGAGATTTGAATCTTCACTATATGATACTTGTATATTAACAGTTGAATAAAAACGTAGTCTGCCTATGTTAGGCCGCGGATATCTACTGGCAGACTATTAATCGAAATTTGCAATTTTTGATGAAAAAGTTATCTATAATTAGGACATTTGAAACTTCACTATTTGATACATATATATTAGTAGTCCGCGGCCTAACATAGGCAGACTACGTTTTTATTCAACTGTTAATATACAAGTATCATATAGTGAAGATTCAAATCTCCAAATTATAGTAAATGTTTTCATCAAATATTGCAATTTTTTAATTTGAGTGTGCCAGTAGATAGCCGCGGCCTAACATAGCCAGACTACGTTTTTATTCAACTGTTAACATACAAGTATCATATAGTGAAGTTTCAAATCTCCTAATTTTAGTCAATTTTTTTCATAAAAAATTGCAATTTTTTAATTAGAGTCTGCCAGTAGATTGCCGCTGCCTAAAGAAGGCAGACAATGTTCTTTCTTCATTTTATCACACACATTCATTGTAGTTACAATTTCAAGGCTCCTAAGATTGGTAAATTTATTACCCTAAAGTTGCAATTTTTTAAATTAAGTCTGCCAATGGAAAGCAGCTGCACAAAAACTGACTGCTCAAAAATGACGCTTCATTGTAAAAAGATTCATCTATGAAAGTTCTGCGTTTCATTTTCGACAAATGTGGACCTCTTTGCATGGCCGCCATTTTTAAAGCAGCGGCTTTGGAATGGCAGACAAAGCTCATTTTAATTAAAATGTTATACACTTTCATAATTTACATTCAAACCTTCGCCTGCGATGAGGTCCGTTTTTTGGTCCTGGCTGCAGGGCTAAGAGGCCAGTTCCCTTATCTCACGGCCATAAGTACCTGACCCAAAGTACTCTTGGTCTTGGGGCCTTAACGGGAGAGGTCCTTTTGCGACGCTGAGACAATATCAAGGTCACGCAGCGTGTTATAATTTTTTTTATTTCGTTTTTTTTTTTTAAATTGTTTTCTCTTCCTTTACTTTATCTCGTTGTATAATGCGATTCTACCATCAACTCATGTGCAATAACGAGGTCTCACTCCACGTTAATCGAAACCACGTTAGTCACCTGGGAAAAAAAAAAAATTGCCAATCTAAAAGAACGACGCCACCTGCGACTCCACCTAAAGTAGCAGAAGAAACTCAACCTCAGCCCGGATCATCTAAGGACACAATAGACGAGTCTCCCTTTTTCACCCCGAATCCTTACGAAGTACTGCACAATGAAAAAGAGGCGATGGAATCTGCAGCTATTCCCAGAGAACCTCGACCCCCTCCAATTTTCGTTAAAAATTAAAAAAAAAATGTCCGTTATTATGCACACATTTAAATAAAATTACAACTCCTGGTAGCTACTTCTGTTTAAGCCGGACTAATGATATTAAAATATCACCAGCCACAGCTGATTCGTACGGCTAAATTATTAAATATCTATCCCACATAAAGGCAGATTTTCACACCTACCAATTGAGGCAAGAGCGTTCCCTGAGTGTAGTAATCCGAAATTTGAACACCTCTACTCCAGCCGAGGCGATACAAGAAGAACTGACGGCCCTAGGTTTCAAAGTCCGACTGGTCACCAATATAATGAAGGACGACAGATATGTATCCCGTACTAATAGAAAAATACCATCCCCCATATTTTTCATGGATTTAGAACCCTCAGCAGGTGTTGATAAAATATATGAAACTAGAAAGCATATGGCCACACCAAAACTTACTGCCACCATATTCCAAGATGCGTGAAAAGCGGAGAGTCACACAAGAATAGTGAATGTAATAAAATTAAATCTACTCCCGCTGTATGTGCTTTATGAACAGAAGGACATCCTACCAACTACAAGAGCTGCCAAGTCTACAAAAATATCAAAAATAAATTTCGCAAACCCGGGAACCAAGAAGAAATCTCTAAGCCCAGAAGAGGACCTGCTAAAATAGTAGACTCTAAAGTTTCTTTTTCACAGTTACTAGGGGGCATAGCCCCGGCTGACCAATGTGAGGCCCTACCGCAACAGGAACCGCAATCCCAACTTCAATATCCTATCCCTCCTGAAGTACAAAACCCTCAACAACCTCATCAACATCACATTCCTCAAATTCCTCTTCCATAACAAGCCACAGACCTTCCCAGTTTGTTGGCATCTTTCCTCACTGAATTCAAATCCCTTGTTACCCCTCTGACATGTCTCCTTACAAATCTAGTATCCCTCCTCACCCCTCCCTTAAAAAATCCTTAAATGATTTCCTCCAAACCCTTATCCATTCTTCTTTGGAATGCGAATAGTGTTAGAAATAACACTTACGAACTGACAGCTCTACTACTAGACAAGAAAGCTGATGTAGCCCTTATTACGGAAACTCGACTAACCAAAAAACAAAATTCAAAAATACCACAATACTCTACATACCCTACTGACCATACTGATGGTAGAGCACATGCCGGTACTGCAGTCATTGTGCATCAATCCCTCTCTCACCACCTACTAACATTACCTACCCATGATTTCCTGCAATCCACAGCTATCATAATCAAAACCTTCTCCTTTCCTATTACCCTTGCATCAGCGTATTGCTCTCCTAACCAATCCATCACTAATACCCAATTCAGTTCCCTCCTCAATTCCTTAGGACACCATTTCATCCTGGGTGCAGACTTAAACGCCAAGCATCAACAATGGGGCTCAAGAACCACAAATTCTAGGGGCCGAACACTGCTGTCTGCACTCAATTCCCAACGTTTTAACCTAGTTCCCCCCACCTCACCTACCTACTGGCCCACTGATCCTAACCGAAATCCCGATATCCTTGATTTCTTCATCCACAGTGGTTTAGGTTCCCTCAACTATTCCATTGCACGCCTCGATGAACTTTCCTCAGACCACAGTCCATTAATATTCCAAGTATCACTAGCTCCTATTAGTAATCCCTCTCCACCGTCCTTTATCAGAGGTCCAGACTCTTCCATCCAATCCAATCCAACTGGAAACTCTTCCATCAAATCCTTTCCGGTCAAATTGACCTCAGAATAACCCTGAAAACCCCAGAAGGCCTTGATAATGCCGTTCACTCCTTTACCACCACCATTCAACTAGCAGTATGGACTGCTTCCTCCCTTAATCATTCCCCAATAATTCCTAAGAAAAATAAGTTACCTCAACACATCCTCGAGTTAATCCAAAACAAACGCCGTACCAGAGTGCTATGGCAACGCACCAGACATCCTACAGATCGCCGTTCCTATAATTATTACTCTAAAAAAGTCAAGCAAGAATTATCCAACTTCAAATCCAAATCCTTTAATTGTTACCTTACCTCCATCTCCGCTCACGACATTTATCTCTGGAATATCACTAAAAGATTCTAAAATCCCAAAACATTTCCCATACCCTCCGTCGAGGTGATGGCTCCTGGACGGCGTCTGATGAAGACAAAGCTGACGCCAAACACCTCTCCGGTACATTTACTCCTCATCCTGAATCCCATTTCATCCATACAACAAAAGTAGAAAAATTCCTCTTCTCACCAATTACACTTTCCCTACCACCAAAAGCAGTTCAATCTTCTGAGGTCAAAAATCAGTTACAAAAATTATCTTCCAAAAATTATCTTCTAAATCTCCTGGATACGACCTTCTAACCCCACATATCCTTTATCAACTACCACCCAAAGCGATCATATTCCTCACATATATATACAACTGCATCCTAAGAACTACCCATTTTCCTCTTTTATAGAAACATTCCACCATCGTCCCTTTCCTGAATCCAGCCAAACCTTCCAATAACACATCATCCTATAGACCAATCACCCTACTCCTAATCCTTTCAAACATATTTGAAAAAATCCCATTAAAAAGAATCCTACCCATAATAGAATCACAAAACCTTCATACCCATCAATTCGGATTTCGTTTCCAGCATTCTACCGTTAAACAAGGACTCCGAATTGTTGAGCACATATCCTCAGCCTTAGAAAGCAAAGAGTATTGCACGGGAGCATTCCTGGACATTGAGCAAGCTTTCCGGACACCGGAATACTCTTCAAGCTCAAAACCCACCTACCCCAGTCCTGATACCTAATACTCCGATCCTACCTCTCTGACCGCTCCTTTCGAGTTCGTTGTGGTACATAATTCTCCAACTGCCATTTAATTGAGGCGGGAGTTCCTCAAGGCAGCGTCTTGGGCCCCGTCCTCTACATTCTGTTTACCGCTGATATTCCTACTCATCCCGAAACCCTCCTGGCAACATTCGCTGATGACACAGCTATCCTATCTTCCAATCCAGATCCTAAAACAGCATCCTCAAACCTACAAAGTCACCTTTCTCTTATTGAACATTGGTGTAATAAGTGGAGCATGAAAGTAAATGAATCCAAATCCAAACATATCACTTTTACCCTTCGGCACAAGTCCTGTCCACCTGTCTACTTCAAATCCATACCACTTCCTCTCTCAGACACAGTCCGGTATCTTGGCTTTCTTCTAGATAAAATAATAACGTGGAAAACACATACCAGACTTAGAAGACAACAACTAAACAGACGATACGGACAGCTATATAGACTAATGAATAGAAAATCTCAACTTTCAGTCGACAACAAACTACTAATCTACAAGACAATCCTGAAACCTATCTGGACATACGGACTAGAGCTGTGAAGGTCAACAAAACCTTTTAACATTAAGTCCATTCAATCTTTTCAGTCTTAAGTCCTCCGAACAATAGTCGATGCTCCCTTCTATGTATCCAACAAAACCGTTCGTTGATCTGTCAAAATCACCAAGTCGCCTACCTTCAAATTTGGTTTTTTCTTCCGCCATTTTCCTTTTTGTTGAAGAGTGTGTAGATATTCATTTCGCCATCTGTTCCAGACAGATTTGACATTCCATTGGACAGCTTCCCATCTGTTGAATGGGGAGTGTGAAAGATTTGGGATGGCTGAAAGCGACTATCCAATTAAAAAGTGGGCGAGGGTGTGGTGATCGATAGCAAAATATTTCCGCTAGAATTTGATTTACGACAGCCCCAGTAGATGTTTTTACAGTTCATGTCACCTAGAACTAAAGAATGGTCACCTGGTGGCAAGAGTTTTAAAATTTCATCTTGGAGTAGTTTTTTGTTTGGAGGTTTATAAACTGCCGTAACGACTGTAGAGGGAAATGAATGTAAACGAACTGATATGACTTCGATATTTAAAATATTATCAATAATGTTTTCAGTGAAGCTAATATTATTCTTAATTATTAAGGCTACGCCGCCGGAAGCAGTCGAACATTCTCGATCCTTTCGTAGGATTTTGTAACCTTGGATTTTAAATGTGATGTTTTGAGATAGATTTGTCTCGGTTAAGCAGACTATGTCGATGAAATTTGATTCAAGAAAAATTTTAAATTCATTTCTTTGAGATGATATGCCATGCGCATTCCAGTTTAAAATTTTTAATTTTTTTAGTTCTGCAGTCATATATGAAAAATTAATATTTGGAAATAAATGAAATAATATGTGATCTGGAATAATGCGCAGTTAGTCTCGAACGAGTTAGTAACATATAAAATAGTGTTTACTTTAGGGTCCATTAGTAAATAAAGAAGCTACGAGCGAAGATAGGTGTGTCATAATTTGTGGTAAATACGGTTTGATAGCATCGATAATAATTTTAGTTATTGTGGACAGTAAATTATCTCCTTTTATTTCAATGTTTTGATTAACTGTGGGCTGAGGTTTTCGTTCCGATTGTTTTGTTATCGGTCTAATGGTGTCTGCGAATGACTGTTTTGAAGTAATTCTGGAGGCAGGTCTAGAAGAAATATTCTCAGTTTTTTTACTAGTTGGCTCTAGAGGTGAATTTACTCTATTTTTTATATTTTGATAATAGACGCAACCCTTGTAGGTAGCTGCATGGGCCAATTTACAGTTTACACAAAATGGCTTATCTGTGAATTTTAACGGGCATTTAGAGAAGTGGTGTTTTTCTTTGCACTTAACGCACCGGGGCTCTAAATGACAATAATTTTTTGTGTGGCCGTACCTCTGACAGTTGGTACACATGGGGATATCATTTTTCTTGTGTTTAGGTTCGACTGTAATTAAAGCAGAAAATAAATTGTTAAGATTGAAAATGTCATTAGCCGTTTCATTGTTTATAATAGACACTGAGCAGAGAGGAGTAGGTTTCTTATCTTTATTCAATATTCTGGAAACGTAAACAACTTCGAACTGTTTGGAATTTAACTCGGCCTTTAATTCATCTTTGGTTATGCTATAAGGGACCTTCCTTATGACAATGTTTAAGTATTTATTTTTATCTGAGGAAAATGTGTGTGATATTCAATTTTTTCTTCATCGTAATATTTAGTCATAGTTCTGTAGTCTTCAATGGTTGATAGCATTATTTTTGTGTTGTTACCGGCCAGTTGCGTATTAAATGGTCCGATACATAATGCATTTAGGTCATTTAATAGAAGTCTGTAATTGTTAGCATTGTGTAAAAATATCGGTGGTATTGTAATATCATTGGATTGAACATTTGGGTTATTTTTATGACTAGTACTTGCTGTAGTGTGCTTATCGGATGAAAGATCAATTTCAGTAAGATGATTAAAGCTATTGCTTACTTTAATTGGAGCGATTTCCTGGTAGTACTTGCCCATATTTTTAACTGGTGATCGGGATTGAGGTGAATCAATAGCTTCATGAACTCTCTTCTTAGAACAGGATTCGTCCGTATGTTGGTCTACGTTCGTTTTAGTAGTGAGGGAAACACCGGGCGAATCACTTAATTCTTCACCGGGTTTCATTAATTACATTTAAAAAAAAAAAAGAAGACGAAATACATGAAATAAAATAAATAAATGAAATATAGAAACAGTCCGAATAACTCCACAGTACAACCGCATTCCATGAAAGTCATAGGCCAACTGCTTCTTTTCAATTGAGAGGTTAGATTTTCTTTTAAGTAGTATGTATAACTGGCCAAGTCGTCGGTTTAGCTCTTGTCTTTTAAGTCTGGTATTTGGGTTTAATGTTAGTATTTTGTCTAAAAGGAATCCAAGATACCGACCTGTGTCTGAGATGGGAAGAAGTACTGAGTTGAAAAGTATATCTGGACAGGATCTGCGTCGGAGAATAAAGGTGACATGCTTGCATTTGGATTCATTGATCTTGATGCGCCAATTGTTGCAACACTGCTCTATTAGGGAGATGTGTCTTTGTAGGTTTAGGGATGCTGTTTCAGGGTCTGGGTGGCATGATAGGATGGCGGTATCGTGAGCAAATGTTGCTAGAAGGGTATGAGGATGGGGTGGTATGTTAACTGTGAAAAGAATATAGAGAACTGGGCATATCTTATCGTTTCACGACCTGATCCTAATAAAATATAATATTGAAACTCCTCTAATTCATCCGAGAACCTCCACATTCCGTCATGTTATGATAGTTATGGATTTACGGGTAATCTGGGAAATGTCATTGTTCCAAGAGAGGTTCTGGTGAAACATCACTCCCAGGCTTTTGACTGTCGGAAAGAAATGGATGGGACGGTTATTGAGGTAAAGCAAAGGGGAAAAAGAAAGGGAACTAATGAGGTGCTTGGAGCCGATTAGGATTGCCTTGGTTTTGTCGGCATTCAACTTTAGTTTAGTTTTTTCAGCCCACCTATGGATACAGTCAATATCCTTTAGTAGTTCTCGGATAGCCTCTGGCGTCTCAGATGGTTGGAAGGATAGATACATTTGTAGATCGTCCGCATATAAGTGATGGTAGGAGTGACTAATGGAGTCAGGAAAGTCACTAATATAAATTGAGAACAGAGTTGGAGAGAGTGAGGATCCCTGAGGGACACCTTGTGTTAATTGAAGAGAGGAGGAAGGAGACTTGTGAGAGGACGTCTAAAAGTACGGGTTTTAAGGGGAGCGTGATGGTTAAGGAATTCAAGAAGGTTAGAGGATAGGTGTTTCACCATGTCATCCGTAGAGGAAAGGGAGTAGATGTGTAATGAAATCCCACACCAATTCCATACTACCTAATGGAATCCCGGTCAAATTAATAAAATTATGTCTTCCTGAAATCCTCCCAGTTCTCCTTTTCATCTACAATTTCTCCCTTCAGAATTTAGTATTCCCTACATCTTGCGAAAAAAAGCCATTGTCCTTCCTTTGAATAAAAATTGTAATCCGACCTCACCCGAAGATTTCCGCCCAATCTCAATTCTTTCCAACCTCTCAAAACCACTAGAAAGATTGGTACAATCCCAAGTCTCCAACTTTCTTGAAAAGACCAAGCAACTTGAACCTCTCCAATCTGGTTTCCGTCACAGCTACTAATCACAATCCGCCTTAATTAAAATCACCAGCGACATTCAAACTGCAATAGATGATAAAAAGTTAACTATCCTTATCCTTCTCGACTTCTCCAATCTTTAGACTCTGTTCACCATTCCATCCTTTTCAACAAACTGAAATTATTATCCTTCTCCAATAGTCCCATCTCTTGATTTCAATCTTTCCTTTCACAACGTACCCAAGCAGTCTACATAGCCAACCAACCACTATCTGCCTTCCTTTCTTTATCCTCTGGAGTTGCCCAGGGTTCAAGCATATCTCCTCTCCTTTTCAGCTGCTACATTAAAGACCTACCTAAATCAATGTTCATTGTTCCCACCATCTTTATGCATACGATGTACCTATCATTTTCCCCTCCTGAGTTACTGAGGGCATTTGCCAAGATCCAAGAAGACCTAGATCGAATCAGTGCCAGAGCAAATGTAAATGATTTAAGGTTAAATGCTGTCAAAACTCAGTCCATTATTATTGCTTCCAAGCCCCTTCTTTGATCCCATACTTACTTTCCCATCCTTCAGCTTATTGACAAGCCTATCTCCTTCTACTCCTCTGTTAAAAATTCAGGATTTTTCATTGATCAAATCCTCTTTTTGAATCACCATATTTCTCATATCTCTCGACAGACAATTTTCACCCTCATACTATTCCATCGCTTCCGCCATCTCCTACCTCAACATAATCGTAGACTGTGTGGTGTATGATGGCCTCTCTGTGGAGCTTCGCGATAGATTGAAAAGACTAATGAACAGCTGCGTAAAACTTGTGATCAGGGCCCCAAGATACTCCCATGTCTTTCACCACTACGCTGAGTTAAAGTGGTTTTTCCTCTCCTTCCGAAGACAATATTTCTTAGGTACGTTCCTCTACCAAATCATCAACCATCGTCCTTCTTATGCCTACAACCTTCTCCAGTTCAAATCCTCAGTCCATTCCCTGTCCACAAGATCTCGCCCTTTAAACCTTTACATGCCTTCTCACAAATCTGCCTCATTCCAAAACTCCTTTATTGCTCGCTCGGTCAATTTCTGGAATTCCCTCCCTATCAAAATTAGACATCCCCCTTATATTTCCACATTCAAAACCCTCCTATTCCAATTCTTATCCCCAAAACAGTCAGATAGTTGCTAACCATTCAACAATATACATTTATTTCATGCCATTCATTATCAAATATCAATGCTAATGTATTTATATATTTCTGTTACTTTATAATTTATTTAATTTTGCTACGATTTTCTGTATTTTATTTAATTTTAACTTAAGTTACATTTCCTTGGTTTATTATAGTTTTTGCCTTTGTTATATAGATGTATATATTTTTAAAAAAATTATTTATTTACTTATTTTTTTATTGTATTGTATATATGGTATGAATGTGCCTCATTCAGCCTTAGTATTCAGTGCCCTTAAGTCTGGCAAAATGTATTATTTCTCAATAAAATGATATAAAAAAATATGTATTTATATATTAATCAGGCACTTTATATTGTCAGGTTTAGCTTTTTCTTTTCTCAACAGAAAGCTGATTTTAATAAAGAGTTTGATATATTTTTATTTTTTAATTCTTTATTGTTTTCTTAAAAGTGTATACTGGTCTATCAGTGCAAATAGCTTTAAGTGTCTTGTCATAGTGTTAATTGTTTTGTAAATAGTTTCATTTGTTTTGTATATAGAATGTTTACCTTATATTTTCTTTACATTATTTTTTTTTCGATTGATTTTATTTTGACCAGATGTAATCTTTTAATTTTGTTCTATTTTGATATTCTCAAGGGACTGTGTCCCAGAACAAAGTTATTTTCTATCTATCTATCTAAAAAAGATAAACGTGAGTTCATTTTTTTTCCTGTGTTTATGTCTTGAAAAAATATATTTTATTGACAATGAAATTTATAACAGCAATGCTGCACGAAATAAAGAACTGCTTTTTATAGTAAATATACAGCAGAAGCATAATAAAATAAAAATGGTGCCTTCTTTGAGTAAAATTCAGAATATTATCAATAAAATCGCCGTCGGTATGGTAAATCTGACCGGAGCAATAATGCCGTGGGGTCTCGATTCAAAAATTAAATCAAGAGAAGGTAAATATAAAAAGTCGGTTGATATATTTGAGTTCTTTAGGGGTTTCCCATTCGGTTTATTATCTGGTACAGGATCAGGAAGAGGCATGCCACCAACCAGAAAAGAACGTGAAAAGTGTGACTTCCTCAAGGGAAAAATAATGAAAGTTAAAAAAGCAAACAAAGAAAAAAAATACAAAGAATCACTTGAGCGTGAAATATTTGCATTGAATGAACTGAAAAAAGAAGAGAGAAGAGTTGCGAAACTTGAGGAAAAGAAGAAAGTTCGAAAAGAATTAATGAAACTAGAATATTTAAGTTTAAAGAAAAGTCGCTATATTGCAAAGTTGACAGAATTAGAAAAAGAGAAACGCCGTAAGAAAAAATTAGAAATCGAACAAAAATATCGAAATCGTGGTGAGGAATGCGTATATGAGGAAGAATCCTTATCTAATTTTATTCGAGGTGTTAAGTCCATGTACGGCTTTAAATTGTTTCAATTGATGCAAAGACATGAAGACCAAGGTCTCTTTGAGTTATTGGGAGATCGTGAATCTATTCGTCGTTATCGTTTAGAAGAACAACTTTCCAATGATATTGGTCTCCAGGATTCAGAACACGAGGTAGAGGAAGAATTAGAAGATTTGTTTGAACTTGTTAAAAGAAAAAAGTTGGTACCGGGCAGTGGGGGATATATTGCAATTGCAGAATCTAAGTCACGAGTAAGACGTTCATCTTTTAACCCAAATCACAATAAAAATCATAGAAGAAGAATATTAGACCACAGACGGAGATTACATGCCGAACGAGAAGGATATAAAACACCACCTGAAGAGATACTATCGCCAGTTGAATCAATACCAACACCATCAGTTTCTTCAGTATCTTTGACGTCAACAGAAACAAATGAAAGGAGTGAATTTGATACAGAAGTAGAAAACGAAGATGAGCCAGTTATTCCTGATGCGTGTTTAAGTAGCTATTAAAAATATGACATATTAATGCATTAATTAGAAACGAAATGATTTGTAAACAGTGAGAACAATAATTATTTATTGAAAAAATGAGAAGGCAGTGGATCAGTGATGCGAAGGTTGTGTTTTCAACTCGTCTCACAGTTTTTGCTTATTTTACAACGGAAGCTCTGTGATTATTCACTGAATACAGTTCAAGTGTACATCAGCGCAGTTGCTTTTTACTGTTTAATATTTTTTTTTTCTTTTCTTTTCTGCTCTTATAGTATGCAGTTGTATCATCAAGTGATGTCCAGTAAGGTGCCAACTAAGAGGGCTCGGTCAGACGGCTCTACCCCTCATGGTTCACGAGCCAAACAAAGAACACGTCGCTGCCTAAGATAAAAACCTCCAATGAATACTTCAGATCTTGAACCTCAGCCTCTACCAGGTACCTTATAGCAAGAAACGGTTGAAGAATCCCCTTTATTTACTTCGAACCCGTTCCAAGTGCTTCAGAATGACAGAGAAGTAATGGAGTCTGCAGCAATACATAGAGAACCAAAGCCTCCTGCGATATTTGTAAAATAAAATGTGAAAAAACAAATCAGTTATTGTGTACACAAAGAATCTGCTCTGGCAGTTTTTCTTGACTCAACAGGACCAACGATACAAAAATAACATCAGATAATGCAAAAACCTGTCGAAAAATAGTTAAGTGCCTGTCATAAACGAATGCGAATCTTCATACTTACAAACTGAGGAAGGGGAAATCGATACGAATGGTGATAAGAAATTTGCCCTCCTCAACCCCAACTGTAGTGATAAAAGAAGAACTATCGACGCTTGGTTTCAAAGTAAGTCAGGTAATCAACCTTTAGAAGGAGATTAAGGAGTAGACGGGTATAAAAAATAAAGTTCCACTACCTTTATTTTTCGTGGACCAAGACTCTTCACCTGGTATCTAATATAAAAATATACGAAATCAAGAAATTGTACTACACTATCGTTGAGATAGAGAAGGCATACCCCAAGAGAGAAATCTTGCAGTGCCACAATTGCCAGCCGTACATCTTTTTTTCCTCTTTTTGGCATTGCTACCAACATACCTGACCATTAACAACACCATCAACCTCAAATTCGTCATATTCCTCCTCCCTCAAATGACATATCTCACCAGTTTGTTTTTATCATTCGTCAATTAATTTATATCAATGGTTGCCTCTACAAATATCACTCCTTACAAATCTCAAATCTAGCCCAATCCCTCTTTTAAAAAATCTTTTATAAACCGCTCCATCAGAATCTGCTTCATCAGAAGCCCAGTTAACAGGAAACTCTTTCATCAAATCCTTTCCGATACAGTTGACCTCAGAATAACCGTCAAACCCCAGACGGCCTTGATCATGCTGTACATTCCTTTTTACCACTATTCAACAAGAAATCTTTACTAATTCCTCCCCAAATCTCTCCTCGAAAATTCTTAAGAAAAATAATTTACCTCAATACATGATAGATCTAATTCAAATCAAACGCCCTGCCAGAATATTATGGAAACGTTCAAGACACCCCAAAGATCGACGCTCATATAATTATTACAGTAAACGATTAAAGCAGGAATTGACCACCTTCAAATCCCAATCCTTCAACTCCCACCTGACTTTCCTCTATGTTCACTACAATTCCCTATGATAGATCACCCACAAAATCCAAAAATCTTTCCTTAAAAATATTTCCCATTACCTCCGTCGATGCGATGGCTCCTGGGCAGCTTCTGATGAAGACAAAGCTGAGGAATTCGCCAGACACCTCTCCAGAACATTCACCATTCATCCAGAATCCAACCCCACTCATACTAAAACAGTAGAAGTTTTCCTTACACCACCCATTCCACTTTCCTTATACCCTAAGGCAATTATTTATGAGTTCAAATATCACTTACAAAAACCTCCTTTCCGTAAATCTCCAGGACACGACCTCCTCACCTCTCAAAATCTCCAGCAACTTCTTCCTAAACCTGTTGATCTACAAGACAATTCTGAAACCTATTTGGACCAACGGACTTGAACTTTGGGGAAACAGCAAAATTTTCTAACATCAAACGCATCCAATCCTATCTGTCCAAAGGGCTCCGAACAATAGTCGATACTTCGTCCCATGTAAAATAAAAAAACCTTAATCATAACTTTAATATTCCATTTGTCCTAGACCTTATCCCTGCAAAATTCCATCAATCTTACAAACCATCCATGTCCCCTTGTACAATCTCTATCTAGCTCCACTGATCCCTACAATCCTCCTCGAAGGTTGAAGCGGCAGTGGCCCAGAGATCATATGTATTTGTTGAGTGCAGTATGCCTTCCTTCATCCCGTAGCAGGGAGGAAATAAACCTAATGCTAAATTAGATCAGTAGGGGTGTTCAAATAATGTCAAACCAAGGTGAAGAAATATTTAATTAAGAAAAAGTATGAAATATAAAATAAAGTATTACATCTGCTATGGTTGAGTAGTTGATTGGGTTCCCTAATCATGAACATTTGTTGTTAATTTGTTAATTATTAATTATAGGGATTACTTGAGGTTTGCTGATTGGTGAAGATGGTTTTGTGAATTTTGCTGCATACTTCATCCTGTTGATATTTCTTGCCGCTTCATTCTCATGAATCTCTTCCGTCGCCTGCCAACATATTTCCTGGCTCTCCCTAGCCACTTCTACTGTAGGGGGTGTCTATCTACTCATTTTTCCGTGTATATGAGAAATATAGAACCTGCAGGTCAGGGCTTGCACTTTGGAATCCCAGATAAGAGATTCACCAGAAACTACAGGAATTTTTTGGTTCCACCTTCCACCAATAGAGGGCGCCTTCACAGTGACCAGTAGATGGCGCTACTGTTCTCCCATACTTCAAATATAAAAATTTAAAAGCTATACAAAAATGAATGTGGCCTTAACAGTATTATATATCTTGCAGTTCTAGCAATGGCCAGATTCTCCACTCAAGACAGGAGTGTATGTGGCTAAAGGCCTATCACTCAATCTCCACTGGCTTTATCACCAGTGACGCTGTTGAGAAAGTAGCGCAGAGATATCTGGGAGTCCTGCTTTTCCCTCTATAGTTAAAATGAAATGAAAATATTTTTTTATTATCCTGGGACTGTTAAATCCTAAAAGAACAAATTACAGATACAGAATAAATGTCTGTGTGGCCCTACATAAAATTAATTATTTACAATTCTTATTAAGATTAAGATGTTGAAAAAAAAAATACACTAAAAACATACTGATATGTATAATACAAACGTGGGAATATAAAATTGCATAAGTAAAATCATTTCTGGAGGAACTTTAAAAAGTTCTCTTATCTACATTTCATGATCAATCGGATTGGGTAAGCAGTAGGTGGTTAAAAAGGAGAGATTTAAATGAGGAAACTGACTGTACATGTCGGATATCGGGAGGGATGATATTTCAGAAAGAGACGGCTTGAATTATAAAGGATTTGTCAAACGCTGCAGTTTGGTGGGGAGGTGGATAGAGGTCGGAGGTACGAGATCTAGTGGGATGGGATTGAATGGAATATTTAAATTGTAGGCTGTGAAAAATATAGAAAGGCCACTGAGTTCTGATGACTTGGTATAGAAAGGTAGCAAGGAAGTACAGACGGCGGTTGGATGGATAAAGCCAATTTAACTTGGTGTAATACTGAGTTATATGCGTATTTCTTGAGATTCCGGAAACAAAACGTATTGCCCTGTTCATTAGGCGTTTAAGTTTGGCCTCGAATACTCCCGAGAGTCCGCCGTACACCAAACAGCCATAGGCGAAGTGGGGAAACACAAGGGAGGAAACCAGGAGTTGACGGGATTTATATGGAAGGAGATAGCGGAGATGGTTAAACTGTTTCAGGTAGACATAGTACGACGGGAAATTTGCGAGATGTAAGGTTTCCAGGAGAGGGTTTGATAGAATGTAACACCAAAGTTTTTTATGGAAGTATAGAATGAGATTGGTGAGATGTTCAGGCAAAGATTGGGGAGTGTCTGTAAGGATTTGAGGAGTGAGAAAGATCCGATCATGATGGCTTTCATCTTCTTGGTGTTTAGAGTAATCCTATTGTGATTCGCCCAGGCACATATTGCGTTTATATCTTCCTATAATTTTTGGATGGCGTCAGAGGATTCGGTTGGATTGAAGGAGAGGTAAATCTGGACCTCGTCAGCATACAGATGGTATTGACAGTGTAGGATAGAGGATGAAAGGTCATTGATGTAGATGGGGAAAAGGGTGGGAGATTAAGAGCCTTGTGGGACACCCTGAACAAGGGTAAAGATTCTGATGGGGGGGGGTTATTGGGACTACAACATACTGGGAGTGGTCGGAAAGGAAGGATTGGAACCAATTAGTTAGAGGAATTTTGTGGTATCAAAGGCTTTGGAGAATTCAAGAGAATAAGGATGATGAGTTTCTGATGGTCCATGGCTGTATGAAGGTCTATGGAGATTTTGATGAGGGCAGACTGAGTGGGGTTTAGGATGTTATTCTGTTCTAAAATAATCGGATACCTGGGAATGAACTAGTCGCTCTAAAGGTTTGGAAAGATTTGAGAGGAGATAAATTGGACGGACATCATTAAGAGTTGATGGGTTAGAAGTCTTCTTCATAGGGCGAACTAGTGCGGTTTTCCGGGATGTAGGAAAGATAGCGTTTTGTAGTGAGTGATTGTAAATACGGTAGAGGATTTGAATGATGGGTGGTAGTAAGGCTTTGATCAGTCTGACTGGGATGTTATCGGGTCCATAATCATTGGTTTGCGACTTTTAAATGGATTTGAGGAGGTTATCAGGTGTAATATGGGAAAAGAAGAAGTGTTCAGGATTAAAATTTGTAGGGAAACACATAGGAGCCGGTATAATCGTGGGAGATGAGGACGAGAAGGGACAGGAGACAAAGTGAGCGTTAAGGTCATCAGCATAAAAGGAAATTAGCTGGGTTTGAGGTGTGTTACAATTGGTCAGTTTTTTTAGGATAACCCACTTATCCTTGGAGTTTGGGGTGTTGGATAAGGAATGGTGGAAATAACGGGATTTGGCTCGGCTTATAGCAGACTGAGTGCTGTTTCGTAGTTCCTTGAAGGCAATATAGTCTTCCGAGAGTTGGGTACGTTTAAACCTCCGTCACGCCGCATCTCTTTTTCTCATGCACTCTCTCAAAGCGGGTGTCAGCCAAGGAGCAGGATGGTTTTAGTTAAGAGAGGAGCATGGCAGTGGAGGATGGAATGAAGATGGTTAGTAAGGATTTCTACCAAGGCGTCAATGGATTTTAAGGAATAAATGGAGTCCCACTGGGTAGCGTCGAGATCCTGCGACAGGGCTTTATAGGTGAGGGAGTTGATGTTTCGGGAGGATATGGTTTGACGAGAAAAAAATGGGACCAAGATGTTGTAGAAAATCTGGATAAGATCATGGGAAGACAGAAACGGAACCGGGTGCTGAGATGCTGACAAGAGTTTATCCAGGGAATCCAAGAAAAACAAATTAGGCCAGGACTCTGAGAACTGGGTATGATGGGTAGGGTTGTAGGGTACTATATGGAGGCTGAGGGATTGGAGGAGGCCTGTCAGGTAGGAATGGTCAGAAGATGGTATCATTAAATTGGTGTTGAAGTCTCCGGAGAGGATAATATTGGAGTAGGCAATGATCAAGTTGTAAACGGAAGTCTCAAATGATTCATAATACGGAATTCTGGGAGGACGATAAATGACTGCAAAGAGAACGGGGAATGATAGGATGAGGATTTCAATAAAATGATATTCCAGGTGCGGAGAATTGGTATGGGAAGAGCAATGTAGGATTATAAATTTAAGGCTGTCATGGACAAAGAGACCCACTCCACCACCTGTACGATCCACTCTGTCATGGCGAAGGAGGGTATAATTGGTTAAAGTAATTTGGGAAGATGAAATAGAGGGCTTTAACCAGGTTTCAGATGCTTCTATTAAATGGAAGAAGTTGTGGAGGAAAAAATCATAAAATTCATCCAAATGGGCTAGGAGTGACTGGGCTTTGACGTGCCAGGTTAAAAGGATATTAGTCATGGAAGAAGGAGGGTTGGCTTGGCTAACAGGATGGAAGTGCTAGGGGTTGAAACACTTTTATAGTGGTTGGAGCTAGTATGAGCCCACAGTACATAATTGTTGATGACACCTCAATTAAGAAGAATCATGAGGGTAATAATAAATAATGCTAATCAAAAACAAAAAATAAAGAATACCAATTTTCCAGGTATTATTAATGCTGAAAAGTTAGAGATATACAATTTAGTAAACGAAAGATGTATCTCTACATTGGAAAAAAAAGTATTTATGTGTATTAAAATGTCTAAGTCTCCGTCAACCTGGTAAAATGAAACCGATGGGTTTGTCAGGAAGAATTGGGAAGGGATGGAGAACGTCATAGAATCAGTTTTACACTTATTGCTTCCAGCAGCCATACTGAGCTTGTAAATGCTTTGTTTTGCTCACTGGAATTATGTGACAGGCGAGGCGGGATCACCCGGAACTGGCCGAAAACATCGTCGCTGGGATGTTTTTGTAGTGAATGAAATATTTAGGGACTCTACATACAATATTTAGTAGTACTATTTTAAAAAATAAAATTTACCCCCTCCCATATCTTGATATGCTCACAAAAAAATATAAATTTACTCATGTTGGCGTCAACACCTTCCTAATGCTATAAAGGCCAACTTTTATCCTCCTTCTCTAGTAACATTTTTCCCACTATATTTCTGCATCATCTTCATTCAATAGTGACAATTTTTATTGTTCCTTCATAATGAAATCCCAATTCGATTATATTGGAATTGACGGAATACCCGTCAAACTTAAAATTATGCCTTCCTGAAATCCTTCGAGTCCTTCTATTCATTAATACCTTTTCCCTACAAAATTCTGTTTTTCCTACCCCTTGGAAAATCGCCTTAGTCTGCACTATTAACAAAATCCCTAAATATTATCGTCCAATTTATTTCCTCTCTAATCTGTCAAAACACCTCGAAACAATAGTCCAATCCCAAATTTCCAATATACTCGAAGAGTTCAAATTTCTAGATCCTCTCCAATCTAGCTTTAACTCGGGCTTCTCAACTCAATTGCTTCAATTAAAATCACAAATTACATAAATACTGCAATGGACAAGAGGAACTGACTGTATTAGTGCTTCTGGACTTCTCCAAAGCATTCGATTCTATAGACCATTCTATCCGCTTCGCTGAATAAAATCTGTATCCTTTTTCAATAGTTCTATCCTATGGTTCCAATCTTTCCTCTCTGACCGAGCTCAAGCGGTTAGTATCCCGTATCAATCCTTATTTTTCTTCTTTACTCTGCCTTATGGAATAACCCAGGGGTCAAGCATTTCCCCTCTCCTTTTTAATTCATACATCAATGACCTTCCTAATTCAATCCGCCATTGCTCATCAAATAAAATAAATTGAAAAATAATTTTATTCTGGGACTGAATTAAGATTAGGATTAGGTACTTGGGATAGTACATTGTTAAAGTATTGAGCTTTGGCCAGGCCTAAGTATATTTGTGTACTGTTCCTTAGGGATTTGAATATAGTATATTGTTGAGGTAGTCGTGTACGTCTGTATCGTCTTCTGGCGGCCTCTCTTCCTCTCATCATCTCTCTGATTTCTGAATTTATCCATGGAGCAGGAGGACGTCTAAAAGTACTAGTTTTAAGGGTAGCATGATGGTTAAGGAAATCAAGAAGGTTAGAGGAAAGGTGTTCCACCATGTCATCGGTGGAAGAAAGGGAGTAGATGGATTCCAAGGAAACGGATAAAGAATCGAGATAAAGTCTGATGTTTTCAATGGTTAGGGAGTCAAGATATCTTCAGGAAATTTGATTGAGGACAATGGTAAGAATAATAACATTGTATGATATTTCGATAAGATCATGTGCTGAGAGAAAGGATACAAAGTTTTGCATGGAGGATAATAGGTTTTTAGAGGAATCAATGATAAATAAGTCTAGACAGGTATCAGTGGACTGGGTATGAAGGGTGGGTAGAAAAGGTACAATAAATAGGTCTAGGGAGAAAAACAGGTCAATAAGGTATGTTCAGTCCGGAGAGACTGAAAGGAGGTTGGTGTTGAGATTGCCTGCAATTATGACATTTTTAAACAGAGAGTATGTGTAAGAAGGGAGGATTCAAATGTGGGATCAAATCGCACACGAAGAGGGCAGTAAATAACGATGTAGAGTAGGGATAAGTTTCTAGAGGAAAATTGGACAAATAGATATTCAATGTGTAGGATATCAGAAGAGGGTAATTTTAAAAGGATTTTGGCCCTCAAGCAATCATGAACGAACAGACCAACGCCTCCTCCGGATCGATCCGCCCGGTCATGACGAAAGAGGGTATAGTCGGGTAAGGAAACAGATGGGGAGGGGATATCAGGTTTGAGCCAAGTTTCGGTTACGGCAATAATATGGTAGAAGCTTTGGTGAAAATAATCTAGGAATTCGTCATAATGTGCAGGAAGGAATTGGGAGTTAATGAGGCAGGAGATTAAGGTATTAGTCATTAAGGAATTAAATAAAGGCTAAGCAGTAGGATGAAAATGAACGAAGTAAAGATTAGAGGAGAGGATACATTTTTAAATAGTGTGTTGTAAAATATAGAAAATAATAAAGTAGAATAATAAACGTAAATTTTAATAAAAACGTAAGCAGGAATGACCATAGTAAAAAATAATGTTTAATTTAAAACAAAATAGAAATCTTCTACGTTTGAAAATAATAGTAAAAATCTGGTGCGCGCAACACACAACTTTAACTTATCGCTCAACTTTGAGGAGAAATTATTTTCTGGCCATGTTGGGCTATTATAAAATTTTTGAATTGCATTTTTAACTAAGCTAAAGCTAAAAGATTGCAGCTAACAAATCATAAATACTATTAAAATAATAAAGTCCTATATAATCGCCGGTTGATTATGGATTGTACAACTCGTTGATTATGGATTGTTCGATAGTTGATTATGGATTGTACGACTATTAGCTATTATACTGTTAGTTTCGATTAAAACGGAATTAAGAGATTTGCATTGTCTGTCATAGGCAGATCAAAATTCGTCACACTAATTATAAGTGGATTCCGTTGGAATATCGCAAAGGGAAAATTTATCAAATTATTCAATAGTTATAAATATATTTAAGGTTAGAAACGTATCCATGAAATATTTTTATATTACACTTCATGTTTCACACAAGCACAATGCAATAGTATCTCAAACAATGTCGTTGCCTTGAATCAGTGAGTTTTAATTAATTTTTTAAACTTTAAAAAAAAATTAAATTTACATTTAGTAAGACAATTTCATTTAATTTCCTTGAAAACATGTTATTATTTATACTTTTTCGCCACTCGTCTTTACCTTCTACAACATTCTATATTAGATATAGCTTTTTCTAAATTTCTCCAATTTCCAACAATATATTATACATATAACTTCTGACCAGTATTTCCGGAGTATTCATTTTCGACCTGAATAAGTATTTTTATTTTTTTCTCTTTTATTTAATTATCGCATACTTACAACAGTTATATTTAGAATTTTCCAAAACTTCTAACAATGATAAATAGTTATTATTTATAATAAACCAAATTCAAGGTACTTTAGAGGAAGACATATACGAAAATTGGTCATTTAAGCCCTGTAAAGTGACAACTTACATATATCTACAATAGTATCCTACGCACCACCCACTTCCCTCTGTTATGGAAACACTCCACTATTGTCCTTTTCCCAAAACCAGGCAAACCTCCCAATAGATCAACATCCTACCGACCAATTAGCCTACTCGCAATCCTTTCAAAAATTTTTGAAAAGATCCTTTTGAAACGAATCCTACCCATTATATAATCCCAAAATATCCCTACCCATCAATTTGGTTTTCGCTCCCAACATTCTACTGTTCAACAAGCACTCCGAGTTTTTGATCATATTTCCTCAGCCCTAGAAAACAAGGAATACTGTCCGGGTGCATTTCTGAACATTTCACAGGCATTTGACGGGGTATGGCACTCCGGACTGCTCTTCAAGCTTAAAATCCTTTTACCTCAGTCCTTGTACCTAGTACTCCGATCCTACCTCTTTGACCGCTCCTTTCGAGTTCGCTGTGGAACAGAATTTTCCAATATCTACTCCGTCAAAGCCGGTGTTCCCCAAGGCAGCGTCTTGGGTCCCGTGCTTTATACCCTCTTTACTGCTGACATCCCTGTTCATCCCGATACTTTCCTTGCAACATTCGCTGACGACACCGCAATCTTATCTTCCAACTCTGATCACGAAATAGCATCATTAAATCTCCAAAGCCACCTCACCTTGATTGAGCACTGGTGTGATAACTGGCGCATTAAAGTTAATGAATCTAAATGCCAACATATTACCTTTACACTCCGACGCAATTCCTGTCCACCAGTACTCTTTAATTCCATCCAGCTTCCTTACTCAGACACAGTCCGGTATCTTGGCTTTCATTTAGACCGAAGACTAACTTGGAACCCGTATACTAGACTCAAAAGACAATAACTCAACCGACGATACGGCCAAATATACCGACTACTAAACAGAAAATCTAAACTTTCCATTTAAAACAAGCTACTGATCTACAAGACAATACTGAAACCTATTGTCAGTACCAATACCAGTCTTAGAGTATCTCTCGACCAGTCAGGAGCTCAACTAAGTGCCACTCGCTAACCATAATATTTAAACAGTTATTTTTGAGATATCATTCAATTATTTTCCATAGAAACATCATTCTGTATTACTATATTAATATTAGAGCTTCACTACAGTCATTTCTTAGAAATAGAGTCATAAAGTTAAAAAACAGTGCCGGTGAAGGAAGCAATTGAGCTGGAGTAGTGGGGATAGCCAGCAGCAGCCTAATCCTACCAGCTTCCACCCAAACAAACAGGTGTGTCTCTGATAATATTATTGTTTTCATCTACTTTCGACTGTACAAAGCAATAGTGATTTATTTTAATTTTATCATTATTTTTTTTCTAATCAATATGGTTAATTGCAAACTGTGTTCTAAAACAGTAAGCCGAGAAGACAAAACTAAAATAGTTTGTGTCACGTGTCAAAACCTATTTCACGTGAAATGTACAAAAATTGGTTCTACAGACTTAGAAGGCCTAAAAGAGACCAGCAAAAAATGGAGATGTAGCGATTGCGAATTATTATCGGGTACGTTGCCAGTTGCTGAGTCTAGTAGTATACTTGACCTACTGAGAGGGCTCACCGAGGAGGTCAGGGAATTGAAGTCCAAACTTCAAGGGATAGACGAACTGAAGGAGATAAAAGAAGCCCTACAGAAGCAGTAGGAACTCTCATTTGAGAACATGGACCGTCTGTTAAAAATAGAAACACTCTTAGAGGATCAGAAAACCCATGTTGAAAATTTAACAATTGAAAACAACAAACTCAAAACAAAAATATCAGAGCTTGAAATCCGACTAAATTTTACAGAACAAAGTCAACTCAAAAATACGATTGAAATAAGAGGCATTCCGGAGAAGCCAGGTGAAACTGTAACTGGCACAATTCTTAGCATCGGAGCGGGTCTGGGCGTCAAGCTGAGTCCGGAAGATCTTGATCACGCCGTAAGACTTAAGCCCAAGCAGGAAGGAACACCAGGCCCAATTATTGCAAGATTTGTTAGACAGACGGTGAAAGATGAGTTAGTGCGGCAGCGAAGAACTAAGAGAGATTTCTCCACACGACATCTAGGCTGGAGTGAGAATGACTCGCACCGCGTATATGTAAGTGAAGCCATGACGCCCACCAACAAGCACCTCTATTGGTTAGCCAGGCAGAAGAAATTAACTGCTAAAATAAAATATGTTTGGTTCAGTGGAGGAAAAATTCGCTGCTGAGAGTCAGATGGATACCCACCGGTGATAATAGGAAAACCGAGTGACCTTGACGTATTCAGCTGAACGTTGTTCACAAGTTACTCTGGGTTTGCATTTGATTTATTTTTTCTCGCCAGAAATAATTTTACTTTATTTTTTTTATCTTCAGGTTTTTTACTTTAATATCAATGTAGCTTTTTTATTTTTTTATTTATACTGAAGCTTTTTTTATTTTTTTATACATTTATTTTCGCCAGAAATATTTTTACTTTATTTTTTTTTATCTTCAGGTTTTTTTATTTTCATATGAATGTCACTTTTTTATTGTTTTATTTTTATTGAAGCTTTTTATTCTTTTTGTATACATTTATTTTCGCCAGAAATATGTTTACTTTATTTTTTTTATCTTCAGGTTTTTTTATTTTTATAGAAATGTATCTTTTTTAATTTTTTTATTTTTATCGAAGCTTTTTTTATTTTTGTATACTTTTATTCTCGACAGAAATAATTTGATTTTAATCTTTTTTACTTTTAGCACTCTTTATTCTTGTATAAATTATTTACAACTTTATTTGGTTATTTACCAAAATGTATCAATGTATTTAAAACAAGGGGATATTTATATTTTACAGACAGGGGATTTTATATGCTATAAATTATATTTAACAGAATATTTATTTCGAAATATTGGAAATATATTACTTTCATCTCAACTTTTATTTTATGTATGCAATTTTTTAATATTTTTTATTATTATTTTTAAACGGAGTATTTGTTTAAAAAAAATGTTATATCCTATCCTTTATCTTCGATCCTTTTCACCAAACCTCTGCTTCCCAACTTTACTATAATGACTAATATTCTGAATTCCTGTCACATCAACGCCCAATCCCTTATTGCACATTACGATGAATTCCAGAAATATTTCCTTGACAATTTTTACCATATAATAGCAATATCTGAAACCTGGCTAAAACCTTTTATCCCATCCTCCCAGATTTCCTCACCAGATTACTCGTTCCTACATCACGATAGATCGCATCGCACGGGAGGTGGCGTCGGATTATATATCCATGACAGCCTTAAGGCCAAAATCCTTCTACAGTCTCCTTATCATGATTTTCCTCACATAGAATACATGTTCGTTGAAATCACCTCGCTTTCCTCTCCTCTGTTGTATGCCGTAATTTACCGCCCTCCTCGTGTTCCATTTGACAACCTCTTTGAATCTTCCCTCATTAACCTGGTCTCCAACTACACCGATATTATTATTACCGGTGATTTTAACGTGAACATGCTTTCACAATCTCCCGAAAAAATTTTCCTCACCGACCTGTTGTTTTCCCTTAATCTTCATCTTGTTCCTTATTCTCCTACCCACCACACGCAATTTTCCGATACTTGGTTAGATCTTTATATCTCTGACTCCCCCATCAAAATCCTTTCTTCATCTCAACACCCAATTCCATTTCTTTCATCACATGACCTGATCCAAATTACATACGACCTACCCGTAAAATCCTTCACTCCCAAAATAGTTTCATACCGCAATTTAAACATTCTTTCCTATGAATCCCTTCAACCAGACCTTAATTCTCAGCAATGGGACACAATATATTCCTACAACTCCATTGATCCTATGGTATCCACCCTGACCTCAAACCTACAATCTATATTAGAAATCCACGCTCCTCTGAAAACCAAAACCTTACGCCGTCCAACTGCGCCTTGGCTGACCCGTGAGATAAAGGAAATGATGAGGGGAAGAGATGCAGCAAGGCGCAAATACCGTCGAACCCGTCTAGCTGTGGATTATGTGTCCTTCAAGGCGCTTCGCAATGGGACCCAATCCGCAGTCCGTCTTGCTAAAACCACCTACTTCCATAATGCCCTGTCCAATGCTCCCGACCCCAAATCTAAATGGAAAATACTCCGCAACCTATCCCTACCAGATTCCATTAATCGTAGTTCCTTCGATCTTTCTCCAGATGATCTCAATAACCATTTCTTATCCTTTACTCACTCTTCCTCACATACTTTCGACATTAAACATCACAAATTCAATCCTGAAGACTTCTTTTTCTCCCACGTGTCCTATGATGAATTACTTTCCACCATCCTAAAATCCCACACCAACGATTATGGTCCCGACAATATTCCTGTAAAACTAATAAAATCCACCCTTCCTGACCTTATTCCTGTTCTTTATCATATCTACAATTTTTCACTGCAGAACTCCATATTCCCATCCTCCTGGAAAACCGCCCTAGTCCGAACTTTGAATAAAATTGCCAATCCTGCCTCACTGCGCGACTTCCGTCCTATTTCTCTCCTATCCTACCTCTCAAAGCCCCTAGAACGCCTTGTCCAAAATCAGCTCTCAAACTTCCTAGAGGAACGTTCCTTTATCAACCCATGCCAATCTGGCTTCCGACCCGGATATTCAACGCAATCTGCTCTCCTTAAAATTATTATAGAACAAAACATTAACTTACAACTATACAATAAACCAATTACAAATATTATGGGTAAAAAAAAAATAGATAGGAAAAACTTATATGTACATATTTACAATATCCCACTTTTTGAACTATGTCCAATTGCCCAATTGGGCTATCTGAAGAAGCAGGAACTTATTCGTACTAGCTTCCTCAAGGTCACCCCAGTCTATCTCCTCAAGTTGTCAAATGTTTAATCATCAACCTGTAAAATCAAACATCACTCGTTGCTGATAATCACGATAATCACAGATTCATGGATAGGGAAAGAAAATCAGGTGTACACCGTAAAACTAAAGAATTTCACAAAACCAAATCCTTACCGTGCCTCAACACTCGCGAGGTTCCGCCATCTCTCTTTCAACTGTCTTTTGTTTTTTCATCCCCATCAGCTGTTGGCTGTTACACTGACTTAAGTCCCTCAAATCATTATATGTGACAATGGTCCTCAATTCAAAAGTAATATTTTTAAAAGAAAGGCAAAGGAATACTTAGTCAAATTGTGGTATACTCCAGTTTATCACCCACGAGCTAACCCTATGGAGCGTCCAAATCGAGTGATCGAGTGATCGAGACACTCCTAGCTTCCTATGGGAAGGAAAATCACAAGCATTGGGACAAAGAGTTGCCAAAGTTAGCTTTTGCTATGCAGATTGCAGTCCATGAAGTGACAGGCTACTCGCCTGCCTACTTAAATTTCGGCAGAGACTGCCACGTTCGGGCGAGGAGAATGAACAGGTGATGGTCTCAGATAACGTGCCTGAAACGGAAGAACGAAAGGCCTACGCTCAGAAATTCGATAGGATGTCGGTTCTGTATGAAGAAGTGGTAGAACAGCTACGTAAAGCGTACGAAAAGAGTAGCTGGAATTACAACCTTCGGCGAAGAAATGTAGACCTGAACGCAGGAGATTTTGTGTGGAAGAGGACCCAGGCGCTTTCTGATGATTCAAAGAATTTTTCTAAT
The DNA here is from genome assembly GCA_928085145.1 of Nezara viridula. Taxonomy (NCBI): domain Eukaryota; kingdom Metazoa; phylum Arthropoda; class Insecta; order Hemiptera; family Pentatomidae; genus Nezara; species Nezara viridula. Next base: position 206,216,019 of record OV725078.1, read on the forward strand.
AAATTGGCATCTTTGTATGAAAAATGCAAGATACGAAGCAAACAAGGCAATTTACTTTACCTTTTAGAGGATCTGCAAGGTCGTCCTTTAGGAACTTGGCATATCAAAGATTTGAAACCTCATCCAACATAACCTGCACATTTTACTCCTATTTTTTTTTTAGTAGAAAGGAGAAGATTTTGTGACGAAAAAAATACAAAAAACATTAGTTAGTAAAATAATGTTTAGTTTTTATAAATAATAATATGTTTTTTTTATTAACTCAAAAAGGGTTAAATATAAAATTAAGTATTTAGTATTAGTTTTAATAATAAGTAATTGTTTATAATAAGTCTTAGTTTTAAGTATTAGTTGTAAATATTATTTACTACTAGCTCTCCCCAGTCTATCTCTTCAAGTTATCAAATGTTCAATCATCAACTTGTAAAATAAAACGGCACTCGTCGCTGATAATCATAGGTTCATGGATAGGAAAAGAAAATCCGGTGTACACCGTAAAACTAAAGTATTTCACAAAACCAAATCATTAGCGTGCCTCAACACTCGCGAGGTTCTGCCATCTATCTTTCAGCTGTCGTTGGTTTTTTTTCTCCCAATCAGATGTTTGCTGTTACATTGACTTAAAAATAAGATTTACAACTAATACTTAAAACTAAGACTTATTATAAACAATTACTTATTATTAAAACTAATGCTAAATACTTAATTCTATATTTAACTCTCTTCGAGATAATACAAAAAAACCTTATTATTATTTATAAATAATAATAATAATAATAAGGCTTATCGAACCCGAAGGTTCGATGCCGACACCACCAATCGCTTGTTACACACCTCCCTCCACCGTTCGCCGTCCAAACCCAGTCCCTTTAGATCGGCTTTAGTGCAATCTTCCCACCTTCGCTTCGGTCTACCCCTCGGACGCTAACCATTCGGCACACCAAATATTAACCTTTTAGGAATTCTCTAGTTACTAAGCCCAACAACTTTACAAGCCCATTTGATTCGCCGCGATGAAATTAGCTCAATTATATTACCCAGATACAGCTCACGAAATTCGGCGTTGTGTAACCGTCTGAACTCTCCGGTTAACTCATCCTTCTTCGGTCCGAATATTCTACGCAATACTTTATTTTCAAAAACCTTAAGACGCTGCTCATCCCTTAATGTAAGCGGCCAAATTTCGCATCCTTAAAGAACTGTAGGCAAGATAATTGTTTTATAGATTCTAATTTTTAAGTTCCGGGACAAGAGACGCGAACTAAGTAGTTTTGTCACAGAAAAATAACAAGCATTTCCCGCCTTCAGTCTAACCTTAATCTCTTCTTCAATTTCGTTTTTTCTAGTTATCGTAGAACCTAGATACCTAAATTTATCTACCTGTTCAAACATATTACCATCTATATAGATATCACCAGTAGTATCGCCACTTTTGCAGCTAACCATATATTTTGTTTTATCCACGTTTATTTCAAGACCTAGTTCTTTACCGGCTTTCATTAACGTTGTCGTATTTAGTTTTATAGTTTCAACGTCTTCGCTTAACAGTACCAGATCATCAGCATAGCCCAGCACGGATGTTGTCCCTCCCAGATCCAACCCTCTCTCGGTTCGCATTACCTCCCTAATGGCATTTTCTAATGCCAAATTGAACAGGACAGGCGAAAGAGAATCCCCCTGTTTTAAGCCCGAACGAACCTCAAATTTTTCAGACAAATTATTACCGATTCTAATTTTATTGAGTGTCTCCGTCAAGCACATCCTGACTAGATTTACTAGTTTTTTTTGGAATCCCCTGCTCGATTAGAATATTATACAGTTTCTGGCGGTCAATAGAATAGTAAGCCTTTTTAAAATCTATATACAGCTGGTGAACAATACCGTTATACTCCAATTTTTTCTCTAATATTTGCCGTAAAGAAAATATTTGATCAATAGTCGAACGATTCCGTCTAAATCCACATTGGTAGTCTCCGATAATTTCCTCGGCGTATTCCGTGATTCGACTGGTTAAGATTAAAGTGAATATTTTATAACATACCGGAAGGAGTGAAATTCCTCGATAGTTATTACAATCCGTCCTCGGACCCTTTTTGTGAATCGGAATAAGAATAGATTCTTTCCATTCTTCAGGTAATTTCTCGTTCACCCAGATCTTTTTAACCAACCGATGTATTTTAGAAACTCCAGCTTCCCCGCATGCCTTAATTAGTTCAGTAGGAATATTATCGATTCCCGCTGCTTTATAAGATTTTAATTTTCCGATAGCTACTTCAACTTCCTCTTTACATGGTCCTTCTATTAACGGTTCAGCACTCTGGTACTCAGAAGGAGGACACAGATCATAATTTCTCGTATTTAAAATATTGTCAAAGTGGTCCTTAAACTTATTCAATATGTCAACCGGATCGGTCAGAATATTGTTATTATCATCCCTAATTCCAGACGTTACGGGCCCTACATATTTACTTGATCTGTTTATACCTTTGTACATGTCTCTTACGTTATATCATTACTATATTCGTGCAAACTTTCTTTACCATCGTCGGAATATAAACTTCTTCCCTTCCTACCTTTGCGTCCGCGTCACCTAAAATTATTTTCATGTAGTTTCGCGGTAGTTTATCATAAACCCATTCGAGTTTATCGTAAAATTCACTTTTAACTTCATCGTCACTGTCTTTGGTCGGACAATGTATGTTTATTAATGCGATTTTAAACCAGCCTCCTTGAAATATAGCTACCGAAATTCTATCACTAAAGAATTGTACGTCCCTCAAAGCGGATAGTAATCTACTCCTAATTAGGAACCCGGTACCTAAACAATGATTCCCGCTTCCTCCGTACCAAATAGAGTACTTTCCTTCCCTCATCGAGCCCTCCCCTGGCCAGCGAACCTCTTGCAGAGCCACGACATCCAAATTGTACCCATTTACGTCATTCGCGACCGATTTTAGCCCCCCTGCTGCGTTTAAACTCCTTACGTTCCACGTACCAATATTTAAATCCCTGTATTTCAACTTGCGCCATGAATCCCCTAAAGCAGTCCCCACCCGGAGACCCGAACGGGGGACTAGTTTACCTCCGGATAATGAGCGTTTTACCTTAGGGAGATCCATGACTTTTTGTGGTGTTTGGTGAACTAAAGATATGTGAGTAGGGCGTTCAATCCTACGTCACACCCTCCAGCAAGTCTGGTGGGCCCCTACCTCCAGCAAGTCTGGAGGTCCCCTCCCTCCAGCAAGTCTGGAGGGCCCCTCTCATTGTTGGTCAGCGAGTCCATCGGACTTAGCCGGGAGGAATTTCCAAGGAATTTCCACATACCATCCCCACATCCGCCACCCGTGGGAAGCTCCCCTTACGCGGTAATGAGCCCGCGCGAGGCTCATTACTATATTATTTATAAAAACTAAAAATTATTTTACGAACTAATTTTTTTTTGTATTTTATTTTTCGTCACACACTGCCGTTTCAAGCTTCTAGGAGGGTTGTAGGGGTGACTGGACCTGGATAAGTATTGTGCTAAGGGGTTAGGATGGTGGATTAATTTCAGGTAAAAATTTGAGAATCGAGATGGAATAACGTCAAGGACATGATGTAAGGTTTTGTTCGTAACTTAAAAAGAAGCATTCACTATTATACGGAGTAAAATTTAGTTGTCCCCCACAGTTAAAGTCCGTAGGTCCAGATGGGTTTCAGTATGGTCTTGTATATTAATAGTTTGTTTTCGATTGAGAGTTTGGATTTTCTGTTAAGTAGTCTGTATAACTGGCCAAGTCGTCGGTTAAGTCCTTGCCTTTCAATTCTGGTATGTGGGTTCCATGTTCGTCTTTTATCTAAAATTAATCCTAGATACAGAACTGTGCCTGATATGGGGAGAGGTACAAAGTTGAAGAGAGTAGGTGGACAGCATTTGCGTCGGAGGGTGTATTTGGATTCGTTGATTTTGATGCGCCAGTTGTTGCACCACTGCTCAATTAGAGAGATATGTATTTGAAGGTTTAATGATGCTGTTTCAGGATTTGTGTGGGATGACAGGATGGCGGTATCGTCAGCGAATGTTGCTAGAAGAGGATGGAGATTGGTTGGAATGTCGGTGGTGAAGAGGATGTAGAAAACTGGGCCCAAGACACTGTCTTGTGGAAAAGCAGATTCAACTGGATAATAATAGGATAATTCAGTGCCGCAGCAGACTTGAAAGGAACGATTAGAGCTGTAGGATTTGAGGACTAGGTACAAGAATTGAGGTAAATGGGTTTTAAGCTTGAAAAACAAGCCACTGCGCCACACCCAGTCGCACGCTTGCGCTACGTCCAGAAAGGCGTCAGGGAAATATTACTTGTTTTCAAGCTCAGAGGATATATGGTCAACAACGCGAAGGCCTTGTTATACAGTGGAATGTCTTGAACGGATACCAATCTTATGGGAAGAGATATTGTGGGTTTCGAGAATGGGTAGGATGTGTTTGAGAAGGATTTCTTTCAAAGATTTTTGAGAGGATCGGGAGCAAGCTTATTGGTTTATAGGATGAGGTATTATTAACAGGTTTACCTGGTTTAGGGAGGAGAATGATTATGGAGTGTTTCCATATCAGAGGAAAGTGAGTTGTGAGGAGAGTACAGTTGTATAGGTATGTGAGAAATACGATTGCTTTATTTGGAAGTTTGCTAAGGATCTGGGAAGTAAGGAGATCGTGTCCAGGGGATTTTTGAGGTTTCAAATTGTTTGTAAGGAATTTGACCTCAGAAGAGTTGACCGGTTTAGGAGGTAAGGAGAGAGGCATCGGAGAAGAGACTTCAGCAGTGTGGGTGGAATGATGTTCGGGGTGGGGAGTGAATGTATTGAATAGGTGTTTGGCAAATTTTTCAGCTCTAGTCTCATCTGACGAAGCCCAGGTTCCATCATCTGGTCGGAGGGGGTGGGAAATAGGTTGGTATGTAAGGATTTTTTTTGTCGCTTTCCAGAAGGAGTTGTCATCGGTCTAGAGGGAGGAAAGGTAGGAATAATAGGATTGGGATCTAAATTAATCCAGTTCTTTTTTAACCTGTTTGGAATAGTAATTGTACAATTTCCGATCATCAGGATGCCTGGTTCTATGCCAGATGATCCTAGAGGTCAGTAAGGTTTAGAGGCAGAGGATTCTTTTTAAGGTATTTTTTGGAGGGGAGTGGTGAGGATGCAGTCAAGTCTGCTTGTTGGATCAAGATGGCAAATGAACCTGCATTATCTAGGTCTTGAGGGGTTTCCAGGGATACTCTGAGATCTATTGCATCTGTTATTGTTTGGCCGAAAAGGTTCCAGTTGAGTGGGCCTCTGATGAATGAGGGAGGAGATAACCTGGGGATAGCAGATGCCGAAAGGGTTAAATTTAGCAGACTGTGATCTGCGGAAAGGTTATCGAGAGTAATTTGAGGAAGGGTTAGTTGTTTTACTCAAAGGTCGGACTAGTACAGTTTTTCAGGAAGTGATAAATATGGAATTTTGCAATGAAAAGTAGTAGATATGATAAAGTATTGGAATAAGGGAAGGAAGGCTGGATTTTAGTAGTGTTACTGCAATATTGTCAGGACCATAATCATTGGTGTGGGATTTTAGGAGAGTGGAAAGCAGTTCGTCATATGAAACATGGAAAAAAAGATGTTTTCAGAATTGAAATTGTGGTGTTAAATATAATGAGTAGGAGAAGGATTAGAAGCAAAAGATAAGAAATAGTCATTAAGATCATCTGGAGTCACAAGGAGGGAAATGAGGTTATTGAAATCTGGTAGGGATAGATATACCTCAAAAATCTCTACCCCACAATTTTCTCAACACCAAATTCCTCACATTCCTCCTCCATCAAATACCACAGATCTCACCAGTTTACTTACACCTTTCCTCTCCGAATTCAGATCCCTTGTTATTCCTTTGATATCACTTCTCACCGGTCTTGTATCACTTTTTATCCCTCCTCATTTTATAAAGAATTTTACGCTGGAAAGGACTTTATCTCTGACTTTATATCCACCAGCTCTGTTTAAGAATTAAATAATCCTATAAATTTGGACGAACTTCAGAAATCAATTGAAAAAAGCACCTGCCACCGATCAATTGCCGTATGAAGTTTATAAAATTATGCCTCCGAATTTTGACCACCACCTCCTTAACCTTTTTAAGAACGTTTTTCAAAACATGATCGTTCCGGAAAAATGGGGTGAAATTCTCCTACTCCATTTATAAAAAAGGCCATGCTAAAGACCACTCTAATTACAGAGGAATGACACTAATAAACCGTGTTATTAAACTGATTACAAACAACTATTATAGCTGATAGAATTACTCAATGGGAGGAATACCATAACTTTATTCCAGAAGAAAAAATAGTTTTAGGGTGGGTAGATGCTGCATTGATAGATTTTTTACTTTAAAATCTGTATTAAATATTTCAATGGGCTTCAAAGGCAACAAGGTATTGGCGAATTTTTTTTACTTTATGCGGGCATTTGATTCATTGGATTATACAAAATTGTGGAAAAAACTTCATAGTCTCGGATTGAGTTCTAAAATAATAAATATTTTACGAGAATTATACAAACAAGCTACTATAATTTTAAAGGATAAACATAATATGGAATCAGTTAAAATCAGTCAAGGAGTATTACAGGGAGTTTCCATTAGTCCTCTAATATTTTCTTTATTCATTTCAGATATAATGTATCATTTTAAAAATGATGGATGTACTTGAATAAATATTGAACATACAACAGAAATATCCGGATGATTTAGTTTTACTTGATAATGGTTGGGTAGGAACAAATAAGAAATTAGTTTCGCTGTACAAGTTTTGTCAACTAAATTCGTTAATTGTTAATCAGTGGATCACCTGATGCGAAAGGTTGTGTTTTTACCTCAGCTCTCAGAATTTGCTAGTTTTTCAGCGTAATGTCTGAGATTATTCATTCAAAGTAGGTCAACGGTACCTAAGATCAACTGGTATTTACTATGTACAGTTATAACTTAAATTTTTCTTTTTTCTTTTATGCGACATCTCTATCAGACGTTGTCTAGTAGAGTGTCTATTAAGAGAATTCGTTCTTCGCCTGTCAAACAAAAGCCTTGTCAATCTCATCAAACACTTCCAGTGACCCCTGTTAGCCCAAACGAACATGAATTTCAGTCAGGCACATCATAAAAAAAAAAAAAAAAAAATTGAAGAAACTCAGCCGCAACCAGGTACATCGTCACAAGATACAACAGAAGAATCTCCATTTTTTTTTTACAATTAACCCCTATCAGGTGCTTCAGAGTGAGAGAGAAATGATGAAGCCCATTCCGATACCGAGAGACCCCGGGCCGCTACTGATATTCGTTAAAAACATAAAACAATTCAATTACTATGTTCTCAACAAAACAATATAACAGGCTCTGGAAGCTATTCATGTCTAAGCATAAAAAAAGACACTAAAATATCACCAGATACAGCTGAAACCTACAGAAAAATACTAAAGAAAAATATCACACAGAAATCAAAGCGGATTTTCATACGTATCAATTACGGCAAGAGCGCCTTTAATTATTATAAGAAACCTAAACCTCTCAACAGCAACTGAAGCAATGGAAAAAGAACTGGAAACTTTAGGTTTCATACCGCGCCAGGTTACCAATGTTCTGAAGGAGAGTAGAGAATAGCCAGGAGTAAAAGTTCCTCTGCCCTTATTTTTCGTAGATTTGGAGCCAACTCAAGAGATCGAAAATGAATATGAAATAAGAAGAATGTATTATACAAGGGTGATAGTATAGCCATACCCTAAGAGGAAAATCGTACAGTGCCACAATTGCCAGGCTTATGGTCATACCAAGACTTACTGTCATCATTTGCAGCGTTGTGTGAAGTGTGGAGAGCAGCACAAACCTGTTGAGTGCACAAAACCGAAACGAGATCCTGCAGTATGTGCTTTGTGCCTTGAAGGACATCCAGCGAACTACAAAGGCTGCCAGACATACAAAAATATCAAGTCGAGATATCAGAATACCTGGAACAAAGAAGTAACAGAACGACCAAGAAGAGAGCTTTTCAAGATCATAGATCCGACGGTGTCTTTTTCACACCTACTAGGAGCTAAGAATGAAATAACTAATTGTAAGACCCTGCCGCAACAATATACACCTCAAGATCCTCAACCCTACACTCAGCATAATATTACTCAAATTTCGTCTAATCCTCAACAATTCTATCAACACCAAATTCTTCACATTTCTCCTCCATCAAATACAACAGATCTCACAAGTTTACTTACATCGTTCCTCTCCGAGTTCAGATCTCTTGTTACTCCTTCGATATCCCTTCTCACCAATCTTGTATCACATTTTATCCCTCCTCCCTAAAATCCTTAAATGGCATCCAATAAAACTATATGCATACTCCTTAGGAATGCGAATGGTGTTAGAAATCATACAGACGAACTAACAATATTATTACTTGACAAGGACATTGATGTGTCAATAATTACTGAAACTCGACTGACCAAAAAACAGCTCTTTAAAATAACACAATACTTGACATATCGTACTGACCACCCTGAAGAAGAGCACGTGCCGGTACTGCGGTCATTGTACACCAATACATCTGTTTGCTTTTCGCTCCCAACATTTTATTGTTCAACAAGGACTCCGAGTTGTTGATCATATTTCCTCAGCCCTAGAAAACAAGGAATACTATTCGGGTGCATTTCTGGACATTGAACAGGCATTTGACCGGGTATAGCACGCCGGATTGTTCATCAAGTTTAAAATCCATTTACCTCAGTCCTTGTACCTAGTCCTCCGATCCTACCTCTCTAACCGCTCATTTCAAGTTCGCTGTGGAACAGAATTTTCAGATATATATCCCGTGAAGCCGGTTGTCTGTAGCGTCTTAGGTCCTGTGCTTTACATCTCTGCTCATCCCGATACCTTCCTTGCAACATTCGCTGATGACACCGCAATCTTATCATCCAACTTTGATCCCGAAATAGCCTCCTCAAATTTGCAAAGGCACCTCTCCTTGATTGAGCACTGGTGTAATAAACAGCACATTAAAGTAAATGAATCCAAATACCAACACATTGCCTTCACACTTTGACGCAGTTCCTGTCCACAAGTACACTTTAATTCCACCCAGCATCCTTTCCAGACACAGTCCGGTATCTTGGTTATCTCTTAGACCGCATATTAGCATGGAACCCAGATGATAGACTCAAAAGACGAGAAAACAACCGACGATACAGCCAACTATACAGACTACTGAACAGAAAATCTAAACTTTCAATAGAAAACAAATTACTTATCCACAAGAACTATCGTTACGAATAGTAATAAGAAATTTACAATCCTCGACCCCAACTGAAGTGATAAAAGATGAACTAGCGGCGCTTGGTTTCAAAGTACGTAAGGTAACCAACGTTCTGAAGGAGAATAAAGAGCAGCCTGGAATAAAAAATAAAGTTCCACTACCTTTATTGTTCGTGGATATGGAGCCATCACCCGGTATTGAGAAAATATACCATATCACAAGAATATACTACACAATGGTGAAAGTTGTTAAGCCATACCCCAAGAGAGACATCGTGCAGTAACATAATTGTCAGACCTACGGCCCCACGAAAACATATTGTCACCATCAGCCGCGTTGCGTGAAGTGCGGCGAACAGCACAAATCTTTAGAGTGCACCAAACCTATACAAGATATGCGCCTTATGCTTGGAAGGACACGCGGCCAACTACAAAGGCTGACAAATTTACAAGAATCTCAATAACAGACAGCAGAAAAACCGGATTCAAGATGAAGCACTAAGAACAAGAAGAGAGAGAGAGAGGATTCCAGAATTGTAAACAATGATATCTCATTCTCCCAACTACTTAGAGGTAAGACTTCAACCGATAAATATCAAGCCCTGCCACAACAACAACCTCAACCCCAACCTAAAAATCCTCTTCATCCTAATATACATAACCATCAACAACAAATTCATCATATTCCGTCTCTTGATATGCAACAGATCTCACTAGTTTGTCAGCATCTTTCTACACAGATTTCAAATCCCTTGTTACTCCACTCATATGACTCCTCAAAAATCTCGTATCTCACCTCATCCTTCCTTTAAAAAATCCCTAAATGACTCACATCCCTAAACCCATATCACTTATCCTTTGGAATGCGAATGTTGTTAGAAATCATACAGACGAACTACCTACTTTACTAGTTGACAAGAACATTGATGTGGTACTAATTACTGAAACTCGCCTAACCACTAAACAACTCTTCAGAATACCTCAATACTTTACAGATCGTACTGACAATCCTGACGGTAGAGTGTGCTCTATGTAGTGCACATGCCGGCACTGCTATCATTGTACACCAATCCACGTCCCATCACCTACTCCCATTACTCAAGATTTCTTGCAATCCACCACCATTGTAATAAAACCTTTACCTTTCCCGTCACCCTAGCATCAGCATATTGTACTCCTAACAGATCCATATCCAATGAACAGTTCACTTCATTCCTTAACTCCGTAGGGCATCACTTCATCCTGGGTGTAGACTTAAACTCCAAGCATCAAGAATAGTGTTCAAGAACCACGAATTCTTGCTGTCTGCACTCGATTTCCGAAATTTTAACCTTCTTCCTCCCAACTCACCTACCTACTGGCCAACTGATTCTAACCGTAATACTGATATCCTCGGTTTTTTATCCACAGTGGCATAGGTCCCCTCAATCATTCCCTTACCCGTCTTGCCGAACTATCCTCAGATCATAGTCCATTATTACTCCAATTATCTCTAGCTCCTATTCCTAAATCCTCTAAATCCGTCCTTCATCAGAGGCCCAGTTTAGTGGAAACTCTTTCATCAAATCATTTCCGAAAAAATTGACTTCTGATTAACCTTGAAAACATCAGAGGACCTTGACAATGCCGACATCCTTTCACCACCACTATTCAACAAGCAGTATGGACAAGCTTCCTCTCCAAATCATTCCTCAACAATTCCTAAGAAAAAAAGTTTACTCCAACACCTCATAGACGTAATCCACACCAAACGCCGCCCCAGATCATTTTGGCAACGTTCCAAACACCCCATCGATCGCCGCTCCTACATTTATTATTGTAAACTAGTAAAGCAAAAATTATCATCCTTCAGATCCTAATCCTTTGTTACCTATCTTACTTCTCTCTCAGTTCATGACAATTCCCTGTGGAAAACCACAAACAAATTCTAAAACCCCATTACATTTCCCATCCCCTTCGTCGATGCGATGACTCCTGGGCAGCGTCTGTTGAAGATAAAGCTGAGGAATTCGACAGACACCTCTGCAGTACATTCACTTCTCATCCAGAATCCCATCCAACCCATATCGTAAAAGTAGAAGAATTCCTCTCTTCACCGATTCCACTCTCCTTACTACCTAAAGCAGTTAATCCATTTGAGGTCAAACATCACTTACAAAAACTTCCTCTCCGTAAATCTTCGGGATACGATCTCCTAACCCCACAGATCCTTCGACAACTTCCACCCAAAGTTACCATATTCCTTACATATATTTATAATTGCATCTTAAGATCTACCTAGTAGCAAGTGTCATGGCCGCAAGTGCAGTATAACTCTCATGTCGCTCTGTATTTGTTGCTTAGTAATGTGCTCAAACTTCAAAGTTGTGGTGTAACACTTAAACAACAGTAAGTTAATAAGCAGTTTTACACTTTTACACATATTCTGATATGTTCACGGCCGGGGACTCTGTTTACTAACTTCCTTCAGTCATCAGGTCTTCAGTTCGAACCAAAGACATTATATATTTTTTTTTTTTTCCTAGCGACTGTTTTATTTAATTTAAATATTTATTGTAAGAAATGTTTTATTTTATTTCTGATTATAGTTATGTATATAGTTTATTTTTTTAATATTTTATTTCGTAATCTTCCATCTTTTTAATTGTTATATGTAGCAGTAGATATTTTTTTTTTCTCTCTCTTATCATAATATGGAAGATATGAATTTAGATAAGAGTTCGTCAAGTGAAGATTCGGAGGACGAAACGCCGTTTTCTGAGGTTAGCAAAACGGATTCGCAGTATTTAAAAAGACGAACACTTCAAAAACGTCATCGAAACACTCTGAGCCCGAGCCGCCACCTATTTTCATATCTAAAATCGATAACTTCGTTACATTTGGTCAAGAAATTGCCAGTCTGATTGGACAGACCAATTTCCGCTGTTTCTCCAGAGTTAATGATATCAAAATAAACACAAACTCTCGAGAAAATTACAAAACACTTATAAATTATTTTACGTCCAAAAACTATGATTTCCATTGTTACCAATTAAGACAAGAAAAGCCATACCGAGTGGTGTTGAGAGGACTACACTCAAGCACCCCAATATCTTTCATCAAAAGTGGCCTAGAAGAAATAGGTCACAATGTTAGGTACATATCATGCGTACTACACCCAACGGAAAAATATCCTTTACCACTATTTTTCGTCAATTTAGAGCCAGCCAGCAATAACATCGAAATTTTTCAAGTGAAGAGGCTTATATATTCCACCATTAAATTTGAAGAGCCTAGACAAAAGCCTATAATAGTGCAATGCACTAAGTGCCAAGACTTGGGGCATACAAAGACTTATTGCCATCACCAGGCCAGGTGCGTGAAATGTGCCGGCCCACACGCATCAGACACTTGTCAGAGACCTCGAGACCTGCCTGCGAAATGTGCCCTTTGTGGTGAAGAACATCCAGCAAGCTACAAAGGATGCAAAGTTTATAAACATTTTTATAAGCAGAGAACTCAGATCATAGCCTCGAAAAGTCCCCCAAGACCCAAGAAAGTTTTACCCATCTACCTGAAATTGATAATCCATCAGATTTTCCAGAATTGCCAAAAACGACTACTCAAAATACACAGCTAGCGTCTACTTCAAAAGAAATTGATCAACCTCAGCAGGACTTCAACCTCAGCAGAAAAACACCAATCACTACGAAGAAGCAGCAGCCTCGAATTCAGGCGCCTCAAATCTCCCAATGCAAACCTCAACCTCACAATCCCCAATCTCATCCTCCACGTCAGCAAACTCTCCCTCATCATATACCCTTACGAGTCAAATTACCGCCGCAGAATCCTCAACAGTCCCATCATAACGCCCAGAAAAGAAGTGCAGCACAGGTACCTTCCAATCTAGACCCACCTCGTGCACAACGACGGATCCCGCCCTCAGCTAATATTCCTAATCCACCACAAGAACCTATCCTGAATCCAATTCACAATCAACATCCATCTGATATAACCTCCATTCTTTCATCCTTCCTATTGGACCTCCAAAATACCATAAAACCACTTATCACTCTTCTCACCAGAATCCTAACCGAAATTCCATTCAATTTCCCACGATGAGCACAAAGCTCCTAACTATCATTTTATGGAATGCTAACGGACTAAATAACCACGGTGACGAACTTGACTTATTTCTTCATAATAATAACATTGACATTGCTTTACTGACTGAAACTCACTTCACTAAACGAATAAATTTCTACATACGTGACTACTTCACTTATAGAACTGATCACCCAGATAATACCTCCCATGCCGGTTCTTGCATCCTTATACATAAATCATTACCCCATTTCCTTATTCCTTCAACTCCAACTGATGACATTCAATCAACTTCTGTAGTCCTTTCAACTCGCCCTTTCCATCTCACATTCTCGTCTGTATACTGTCCTCCTGGTAATTCCCTCTCCTATAACCTCCTTGATACCTTATTCCAATCTCTCGGATCTCGCTTTATTGCTAGAGGAGACTACAATGCTAAACACCAACGATGGGGTTGTCGAACATCCAACCCCCGCGGTAACATCCTATCACGTGTTTCAACTTCCAACAATTATTCAATCCTTTCGCCCATGAGTCCTACTTATTGGCCAACATCCCTCAAAAAACGTCCCGATATCCTAGATATATTTATAACTTCCCAGATCTCCTCCTCACAAACCATAATCAAATCCCTTGATGACCTTTCTTCAGACCATAGTCCAGTTCTGCTTTCACTACATTCGAGCTATGCTCCTAAACCATCAACTCCTAAATTGATTACAGGACGAGTAAACTGGGACGAATTTCGTGATGATTTGGAAAACAAACTAGACTTAAAAATTCCGCTAAAGACAAAAGACGACATTAATGGTGCCATTGAAAAACTGACAGCGTCAATAACAGACAGTATAAATAATAATACTTTTATCAATAAGTTTAACAATTCACAAAAGACTGACTTGCCACAGCATATTCGTATCTTATTGAAGGAAAAACGCAGAGCAAGATCGAAGTGGCATAGAACCAGATATCCAACAGATAAAACTCATTATACCCAACTGACTAACAAACTAAAATCTGAAATTAAAAAATACAAAATTCAAAACTTACTAAATTTTACTGAAAAACTTACACCTACCGACAAATCACTATGGACAACCACTAAAAGGCTCCTGAAATTTAAAGACTGTAATCTTCCGCTTCTTACTGAAGCTCAAACCTGGTCCAAATCCGATGAAGAAAAATCACAAATCTTTGCTCGTCACCTCTTTAAAACCTTTAATCCACACCCGATATTCTTAACCCAAATCACCTTGAATGTATTGAAGCAGAACTGGATATCCCACTCCAAATGTCTCTTCCACCTAAAGCCTTTCATCCTTCAGAAATATCCGACATCATTCAAAGGTTACCTTCCCGAAAAGCTCCTGGACACGATCTAATTACATCCCAGATCCTAAAACTCCTTCCTCGGAAAGCCATTCTATTCCTTACTTATATATATAATGCTGTACTGCGATCAACATACTTTCCTGACCCTTGGAAATTCTCTATTATCAAAATGATACATAAACCCAAAAAGCCACCAGAAAATCCATCCTCTTATCGCCCTATCTCCCTTTTACCCATCCTAGGCAAAATCCTGGAAAAGCTCATCCTAAAACGCCTGTACCCCATCCTAGATTCTAATCACATTATCCCAGATCATCAATTTGGATTCCGCAGATCCCATTCCACTATCCAGCAATGCCATCGTGTGGTGGATGTTGTCTCCTTTCTCCTTTCTCGATGTAGAACAGGCTTTTGATCGAGTCTGGCACCCAGGACTGCTTTGCAAACTCCGTAAATTCTTACACCCTACATACTTCCTCATTATCCGTTCCTATCTTACTGATAGATCCTTCAAAGTAAATCATAATAATGCCTATTCATCCCTTTTTTCCCAGTCCGCTGGTGTTCCTCAAGGTAGTATCCTAGGTCCTATCCTTTACACAGTTTATACAGCTGATATCCCAACCCATCCTAACACAGTCATTACCACGTACGCCGATGATACATGTGTCCTATCAGTTAATAACGACCCAACAATTGCATCCCAAACCCTTCAATCACACATCACAAACCTTGAAGAATGGTGTCAAAACTGGAGAATAAAAATAAATTCCAATAAATCCCATCAAATCACCTTTACCCTTCGTCGTAAACCTATGTCCTCTTGTCCTACAGTATCCTTTAATAATACCCCACTTATTCCTGTTGAACAAATTCGATACCTTGGACTCCACTTAGACAAACGTCTAACTTGGAATCCTCATACCAGACTGAAACGGCAAGAAACAGCTCGACGTTTCCGACTACTCCAGCACTTACTAGATAAACGCTCTAACCTCCCAGTCAATTACAAAAGACTCATATACATGACTACAATAAGACCTATTTGGACTTACGGAGTTGAGCTCTGGGGCTCCACTAAGCCATCGAATTCCTCTCGTATTCAATCCTTACAATCCAAAATCCTTCGTAAAATCCTCACTGCTCCTTACTTTGTCACAAACAAAATCATCCATAATGACCTTAATGTTCCTTATGTTTCTGACTTGGCCCAATCCAGATACCTATCCTTCCATAACAAACTTCAGAACCATCCAAACCCTCTTGTTTCTAACCTTGCTTCCTCTTCGATCCCTGACAATCCTCAGAGGCGTCTGAAAAGAAGATGGCCTCGAGATCTCCTTTTGTAAATACATTTTTAGAGTGCTACCAATGGGTAGTTTCTCAACATGTGATGTCATGCTATTTTATTCCTTTGTTCACATTTACTGAATGTATTTTTACTTGTAATACAGTTGTAAATATCACCAATAAAAAAAAAAAAAAAAAAAAAAAAAAAAAAAAAAAAAAAAGATCTACCTACTTTCTTCTCATATGGAAACATTCCACCATCGTCCTTTTCCTGAAACCAGGCAAACTTGTCAACAATACATCATCCTATAGACCAATTAGCCTACTCCCAATACTATCTAAAATTTTTGAAAAGATCCTGCTGAAAAGAATCCTACCTATAACAGAATCCCATACAATTCCTACTCATCAATTCGGATTTCGTTCCCAGCACTCGACAGTCCAACAAGGTAGACCATATTTCCGCAGCCCTGTAAAGCAAGCAATATTGCTCGGGTTTTGATCGGGTATGGCACTCTTTACTGCTCTTCAAGCTTAAATTCCATTTACCATAATCGTTATATCTAATATTCCGTTCCTACCTCTCTGACCGCTCCTTTCAAGTTCGCTGTGGTACTGACTTCCCCAACTATCTTTTAATTGAGGCGGGAGTTCCGCAGGGCAGCGTCTTGGGTCCCATCCTTTACATTATTTTCACCGCAGATATTCATGCCCATCCTGATACCCTCCTGGCAACAATCGCTGATGATACCGCTATCCTTTCAACCAACTCAGATCCTAAAACAGCGTCATTAAAACTACAAATGCACCTCTCCCTGTTTGAACACTGGTATAAGAAATGGCGCATTAAGAAAACGAATCAAGATGTAAACACATAAGCTTCACCCTTTGTCATAAATCCTGTCCACCAGTTTATTTTAACACCATCCAGCTTCCTATCTCAGATACAGTCCGGTACCTTGGCTTTCTCTTAGACCAAAGACTAATCTGGAACCCTCATACTAGACTAAAAAGACAGGAACTAAACCGACGATACGGCTAACTATACCGACTACTAAACAGAAAATCTAAACTTTCCATTGAAAACAAGCTACTGATCTACAAGACAATACTGAAACCTATTCGGACTTACGGACTAGAACTGTGGGGAACAGCAAAATTTTCTAACATCAAGCTCATCCAATCCTTCCAGTCAAAAGTCTTTCGAACAATAGTCGATGCTCCTTTCTATTTAACCAATAAAACCCTACATGAAGACCCCAACATCCCATTAGTCCTAGATCTTATCCCAGAAAAATTCTCCAAATTTCACCAGAACCTTACGTACCACCCAAATAGTATTGAACAATCGCTAGCAAGCACCACCCATCCCTATAATCCTCCTTGAAGGTTGAAACGGCAGCAGCCTAGCGACCTTTTCTAGATCGTATGTATTGGAGTTATGACCCAGAGATCATTTGTATTATATATTTTGCAGTTCTAGAAATGGCCAGATTCTCCACTCAAGACATGTGTTGTGGTGCAAGTTCTCTTTATTAATCTCCGCTGGCTTTAGTACCAGTGATAAGGTTGAGAGAGTAGCGCAGGGTTCTCCTGGATTTCCCTCGCCTGATTGTATATAGGTATGCATGTGTTTTTTTTTTTTTTTTTGTTTTTTTTGGCTTAGTTTTAATTTTCTTATTTTTAGGTTATTTTATTTTATTATCTATTGTATATACTTTTGATAATTATTTTGCTTCTATTTATTTTATATTTTTTGTACATATAGTGTGAATGTCATCCTACCTCAATATAACCAATGTCCAAGAGGCAGATTGTTGTAATACTCAATATACAATAAAAAAAAAAGTTTAGGGTTTCAAGGTCATGTAGGATTTTATCAAGGGTGAGGGTGTCAAGAAAGTTATGGTTTTAGGAAGAAAAGTATAACTATTGAGAGCGTAAAAGAACCGAGGTAAAGAAGGACAGTTCGCATTGAACAGCTCTAAATCCCAATCAGAATGTCAGAGCTACTGTAGAGAGGTGGGCTATCTTCAATTATACAAAGTTTACGAAATTGTTCGTAAACTGGTGGGAGGAAGGGGGAGTTAAAATTCGTAAACGCAATGGTATTAGTCGTAATACCATTTCATAGTTTAATCTAATATACTTCAATAATGGCACTACATTTTTAATTTTATTATTCATTATTATCTTTGTCGTGTTCGAATAAATTCAATTTGTTTCTTGCATTCATTGAATACTTATTCAAGTGACAATTTACAATAGTTTTAACCCACTGACACTTAACTTTAAACCATGAATAAACAAGTTTTACTAGAATAAATTACAATATATCTTCCGATAAACAAAAAAGTTAGAAAACTTACTTTTTAAAATTTCCCTTTTTTACAATTTTCAATTTTAAATTTACATATGATAGTAGCAAGTGTCATGGCCGCAAGTGCAGTATAACTTCAATGTCGCTCTGTATTTGTTGCTTTGTAATGTGCTCAATATTCAAAGTTGTGGTGTAATACTTAATCAACAGTGAGTTAATAAACAGTTTTACACTTTTACGTTGACGTACACGCAGGTGAGGTACTATTTATTAACAATAAACAATTGATAAATTGGTGCTCATTTGGTTAGATTGAGAGGCCGTTAATTCCCTTACGTGCCTTATCATACTCCGATAAGCTCACGGCCAGGGGCTCTGTTTACTAACTTCCTTCAGTCATCAGGTCTTCAGTTCGAACCCAAGACATTATATTTACGTTTCCTTATTATTTTTTTTCTTTCTTTTTTTTTTCTTTTCCAGAGACTGTTTTATTTTTATTTTTATTTAAATATTTATTCTAAGAAATGTTTTATTTTATTTCTGATTATAGTTATGTATATAGTTTATTTTTTAATAGCTTATTTTGTAATCTTCAATCTTTTTAATTATCATATTTAGGAGTAAATATATATTTTTTTTTCTC
Organism: Nezara viridula; assembly: GCA_928085145.1. Lineage (NCBI taxonomy): Eukaryota > Metazoa > Arthropoda > Insecta > Hemiptera > Pentatomidae > Nezara > Nezara viridula. The sequence goes on from OV725078.1 coordinate 206,234,996, forward strand.
TCTTTTATCATAATATGGAAGATATGAATTTAGATAAGAGTTCGTCAGGTGAAGATTCGGAGGACGAAACGCCGTTTTCTGAGGTTAGCGAAACAGATTCGCAGTATTTAAAAAGACGAACACTTCAAAAACGTCATCGAAACACTCCTCCTGGGTCGGGAGCTAATTCACCCAATAAGAAAAAAAATAAATCAGCTAAATCTAAACAGTTAGCAGAGCAAAATAAATCTAAAAAGTCAACTGAACAAAGTAAATCTACTAAAACTAAACAATCAGCCGAGCAAAATATATCACCACCTCAAACCAGAAGCAAATCAATTACCATAACATCAGAGCCAACTGCACCAACCACCACTAACACCAATAATCCTGTTCCCGTTAATAAAATACCAAGCAAGGTTCCGGAGCCTCAAGAGTTTTCTGAGCCCGAGCCGCCACCTATTTTCATATCAAAAGTCGATAATTTCATTACATTTGGTCAAGAAATAGCCGGTCTGATTGGACAGACCAATTTCCGCTGTTTCTCCAGAGTTAATGATATCAAAATAAACACAAACTCTCGAGAAAATTACAAAGCACTTATAAATTACTTTACGTCCAAAAACTATGATTTTCATTGTTATCAATTAAGACAAGAAAAGCCATACCGAGTGGTGTTAAGAGGACTACACTCAAGCACCCCAATATCTTTCATCAAAAGTGGCCTAGAAGAAATAGGTCATAATGTTAGGCACATATCATGCGTACTACACCCAACGGAAAAATATCCTTTACCACTATTTTTCGTCGATTTAGAGCCTGCCAGCAATAACATCGAAATTTTCCAAGTGAAGAGGCTTATATATTCCACCATTAAATTTGAAGAGCCTAGACAAAAGCCTATAATAGTGCAATGCACTAAGTGCCAAGATTGGGGCATACAAAGACTTATTGTCATCACCAGGCCAGGTGCGTGAAATGTGCCGGCCCCCACGCATCTGACACTTGTCAGAGACCTCGAGACCTGCCTGCGAAATGTGCCCTTTGTGGTGAAGAACATCCAGCAAACTACAGAGGATGCAAAGTTTATAAACATTTTTATAAGCAGAGAGCTCAGAACATTGCCTCGAAAAGCGTAAAACTGAACCAAGAAAGTGTCACCCATCTACCTGAAATTGATAATCCGTCAAATTTTCCTGAATTGCCAAAAACGTCTACTCAAAATACACAGCTAGCGACCACTTCAAAAGAAATTGATCAACCTCAGCAGGACTTTAGAAAAACACCAATCACCATGAAGAAGCAGCAGCCTCAAATTCAGGCGCCTCAAATCTCCCAATGCAAACCTCAATCTCACAATCCCCAATCTCATCCTCCACGTCAGCAAATTCTCCCTCATCATATACCCTTACGAGTCAAATTACCACCGCAGCATCCTCAACAGTCCCATCCTAACGCCCAGAAAAAAAGTGCAGCACAAGTACCTTCCAATCTAGACCCACCTCGTGCACAACGACGGATCCCGCCCTCAGCTAACACTCCTAATCCACCACAAGAACCTATCCTGAATCCAATTCACAATCAACATCCATCCGACCTAACCTCCATTCTATCATCCTTCCTATTGGACCTGCAAAATACTATAAAACCACTTATCACTCTTCTCACCAGAATCCTGACCGAAATTCCGTTCGATTTCCAACGATGAGCACAAAGCCCCTAACTATCCTTTTATGGAATGCTAACGGACTAAGTAACCACCGTGACGAACTTGACTTATTTCTTCATAATAATCACATTGACATTGCTCTATTGACTGAAACTCACTTCACTAAACGAATACATTTCTACATACGTGACTACTTCACTTATAGAACTGATCACCCAGACAACACCTCCCATGCCGGTTCTTGCATCCTTATAGATAGATAGATAGAAAGTAAACTTTATTCTGGGACGAGGTCCCTTATGAATAACAGATATGAACAAAAAAAATTAAAGCTACATCTGGCCAAAAATTACATTAATCAATATTAAAGAATATATACAATATCTTCAGTGAAATTAAATTAAAACAAGTAAAAATAAAATAAAATTTTGAGAAAAAACGAAATAAAAAAACAACAACATTATTTAAATGAAAATAAAATAAAATAAAATAAGCATGGGTTGATTTTTAGAATTAAGACAATAAATTTTATCAATCATTCACCTCAGTCAAAATCTGTTTCACAATATTTATTTTATTGTATAACGTCATTTTGGGATGTGAGAAGGAATTGGTAAAGATGATATTTAAATGAGGACAAGGAAGAGGCATGACGGATTTCAGATGGCAAGGAATTCCAGAAGGCTGTGGATCGGGAAATAAAGGAATATTCAAACGTCTTAGTTCTATGGGAAGGGATATAAAGGTCGGAAACACGGGATCTTGTTTTCTGGGAGTGGACCACGGGTTTAAACTGTAGGAGACTGTAGATGTAAGAAGGGTGTCTAGTGTTGATTGTTTGGAATAGAAAAGATCCGAGGAAATATTGTCTGCGGAAAGAAGGGAAGAGCCACTTTAACTCGTCGTAAAGGTGGGACACATGAGATCGCTTTGATGTACCGAAGACAAATCTTAAGCACGTATTCATGAGTCGCTTCAATCTATCCTCGAGTACCATCGGGATGCCTCCGTACACCACACAGCCGTAGTCAAAGTGGGGGAAAATGAGAGAGGATACAAGGAGCTTGCGGATGGGTTGTGGGAGTAGGTGGCGGGAGCGATGAAATAGCTTAAGGGTACCTATTGACTTACGGGAGATGAGGGCAATATGGGGTTTCCAGGAGAGGTTTTCGTCTATGGTGATTCCTAGGTTTTTAACGGATGAACTGAATGTGACAGGATGATCGTTGATGACTAAAGGAGGAAGGAAGGAGATGGATTTAAGAATAGGACTGGAACCTATAATAATGGCCTGAGTTTTCATCGCATTTAGATTTAAATTATTCAGACTTGCCCAGGCACTGATCCTATCTAGGTCAGCCTGAATATTGGCGAACGCGACTAGTAGCTCAGAAGGATGAAAGGAAAAATATATTTGGGTGTCATCAGCGTATAAATGATGTGAACAGTGGTAGATGGATTTGGAAAGATCATTTATGTAGGAGTTGAAAAGGAGAGGGGAAATGCTCGAACCCTGGGCCACTCCAGAGGACAGTGTAAGAAAGGAAGATAGGGGTTGGTTTGGAATGCTGACTGCTTGAGTTCTGTCGGATAGGAAAGACTGTAACCAGAGGATAGAGCTGTTGGAGAAGGATAGAGATTTTAATTTAGTATAGAGTATAGAGTGGTCTAAGGAGTCAAAAGCTTTGGAAAAGTCGAGAAGTATTAATACAGTTAACATTTTTTCGTCCATTGCGGTATGTAAGTCATTGGTAATTTTTAGTAGGGCGGATTGTGTGGAGAAGCCAGGTCGGAAACCAGATTGGAGAGGATCGAGTAGTTTTGAGTTTTCAAGGAATTTAGAGATTTGGGATTGAGCTATTCTTTCCAGAGGTTTAGAAAGGTTAGAAAGAATGGAGATTGGGCGGTAGTCTTTAGGAGAGGTAGGATTGGGAATTTTGTTGATAGGTCTGACTAATGCTTTTTTCCAAGCAGTTGGAAAAACTGAGTTCTGGAGGGAAAAATTATAGATGAAAAGGAGAACTGGAACGACTTCGGGAAGGCATAATTTTAATAGTTTGACTGGTATCCCATCAAGTCCGATGGAGTTTGTGTGTGATTTCATTATAGAGGAAATAAGGTCGGTCGGTGAGATGTTGGAGAAATAGAAATTATCACTGTTAAATGAGGTTGATAAGGAAAACTGGTGAGAGGTGGGTGAACTGTTGCTGGTGGTGGAAGATATAAAGTAGGAATTTAGTTCATCGGGTAATACCGGGTAGAACGGTGAGGAAGAGGATTTACAAAGAGAGAGTTTACGAAGGGTTAGCCATATTGATTTAGAATCAGGAGCAGAAGCGAGAGTTTCGTGAAAAAAGTTTGATTTCGCTTTCCTGATCGTTGTTTGTGTCAAGTTACGGAGTACCCTATAGACTTGATAATCATCTGCTAGTCGAGTTCGTCTGAAGCGTCTACGGGCTGCCTCACGTCTCTTTTGCATGTCGCGGATTTCTTGACACATCCAAGGAGCAGGTTGGCGACGGAAGGTTGAGGTTTTGATAGGAGCATGTATGTCAAGAATATGGATAAGATTAGAAGTGAGGATGTCTACCATATGATCAATAGAGGTACAGGAATAAATATCGTTCCAGTTTAGGGTTTCAAGGTCCGGTAGGATTTTATCACGGGTGAGGTTGTCAAGATTGCGGAAAGTTATGGTTTTAGGAAGAAACGTGGGAGTTTGGATATCGTACGATAATTGGATGAGATCATGAGAAGAAAGGAAAGGAACGGGTAATTGAGAACAGGACAAGAGTTTCTGCTCTGAATCGATAATATGCAAGTCCAGCCAGGTGTCAGACCAACAAGTATGGTGTGTAGGAGCGAAAGGAACAATAAAAAGGTTGAGGGAGAAGAAGAGATTTTCCAAATAGCGTTTGCTGTTGGATTCTGTGAGGAGGTTGGTATTAAGATCACCGGAAATTATAATGTTATTATAGAAAGGGACATAATTGTACAAGGTTGATTCGAAGGATGAGTCAAAAGGAGTCAACGGAGGGCGATATACGACCACATAAAGGAGAGGATGTGCTTTACAAGAAATTTCAGTGAAGAGGAATTCAATGTGAGGATGATTGGAAGGAGATGAAATATCTAGAGTACGGGGTTTCAGGCTATTATGAACATAGAGACCAACACCTCCGCCAGTCCGGGAAACCCGGTCATGACGGATGAAGGTATAATCAGGTAAGGAAACGGAAGAGGAAGGGATATAGGGCTTAAGCCATGTTTCAGAGACTGCAATAATGTGGTAGAAGTTACAGGTGAAATATTGGAGAAATTCGTCATAGTGAGCAGGAAGGGATTGAGAATTAACATGGCAAGTAGTTAAGACGCTAGACATAACGGAAAGGAGAAAAGTATACATATGATGGATGACGCTGTAGGTACGAAAAAACTGTGAAAATCAATTTGGAAAGAAGTAAATAATGGCTGTAAGAGAAAAAAAAAAATACAAACAAAATTTTTTTTTTTTTTTTTTTTTTTTTTTTTTTATTGAATAATAATACAATCAGCCACTGTTGGAGGGCTATAAGTATTAAGGCTAAAAGTTCTCATTCATACAGTATATACAAGTAATACAGAAGTAACTATAAATATAAAAAGTAAATAAATAATACTTATAAAAGAATGTAAATCAATAGAAAAAAATAAAAAAATAAATAAAATAAAAAAATAAATAAACAAAATAAAATAAAAACTTCTAAACACATTCATACCTATATACAATATATACATTCGCCCAGGAATCTCCGAGCCAGGCTTTTCTCCCCACATGTGGAAAGCAAAGCAGGACTCCAGAGATCCCAGTGCCATTTTTCCAGCCGCATCACTAGTATTAAAAGCCAGTGGAGGCTGAAGGAGGGCACTAGCGCCACAGATGCTCAGGACTTGAGTGGAGAAGCTGGCCATTGCCAGGACTCCAGAAGCATATTTACAATAGATCTCGCGGCCACTGCCGTTTTAACCTTCGAGGGGGATTGTAGGGATGGTGGGAGCTGGATAGGGATTGAGCTAGAGGATTTGGATGATGGATAAGGTTCTGGTGAAAGTTTGAGAATCTGGATGGGATGATGTCGAGGACAAAAGGGATGTTAAGGTCATGGTGTAGGGTCTTATTTGTGACATAATATGGGGCATTGGCTATTGTTCTAAGTACTTTGGACTGGAAGGATTGGATGCGTTTGATATTCGAATGTTTAGCAGTTCCCCACAGTTCAAGTCCGTAGGTCCAGATAGGTTTCAGTATTGTCTTGTAGATTAAAAGTTTATTTTCAATCGAAAGATGAGATGTCCTGCTTAGTAGTCTATATAGCTGGCCATATCGTTGGTTAAGTTCTTGTCTTTTAAGTCTCGTATGTGGGTTCCAAGTTAGTCTTTTGTCTAGAAGGAAGCCAAGGTAACGGACTGTATCTGAGTAGGGAAGTGGTATTGAATTGAAAAGGATTGTGGGACAGGATCTGCGTCGCATAGTGAAAGTAATATGTTTACATTTTGCTTCATTGATTTTAATGCGCCAGTCGTTGCACCACTGCTCAATCAAGGAGAGGTGAGATTGTAGGTTTTGAGATGCTATTTGAGGATCTGAGTGGGAGGATAGAATGGCAGTATCATCGGCAAATGTAGCTAGGAAGGTATCGGGATTTGGAGGGATATCGGCAGTGAAAAGGATGTAGAGAACTGGACCCAAAACACTGCCTTGTGGAACACCAGCCTCAACTGGATAGTAAGTGGAGAATTCGGTGCCGCAACGGACTTGGAAGGAACGATTTGAGAGATAGGATTTGAGGACTAGGTATAAGGATTGGGGTAAATGGGTTTTGAGCTTGAAAAGCAAGCCATCGTGCCACACCCGGTCGAAAGCTTGCGCTACGTCCAGAAAGGCACCAGTGCAATATTGCTTGTTTTCAAGTGCAGAGGATATATGGTCCACAACACGAAGGCCTTGTTGGACAGTGGAATGTCTTGAGCGGAATCCAAATTGATGAGAAGGGATGTTGTGGGATTCGAGTATGGGTAGGATGCGTTTGAGGAGGATTTTTTCAAAGATTTTTGAGAGGATAGGGAGTAAACTTATCGGTCTGTAGGATGATGTGTTATTAACGGGTTTGCCTGGTTTTGGAAACAGCACGATTATGGAGTGTTTCCACATCAAGGGAAAGTTGGTAGTACGAAGGATGCAATTATATAGATAGGTCAGGAATATAATTGATTTTTTGGGAAGTTGTCTAAGGATTTGTGAAGTGAGGAGATCATATCCAGGGGATTTTCGGGGTTTTAATTTGTTTATGAGGAATTTGACCTCAGAGGGGTTAACAGGTTTTGGAGGTAGAGAGAGAGGAATTGGTGAAGAGAGGAATTCTTTAACTTCAGCAGTGTGGGTGGGATGGAGTTCGGGATGGGGAGTGAATGTGTAGGATAGATGTTTAGCAAACTCTTCAGCTCTATTCGCATCTGACGAAGCCCAGGAACCATCATCACGGCGGAGGGGGTGGGAAATGGATTGGACTTTAAGGATTTTTTTAGTTACAGTCCAGAGGGAGTTATCACTAGATGATAATGAGGAAAGGTAGGAATTGTAGGATTGGGTTCTAAAGATATCCAGTTTCTTTTTTACCTGTTTGGAATAATAGTTATACGATTTCCGGTCATCAGGATGCCTGGTTCTTTGCCAGAGGGCCCTAGAGCATCGTTTGCTATGGATAAGGTCCAATAGGTCTTGGGGTAGAGGATTTATACTGAGGTGTTTTTTGGGACGATCAGGTGAGGATGCAGTCCAAACTGCTTGCTGGATCAGGGTAGTAAAGGAGTCCACTGCATCGTCAAGGTCTTCAGGTGTTTTTAAGGAAACTCTGAGGTCTATATTATCATCCAATATTTGACGGAAAAGGTTCCAGTTAACTGGTCCCCTGATAAATGAAGGAGAGGATGATTTAGGAATGGGTGATGTGGAAGCGGTTAGGACTATAGGACTGTGGTCTGAGGAAAGATCATCAAGCCTTGAAATGGAACAGTGTAATGATCCTAGACCTTTGTGTAGGAAAAAGTCTAGAAGGTCGGGATTGCGGTTGGGATCTGTTGGCCAGTATGTGGGAGTATTAGGTGAAAGGATGTTGCTGCGATGGGAATTAAGTGCAGATAGCAGTGTTCGCCCTCGGGAATTTGTGGATCTGGCTCCCCATTGTTGGTGTTTTGCATTTAAATCTGCACCTAGGATGAAATGGTGTCCTAAGGAATTCAGGAAGGAAATTATTTGGGATTCGGAAATGGGTATTTTAGGCGGGGAATATGCCGCAACTAATGTTATTGGGTAAAGGGAAGTTTGGATTATTACGGCAGTGGATTGTAGGAAATTATGGGTTGGTAAGGGAAATAAATGATGGGAGAGAGATCGGTGGATAATTATAGCAGTGCCAGCATGTGCTGTTCCATCAGGATGATCGGTTCTATAAATATTGTAGCCAGGAACGTTGATTTGTCGTTTGTTGGTTAGTCGGGTTTCAGTTATTAGTGCTATGTCGATGTTTTTGTCATGTAATAAGATTGTCAGTTCGTTGATGTGATTTCGAATACCATTCGCATTCCATAGGAGAATGGAAAGGGATTTGGTTGAGGACATTTATGGATTTCTCGGCGGTGGAATGAGGTTGGATATAACATTGGTAAGTAATGAAATAAGAGGGGTGATGAGGGATCTAAATTCAGAGAGGAAAGAAGTTAATAGGCTTGTGAGGTCAGTGGAATTGGAAGGAGGAGGAATGTATGTCTGGGTATTGAACCTAGGTTCAGGGATGGAGGGATGTGGGTCTTGAGGTTGATTTGTGAATTCTCGAGGTTGAGGTTCTTGTGGCAGGGCCTGAGATTGAGTGTTTATAGTGTCTCCTTTGAACATCTGAGCATAGGTCACTCTTCCGTTCACTGTTCTAGAGGGTTGTCTTGGTGGCCTGGATGTCCCTTCTTCTCTAGGAGTTGCGTACATTCTTGTTTTTAATTCTTTGTATGTTTGACAACCCTTGTAGTTGGCAGGGTGCCCTTGGTGGCATAAAGCGCATACTGCAGGTGAAGTTCTAGACTTCCTACATTCTTCTGTTTTGTGTTGCTCACCACACCTCACACATCTAGGAATGTGATGGCAATATCTTTTCGTATGGCCATAAGCCTGACAGTTATGGCATTGAACGATGTCGCGCTTGGTGTAAGGCTTTTCCACAACAACGCTGGTGTAATAAAGGCGTGTGACCTTGTAGATGTCTTCGACCTGGGGCGTTCGGTCAAGGTCAACGAAGAATAGTGGGAGCGGTATTTTACTTTTTATTCCAGGCTGTTCTCTATCCTCCTTGAATATGTTCACTATCTGGCGAACATGGAATCCCATACCCACGAGCTCTTCTTTTATAGCATCAGTTGGCGTAGATGGGTGCAGTCTTCTGATAACGACCCTGAGCGCCCTCTCTTGACGCAGTTGATACGTGTGGTAATCCGCCTTGGTATCAGATAAATATTTTATAATTTTTCTGTAAGTTTCTGGAGTGTCGGGCATTAATTTAGTGTCATTGGTGCGGCTTTGGCATAAATATTTTCCTGAGCCCACTAGGTTATTCAATTGGTGACACATTAACTGAAAGTTTTTAATATTCCTAAGGAATATTGGTGGGGGTTTGGGTTCCCTGGGGGTGGGTGCTGCTTCCATTTCTTCGTTTTGTGTATTTGATAGCACTTGAAATGGGTTCTGAGTGAAAAACGGCGATTCTTCACCAGTCTGAGTTGTCTCATGATTGTTTTGTTGTTGTGAGGTACCAGGTTGGGGATCCACTTCTTCAACAGAGCTCCCTGGTGTGGCTGGTGGAGTATTTCTTTTCGAACGCCTTGTTCTTTTTTTAATAGGAGAACTCATTGTAGTATCGAGGCTCCTGGATCTAGTATTTTTACCCTTGCTCGACATTAGCATATGATAATATCGCATTTCATATTATAAGTGATAGGAAAAATTGTAAAATGAGAAGTGATAACAAAATTTTTTTTTTTTTTAACACGGAAATATATACGCGTGCTTAGAGAGGACTGATCGGCACAGAACCTCCTCGGACGGAGAGCCAGAGCCCACTGGTGGGATTAGCGATGTTATGGCCGGCCGTTATCAGTAACTAACCTGAGGTCTATTTACACTGTTCACTATTGAGCTGTAAATAAGTGATTACTCACCTTATTCTTTTGTTCAGTAACAAACTTAATTGTTAATATAACAGGTAACACTGTTGTTTCGCATTAAAGTTGAACACTGCCACTATTAATGAAGAATTTTGTAAGAGATGACCTGACGTATGTTTAACTTAGGCTAACGCATGCGCAGAACTCACAAACAAAATAGAGTTAGGTTCAAAAATATGAAAGAGGAAAAAACAAAAAATTACATTGGTTAAAATAGAGAAACAATAATAACAATAGTAGTAGATGGGCAACCCAGCACGATCCTGTATTATACAATAGAAGATTAGAAGCTTACGGATGCATTCTGTAGGTTGACGTAAATCAGAAGGTCAGCAGAAAACATCCAGATCATCTGGTTGGTCGATGTATATCACGGGATGGCCATCTCCTTTTCTGCAGCGCAATCTACCCGCCGAAAACCACACGTATTTTAGTTTACCAGCCGCTCTCTTCTGACGTGCGAGCCAATACAATCTTCTATTAGCAGGGGTCATTTCTTCTCCAAGGTATATCCGGTGGGAGTCGTTTTCCTGCCAGCCGATGTCTCGAGTTGAGAAGTCCCTTTTGACCTTTCTTCTTTGGACCAGCTCGTCTCGTACTGCCTGCCTCACAAGGCGAGCTATAACTGGTGGTGGTCTAGGGTCGTCTTTTTTAGGTCTACGGCGCTCCACAAAATCGATGTCCTCGCTTTTAATCTTAACACCGAGATCAGCTCCCACACTGGCAACTAGGGCCGAAGGAGTCTCTCCTGCACGTACCGGAATGCCTCGGATCTCAACCGATCTACAGAGTAGGCCCTGCTCGGCTCTGTTTAATCGTACCTCGAGTTCCCCCACTCTGGATTTCAGCGTTTTATTTTCCGTAGTCAATTCCTCCAGATGTTTAGCTTGGCTCTCTAGATGATTTTCTATTTTTGAAAACCTTTCATTTAACTCGAAGCTGAGTTCTCCGTATTTTTCTAATGACGACTTAATATTTTTAATGTCTTCATTGACTTGGGCGCTAAGTCGATTAACCGCTCAGAGAATATCAGCTGCGGACGGCTCCTTGATTTCACTTCTTGGTGGACTGGCTGATTTTTCCCTAATTTGGTATGTCTTTTTGCATTGGTCACATTTTTTACAAAGCCATACCTTTTTTTGAGATTTTAATGTCTCGATCTCTTTATCACCCAGTTTGCAGCATTTACCGTGAAAGATAACCTGACATTTATTGCAGCTTATATTAGTTTTGTCATCTCTAGAGATGGCACTATCACAAATAGAGCACTGAACCATTTTCGTGATAATATAATAATATTTACTCACGCTAGCAGAGTGTTTGTCAATAGATGCGTGTTGTTGGTCCTTAATACTCAAGAGCTTAGAAGGATTAATAGCCGCTTCTCAATCCACAGCTAGTGAAACACGACCTTTATCTTTAATAATTGACTTAAAAATTAATAAATGAAGAACGTAAATAAACTCGCTTGACCGTGATGAAAAAAAAAAAAAAACACAACATATATATATAAAAATTAAGAAGAAATAACAGAGGGTACGAATATTAGAGAGAAAAAACTATAGGAACGAAGTGAACTGCTTGCCCTCTCTGGCCAGACTGAATGATTATACATAAATCATTACCCCATTCCCTTATTCCTTCCACTCCAACTGATGCCATTCAATCAACTTCCGTAGTCCTTTCAACTCGCCCTTTCCATCTCACATTCTCAGCTGTATACTGTCCTCCTGGTAATTCCCTCTCCTATAACCTCCTTGATTCCTTATTCAAATCCCTCGGATCGCGCTTCATTGCTGGAGGGGACTACAATGCTAAACACCAACGATGGGGTTGTCGAACATCCAACCCCCGCGGTAACATCCTATCACGTGTTTCATCTTCCAACAATTATTCAATCCTTTCGCCCATGAGTCCTACTTATTGGCCAACATCCCTCAAAAAACGTCCCGATATTCTAGATATATTTATAACTTCTCAGATCTCCTCCTCACAAACCATAATCAAATCCCTTGATGACCTTTCTTCAGACCATAGTCCAGTTCTACTTTCACTACATTCGAGCTATGCTCCTAAACCATCACCTCCTAAATTGATCACAGGACGAGTGAACTGGGACCAATTTCGTGAAGATTTGGAAAACAAACTAGACTTAAAAATTCCGCTAAAGACAAAAGAGGATTAATGTCCTCAATAGGTGCCATTGAAAAACTGACAGCATCAATAACAGACAGTATAAATAATAACACTTTTATCAATAAGTTCAACAATTCACAAAAGACTGACTTGCCACAGCATATTCGTATCTTATTGAAGGAAAAACGCAGAGCAAGATCGAAGTGGCATAGAACCAGATATCCAACAGATAAAACTCACTATACCCAACTGACTAACAAACTAAAATCTGAAATTAGAAAATACAAGATTCAAAATTTACTAAACTTTACTGAAAAACTTACACCTACCGACAAATCACTATGGACCACCACTAAAAGGCTCCTGAAATTTAAAGACTGTAATCATCCACTTCTTACTGAAGCTCAAACCTGGTCCAAATCCGATGAAGAAAAATCACAAATCTTTGCTCATCACCTCTTTAAAACCTTTAATCCACACCCTGATATTCATAACCCAAATCACCTTGAATGTATTGAAGCAGAACTGGATATCCCACTCCAAATGTCTCTTCCACCTAAAGCCTTTCATCCTTCAGAAATATCCGACATCATTCAAAGGTTACCTTCCCGAAAAGCTCCTGGACACGACCTAATTACATCCCAGATCCTAAAACTGCTTCCTCGGAAAGCCATCCTATTCCTTACGTATATATATAATGCTGTTCTGCGAACCACATACTTTCCTAACCCTTGGAAATTATCTATTATCAAAATGATACATAAACCCAAAAAGCCACCAGAAAACCCATCCTCTTATCGCCCTATCTCCCTTTTACCCATCCTAGGCAAAATCCTGGAAAAGCTCATCCTAAAACGCCTGCACCCCATCCTAGATTCTAATCACATTATCCCAGATCATCAATTTGGATTCCGCAGATCCCATTCCACTATCCAGCAATGCCATCGTGTGGTGGATGTTGTCTCCTCTGCATTGGAGCGCGGAATGTACTGCACGGGAGTCTTTCTCGATGTAGAACAGGCTTTTGATCGAGTCTGGCACCCAGGACTGCTTTACAAACTCCGTAAATTCCTACACCCTACATACTTCCTCATTATCCGTTCCTATCTAACTGATAGATCCTTCAAAGTAAATCATAATAATGCCTATTCATCACTTTTTTCCCAGTCCGCTGGTGTTCCTCAAGGTAGTATCCTAGGTCCTATCCTTTACACAGTTTATACAGCTGATATCCCAACCCATCCTAACACTGTTATTACCACGTATGCCGATGATACATGTGTCCTATCAATTAATAACGACCCAACAATTGCATCCCAAACCCTTCAATCACACATCACAAACCTTGAAGAATGGTTTCAAAACTGGAGGATCAAAATAAATTCCAATAAATCCCATCAAATCACGTTTACCCTTCGTCGTAAACCTATGTCCTCATGTCCTACAGTATCCTTTAATAATACCCCACTTATCCCTGTTGAACAAATTCGATACCTTGGACTCCACTTAGACAGACGTCTAACTTGGAATCCTCATACCAGACTGAAACGACAAGAAACAGCTCGACGTTTCCGACTACTCCAGCACTTACTAGACAAACGCTCTAAGCTCCCAGTCAATTACAAAAGACTCATATACATGACTACAATAAGACCTATTTGGACTTACGGAGTTGAGCTCTGGGGCTCCACTAAGCCATCGAATTCCTCTCGCATCCAATCCTTACAATCCAAAATCCTTCGTAAAATCCTCACAGCTCCTTACTTTGTCACAAACAAAATTATCCATAACGACCTTAATGTTCCTTATGTTTCTGACCTGGCCCAATCCAGATACCTTTCCTTCCATAATAAACTTCAGAACCATCCTAACCCTCTCGTTTCTAACCTTGCTTCCTTTTCGATACCTGAAAACCCTCCGAGGCGTCTGAAAAGAAGATGGCCTCGAGATCTCCTTTTGTAAATACATTTTTAGAGTGCTACCAGTGGGTAGTTTCTCACCAAATGATTTCATGTTATTATATTCTATTGTACACATTTACTGAATGTATTTTTACTTGTAATACAGTTGTAAATATCATTAATAAATAAATAAAAAAAAAAAAAAAAAATTTACATATAATTAGACGTATTGCCCCCTGTGGTTTTCATGACTCCTTCCACTCTTCTTTCCATACTTATATATTGTCCCACTCCTCGAATACATCCGCCTTTAGCATTTCAAGGATAGTAGAGGGTGAATATCTTGACCGAACCTTTCTTATAAGATAATCCCAAACGTTTTCGAATGAATTAAGGTCAGCAATTATTGTTGACAAATCAATGGTTTGGATATTTTTGGTGTTCAGGTTCTCGGAAACACAAATTGCCTTGTGAGGACGGGCATTATTATGCATGTGCAACGATTCAGAGACTATTAACGGCATAAAAGTCACTACATGGTCTTGAAGAATCATTTCTACACAACTCAAAGTATTTAAGGCACCTCCTTGGACTGGGACTAACTAGGCACATGCCTCCCAAGATATGCCGTCACAGAACATGATAGAAACCCCCTACCCCTCCCCTCAAATGGCTCAATTTATTAGGTGCAATACTAACTTTACCGTTCTCCAGCCATTCTCTAAACTCTTTTACCGTCTTCTGGTCTATTAAGAGCCACTCGCTTCTTATCAATGAATAAAACGTTTTTCCAATCCTCCGCGGTCCAAGATTGGTGTTCCTTTCCAAATATCAATCTCTTTAAGGTGTGTTCTGCGGTGAGAATAGGATATTTGAATGACCTTCTTTAGTTGAGGTTTGATTTATCGGCGGTCTAATGACCGTTGACACCGAGATTAATACACCTCGAACACCAGCGATCAAGTTTTTAATGGAAGAAGAGGTACAATTACGCTTATGAAGTGAGTGTAGTTTAATGAAGTGATCATCTATGGGATTAGATTACCAGCCACCAGAGATCATTTGTATTATATATTTTGCAGTTCTAGCAATGGCCAGGTTCTCCACTCAAGACATGAGTGTATGTTAGATAAAAGACAATAGCCTTTTTAAATACAATTCTTTGAATTTTGCTATATCCTTGGTTACAGGCACATCTTTTTACAATTAAGCACGCTCGCTTTGACCACTGAGTTATAGTATCCTGTGACCCTTGTCCGTGGCACTAGTTGGGCATCTTGACCATTTGGTATAGTTATATGACGTGCATCCGCCCTAATTCTAAAAGCTGTCAATGTCACAACCCCGAATATCAGGCAATTGTTCATCGGATTCCTTTTAAACTGTCAAGGCTTCCGGCCTTAGAGAAGTTTTATTACTTTACTTCTGAATATCCTTTGTCCAGTATCCCTACCGGCACCTACTCCTAGTTGGTTCCTAGAAACCAAGATAACTCCTATCGCCCCCTCTCCTACTCCGGCCAATCCTATCCCACCCCAGAGTTGGGCTATATTACGGCCCTTAATCTAAGAGAAATTCATTCCATCATTCCATCTGTAAATATCACTAGATCTAACTTATGTAACATTAGTTTAGGCCTGACGAGTATGCGCATGCGCTAGTTTCTATCTACCAACCTGCTACATTATCTCCCACAAAGTGACTTAATTACCAGTTAATTAGTGAACTTTAGTGCAATAAAACAGTGACAATTCAACATTTATCAATTGACTATTCAACTCAATATAAACAAAGTGAGTAAACAACTTGTTTATTAAAATTAGGACTACAGTGTAAACAACGATAGTTTTATAGGTAGAGGCCATAGCTTGTTTATCAATTGACTATTCAACCCAACATAAACAAAGTGAGTAAACAACTTGTTTATTAACAATTAGAACTACAGTGTAAACAATGATAGTTTTATAGGTAGAGGCCATAGCTGGCTATAATTGCCCCCCACTACCTTTAGTTGCCTCCGTGGTTCCTAAAGGGGAACACGTATACTTTGGAGGCCTCTACAAGTCTACGTAATTAGTTACGTACTAAAAACTTTTACTTATTTATTTATTTTTCTCCTCTCTTTTATTTACCACCCTACCGTCATGAGATGCGATATTACCATATGATAATGTCTAAGAAAAACAAAAGATCTAGGAGTTTAGGTAATAACAGCCCTCGAAGTTCACCGGTAAAACAGAAGCCTAGACGTTCTAATAGAAAAACGCCACCTTCAACACCTGATAACCCTAGTGATAGCATGAATGACCCTCAACCTGGTACTTCAACGAAAAATATGACTGCACAAAATATAAACAACGAAACAGATGAATCTCCATTTTTTACTTCTAACCCATATCAATTAATGTCATTAGAAGAAACAATGGAAATACCACCAACCCCCAGAGAACCAAAAGAGATTCCAAGAGAGAGCACTAAGAGTAGTGATAAGAGGCCTACACCCTTCAACTCCACCTCATGCAATCAAGGAAGAATTAACGGATCTAGGATTCAGTGTCCGCCAAACATTGATGTGGTACTCAATCGTTAATATATTTAAAGAAAATAAAGAGCAGCCGGGCACAAATAATAAAATAGCCCTACCATTATTTGTTGTAGACCTAGAGCGCACCACTGGGGTCGATAATATTTACAAATTAAGACGCCTGTACTACACTAGTATAGTTGTTTAAAAACCATATAGCAAGAAGGAAATAGTTCAATGCCATAATTGCCAATCTTATGGCCACACTAAAAGTTATTGCCACCGCTTACCGCGCTGCGTGAAGTGCGGGCAACAACACAAATCGGAAGAATGCAGTAAGTCCAGGCGAACACCTGCGGTGTGCGCATTATGCCATAAAGACCATCCAGCAAACTACAAAGGATGCCAGACGTACAAAACATTAAAATCGAGACTCCGAACAGCTCCTAGACAGGAAGAGACCTCCAGGATTTCCAGACCACCAAGGCAACAGACAAGATTTACGAACAATCAAGTCTCCTATGCTCAAATACTGGGAGAAATAGAACAGCCCACTCAACCTCAGGCCCTGCCACAAACTCAACCTCAACCTCATAATCCGCCACCGCAACTTAATAACACCCAAAAGCCCAGTCACCACCAAATTTGCATCCCTCCCCATAACAATTCCAATGATCTTACGAGTCTCCTTTCATCATTCCTCTCCGAATTCAGATCTCTTATCACACCACTTATCTCTTTACTCACAAACGTCATATCTAACCTTATTCCACCGCCAAGTATTCCTTAAATGCCCTCAATAAAACCCCTTTCCATTCTTCTCTGGAATGCGAATGGTGTTCGAAACCACATCAATGAACTAACTTTTTTTCTACAGGACAATAACATTGACATATACCTAATAACTGAGACTCGACTAACTAATAAACGACAGTTAAACATACCTAGCTACATGATTTATCAAACTGACCATCCTGATGGAACAGCACATGGAGGTACTGCTGCCATCATACATCAATCCCTCTCCCATCACTTTTATCCTTTACCAGTACATAATTTCCTACAAACCTCAGCAATAACAATCCAAACTTCACTTTTTCCTGTCACAGTTGTCGCAGCATACTCCCCACCTAAAACAGCAATAACCGAACCTAACTTCATATCCTTTCTTAATTCCTTAGGACATCATTTCCTTATAGGTGCAGACCTTAATTCCAAACATCAGCAATGGGGAGCCAGAACGACGAACTCCCGCGGGCGAACATTTCTGTCTGAACTTATTTCCCACAATAGCAACATCCTTTCCCCTGATACTCCTACATAATGGCCAACCGATCCTAACCATAACCCTGACCTCCTTGACTTCTTCATTCACAAAGGTCTAGGGCCGTTAAATTATTCGGTTTTACGGCTTGATGACCTTTCCTCAGACCACAGTCCGCTAAACCTAACTCTTTCCGCATCTCCTATCCCCAAATTATCTCCTCCCTCATTCATCAGAGGCCAGTCAACTGGAACCTTTTCCGCCAAACAATAACAGATGCAATAGACTTCAGAGTATCCCTAAAAATCCCTCAAGACCTAGATAATGCAGTGAGTTCCTACACCACCTTGATCCAACAAGCAGTTTGGACTGCATCCTTACCACTTCCCTCCAAAACATACCGTAAAAATAATCCTTTGCCCCAAGACCTTACTGACCTAATTAAATCTAAACGCCAATCTAGGACCCTCTGGCAAAAAAACAGATATCCTGATGATCGAAAAATATACAATTATTATTCTAAACAAGTAAAAAAAGAACTAGCTTCCTTTAGATCCCAATCATACAACTCCTACCTTTCTTCCCTATCTAACGATGATAATTCCCTCTGGAAATTGACCAAAAAAATCCTTAAATACCATTCTGTTTCCCATCCCCTCCGATGCGATGATGGAACCTGGGCTTCGTCAGATGAGACTAGAGCTGAAGAATTTGCCAACACCTATCCAAAACATTCACTCCCCACCCCGAACTCCATTCCACCCTCACTGCTGAAATTAAAGAATTCCTCTCTTCTCCTATTCCTCTCTCCTTGCCTCCTATAGCTGTCAATCGCTCTGAGGTCAAATTCCTTATAAGCAACCGAAAACCTCGAAAATCCCCTGGACATGATCTCCTTACTTCCCAGATCCTAAGACAACTTCCCAAAAAAGCAATTATATTCCTTACATACCTATATAACTGTATCCTCCGTACAACTCACTTTCCTCTGACATGGAAACACTCCATAATCATCCTCTTCCCAAAACCAGGTAAACCTGTAAATAATACCTCATCCTATAGACCAATAAGCTTGCTCCCAATCTTCTCCAAAATCTTTGAAAAAATCCTTCTCAAACGCATCCTACCCATACTCGAAACCCACAATATCCCATCCCATCAGTTTGGATTCCTCTCAAGACACTCCACTGTTCAACAAGGCCTTCGCGTTGTTGACTATATATCCTCTGCGCTTGAAAACAAGCAATATTACACCGGTGCATTCCTGGACGTAGCGTAAGCTTTCGACCGGGTGTGGCATGATGGCTTGCTTTTCAAGCTCAAAACTCACCTACCCCAATCCTTGTACCTAGTCCTCAAATCTACCTCTCAAATCGTTCCTTTCGAGTCCGCTGCGGCACTGAATTCTCCAGCTATTATCCAATTGAGTCTGGTGTTCCACAAGGCAGTGTCTTGGGCCCAGTCCTCTTCATCCTCTTCACCGTCGACATTCCAACCAATCCCGATACACTTCTAGCAACCTTTGCGGATGATACCGCCATCCTGTCATCCCACCTAGATCCTAAAACTGCATCCTTAAATCTACAAAGACACATCTCCCTAATTGAGCAATGGTGCAACAATTGGCGCATTAAGATCAATGAATCCAAATGCAAGCATGTCTCCTTTACCCTCCGACGCAGATCCTGTCCACATATCCTTTTCAACTCTGTACCTCTCCCCGTTTCAGATACAGTTCGGTATCTTGGATTCCTTTTATTTAGACAAAAGACTAACTTGGAACCCAGATACTAGACTTAAAAGACAAGAACTTAACCGAAGATTTGGCCAGCTATACAGACTACTTAACAGAAAATCCAATCTATCAATAGAAAACAAACTATTGATATACAAGACCATACTCAAATCCATCTGGACCTACGGACTTCAACTGTAGGGGACAACTAAATTTTCAAACATCAAACGCATCCAATCCTTTCAGTCTGAAGTCCTCCGTATGATAGTCAATGCTCCTTATTACGTTACGAACAAAACCTTACATCATGACCTTAACGTCCCTTATGTCCTTGACGTTATTCCATCCCGATTCTCAAATTTTCACATGAACCTAATCCACCATCCTAACCCTTTAGCACAATCCTTATCTAGCTCCAGTCATCCCTACAACCCTCCTCGAAGGTTGAAACGGCAGTGGCCTCGAGATCTCTTGTAAAGACGTCACTGGAGTTCTGGCAATGGCCAGCTTCTCCATTCAAGTCATGAGTGTTTGTGGTTTTAGTGCCCTCTCTCAGTCTCCCGGACTGGTAATGCCGGCGAAGCGGTTGAGAGAGAAGCGCTGGGATCTCTTAGAGTCTCGCTTTGTTCTTCACACGTGGGGGAAAGGGCTGGACTCGGAGATCTCTTACCTAATTGTAAATATTGTATTTAAGTATGAATGTTTTTCTATTTATTTCTATTACTTATAATTTATTTAATTTCTTTACGAATTTCTGTATTTCATTTAATTTTAACTCTTAGTTACATTTCCTAGTTTATTATAGTTTTTGCCTTTGTTATATAGATTTTTATATTTTTTTATGTTTTTTATTTATTTATTTATCTACTTAATTATTTTTTTTTTTTTAATGTATTGTATATATGGTATTAATGTACCTCTCTCAGCCTTAATACTCAGTGCCCTTAAGTGTGGCAAAATGTATTATTACTCAATAAACAGATAGATAGAAAAAAAAAAAAAGTTTAGGCATCACAAGGCTAGTTTGTAAGAAGTTCACTAAGATTATGTCAATATAACTTTATATTTCACAATAAAAGTATATTTCAAAGTCTTCACTGTTGTACGAGTTCGTTAATTGGCGCACGAGAACAGGACCGGCTAGCATCGAGTTTTCACTAATTACTAATTAGGTATTCTCGTATCTACGCTGAACCGAACACTGAAGAACGTTGACTTGAAGACTCACTTTCTCAAGGTATCTGCTTGTCACCGCTAGTCACTTTTCCAAGGTCTAGAAATTGGCCCACTCAACACGAGGTACCAATTTTTCTTCAGGAAAATTCCAGTTTCAGAAAATCACTCCACCGAGGTATTTTGAAACTGATATCTTCAATTGGCCTACTGCTCCCAGATACCAAGAAGAAGATAACCGAACTTCATCAGTAAGATTAAGATTTTTACTTTTATTTTTATGTATATTTATGTTTATGTATTGTTTTTTAATTTCTATATCATACAAAAGGTAAATGAATAACCCTATGGTTAATAGTATATTTATTGAAATGATATATTCAAAAAAATAAAATTATGAAATAATTTTAAATTGAAGGATTAAATTGAAATTAAATTTAAAAAAATAAATAAAGGTAAACGAATAACCCTATGGTTAATAATATATTTATTGGAATAATATATTTAAAAAAATACGCAATAATTTAAATTGAAAGATTTAAATTGAAATTTAGTAAAATAAGTTTGTAAATAAAATAATAATAATGGAATCGTTACCTACTGAAGAAAAATATTATATTAACATGCCTTGTTTAAATGGCGAATTAAAATATTTAAAAAAATATATAGATTTCGTAAGGAAATTAACTAATAAATTATGCTCTAAGAATAATTCATTCAAAGAGTATAATGAAAAGATTTTATTAAATGAGGCATTTGCTCACCTCACCGAAGGAGCAGAATACATTAAATTTAATTATCAGATTAACAAAATTGGAGATTTAATAAATTATCTGCAAAATACATTTAGTAATACGAAATCAATTGAACAATTAAAATTAGATTTAATTGAAATAAAAATTAAACACAATGAAGAACCGTTGGAATTTCTTCAAAGGTTGGATAATTCAGAAACCTAATAAAGCACCGATACAATACAGATAATATAATTAATAAAGAATTAATAATAGAACAATTTGAACGGCGAATATTATATCAGTTTTGTGCCAATATGCCTATTAATGTCGGAGTTAATATAATGATAAGAATTGAGGAGTTAAGAAGTTTAGATGATTTGAGAGTTTTGTTAGAAACTGAAAATCATCTGCTTTTTGATGAGCCAGTTCCATTAAAACCCGCTTCAAATGGGACAAATAAACTTTCTAACGGTCATATAAATAACTACAATAAAAACGAAAGTTACACCTCACCTCAATATTACAAAAAGTGGTCTTCAAAAGATCAAAAAGTAAATTCATTCCGTAATGTTTGGCGTAGAAGCGATAATTTTAAAGAACCTATTCCGCAAAATTATAATAATAGTTCCCACCAAACTACACATTTCCACTGTAAAATTAAACAATCCTCATCAAAATCATACACGCATTTTTATTCCCCAATTAATAAAAACCCAAAACAACAGGTTAAAATCAATTCTAGTATCGAAGAAGACCCTGAAGATCGAAAAATTCGTGAACTAGAAGAAAAACTTCAACAGATTTATTTGGCAGAACACTTATTAGAACCTTCTTATAATACTCCAGAAGTAGATTTCGAAGATTTTAATCAGTCAACTCAAAATAATAATGAGGACAATTTCAAAATAAATAATCAAACCAATAGTTTTTACAAAGAACCCTTATAAAAAATAATTTTTCAGTCGTAGACGGCCAAAAAAATGAAAAATTAGGCGAATTAGGGCAAAACGAAGTCAAAAAGAATAAAAAAGAATCAGATGAAATATTTGAATGCCCAATAAAATCGGAAAAAAATGATAATCAACTAAAAATTCAAATGGAGAAAAGAAATTCTCCTGAATATAATATTAATATTAATAATGATTCCTATTCCGGAAAAAGGCATCTTAGATAATTCGACAACTGTTATTGAATCCCCATTATTTCTTTATCCAATAAAATCACTAAATGCAGAAGTTAATTTTACAGAGATAGAACAGAAAGAGGTTGTGTCAATGCCAACGGTATTAGTTGAAGAATTGAGTACAACCGAACCAATTAAAAAACAAGTTCTTTCATGTGAAGAAAAATGAATTCTTAATGCGGAAAATTCTATTGATCATGATAGTATAAATATCATTGATATAAATGTAGAAAACATGGATTACTTAAAAGAAAAGACGATTAGTAATTTAAAAGTTGATGTATCAAAGTTAATATTTGATCAATATAAACAGCCAAATATTACCAATAAACATATAAAATTTTATATAGGTAGTGATGATTCACTTTTTACAGATAGGCAATTAAAAAAAACAACATAAAATTAGGAAAAAAGAAAAGATTATCGTTTTAAGCGATATTATAAGAAAATTAAAAACAAAAATACTGGCAAATATAAAAAAAAATCATAAATGGCCGTTCGGTAATAATTCAATTTATTTTTGGATTTTGAAACCAGATATAAATTCTACAGCGAATAAACGTAGCCGAAAAAGAAAAAAAAAAGGGGGGGAGAAAAACCAGACTAATAATAAAAATAAATAAAAAACATAAACACTTTAATAATAATAAAATTAAAATTAATATAAACAACGAAAACTAAATATTGAAAAAAAACAAGTTATTATAAATTTAACAACATTCTAGATATATAAAAGAAAAAAAAATTATCTTGTGATCATCTTGTTTTACTTCTTTGGTAATAATGGAGATAAAATAAAATCAAAACTTTTTTTATAGGTAAATTTTTGTTTTTCTTATTTTTTCATTTACTTTTGGCAATAATTGTTTGATGAAAAGAAAATTTTTAATAATAAAAAAACAAATTATTAAAAATTAATTTAAACAACCTAAAAGAGAATATTAAATATTTTTTATAATAAGATGTGTTATAATAATAAAAAAATAAATAATTAAAAAAATAAACTTTATTCTTAGACAAGAATAAATAATTAACAAGTACGAATAAATGAAAAACTTAGCCAGATATTTTACAAAAAAGTTGAAAACAACAAAACAAACATTGAAATTCAAACAATGTATTCATTAACTTTATTTAAAATATACAAATACAAATAAATTGGTATTAGGAAAAAATATAAAGTTTGAAAATAGGTATAAATAAACAAATAAGAATAAGAAAAGCAAAACAAGAAAAAAACAAAAAAACAACAACAAATAATTTAAGAAAAACTAGAAAAAGGGAATCATTGATTTTTATGAATCAATGGAATCATTATCACTTTATTTATTTTTTATACAACGGTTTGATAATCATAATTCATTTATATATATATATATATATATATATATATATATATATATATAACTTATAAGCAATTATTTACTTAATTTAATTATAATCATTTAATTAAATTATAATGTTTAACTTAATTCTAATCAATTAATAATAATATTATTCAATAATATATTAAATGATATAATAATAATAATAATAGTGATTATTTTGATAATAACCATTTAATGTGATTTAATTGTAATCAATTAGCTCAATTATAATCAATTAATATTATTGATAATCGTTAATATTTTAATACTAATCATTTAATCATAATCAATCCACGTTAATTAATAATATCACTAATATTACCAATAATTATTTTATTTAATTATAACCAAACTAAATTATTAATAATTGATATTTTATTAATAATCATTATTTAATTTAATTATAATCCATTTATAATTAATATAAGGCAAGACAAAAAATTAAAAGTTAAGATCAAACTAGATCCTATTTTTGAAAAAATAAAATATAAAATAAAGTTTAAGTTATCAATGTAAAACATAGTAAGAAGAATTAGTAGTAAATGTACTGCAACATTACTTTTCATTACTTGGCATGACGTTTCGGATTGTATATAATTTTTAAATATAATTATCAAGCGTATTTAACTTTTTATTGTTTCACATTCTTCATTTTATTATAGAAACATAAGATTGAAAATTAAAAATCATATTCATCATTAAGCCGTTGATTTAATTTTTCGTTTGATAGTTCATTCTAATAAATAAAATAAATATAATATTATTCCTGGATTAACATTAAAATAAATAATTAAATATATTAGCATTCGTGTGTATTCAAGATATTGTTACTCCAAGAATTGAATGTTCATATTGTTATATTATATTAAAAAGAAAAGAATAAAGAAGAGGGATTTTTGTTTCACTTTTGCAGAAGAAAATATAACTAAAACATTTAAAGAGAAAAAAAGAAACAAAATAACAGAACTGATTGGTATAATGTATGGAATTATAATTAAAAATTACGTTTATGTTTTATCCTACTTTTAATTTTAAAGATATTAAAATAGGAGATAAAATCCTATAATGAAATTGGTTTATTTCTTGAAATGAGATTAAATAATCAGTTAAGAAAAGAAATAAAATAAAAATATTATTAATTTACTGAATCCATTGAAAACGTGTAATTTATACAATGTAACGAAATAATAATATATACAATTAACAACTTTAGCTAAATTAATTTTTGTTAAATTAAGTGAAGAAAGGAAAATAAGGATGATACTAATTAATAATTAGTTACAGAGTAAAAAACAATTATTAATTAAAAAAAAGGTATATATAATAATAAAATAAAGTTAGATTAAATTATTTATTGTTACTTATTATTAAATGAGGAATACTGTTTTCGATATAGAAATAGCTATTGTCTAATTGTTTCTGTTAAAAAATTTTAATATGAATATTATTCTATGATATTAGAAAAAAAGTAATTAAGAATAACAAATAACCATATATCATAATCTCATTGTATACCCATTGGTGTAAAAAACTGTAATATTTTCTATTGTCATAACAAATTACAATACTGTACTTTTAAATATAAATTATGAAAAAAAAAGGAGAGGTTTCTATCTCTAAAAGTGAAATGATTAAGAAACGAAAATTATATACTGCATTAAATTACAGGTACTTTTTGTCTAAGCGGCCGCTACTCACTGCTATCTGACAATGTTTATAACCTGAACACTGATAACTCCCATAACGCAGTGACAAGCCTTCTCTTACTTCACATCTTCACATCTTCGTATTATTGTATTAAATTCTTATTATTGAAAGTGTAAACAGATACAAAAACAAATGTAATAACAACAAAAATACTTTTATTTGACGACAAATATATTAATGAAATAATAAAAAAACACTTTAAGAAGATATGTACATATAAAACATCAAAATGAAATTAAAAATAACAAATTTAAAAGAACATATTTACATAGAAAAGAAAAAATATCAACACTATAAACAACGTATATACAAATTATTTTAAGTTAATTATTCACTTCCTTTTGTCTTATTTATCTTGGAAAAAAATGAAAAATAAACACCAAGGGGTCACAAACTAAAAAAAAATGTAAAATAAACACAAACGGGCCAAAAGTAAACAATTTAATAAGTGAACGTAATAAGGGAATAACTGAAAACTAAACAATGCAATAACTCAAAAGTTTGGCGGGGTAAGAAGAGGGAGGTTATGTAACATGATGACATGACGTTAGATAAGATAGATAAGAAGTGAGGTTTCAAAACGGCCCCTTAGACTAAAAGTACCCCTGATTGTATATAGGTATGCATGTGTTTTTTTTTTGTTTTTTTTTGGCTTAGTTTTAATTTTCTTATTTTTAGGTTATTTTATTTTATTATCTATTGTATATACTTTTGATAATTATTTTGCTTCTATTTATTTTATATTTTTTGTACATATAGTGTGAATGTCATCCTACCTCAATATAACCAATGTCCAAGAGGCAGATTGTTGTAATACTCAATATACAATAAAAAAAAAAGTTTAGGGTTTCAAGGTCATGTAGGATTTTATCAAGGGTGAGGGTGTCAAGAAAGTTATGGTTTTAGGAAGAAAAGTATAACTATTGAGAGCGTAAAAGAACCGAGGTAAAGAAGGACAGTTCGCATTGAACAGCTCTAAATCCCAATCAGAATGTCAGAGCTACTGTAGAGAGGTGGGCTATCTTCAATTATACAAAGTTTACGAAATTGTTCGTAAACTGGTGGGAGGAAGGGGGAGTTAAAATTCGTAAACGCAATGGTATTAGTCGTAATACCATTTCATAGTTTAATCTAATATACTTCAATAATGGCACTACATTTTTAATTTTATTATTCATTATTATCTTTGTCGTGTTAAAATAAATTCAATTTGTTTCTTGCATTCATTGAATACTTATTCAAGTGACAATTTACAATAGTTTTAACCCACTGACACTTAACTTTAAACCATGAATAAACAAGTTTTACTAGAATAAATTACAATATATCTTCCGATAAACAAAAAAGTTAGAAAACTTACTTTTTAAAATTTCCCTTTTTTACAATTTTCAATTTTAAATTTACATATAATTAGACGTATTGCCCCCTGTGGTTTTCATGACTCCTTCCACTCTTCTTTCCATACTTATATATTGTCCCACTCCTCGAATACATCCGCCTTTAGCATTTCAAGGATAGTAGAGGGTGAATATCTTGACCGAACCTTTCTTATAAGATAATCCCAAACGTTTTCGAATGAATTAAGGTCAGCAATTATTGTTGACAAATCAATGGTTTGGATATTTTTGGTGTTCAGGTTCTCGGAAACACAAATTGCCTTGTGAGGACGGGCATTATTATGCATGTGCAACGATTCAGAGACTATTAACGGCATAAAAGTCACTACATGGTCTTGAAGAATCATTTCTACACAACTCAAAGTATTTAAGGCACCTCCTTGGACTGGGACTAACTAGGCACATGCCTCCCAAGATATGCCGTCACAGAACATGATAGAAACCCCCTACCCCTCCCCTCAAATGGCTCAATTTATTAGGTGCAATACTAACTTTACCGTTCTCCAGCCATTCTCTAAACTCTTTTACCGTCTTCTGGTCTATTAAGAGCCACTCGCTTCTTATCAATGAATAAAACGTTTTTCCAATCCTCCGCGGTCCAAGATTGGTGTTCCTTTCCAAATATCAATCTCTTTAAGGTGTGTTCTGCGGTGAGAATAGGATATTTGAATGACCTTCTTTAGTTGAGGTTTGATTTATCGGCGGTCTAATGACCGTTGACACCGAGATTAATACACCTCGAACACCAGCGATCAAGTTTTTAATGGAAGAAGAGGTACAATTACGCTTATGAAGTGAGTGTAGTTTAATGAAGTGATCATCTATGGGATTAGATTACCAGCCACCAGAGATCATTTGTATTATATATTTTGCAGTTCTAGCAATGGCCAGGTTCTCCACTCAAGACATGAGTGTATGTTAGATAAAAGACAATAGCCTTTTTAAATACAATTCTTTGAATTTTGCTATATCCTTGGTTACAGGCACATCTTTTTACAATTAAGCACGCTCGCTTTGACCACTGAGTTATAGTATCCTGTGACCCTTGTCCGTGGCACTAGTTGGGCATCTTGACCATTTGGTATAGTTATATGACGTGCATCCGCCCTAATTCTAAAAGCTGTCAATGTCACAACCCCGAATATCAGGCAATTGTTCATCGGATTCCTTTTAAACTGTCAAGGCTTCCGGCCTTAGAGAAGTTTTATTACTTTACTTCTGAATATCCTTTGTCCAGTATCCCTACCGGCACCTACTCCTAGTTGGTTCCTAGAAACCAAGATAACTCCTATCGCCCCCTCTCCTACTCCGGCCAATCCTATCCCACCCCAGAGTTGGGCTATATTACGGCCCTTAATCTAAGAGAAATTCATTCCATCATTCCATCTGTAAATATCACTAGATCTAACTTATGTAACATTAGTTTAGGCCTGACGAGTATGCGCATGCGCTAGTTTCTATCTACCAACCTGCTACATTATCTCCCACAAAGTGACTTAATTACCAGTTAATTAGTGAACTTTAGTGCAATAAAACAGTGACAATTCAACATTTATCAATTGACTATTCAACTCAATATAAACAAAGTGAGTAAACAACTTGTTTATTAAAATTAGGACTACAGTGTAAACAACGATAGTTTTATAGGTAGAGGCCATAGCTTGTTTATCAATTGACTATTCAACCCAACATAAACAAAGTGAGTAAACAACTTGTTTATTAACAATTAGAACTACAGTGTAAACAATGATAGTTTTATAGGTAGAGGCCATAGCTGGCTATAATTGCCCCCCACTACCTTTAGTTGCCTCCGTGGTTCCTAAAGGGGAACACGTATACTTTGGAGGCCTCTACAAGTCTACGTAATTAGTTACGTACTAAAAACTTTTACTTATTTATTTATTTTTCTCCTCTCTTTTATTTACCACCCTACCGTCATGAGATGCGATATTACCATATGATAATGTCTAAGAAAAACAAAAGATCTAGGAGTTTAGGTAATAACAGCCCTCGAAGTTCACCGGTAAAACAGAAGCCTAGACGTTCTAATAGAAAAACGCCACCTTCAACACCTGATAACCCTAGTGATAGCATGAATGACCCTCAACCTGGTACTTCAACGAAAAATATGACTGCACAAAATATAAACAACGAAACAGATGAATCTCCATTTTTTACTTCTAACCCATATCAATTAATGTCATTAGAAGAAACAATGGAAATACCACCAACCCCCAGAGAACCAAAAGAGATTCCAAGAGAGAGCACTAAGAGTAGTGATAAGAGGCCTACACCCTTCAACTCCACCTCATGCAATCAAGGAAGAATTAACGGATCTAGGATTCAGTGTCCGCCAAACATTGATGTGGTACTCAATCGTTAATATATTTAAAGAAAATAAAGAGCAGCCGGGCACAAATAATAAAATAGCCCTACCATTATTTGTTGTAGACCTAGAGCGCACCACTGGGGTCGATAATATTTACAAATTAAGACGCCTGTACTACACTAGTATAGTTGTTTAAAAACCATATAGCAAGAAGGAAATAGTTCAATGCCATAATTGCCAATCTTATGGCCACACTAAAAGTTATTGCCACCGCTTACCGCGCTGCGTGAAGTGCGGGCAACAACACAAATCGGAAGAATGCAGTAAGTCCAGGCGAACACCTGCGGTGTGCGCATTATGCCATAAAGACCATCCAGCAAACTACAAAGGATGCCAGACGTACAAAACATTAAAATCGAGACTCCGAACAGCTCCTAGACAGGAAGAGACCTCCAGGATTTCCAGACCACCAAGGCAACAGACAAGATTTACGAACAATCAAGTCTCCTATGCTCAAATACTGGGAGAAATAGAACAGCCCACTCAACCTCAGGCCCTGCCACAAACTCAACCTCAACCTCATAATCCGCCACCGCAACTTAATAACACCCAAAAGCCCAGTCACCACCAAATTTGCATCCCTCCCCATAACAATTCCAATGATCTTACGAGTCTCCTTTCATCATTCCTCTCCGAATTCAGATCTCTTATCACACCACTTATCTCTTTACTCACAAACGTCATATCTAACCTTATTCCACCGCCAAGTATTCCTTAAATGCCCTCAATAAAACCCCTTTCCATTCTTCTCTGGAATGCGAATGGTGTTCGAAACCACATCAATGAACTAACTTTTTTTCTACAGGACAATAACATTGACATATACCTAATAACTGAGACTCGACTAACTAATAAACGACAGTTAAACATACCTAGCTACATGATTTATCAAACTGACCATCCTGATGGAACAGCACATGGAGGTACTGCTGCCATCATACATCAATCCCTCTCCCATCACTTTTATCCTTTACCAGTACATAATTTCCTACAAACCTCAGCAATAACAATCCAAACTTCACTTTTTCCTGTCACAGTTGTCGCAGCATACTCCCCACCTAAAACAGCAATAACCGAACCTAACTTCATATCCTTTCTTAATTCCTTAGGACATCATTTCCTTATAGGTGCAGACCTTAATTCCAAACATCAGCAATGGGGAGCCAGAACGACGAACTCCCGCGGGCGAACATTTCTGTCTGAACTTATTTCCCACAATAGCAACATCCTTTCCCCTGATACTCCTACATAATGGCCAACCGATCCTAACCATAACCCTGACCTCCTTGACTTCTTCATTCACAAAGGTCTAGGGCCGTTAAATTATTCGGTTTTACGGCTTGATGACCTTTCCTCAGACCACAGTCCGCTAAACCTAACTCTTTCCGCATCTCCTATCCCCAAATTATCTCCTCCCTCATTCATCAGAGGCCAGTCAACTGGAACCTTTTCCGCCAAACAATAACAGATGCAATAGACTTCAGAGTATCCCTAAAAATCCCTCAAGACCTAGATAATGCAGTGAGTTCCTACACCACCTTGATCCAACAAGCAGTTTGGACTGCATCCTTACCACTTCCCTCCAAAACATACCGTAAAAATAATCCTTTGCCCCAAGACCTTACTGACCTAATTAAATCTAAACGCCAATCTAGGACCCTCTGGCAAAAAAACAGATATCCTGATGATCGAAAAATATACAATTATTATTCTAAACAAGTAAAAAAAGAACTAGCTTCCTTTAGATCCCAATCATACAACTCCTACCTTTCTTCCCTATCTAACGATGATAATTCCCTCTGGAAATTGACCAAAAAAATCCTTAAATACCATTCTGTTTCCCATCCCCTCCGATGCGATGATGGAACCTGGGCTTCGTCAGATGAGACTAGAGCTGAAGAATTTGCCAACACCTATCCAAAACATTCACTCCCCACCCCGAACTCCATTCCACCCTCACTGCTGAAATTAAAGAATTCCTCTCTTCTCCTATTCCTCTCTCCTTGCCTCCTATAGCTGTCAATCGCTCTGAGGTCAAATTCCTTATAAGCAACCGAAAACCTCGAAAATCCCCTGGACATGATCTCCTTACTTCCCAGATCCTAAGACAACTTCCCAAAAAAGCAATTATATTCCTTACATACCTATATAACTGTATCCTCCGTACAACTCACTTTCCTCTGACATGGAAACACTCCATAATCATCCTCTTCCCAAAACCAGGTAAACCTGTAAATAATACCTCATCCTATAGACCAATAAGCTTGCTCCCAATCTTCTCCAAAATCTTTGAAAAAATCCTTCTCAAACGCATCCTACCCATACTCGAAACCCACAATATCCCATCCCATCAGTTTGGATTCCTCTCAAGACACTCCACTGTTCAACAAGGCCTTCGCGTTGTTGACTATATATCCTCTGCGCTTGAAAACAAGCAATATTACACCGGTGCATTCCTGGACGTAGCGTAAGCTTTCGACCGGGTGTGGCATGATGGCTTGCTTTTCAAGCTCAAAACTCACCTACCCCAATCCTTGTACCTAGTCCTCAAATCTACCTCTCAAATCGTTCCTTTCAAGTCCGCTGCGGCACTGAATTCTCCAGCTATTATCCAATTGAGTCTGGTGTTCCACAAGGCAGTGTCTTGGGCCCAGTCCTCTTCATCCTCTTCACCGTCGACATTCCAACCAATCCCGATACACTTCTAGCAACCTTTGCGGATGATACCGCCATCCTGTCATCCCACCTAGATCCTAAAACTGCATCCTTAAATCTACAAAGACACATCTCCCTAATTGAGCAATGGTGCAACAATTGGCGCATTAAGATCAATGAATCCAAATGCAAGCATGTCTCCTTTACCCTCCGACGCAGATCCTGTCCACATATCCTTTTCAACTCTGTACCTCTCCCCGTTTCAGATACAGTTCGGTATCTTGGATTCCTTTTATTTAGACAAAAGACTAACTTGGAACCCAGATACTAGACTTAAAAGACAAGAACTTAACCGAAGATTTGGCCAGCTATACAGACTACTTAACAGAAAATCCAATCTATCAATAGAAAACAAACTATTGATATACAAGACCATACTCAAATCCATCTGGACCTACGGACTTCAACTGTAGGGGACAACTAAATTTTCAAACATCAAACGCATCCAATCCTTTTAGTCTGAAGTCCTCCGTATGATAGTCAATGCTCCTTATTACGTTACGAACAAAACCTTACATCATGACCTTAACGTCCCTTATGTCCTTGACGTTATTCCATCCCGATTCTCAAATTTTCACATGAACCTAATCCACCATCCTAACCCTTTAGCACAATCCTTATCTAGCTCCAGTCATCCCTACAACCCTCCTCGAAGGTTGAAACGGCAGTGGCCTCGAGATCTCTTGTAAAGACGTCACTGGAGTTCTGGCAATGGCCAGCTTCTCCATTCAAGTCATGAGTGTTTGTGGTTTTAGTGCCCTCTCTCAGTCTCCCGGACTGGTAATGCCGGCGAAGCGGTTGAGAGAGAAGCGCTGGGATCTCTTAGAGTCTCGCTTTGTTCTTCACACGTGGGGGAAAGGGCTGGACTCGGAGATCTCTTACCTAATTGTAAATATTGTATTTAAGTATGAATGTTTTTCTATTTATTTCTATTACTTATAATTTATTTAATTTCTTTACGAATTTCTGTATTTCATTTAATTTTAACTCTTAGTTACATTTCCTAGTTTATTATAGTTTTTGCCTTTGCTATATAGATTTTCATATTTTTTTATGTTTTTTATTTATTTATTTATCTACTTATTTTTTTTTTTTTTTTTTTAATGTATTGTATATATGGTATTAATGTGCCTCTCTCAGCCTTAATACTCAGTGTCCTTAAGTGTGGCAAAATGTATTATTACTCAATAAACAGATAGATAGAAAAAAAAAAAAAGTTTAGGCATCACAAGGCTAGTTTGTAAGATGTTCACTAAGATTATGTCAATATAACTTTATATTTCACAATAAAAGTATATTTCAAAGTCTTCACTGTTGTACGAGTTCGTTAATTGGCGCACGAGAACAGGACCGGCTAGCATCGAGTTTTCATTAATTACTAATTAGGTATTCTCGTATCTACGCTGAACCGAACACTGAAGAACGTTGACTTGAAGACTCACTTTCTCAAGGTATCTGCTTGTCACCGCTAGTCACTTTTCCAAGGTCTAGAAATTGGCCCGCTCAACACGAGGTACCAATTTTTCTTCAGGAAAATTCCAGTTTCAGAAAATCACTCCACCGAGGTATTTTGAAACTGATATCTTCAATTGGCCTACTGCTCCCAGATACCAAGAAGAAGATAACCGAACTTCATCAGTAAGATTAAGATTTTTACTTTTATTTTTATGTATATTTATGTTTATGTATTGTTTTTTAATTTCTATATCATACAAAAGGTAAATGAATAACCCTATGGTTAATAGTATATTTATTGAAATGATATATTCAAAAAAATAAAATTACGAAATAATTTTAAATTGAAGGATTAAATTGAAATTAAATTTAAAAAAATAAATAAAGGTAAACGAATAACCCTATGGTTAATAATATATTTATTGGAATAATATATTTAAAAAAATACGCAATAATTTAAATTGAAAGATTTAAATTGAAATTTAGTAAAATAAGTTTACATAAGGTACAATTACGCTTATGAAGTGAGTGTAGTTTAATGAAGTGATCATCTATGGGATTAGATTACCAGCCACACTATACATTTTTATGGTCCTTGAAACGGGATAATAGTGAATATTAAGGCGATTAGATATTTAACGCAATGATTGGTTTCTTCAGAAACAACGATGATTCTATCCGAATCATAGTGGCTTAAACGATTCATTATGAATAAAATTAATTGTTATAACTAGACTAAATAGAGAACAGACTTAAGGCAAAAAAAAAGATAAACATGGCCTGAATGGAAATTTGAAATGAATAAACCAAAATTCCGTCGTTTTTTTGGTAAACAGTGAATAAAAATGATGTGTCTAATCCCTCATGTCTCTATTTAATAAATAATATTACTATAAATATAAAAAAGCATGGATCAAGTTCAAAACCAAGAAAATCTCGAAAATTGTGAGTGTTGCAAAACATTTGACGTTGAGTGTATATAATAATAGTAATAATAATGCTTTATTTATTCTGGGACGAGTCCCTGTAAAATAATACAGAGAGACAAAAATGTGGGTTAAGGAGCCTCAGAGATATCAAAAATGTAGAAGAGTAAGTGAATAGTCAAAATAAAAAATAATAATAAAAGAAATTAACAGTTACTTTCTTATTTAAATCAGTTAATAATACAAAATGAAAAATTGAAAAAAAAACATGAAATAAAAATAATGAAGAACGATCTAATAATTTATATACATATTTACAATTTCATGGGGACTGGATGGATAAGAAATGAATGAACAGGCGGGTTTTAAAGGTAGGAAGGGTTTTGGATTGACGGATGTCGGGAGGGATTGAGTTCCATAGGGATGAGGATCGGATAATCAACGATCTGTCGAAAGCAGCGGTTCAGTGGGCCCTTATGTATAAATCAGAAGACCAGGAACGAGTATTGCGGAAACGAGCAGAGGATTTAAATTGAAGGAGCTCGGAGATGTATGAGGGACGGTGGGAATGGATGACTTGAAAGAGGAAGGATGCCAGGAAATACTTACGACGGTAGGAAGGATAAAGCAACTTCAACTCCGCGTAAAGATGGGAAACAGAGGCGTCCCTTGGGATCCCGAAGATGAATCAGGGAGATGAATTTATATACATCATAATACAACTTTTTTCAATTTTTCCTTTTCGCTAAATGACGCATCATAAATATGATCTTTTAAATCACTAACACCTCAATAAATTGCAGAAGTTCAACAAAATTACAATAAGTTCAACGAGCAAATGCGTCATTATGCTAAAGAATACAAGGTGTAAATATAGAGGGTTGGGCATATTTTCACAAATTCAGTATAGTTTTGGAAGAATAGAAATAAGAAATTATGAACCAATCAAAGTTCTAGATATTTAAATAATAAATATAAAGCCATACGTTATACTAATATAAATATATATCTCTCATTGTAGTAAACCAACCTCCTCAAATTTCAGGAACGTTATCTTTATTACCGACAGTTTTCCTGAATAGGTTTTGGTGAACAAATAAATAAATAATTGGAGTTCTAAAGTTTCTCTTTATTCTGTCGGTGCCAATGGAAAAGCGGAGAAAGTATAAATCATTTGTCAAAAATTAATTCTAAGCACATTAAAAATGAATCTGTTAATTTTTTTTAAATTAGATTAGGAATACTTGGAAATCGTGTGCTACACCGTATATTTTTAGAAGGACATCGATTTAATGATTTTTTTGAATATATGTTTCCAGATGGAGACACAAGTGTTCCTAGCTTTTCTGGTGAGAAAGAAGATGTGTATGTCGATGGTAAATTACAAAAATCACTTTATAAAGCAGCATGTAGTGAGAAGAAAATCATGGAACTCATAGATGAAATTGGAAATGTATTTCAAAACGAAGCTATGATAATGAAAGGAGTAAACGATGTAACAGATTATGTACTATATAAAATCACCCAGCATAAAGTTTTCGTTCTGTAGTACTGTCCGGATTTTTTTTTAAACTTATTTATTGAAACATATTACAATCTGTCTCAAGGACATTTATAATAGTGTTCACAGATCACATTCACACTCTATGCACAATAAATAAAATAAATTATACAGAAAAATAATATATATACAATAAATAAGAATAAAATAACCTAAAAATAAATGAATAAAAAGAACACATACATACCTATATACAATATTTACAATCTGGCGAGGGAACTCCAAACCAGACTTGTCCCTCCAACGGTGGAGGGAAAAGCATGACTCCAGGAGATCCCTGCACTTCTCTCTCAACCGCGTCACTGGAGCTGAACTCAGTGGAGATTGAGCAAGAGTGCTTTAACTCCATACACCCATGTCGTGAGTGGAGAATCTGGCCATTGTCGGATGATAGAATGGCGGTGTCATCAGGAAAAGTTGCCAGGAATGTATCGGGATGGACAGGGATATCGGCGGTAAAGAGAATGTAAAGGACGGGACCCAATACGCTACCTTGAGGAACACCTGCCTCAATTGGATAGAAATTCAAAAATTCAGTACAGCAGCGAACTCGGAAGGTACGATCTGAGAGGTAGGAACGGAGGACAAGGTATAAGGACTGATAAAGATGGGTTTTCAGCTTGGAAAGAGGCCCGGAGTGCCAAACCTAGTCGAAAGCTTGAGCTATGTCCAGAAATGCACCCGAGCAATATTGCTTGTTTTCCAATGCTTAGGAAATGATCGACCACTCGGAGTCCTTGTTGGACTGTAGAGTGTTGTGAACGAAATCCGAACGGAAGATTTTGGGATTCTATAAAGGGTAGGATTCGTTTCAGGAGGATATTTTCAAACATATTTGAGAGAATCGGAAGTAGGTTAATTGGTCTGTAGGACGTTGAGGTGTTGGGAGGTTTTGCCTGGTTTCGGATAATAGTGGAATGTTTCCACAAAAGAGGAAAGTGGATGGTTCGTAGGATGCTATTGTATATGTATGTAAGGAATATGACAGCTTTAGGAGAGATTTGTCTAAGGATCTGAGAGGTAAGGAGGTCGTATCCAGGTGATTTGCGGGTAGGTAGTTTTTGTAAGTGGAAGTTGACCTCAGACGGATTATCTGCTTTAGGCGGTAAGAAGAGTGGGATGGGTGAATTAAGGAATTCCTGTACTGCTAATATGTGGGTGGGATTGGATTCTGGATGAGAGGTGAACGTAAGGGAAAGGTGTTTGGAGAATTCCTCGGCTCTATCTTCGTCAGATGCTACCCAAGAGCCATCACCTCAACGGAGAGACCCCATCATGTGATATATGATGGGGTTTTATGATTTGCTTAGTGATATTCCATAGGGAATTGTCATGAGAAGAGAAGGAAGTAAGGTAGGAGTAGAAGGATTGGGAACTGAAGGTGGCCAATTCTAGCTTTAATTATTTGCAAAAATAATTATAGGAATGACGATCGGAGGAGTGTCTAGTAAGTTGCCATAATGATCTGACATGGCGTTTATTATGGATTAGGTCTATGAGGTAACTTATTTTTCTTGGGAGTTCTTGAGGAGTGGTTTGGAGAGGAAGCAGTCCAGATTGCTTGTTGGATACTGGTGGTAAAAAAGTGTACGGCATTGTCAAGGTCATCTGGGGTTTTCAGGGTTATTCCGAGGTCAATTTTATCGGAAAGGACTTGGTGAAAGAGTTTCCAGTTAACTGAACCTCTGATGAAGGACGGCGGAAGACTTAGGAATAGAAGCTAGAAATAATTGGAGTAATAATGGACTGAGGATAGTTCGGCAAGACGGGTAAGGGAATGATTGAGGGGACCTTAGCCACTGTGGATAAAAAAATCGAGGATGTCAGTATTACGGTTAGGATCAGTTGGCCAGTAGGTAGGTGAGTTGGGAGGAAGAAGGTTGAAATTTCGGCAATTGAGTGCTGACAGCAAGGATCTACTACGAGAATTCGTGTTTCTTGAATCCTATTCTTGATGCTTGGCGTTGAAGTCTACACCCAGGATGAAGTGATGTCCTACGGAGGAATGAAGTGAACTGTTCATTAGATATGGATCTGTTAGGAGGGCA
Source organism: Nezara viridula (assembly GCA_928085145.1). Taxonomy (NCBI): domain Eukaryota; kingdom Metazoa; phylum Arthropoda; class Insecta; order Hemiptera; family Pentatomidae; genus Nezara; species Nezara viridula. The sequence continues at coordinate 206,273,109 of OV725078.1, forward strand.
ATATGCTGATGCTAGGGTGACGGGAAAGGTGAAGGTCTTGACTACAAAGGTGGTGGATTGCAGGAAATCTTGAGTAGGTAATGGGAGTAGGTGATGGGACATGGATTGGTGTACAATGACAGCAGTGCAGGCATGTGCTCTACCGTCAGAATTGTCAGTACGGTCTGTCAAGTATTGAGGTATTCTGAAGGGTTGTTTAGTGGTTAGTCGAGTTTCAGTAATTAGTGCCACATCAATGTTCTTGTCAACTAGTAAAGTAGATAGTTCGTCTGTATGATTTCTAACACTATTCGCATTCCAAAGGATAAGGGATATGGGTTTCGGGATGTGAGTCATTAAGGATTTTTTAAAGGAGGGATGAGGTGAGATACGAGATTCGTGAGGAGTTATATGAGTGGAGTAACTAAGGATTTAAAATCGGTAAGGACCAGCACACTGGTCAGATCTGTTGCATTGGAAGGAGGAAGGATATGATGAATTTGATGTTGATGGTTAGGTTTATTCGGATCAATAGGATTTTGAGGTTGAGGTAGTTGTTGCAGCAGGGCTTGACAGTTATCGGTTGAGCTCTTACCTCTAAGTAGCTGGGAAGATGGTACACCATTGTTTACTATTCTAGAAGGCTCTCTCTCTCTTCTTGGTCTTGAATCCGGTTTTTCTGGTGTCAGGATTCGAGATTCTTGTAAATTTGGCATCCTTTGTAGTTAGCCGGGTGTCCCTCCAGGCATATTGCACATACTGCAGGACCTTGTATCCGTTTTGTGCACTCCACTGATTTGTGCTGTTCACTGCATTTCACGCAACCCAGCAGATGGTGACAATAAGTCGTGTGGCCATACGCCTGACAATAAATATTTAAAGTATTTAAATAAATACATAAATTAAAACTCCCAGCCTAGCCATGCACGTGGTGCTGAATGATTCCCAGAGAGTCGAGGACTATATTTTCAGCCAACCTCGCTACTCCCTTAATGTCGACACCTAGTTCCTCGAGGAAGCTGCTTGTTCTTTTCGGTGAAACCATACGCCTGACGTGGCCATACGCCTGACAATTATGGGACTGCACGATTTCTCTCTTCGGGTATGGTTTCTCTACTTTCACCATTATGTAATATCAATTCTCAACACCGGGTGATGGCTCCATATCCACGAACAATAAAGGTAGTGGAACTTTATTTTTTATTCCAGGCTGCTCCTTATTCTCCTTCAGAACGTTGGTTACCTTACTTACTTTGAAACCAAGCGCCGCTAGTTCATCTTTTATCACTTCAGTTGGGGTCGAGGAGTGTAATTTTCTTATTACTACTCGTAACGATCTCTCCTGCCTAAGCTGGTACATATGAAAATTCGCATTCGTTTCTGAGAGATACTTTACTACTATTCGGTAGTTTTCAGCAATATCTGGTTTTATTTTTGGATCGTTGGTCCTGTTAAGACATGAATAACTGCCAGAGCAGATTTTATTTAGTTGGGTGCAGAACAACTGGAAATTTTTGACATTTTTCTCAAATATCAGAGGAGGCCTTGTGAACCTTGGGGAGAGGAGACCTTGTTCTGTGGGTATTGCAGCAGACTCCATTATCTCTATGTCATTTTGAAGCACTTGATAAAGGATTCTTCGATCATTTTTTGCGAAGAAGTTCCTGTTTGTGGGTTAGGTTCTGGTTCTGAATTGTTCACTGTTGTTGTTGGAGATGTTTCTCGTAGCCAGCGACGAGTTCTTTGTTTGGCTGGTGAGCTTACTCCGTCTGACCGAGTCCTCGTGGGTACCTTACTGTACATTACTTGGTGATTATACCGTGTACCATAAGAGAAGAAAGAAAGAAGGAAAGAGGAAAAAAATATATCAAACAGCAATATTAACTGCTCAGGTGTATACGTGAAATGTATTCAATGTAAAAATCAGAGAGATTCCGCTTAAAAATAGGGAAATTCTGAGAGACCAGTTGAGAGCACAACCTTGTAATCAGCTTATCCACTGCCTTGATCTTAGTCATTCTAATAGATCTATTATTGCCTGGTTTACTTTATAGATTTTCAACACTTCCGGAAGCCAATCATGGGGAACCGAATCGAAGGCTTTACGGTAGTCAATCCAAGACCATCTAATATTACGAGATTTTTTTGTAACTTGAGTAGCAATAAAAGAATCGATAATCAGAAATTCTTTACAACCTTTTGAACCTGCCTTAATACCTAACTGTTCAGCTGCCATAATACCCTTTTCCTCAATGTAATCTGTCAACTTATATTGAGGATTACAGCCTCCTGATTACAGCCGTTAGTAATTTGTACACACCATTAAGACAAGTAATGGGTCTCAAATCCTGTGGCTCCAGCCTGTTTTTGCTTCCTTTCTTTATTAAGTGAGTCATACCGGTACAGAACTTCGCTGGTAAGTCAATCTCTTCAGACAGTAGTTTCTGATACCACACAGCTAGGTGGCTATGAACACTGCTAAAGGTTTTCATTTGCTTGAGTGCATCAGTCACATCTTGCAAAGTGATACTGGTTGCGTCCATAGGTTGGAAATCTGATAAGCCATGGCGAATATTTTCAAACCAATTTGCTTCATTGTTAAAACATTTTTTACTTTCCCAAATACCTTTCCAATACTCTGATATTTCAATAGGATCTGGATAGACATCGTTATTATCTCCCTTTTTAGGTTTTAAAGATTTATAAAAATATTGTTCTCTTTTATTAAATATTTAATTTTGTCTCCTTCGATCATGAGCTTCTGTATACCTCCTGATTCTATTTGCTAGCATTGCTAATTTCTGCTTGAGTGTTTCCATGTAAACACCAAGTTTTTTATTTAATTGACTTCTTGCTACTTCTCCAATATTTAATACAATAATTTCATCAACTTTTTTCTTTAGTTTTAAAGAAGTATTTTCTGGGTTCCGTAGGCAATTAGTAATAATTCCGATTTTACACCGTATATTTTCGATCTTTTATTTAATTCTTCTCTTCCAGGGAGGATCATTCCATTTATTAGTTTTATTACAATTCACCTTATCTTTTATCAAACCTAGCTCCATCGAGACAGTTCGGGCCCCTACGTATATCCAATGACATATCTCTTCTAGTGTTATACTCATCGACACATCCTCCGCAAGTATCTCGTTGACGGTATGAACAGCGGATAAAGTTCTATTGGAATATAGTACATTTGGTATAGGGAGTCTACTATCCAAAGGAATTCCTTCATACATTATGTGTTCTCTTAATAGTATATTACGCATTTCTATGATGTGTGACGCTCATAATCGCCGAGGATTCTGCTTCTTCTACTTGTTGTTTTTTTATCTGTCAGTTTCGGGCTAATATATTACCTGCTTCTGTTCTAATTGCATTAATTTTCGATTCTGATAAAAACTGGCGTTATAATATTTGCTTGACCTGGTCAGCGAGTCATTGAGATTATACAGCTATTTGCTGATATTTTGCATTCCAGTGACGATTGATTCTTTTGCGATATCCTGTTTTTTCTTTCTCTAAATTTTGAGCCAATAAGTAAGCTCGGATTGCAGATATATTCATATTGCGGTCCCACTTCATCCTCCGTTGAATAACTATTTGGGCAATGAATCCTCTTCCTCGCGCGGGAGACTCAACGGTATCCAAGCACGGTTCAGAGTTTAATGATGAAAGTCCTATGGCAGCCGGGAACATACGACACCGAAGCACCGCTCGCACCACCTGCAGATGTCGAAGGCTGAATATCCAATCTCTCCGAAGCAGCCCTCACTTCGGATTCGTCCGAGGCCATTTGTCTCCTAGTTAGCATCATTTTGTTGGGTAGATGCATTTTATACCTACTGCCAGGTCATCCTAGGAATGGTACCCCTAGAGTGTGTACTGTATCTGTCCTTATTGTCAGTGTAAATGATTTAGTGTACTGTTGTGTGTGTATCTGTAGGTATCCCTACAACTGCACCTATCAGTTGCCCCTTTCGGGATTATTATTTAATATTATTATTAATAATAATCAAATTATTATTTATTTATTTGTTTGTTTCACACTTTACATGGTTGTTTGTAACAATTGGGGACCGAATCAGTCAACCAAATATTACATTCATATACTTTCAAAATTATTTTATATTCGTAAATTTACAAACAATACTTGCCGTTCCCAACAATACTGCCATTTGCATTTTTTCCATTGTCACAAACGGCAAGTCCAGCTAATGCAAAGAAGATTGAGATTCTTCTGGTATTAATCCGTTACATGAATTAATCAGCATTTTTAAATTTATTTATTACCAGATCGGCCTGGTGGGCCTTACATGGTTGTTGTAACAATTTGATGATTTTTAACAATTTTTTCTGGTGGGGTATAGTCTTTGCAAAAGACACCCCTAACTATTTATACATTATAATTATTGAACAATTACAATTAATAAAGAGAAAATTATTAATTGTTCATAACATGATGTCTTGGATCAGTCTGGGCTTCAGTCTTCGAGATGAGGTTGGGTTTCCTAAGTTGTAGGCCACTGCACCTTTAACTGCTGGTAGCTGCGTATGGAATTTTTTAAATCTTTTTTTGATGAATTCATCTATTGTTTCCAATTTTAGTTCTCGATGTAGTTGAGCGTTTCTTATAAACCAGGGGGCATCTACTGCAATTCTTAATACCTTGTTTTGAAAGGATTGTAGTTTTTTTCTTTTCGTAGCTGAAGCGGCTCCCCAGACTTCACATCCGTACATTAGCAAGGGTCTTAGTATGATTTTATGAATAAGAACAGTTGTCTCTGGTTTTAAACTAGATTTTCTATTTACTATGGGATATAACATTGCTAACCTTGCGTATGTTTGGGTCAGTTTATTATTTATATGGTAATTCCACGTAAGGCGGCGGTCCAGATAAACTCCGAGGTATTTTACTGCTTCACTAGCTGGGTTCCATTTTAGTTCTTTATTTTTGAGAATCAGTTCAGGTGGGTCTGAGGGACGTCTAAGAGTAAAAATTTTTGCTGTACATTTTTCGGTGTTGAGACAAATCATCCATTTTTTTAAATATTGTTCTAGATTTACTAGGTAAGACTGCAGTGTATTTCTGGCTATTAATATATCATTGTGTTGGGAAAAGACAGCTGTATCGTCGGCAAACATAGCTATGGAGGTGTTTGTGGATTGGATAATGTCGTGAACATAAAAGTTAAAAAGTATGGGAGAAAGAACAGAACCTTGTAGGGTGCCGGCATGGATTTGTCTTAAGGTTGAATCTATATTATATATTCTAACTGTAAATGTTCTGCCGTTGAGGAATGAGCTCATAACGTCATATAAATATTTGGGCGTGTCCACTTTCTTTATCTTGTACAATAGACCACAATGCCAAACCTTATCAAACGCTTGTTGAAAGTCTAAAAACGTAACAAGAGTATGTTTTTTCATTTCAAATCCATATACTATGAATTCTGATAATCTTGGCAGTTGGTGTGAAGTGGAATGACTATACTGAAAACCAAATTGAAAATCAGGAATAATGCTATTACATTTTAAAAAGGATGCAAGATGTCTTTTTATGACTGACTCTAGTAATTTTCCAACTATGGGTAATAAACTTATCGGTCTATAGCTACTGACTTGTTTAGCGTTTTTACCATGCTTATGAATTACTACGAGTTCAGCTTTCTTCCACGTTTCAGGAAAATATCCAGTGCGTAGACAGCTATTAAAAATAGACGTAATGTAAACGAGAGCTTTTCTAGGAAAATTGTTTAAAGCAATAACTGGTATAAGGTCATGTCCTGGACTTTTTTTTACTTTGAGACTCCTAACTAGTTCTTGAATTTCTTTAGGGGTGGTGAATTTAATCGGAAGCTGTACAGTTGTTAGGGGCAATTTTAAATAATCTTCAACATCAACATTTAGTGAATGCGGACTTCTTTCGCATTCTGGGTTTGAGAACGTTTTCTCAAAGTAATCTGCAAATGCTTCAGCTTTTTCTGCGTCACTGATGACGTATCCTCCATTCTCTTCCAGACTAGGAATTTTCTCAAATTTGCTTAGTACACGCCGAATAGTCTTCCACAGAGATTGGTCCTTTGGGTCTAAATCTTTTACGTAATTTTGGTATTTAGAATACACCCATTCATCCAGTTCTTTTTTAATTACGTGTTTGAGGAGGTTCCATGTCTTTTTGTAAGTAGGATCTCTGTTGCGCATCCACTGTCTCCTTGCATTGTTCTTTTCTTTAATTTTTAACAGAATTGATTTTGGGCAACCCCTTGAAAAATTTTTCCTCACTAACTGGAAAGGTCGTACGGTTGCTTCCTGTAGACTATTCGAGATAGACTCATTTAGTTTGTTTATATTTTCTTCGATTTCAAGGGCAGTAGAAAAATTATTTTTCAGATTTATTTTCTCAGCTACTAGGATTTTGTATAATTCCCAGTCAATCGTTCCATTAATGAGTGATTTTCGCTTCGGCACTACATTTAGCTCAGTTGAAAAATTAATTAATACAGGGATGTGGTCCGAATTTAAGGCTGTGATAACGTGAGATTAGAGAGGATGCCTACAATTTTTGGTGAGTGCAATATCCAAAATATCGGGATTACAGCCTGGTCTATAAAAAGTAGGTTCATTTGGCGTATGGATTTGAATATTGTGCCTAGAAGAAATTTCTAGCAAAATATTTCCGCTAGAATTTGATTTACGACAGCCCCAGTAGATGTTTTTACTGTTCATGTCACCTAGAACTAAAAAATGGTCTCCTGATGGCTAGAGTTTTAAAATTTCATCTTGGAGTAGTTTTTTGTTTAGAGGTTTATAAACTGCCGTAACGACTGTAGAGGGAAATGAATGTAAACTGATATGACTTCGATATTTAAAATATTATCAATAATGTTTTCAGTGAAGCTAATATTATTCTTAATTATTAAGGCTACACCGCGGGAAGCAGTCGAACATTCTCGATCCTTTCGTAAGATTTTGTAACCTGGGATTCTAAATGTGATGTTTCAGATAGATGTGTCTCGGTTATGCAGGCTATGTCGATGAAATTTGATTCAAGAAAAATTTTAAATTCATTTCTTTGAGATGATATGCCATGCGCATTCCAGTTTAAAATTTTTAATTTTTTTAGTTCTGCAGTCATATATAAAAAATTAATATTTGGAAATAAATGAAATAATACGTGATCTGGAATAATGCGCAGTTAGTCTTGAACAAGTTAGTAACAGATAAGATAGTGTTTACTTTAGGGTCCATTAGTAAATAAAGAAGCTACGAGCGAAGATAGGTGTGTCATAATTTGTGGTAAATACGGTTTGATAGCATCGATAATAATTTTAGTTATTGTTGACAGTAAATTATCTCCTTTTATTTCAATGTTTTGATTAACTGTGGGCTGAGGTTTTCGTTCCGATTGTTTTGTTATCGGTCTAATGGTGTCCGGGAATGACTGTTTTGAAGTAATTCTGGAGGCAGGTCTTGAAGAAATATTCTCAGTTTTTTGACTAGTTGGCTCTAGAGGTGAATTTACTCTATTTTTTATATTTTGATAATAGACGCAACCCTTGTAGGTAGCTGCATGGGCCAATTTACAGTTTACACAAAATGGCTTATCTGTGAATTTTAACGGGCATTTAGAGAAGTGGTGTTTTTCTTTGCATTTAACGCACCGGGGCTCTAAATGACAATAATTTTTTGTGTGGCCGTACCTCTGACAGTTGATACACATGGGGATATCATTTTTCTTGTGTTTAGGTTCGACTGTAATTAAAGCAGAAAATAAATTGTTAAGATTGAAAATGTCATTAGCCGTTTCATTGTTTATAATAGACACTGAGCAGAGAGGAGTAGGTTTCTTATCTTTATTCAATATTCTGGAAACGTAAACAACTTCGAACTGTTTGGAATTTAACTCGGCCTTTAATTCATCTTCGGTTATGCTATAAGGGACCTTCCTTATGACAATGTTTAAATATTTATTTTTATCTGAGGAAAATGTGTGATATTCAATTTTTTCTTCATCGTAATATTTAATCATAGTTCTGTAGTCTTCAATGGTTGATAGCATTATTTTTGTGTTGTTACCGGCCAGTTGCGTATTAAATGGTCCGATACATAATGCATTTAGGTCATTTAATAGAAGTCTGTAATTGTTAGCATTGTGTAAAAATATCAGTGGTATTCTAATATCATTGGATTGAACATTTGGGTTATTTTTATAACTAGTACTTGCTGTAGTGTGCTTATAGGATGAAAGGTCAATTTCAGTAAGATGATTAAAGCTACTGCTTACTTTAATTGGAGCGATTTCCTGGTAGTACTTGCCCATTTTTTTAACTGGTGATCGGGATTGAGTTGAATCAATAGCTTCATGAACTCTCTTCTTAGAACAGGATTCGTCCGTATGTTGGTCTACGTTCGTTTTAGTAGTGAGGGAATCACCGGGCGAATCACTTAATTCTTCGCCGGGTTTCATTAATTACATTTAAAAAAAAAAATAAGACAAAATACATGAAATAAAATGAATAAATGAAATATAAAAACAGTCCGACTAACTCCACAGTCCAACCGCACTCCATGAAAGTCAGAGGCCAACGAATCAGCATTAATGAATTAATCCAAAAATTTCATTATCTAAAATCGGCGTTAAGTGTTTTGGCGTTACAATCTTCGCGATTTCTATATCCCCTCCAGGGTATACCCAAGCATGGGACACGCTCTACAAAAGGCACGATAGTAAGAGGGTAGAAGCTACGTCCTACCTTACAAGAATTTTAAATTTCGATTGGCTTAAATTAAGTTAACCACCTCGATAATTTGGAAAATTTCTCCTCGGTTGTCGTCGGCACTCCTCAAGCTTGGTATAGACGATATTCCTGGTTTCACCAAAAAGAACAAGGAACTTCCTCGAGGAACTAGGTGTCGAGATTAAGGGGGTAGCGGGGTTGGCTGAAAATAAAGTCCTCGACTCTCTGGGAATCATTCACCACCACGTGCATGGCTAGGCTGGGAGTTTTAATTTATGTATTTATTTAAAGGAAAATTGAATAAAATATAGATAAAGAGAGAGAAGTGAGAGAAAGGGAAATTAAGTGTTAAAAAAAAAGAAATAAAATATACAACGAAAAAAAAAATTATACATACATATATATATATATATATATATATATATATATATATATATATATATATATATATATATATATATATATATATATATATATATCAGAGCCAAGCTGTATACATATATATCAGAGCCAAGCTGTTAAATCTAATCCAGAAGATATGGGAGAAGGAACGGAGACCAGAAGCATGGAACACAGGGTTGATCTGTCCTAGCCTTAAGAAGGGCTCCATGTATGAATGTGGCAATTACTGAGGCATAGCACTCCATCCGGCCTATAAAATAATGACTAATATTATGCTAAATTGGATATATTCGTATTATGAAAACATAATAGGCGACCATCAAACAGGATTCAGGAGAGGGAGGAGTACGCTAGATCAGATATTCATCCTAAAACAAATACTTGAAAAACGATGGGAAGTAGATCAGGATGTACACGCATTATTTGTCGACTTCAAATCAGCCTATGACTCCGTTGACAGAAACTGTCTCTGGAAGATCATGACTGAACTGGGTGTTCCAGGGAAATTAGTGAGGTTGACGAAGGCCTATACAAATGATCCTAAATGCAGGGTACTAATTCAAGGAGAAGTATCTGAAGCCTTTGAAGTTCAGTTGGCAAGGAGACGGACTCTCGCCGATGCTGTTCAACTTAGCACTAAAGAAAGTAATAATAATAACATCACGTGAAGATGGAGGGGTGCACGTTGAAATGAAACATTAAATCCTAGCATATGCCGATTATATAGCTTTCCTCGGAAGTAATCAAGAGGACATTGAGAGACTCTCTCCGACTCTACTAAAAGAAGCAGAGCAAATCGGACTGCAGGTCAATGTAGATAAAACAAAATACATGATGGTTAGCCGAAACATCCACCCTAATAACATGATCTGCTTGGACTCTAAATTATTCCAGTCAATAGACAGATTCAAATACCTCGGCTCTACAATAACCTCAATAAATGATCAACTAACAGAGATAGACCAGCGAATAACAAGTGCGAACAGATCTTTCTTCTCTCTTTCAAAGCTACTGAAACCAGAAAACTCTACAGAAATCTCAAAATAAGGGTGCACAATGCCGTGATTAAGCCATTTCTGCTGTACGGTTGTGAAACCTGGGCTCTAACCGGCACATTAAAAGCCAGAATTGAGAGATTCCAAAGAAAAGTTCTAGGTAGGATAACAGGATCTATATGGGACCAGAACCTTGACACATGGAGGAGAAGGAACAATAAAGAATTCCTATAAAACATCATCCTATAGACCAATCAGCCTACTCCCAATCCTTTCAAAATTTTTTGAAAAGATCCTACTGAAAAGAATCCTACCCATAATAGACTCCTGAAAAATCCCTACCCATCAATTCGGATTCCGTTCCCAACATTCTACCGTCCAACAAGGACTCCGAGTTGTTGACCACATATCCTCAGCCCTAGAAAACAAGCAGTTTTGCTTGAGTGCATTTCTGGATATGCAGTGCAAGCTTTTGACCGGGTATGGCACGCCGGACTGCTCTTCAAGATCAAATCCCATCTACCACAGTCCTTATATCTAATACTCCAATCCTACCTCTCCGACCGCTCCTTTCGAGTTCACTGTGGTACAGAATTTTCCAACTGTTACTCAATTGAGGCTGGAGTTCCTCAAGGCAGCTTCTTAAGTCCTGTCCTATACATTCTGTTTACCGCTGATATTCCTACTCATCCTGAAACCCTCCTGGCAACATTCACTGAAGACACATCCTATCTTTCAATCCAGATATTAAAACAGCATCCTTAAACCTGCAAAGACACCTTTCTCTTATTGAACATTGGTGTAATAAGTGGCGCATCCAAGTAAATGAATCCAAATCCAGTCTACTTCTACAACTCATTTTCTTTTATCTCTATTTTTGCTATCATTTGTATGCATATATTGTGTGAATGTTTAATGTAGCCCTAATGTTAATGCCCTCCAATGCGGCAGAATGTATTAATTTTCAAATTTAAAAAATCTGGTTTTTCAAATTCATGCTTGAGCTCCGAATATTTTTTAGTTATCTTCTTTTCAATTGATGAAGCTAAAGTTGTGAATAATTTTCTCCACTGAGCTCTTGCTAATTTGGCAGTTTTCAAGTCCTCAGCACTCATTATCCTTAATTTCCCACACAAGGGATGTCACTCTTTAACAGTAGGAAATAGATCCAGGAAACAAATGAAGCTTAGATGAAAACTTTTACACTGTAAATACAAAAAAAACACCTTTATTCTTCTCTACGTGTCACAACAACAAACAACAAAGGAATCCTACTGAGGTTACTTACCCCAAGCCAACCTGCTATATTTGTAACAGCTGAGCAGTGTTGCCAAAAACGATGCATTAACTTAACACTGTTGGTGTTCGCTCATCACACAACGTTCACTTACCACCCTCTTCTTAGCAGAAATAAGTATTTTCAGGCAAAGGGGAAGTGAAAATAAAAACTACAGACGGTACATTTATTTGTATTTTGTTCTGGATATGTTTAGTTGTTAAAGTACCCTTAAATATACAAAGTTTAATATTTATATAGATGTAGTCTATATGTAGTACATGTACCTGTCCATATTTTATTGGTAAAATATTTAATTGTCAATTTCATCCAGACAAAATAAAGGTTTTTTTTTTGTCAGTCAAAAGATTATATGTTGGCGGCTATACTTTTCTTTTTATAAAACAGGGTAAAACTGATTTATTTATACATTTTTTTAAATTAATTCTTAAATAAATAACAATAATATTCAATTAATAAATTTATATAATATGATTTTTTTTTATTTTTTAAATTTTAATTATATCTAGATTTTATGCAAAATGTATTTATTTATTAGTCGAAAAATCATTGTATACTAAAAAAATAAAAAGGGTAAAATCTATCTTTTTTTAAACCTTTATTTGTTTTGTATGTTAAGGAACTATTTGACATTTTGGAACTGCACTTTATTCATATTTTCACCATATGTGACTCATTACCATGCTTCCCTTCTAACAGCTGTATTGAGTAATTTTGCACAAATCTAGTGGATAAACTCTTAACTTATTAAAGAACAAAATCATTTTAATATCAGTATCATATATAGTAAACATTACTCCATTCATTTTTTTTTTTTTAGTTTATTTATTAATATTTTAAAATAAATCTAAAAAATATATGAATAACCTAAATAAGGTTGTTAATCATAATTTGTTTGATTCAGGAATATTGTCATAGCATATCTAACATTTTTACAACTGTAATTACCTTTTTTATTAATTAAATATTTTTTTCACTATCTCCTATGGAATTTTCTAATTTTAGTTAAAATTAATATTTTTATTTTTTTAAAAAGTTTTTAAAATTAAAATAAAAATTATTTTAGAAACATTTTGAAAGAGGATAATTGAAGTTATTAAAATTGAAAGTCAAAGGTATCCCACATATGCTAGCAAAGATTGATGTATGTATCCAACCTCATTGAGTAGTTCGATAACCTTTACCTGTAATACATTTCTTTAGATAAAAATTAATTTAGGTAAAAAATGTTTATACTTTTATTCTATTTCGTTTAGAATATGTTTGCATTTTAGTGTGACAATATGATATAACCAAAGATTTATAAACCTTTCAAATTTCTCTTTCAAATGGATAAAACGGCGTATGCGGCTGAATTCGTGAGAGGTGACCACGACGTTCCACTAGTGTCAGAGACTTTGCATGGTTTTGACAAAATGCAAACTGATATCTTAGCTCTTTCTCCCAAACTAATTAGACCACCGTTCGTGATCAATACCTGTAAGTAAATTAACTTAGGCTCCTAGTATAAGTTAGGTGAATATGTATTGAAATCTGTTTTCTTCGTTATTTAATTTAGCTAATATAATATCTTGTACAGTAGATGATAAGATTTGGAAAAGCTTGCACATGGTTGTTCCATCTCCTCACTCAGCCTTACACTGCCATTTGTGACCGATCAAAAGACCCAGAGGCAATGCTATTTTTTACATCATCCTTATCTTGACCAGCAAGACACACTCCTTTTTAATAGCATGATCACATACTCCCGCCTCTTTTTACTCCATCTCTGCTTCAACCACCGAATCAAGGCCACATTTCTGTCACGAAATGAGTCACTTAATTGTAATTTTTTTATTACGTGACCTCAGTCTTAGAGTATCTCTCGACCAGTCAGGGGCTCAACTAAGTGCCACTCGCTAACCATAATATTTAAACAGTTACTTTTGAGATATCATTCAATTATTTTCCATAGAAACATCATTCTGTATTACCATATTAATATTAGAGTTTCACTACAGTCATTTCTTAGAAATAGAGTAAAAAAGTTAAAAAACAGTGCCGGTGAAGGAAGCAATTGAGTTGGAGTAGTGGGGATAGCCAGCAGCAGCCTAATCCTACCAGCTTCCACCCAAACAAACAGGTGTGTCTCTGACAATATTATTGTTTTCATCTACTTTCGACTGTACAAAGCAATAGTGATTTATTTTAATTTTATCATTATTTTTTTTTCTAATCAATATGGTTAATTGCAAACTGTGTTCTAAAACAGTAAGCCGGGAAGACAAAACTAAAATAGTTTGTGTCACGTGTCAAAACCTATTTCACGTGAAATGTACAAAAATTGGTTCTACAGACTTAGAAGGCCTAAAAGAGACCAGCAAAAAATGGAGATGTAGCGATTGCGAATTATTATCGGGTACGTTGCCAGCTGCTGAGTCTAGTAGTATACTTGACCTACTGAGAGGGCTCACCGAGGAGGTCAGGGAATTGAAGTCCAAACTTCAAGGGATAGACGAACTGAAGGAGATAAAAGAAGCCCTACAGAAGCAGTCGGATCTCTCATTTGAGAACATGGACCGTCTGTTAAAAATAGAAACACTCTTAGAGGATCAGAAAACCCATGTTGAAAATTTGACAATTGAAAACAACAATCTCAAAACAAAAATATCAGAGCTTGATATCCGACTAAATTTTACAGAACAAAGTCAACTCAAAAATACGATTGAAATAAGAGGCATTCCGAGAAGCCAGGTGAAACTGTAACTGGCACAATTCTTAGCATCGGAGCGGGTCTGGGCGTCAAGCTGAGTCCGGAAGATCTTGATCACGCCGTAAGACTTAAGCCCAAGCAGGAAGGAACACCAGGCCCAATTATTGCAAGATTTGTTAGACAGACGGTGAAAGATGAGTTAGTGCGGCAGCGAAGAACTAAGAGAGATTTCTCCACACGACATCTAGGCTGGAGTGAGAATGACTCGCACCGCGTATATGTAAGTGAAGCCATGACGCCCACCAACAAGCACCTCTATTGGTTAGCCAGGCAGAAGAAATTAACTGCTAAAATAAAATATGTTTGGTTCAGTGGAGGAAAAATTCGCTGCAGAGAGTCAGATGGATACCCACCGGTGATAATAGGAAAACCGAGTGACCTTGACGTATTCAGCTGAACGTTGCTCACAAGTTACTCTGAGTTTGCATTTGATATATTTTTTCTCGCCAGAAATAATTTTACTTTATTTTTTTTTATCTTCAGGTTTTTTTACTTTAATATAAATGTAGCTTTTTTTATTTTTTTATTTATACTGAAGCTTTTTTTATTTTTTTATACATTTATTTTCGCCAGAAATATTTTTACTTTATTTTTTTTTTATCTTCAGGTTTTTTTATTTTCATATGAATGTAACTTTTTTATTTTTTTATTTATATTGAAGCTTTTTATTATTTTTGTATACATTTATTTTCGCCAGAAATATGTTTACTTTATTCTTTTTATCTTCAGGTTGTTTTATTTTTATAGAAATGTATCTTTTTTAATTTTTTTATTTTTATCGAAGCTTTTTTTATTTTTGTATACTTTTATTCTCGACAGAAATAATTTGATTTTAATCTTTTTTACTTTTAGCACTCTTTATTCTTGTATAAATTATTTACAACTTTATTTGGTTATTTACCAAAATGTATCAATGTATTTAAAACAAGGGGATATTTATATTTTACAGACAGGGGAATTTATATGCTATAAATTATATTTAACAGAATATTTATTTCGAAATATTGGAAATTCATTACTTTCATCTCAACTTTTATTTTATGTATGCAATTTTTTAATATTTTTTATTATTATTTTTAAACGGAGTATTTGTTTAAAAAAAATGTTATATCCTATCCTTTATCTTCGATCCTTTTCACCAAACCTCTGCTTCCCAACTCTACTATAATGACTAATATTCTGAATTCCTGTCACATCAACGCCCAATCCCTTATTGCACACTACGATGAATTCCAGAAATATTTCCTTGACAATTTTTACCATATAATAGCAATATCTGAAACCTGGCTAAAACCTTTTATCCCATCCTCCCAGATTTCCTTACCAGATTACTCGTTCCTACGTCACGATAGATCGCATCGCACGGGAGGTGGCGTCGGATTATATATCCATGACAGCCTTAAGGCCAAAATCCTTCTACAGTCTCCTTATCATGATTTTCCTCACATAGAATACATGTTCGTTGAAATCACCTCGCTTTCCTCTCCTCTGTTGTATGCCGTAATTTACCGCCCTCCTCGTGTTCCATTTGACAACCTCTTTGAATCTTCCCTCATTAACCTGGTCTCCAACTACACCAATATTATTATTACCGGTGATTTTAACGTGAACATGCTTTCACAATCTCCCGAAAAAATTTTCCTTACCGACCTGTTGTTTTCCCTTAATCTTCATCTTGTTCCTTATTCTCCTACCCACCACACGCAATTTTCCGATACTTGGTTAGATCTTTATATCTCTGACTCCCCCATCAAAATCCTTTCTTCTTCTCAACACCCAGTTCCATTTCTTTCATCACATGACCTGATCCAAATTACATACGACCTACCCGTAAAATCCTTCACTCCCAAAATAGTTTCATACCGCAATTTAAACCTTCTTTCCTATGAATCCCTTCAACCAGACCTTAATTCTCAGCAATGGGACACCATATATTCCTACAACTCCATTGATCCTATGGTATCCACCCTGACCTCGAACCTACAATCTATATTAGAAATCCACGCTCCTCTGAAAACCAAAACCTTACGCCGTCCCACTGCGCCTTGGCTGACCCGTGAGATAAAGGAAATGATGAGGGGAAGAGATGCAGCAAGGCGCAAATACCGTCGAACCCGTCTAGCTGTGGATTATGTGTCTTTCAAGGCGCTTCGCAATGGGACCCAATCCGCAGTCCGTCTTGCTAAAACCACCTACTTCCATAATGCCCTGTCCAATGCTCCCGACCCCAAATCTAAATGGAAAATACTCCGCAACCTATCCCTACCAGAGTCCATTAATCGTAGTTCCTTCGATCTTTCTCCAGATGATCTCAATAACCATTTCTTATCCTTTACTCACTCTTCCTCTCATACTTTCGACATTAAACATCACAAATTCAATCCTGAAGACTTCTTTTTCTCCCACGTGTCCTATGATGAATTACTTTCCACCATCCTAAAATCCCACACCAATGATTATGGTCCCGACAATATTCCTGTAAAACTAATAAAATCCACCCTTCCTGACCTTATTCCTGTTCTTTATCATATCTACAATTTTTCACTGCAGAACTCCATATTCCCATCCTCCTGGAAAACAGCCCTAGTCCGACCTTTGAATAAAATTGCCAATCCTACCTCACTGCACGACTTCCGTCCTATTTCTCTCCTATCCAACCTCTCAAAGCCGCTAGAACGCCTTGTCCAAAATCAGCTCTCAAACTTCCTAGAGGAGCGTTCCTTTATCAACCCATGCCAATCTGGCTTCCGACCCGGCTATTCAACGCAATCTGCTCTCCTTAAAATAATCCATGACCTACAAAACTCCATTGAACACCAAAACCTTACTATCCTCATCCTTCTAGATTTTTCCAAAGCGTTTGATACAGTTGACCATAACATCCTACTTACCAAATTGCAAAACCTTCCTCTATCCAACAGTGTCCTGCATTGGTTCAAATCCTTCCTTTCCAATCGATCTCAGTATGTAGTAGTCCCTGATCAACCTCCTTCAAACACACTTCCCCTCTCCTGTGGTGTCCCTCAGGGTTCCTCTCTCTCTCCTACTCCGTTTGCTATTTACATCAATGATCTTCCCCTCCAGATCAGTCACTCCCGATACCACATCTATGCAGATGATTTCCAAATATACCTTTCCTTTCCGCCCTCCGACCTATTATCTGCCACAGACAAACTTCAAGAAGACTTAGATGGAATTTGTGACTGGGCAAGAACAAACAAGCTGAAGTTGAATGCGGATAAGACAAAGGCAATCTTAATAGGCTCCAATCACCTCCTTAAAACTGTCCCTACTATTCCAACTCTGTTCCTACATAATAACCCCATCAAATTTCACCCCACCATAAAAAATCTTGGAATAACCATTGATCAAACGCTTTCTTGGAAAAATCATATATCCAATATTTCCCGCCGTACCATTTCCATCCTAAAACGTCTTAACTACTCCCGTCACCTATTTCCTTTTGAAACCCGTAGGCTCCTAGTCACTTCCTTAATTTTTCCCCACTTTGACTATTGCTGTACGGTATATGGGGGCCTCTCTGGGGATCTCGAGGCGAAACTAAAACGTTTGATAAATTGCTTTGTACGATTCATCTTCGGGATCCCAAGGGACGCCTCTGTTTCCCATCTTTACGCGGAGTTAAATTGGCTTTATCCTTCCTACCGTCGTAAGTATTTCCTGGCATCCTTCCTCTTTCAAGTCATCCAATCCCACCGTCCCTCATACATCTCCGAGCTCCTTCAATTCAAATCCTCTGTTCGTTCCCGCAATACTCGTTCCCGGTCTTCTGATTTATACATAAGGGCCCACCGAACCGCTGCTTTCGACAAATCGTTCATTATCCGATCCTCATCTCTATGGAACTCCATCCCTTCCCATATCCGTCAATCTAATACCCTTCCTACCTTTAAATCCCGCCTGTTCAATCATTTCTTATCCATCCAGTCCCCATAAAATCGTAAATAGAACTACTGAAAATATGTACATAAGTTATTAGTTCGTTCTTCATTATTTGTTCTCCAATTTTTGTTTATCTATTTTTTTTTTCTCTTTTATTATCAACTGATCAAAATTGGAAAGCAACTTATATGTATATGTGTATATATATATATATATATATATATATATATATATATATATATATATATATTATTTTTTTAACCAAGACTGTTCAATTACTCTGTATTTTTATTTATATATCTCTGAGGCTCCTTAGCCCTCATTTCTGTCTTCCTGTATTATTCTAAAGGGACTCGTCCCAGAATAAATAAAGTATTATTATTATTATTATTATTATTATATTAGTCTTCAGAACCAAAAACCCTCCCTACATCCTGGAACTCCTTACTCTACGCTCCTCTATCCACTCTCTCAATACTAGGTCTCAACCTGTATACTTATATATTCCCTCCCATAAAACTTCCTCCTCCAGCAAATCCTCTTCCACAAATTCCTTCAAACAACTCCTGTTCCAACACCTATTCCACACTCAAACTTCCCCTAACAAGTAAAATTACTTGCATCTGTACAATGTTTAATTTTAATCTATTGTACGATTGAAATAACAATTAACAGTAAATTAGTTTGTATTTTTATTATGTCAGACTAAGACCCATAAATATGTAACTCTGTTATTATTCTTAGGGAACAGCAGTCCCAGAATAAAATTATTTTTTCATTTCATTTCAATATATTATCCCCTACCCATTTATAAGAGACTGGGTGTGCCCGACCACCATTTTTTTTCTTTGATTTAAAATATTTTGTTATATATCAACCCATGGTTACAGTTATTTATTTAACAGGTGATTGTGGATAGTCACTTGTCTTTCGTACTGGTTTTGTATTTATTTTGCTTCTTTAAATATTTTTATTTGTTAGAAGAAGAAGAAGAGGAAAAATAAATTTTATTCTTAAATTTTATAATTAGGAATAAATTAAATTATAAGGTTATTTTGATCATTTTTTGTTATTTATTTATTTCTTAATGACATTTACAACTGTATTAAATAAATACATCTAGTAAATTTGAACATAATGGATATAATGACATGAAAACACTTGCTGAGTAACTACCCAATGGTAGCACTCTAATGATATGTCTACATTAGGAGATCACGGGGCCATCTTCTTTTCAGACGCCTCGGAGGGTTATCAGGAATTGAAGAGGAAGCAAGGTTAGAAACGAGAGGGTTGGGATGATTCTGAAGTTTATTATGGAAGGATAGGTATCTGGATTGGGCCAGATCTGAAACATAAGAAACATTAAGGTCATTATGGATGGTTTTATTTGTAACAAAGTAGGGAGCATTGAGGATTTTACGAAGGATTTTGGATTGTAAGGATTGGATACGAGAGGAATTCGATGGTTTAGTGGAGCCCCATAGCTCAACTCCGTAAGTCCAAATAGGCCTTATTATAGTCATATATATGAGTCTTTTGTAATTAAGTCTTTAAGTGCTGAAGTAATCGGACACGTCGAGCGGTTTCTTGTCGTTTCAGTCTAGTATGAGTTTTTTTTTTATCTAAAATTAAAATAACGAAAAGGCATTTTTAGACATATGAAATTATAGATAAATTCTGATGTGCGAGTTCACATAATATTATTATTACTCCAATTATCTCTAGCTTCAATTTCTAAGCCTCCTCCACTGTCCTTCATAAGAGATCCAGTTAACTGGAAACTCCTTCACCAAATACTTTCCGATAACATTAACCTTAGAATATCCCTGAAAAACCCAGAAGACCTTGACAATGCCTTACATTCCTATACTACAACAATTCAACAAGTAATCTTGACTGCTTCCTTTCCAAACCACTCAACTCCTGAGAAAAACGATTTACTTCAACACCTCATAGACTTAATCCACACCAAACGCCGTGGCAGATTATTATTTTTTTTTTTTATTTGTTTATTTAGAAATATTACATTCTGTCACATCAAGGACATTTATAATAGTGTTCAGAGAAAGCACACTCACACTCTATTTACAATAAAAAAAAAAAAAATAATACAGAAACTTAATAATAATAAATACAATAAATAAAATAAAAATAAATACAATAAAATAAAATAAATGTATATAAACAAAAGAACTAACCTAATCATACACACTCGGGCTTGAGTGGAGGATCTGGCCATTGCCAAAACTCCAATAGATGCTTATTTACAAAAGGTCTCTGGGCCACTGCCGCTTCAACCTTCGAGGAGGATTGTAAGGATGGGTGGTGCTGGATAGAGATTGTGCAAGGGGATTTGGATGATAGGTAAGGTTCTGGTGAAATTTGGAGAATTTTTCTGGAATAAGGTCTAGGACAAATGGGATATTAAGGTCATGGTGTAGGATTTTGTTATTTACATAGAACGGAGCATCAACTATTGTTCGAAGGACTTTAGATTGAAAGGATTGAATACGTTTGATGTTAGAAGCTTTTGCTGTACCCCACAGTTCAAGTCCGTATGTCCATATAGGTTTCAGTATTGTCTTGTAGATAAGTAATTTGTTTTCAATAGAAAGTTTGGATTTTCTGTTTAGTAGTCTGTATAGCTGGCCGTATCGTCGGTTGAGTTCTTGTCTTTTGAGTCTAGTATGTGGGTTCCACGTCAGTCTTCGGTCTAAATGAAAGCCAAGATACCGGACTGTGTCTGAGTAAGGAAGCTGGATGGAATTAAAGTGTACTGGTGGACAGGAACTGCGTCGGAGTGTAAAGGTAATGTGTTGGCATTTAGATTCATTAACTTTAATGCGCCAGTTATTACACCAGTGCTCAATCAAGGTGAGGTGGTTTTGGAGATTTAAGGATGCTTTGTTGGGATCTGAGTCGGATGATAGAATAGCGGTGTCATCAGCAAAAGTTGCCAGGAAGGTATCGGGATGGACAGGGATATCGGCGGTAAAGAGGATGTAAAGGACGGGACCCAATACGCTACCTTGAGGAACACCTGCCTCAATTGGATAGCAATGCGAAAATTCAGTACCGCAACTAACTCGGAAGGTACGATCTGAGAGGTAGGAACGGAGAACAAGGTACAAGGACTGAGGAAGATAGTTTTTCAGCTTGGAAAGAAGCCCGGCGTGCCATACCCGGTCGAAAGCTTGAGCTATGTCCAGAAATGCACCCGAGCAATATTGCTTGCTTTCCAATGCTGCGGAAATATGATCAACCACTCGGAGTCCTTGTTGGACTGTAGAGTGTTGTGAACGAAATCCGAACTGATGGGAAGGAAGAGTTTGGGATTCTATAAAGGGTAGGATGCGTTTTAGGAGGATCTTTTCAAAGATTTTTGAGAGAATAGGAAGAAGGCTAATTGGTCTGTAGGACGTTGAGGTGTTGGGAGGTTTGCCTGGTTTCGGAAACAGGATAATAGTGGAATGTTTCCACAAAAGAGGAAAGTGGGTGGTTCGTAGGATGCTATTGTATATGTATGTAAGGAATATGACAGCTTTAGGAGGGAGTTGTCTAAGGATCTGAGAGGTAAGCAGGTCGTATCCAGGTGATTTACGGGTAGGTAGTTTTTGTAAAAGGAATTTGACCTCAGAAGGATTAACTGCTTTAGGCGGTAAGGAGAGTGGGATGGGTGAATTAAGGAATTCCTCTACTGCTGACGTGTGGGCAGATTATTAAGGCAACGTACTAGACACCCCACAGATCGTCAATCCTATAATTATTTCTAAAGCATTAAAGCAGGAATTGGCCACCTTCAGATCCCAATCCTAACTTACTCCTAATGACAATTCCTTGTGGAACATCACTAAAAAAATCCTAAAATCCCATCATATTTCACATCCTCTCAGTCGAGGTTGCGGCTCTTGGGCAGTGTCTGGCGGCGATAAAGTCAATGAATTCACCAAACACCTTTCCCTTACATTTACCTTCCATCCGGAATCCAACCCCACAAACTCGTCAGCAGTAGTGGAATTCCTTAATTCACCCATCCCACTCCCCTTACCGCCTAGCAGGTAATCTTTCTGAGGTAAAATATCACTTACAACAACTATCTACCTGTAAATCACATAGATACAAGCTCCTTACCTCTTAGATTAGAACTCCTTTCTAAAGCTGTCATAATCCTCACACACTTCTACAATGGCATCCTACGAACCACCCACTTTTCTCTTTCATGGAAACATTCTAATATTATCCTATTTCCAAAACCAGGCAAACTTCCCAATAGTTTTACTTCCAACAGACCCATTAGCCTACTTCCAATCCTTTCAAAAATCCTTGAAAAAATCCTCCTGAAACCTACCCTTTACAAAATCATCCTTTACACCAGTTCGGATTCCATTAGCAACACTCCATAGTCCAATAATGACTTCAAGTGGTGGATCATATTTCCGCAGCCATGGAAAGCATGAAATATTGTTAGGGTTCATTTCTGGATAGTGCTCAAGCTTTTGACTGGTTATGACACGCCGGCTTCTTTTCAAACTTAAAATCCATCTGTCTCAGTCTTTATTTCTTGTCCTCCGCTCCTATCTCTCTGATCGCACTTTCCGAGTTCGCAGCGGCACTGAATTTTCCAATTGCTATCCAATTGAGGCTGGTGTTCCTTAAGGTAGTGTATTGGGTTCCGTTCTTTAAATCCTCCTTACCACCGATATTCCTGTCGATCTCGATACCTTCCTTGCAGCATTTGCTGATGACACCGCCATTCTATCATCCGACTCATGTTTTAATACAGCATCCTTAAACCTTGAAAGACACCTTTCCCTGATTTAGCACTGGTGTAATAAATTGCTCATTAAAGTAAATGAATCCAAATACCAACATATTAGCTTCACACTAAGACGCAATCCTTGTCCACCAGCAAAGTTTAATTCTATCCAGCTTCCTTTCTCAGACCCAGTCCGGTATCTTGGCTTTCTCTTAGAGAGACTAACGTGGATCCCAAATACCAGATTTAAAAGACAGGAACTTAACCGACGATACCATCTGTATAAATGTTCACTCCCTGATGATGAAGAAATAAGAATTCAGATTAAGGCAAGCAAAGATCATTGACAAATCTGATTCTCCATTCGCTTCTTCAGCAACCTTCGCTTTCAAGAAAGATAAAGCTGTAAATCACGCTTATGTATCGATTTCCGCAAATTAAATAAATTGGTGGTTCCAGGATGTTTCCATTTTCCAACGTTTTTAATTGCGATTACTTTACAGTTTTAGGTATCAATTATGCATTTTGGTGTATTACCCTAAATGAAGAAAACCAAGAAAAAACTTAATTCATAAAAAATATGGAAAGTTTACGTTTGAAGGTCTACCATTCGGTTTGAAAAATGCTCATGCTATGTTCCAGAGAATTCTGTCCAACATTAATTGAAGAATTGGTTTTGACGAATTCTGCATAAATTATATCGAATATATTTTCATATTATCTCAAACTTGGGAAGACCATCTTCAACATATCGACAATTTTTTACAGGTAACAAACGCTGAAGGATCATATTCAGCACGCTCCTCTTAACCCGGCATACCAAGGCTGCCCTTAATGCATTGGCGTCCATCGGGTCTATCAGGTTTTCCTCCTCCTTAGCCGATATACGCGATATCACCCGATCGCCACCTTTTAGGAAGTGATTCAACTCACCCAATCCTCCATCGAATCTTTCCAAGTCGGATATCGCTCTCCTAAGATCCTGCGACGTCGCCGTCCTCACCTTCAACCACTCTAACGTAGTTGCATGTGCTGATGCCAACGTTTCCGTAGGTAGTGGAGGAAAATCCCTCGCTAACGCCTCTGACAGCGGAGGGAACGCCGGCGGTGGAGCCAACGGTGCTGCTGGTGGTGCCGTCGGCGGTGTCGCCTGTGCTACCTGTTGTGCGGTGGATGCTGGTGGTTGCCCTATTCCGTTCGGCATCCTTCCTCTTTTTTATTTTTTGTGATGTTAATAACAACAACGAAAAGAAAGAGAAAAAAAAAACTACTTCCCCGACTGAATCTAAAGGTCCCGGGTTTCGGCACCACTTACGTCAGTTCGAACAAGATAAATAAAAAAAAGGGAAAAAGGATCCGAAATGAAGCACGTGGTTACTCAAATAATACTGACTTTATTGCCTTAGTAATTCCATATATATAGTATTACACTTTGTTTACACTTCATAAATAGGATTAACTGTTATATTGTCTTACCTCTAACCATAACTTATATATATATATATATATATATATATATATATAGATAGATAGAAGAATCAACTTTATTCTGGGACTACGTCCCTTGAGAATAACAATATTGTACATAAAATTAACATTACATCTGGCCAAAATGTATATTACAATAAACAAAAACAAACAAACAAACAAAAAAAACAACTAAAAAATAAGGGATAAAAGAAGTATTTACATAACTGTACAGATATAGGAAGCCATAATATGAGAAATAAGGTCCTAATACTGCAAAATAGTTGCTATACACAATACGCTATGAAATTATAAATGAGCGACAAATAATAATAAAGATGTTATAGTAATAGTAGTATGTTCGAAGTACATAATAGTATAATCGAAATACAATAATAGTATAATCGTACATACACAATATATACACCCAATAATACAATAATAGTGAGAATACAATAATAGTACAATAGTATATATACAATATGCATATATTAATATATATATATATATATATATATATATATATATATATATATATATATATATATATATATATATATATATATATATATACATATACATACATACACATATACATATATACAATACAACAATAGTATAATAATACAATAATAGGCTACTCAGCGCCTGATTGAATTGTAAGGAGGAATTGGAAAAGGAGGGTTTTAAATGTGGATAAGGATGGTGCATGGCGGATTTTAAGTTTGATGGAATTCCAAAATGTGGTGGATCGGACAATAAATGAGTTTTGAAATGAGGCCGATTTGTGGAAAGGGGTATAAAGGTCGGAAGGACGAGATCTTGTGGAGAGGGAGTGGATAGATGACTTGAATTGAAGGAGATTGAATGCGTAAGACGGACGATGATTATAGATTATTTGGTAAAGGAATGTACCTAGGAAGTACTGTCTTCTGAAGGAGATGAAGAGCCACCCTGACTCGGCGTAGTAGTGGGAAACATGAGAACGTCTCGGGGTCCCATTGACAAATCGTACTAAGCCATTCATTATTCTTTTCAGTCTGACTCCAAGTTCCGATGAGAGGCCACCGTACACTACGCAGCCGTAGTCAATGTGGGGGAAGATGAGGGCGGATACTAGGAGTCTACGTGTGGATATGGATAGGAGATGGCAGAAGCGATGGAAGAGTTTCAGGATGGAAATTGAACGTCGGGATATGAGGGAAATATGGTGATTCCAGGAGAGGGTTTGATCTATGATAACACTTAAGTTTTTAACTGAAGTGTTGAAGGTGATGGGTTGGTCATTCAGGTACAGGAGCGGAATGTTGGTATTTGATCTGAGAAGGGGTTTGGAACCGAGGACAATGGCTTGGGTTTTAGCAGCGTTTAACCTTAATCCATTGTCACTTGCCCAGGCACAAATCCGATTTAGGTCTTCTTGTATTTTGGCAAACGCATCATGCCATTCACAGGGAGCGAAGGAGAGGTAAATTTGGGAATCATCGGCATAAAGGTGATGTGAACAGTGAAGGATTGATTTATGAAGGTCGTTAGTATATGAACTAAAAAGGAGAGGAGATATGCTGGAACCATGTGCCACTCCTGAGGACAGAGTTAGATAGGATGATAAAGGTTGGTTCGGGATAGAGACCGCTTGGGTACGTTGAGAGAGGAATGATTGAAACCAAAGGATAGAGCTGTTGGAAAAGGATAACAATTTCAATTTGGAGAAAAGGATGGAATGGTTAATGGTATCAAAGGCTTTGGAAAAGTCCAGGAGGATAAGGACCGTTAGTTTTTTATCATCTATGGCTGACTGAACATCACTAACGATTTTGATTAGGGCGGATTGTGTGGAGTAGCCTGGTCGAAAACCAGACTGGTAAGTTTCAAGTTGATTGGGCTGTTCTAGGAAGTTGGAAATTTGGGATTGGACTATTCGTTCTAGAGGTTTTGCAAGGTTAGACAGGATTGAGATTGGACGGTAATCTTCAGGGGAAGAAGGGTTAGGATTTTTAAGTAAAGGACGGACAATGGCTTTTTTCCATGAGGAAGGGAATATTGCGTTCTGAAGGGAGAAATTGTAGATGAAAAGTAGAGCGGGAAGGATTTCAGGTAGGCATAATTTGATTAATTTGACGGGAATACCATCTGGACCAATGGAATTGGAATGAGATTTCATGACGGCGGATATGAGGTCTGTAGGAGAAATATCTGAAAAATAAAAGTTGTCGTCGTTAAATGATATTCCAGGAGTAAAGAAGGAAGAGGTTGATGGAGGAATGCAGGAGGAAGCTGATATAAAATATGAATTTAAATCATCAGGTTTGACTGGAAAGGCTGCTGAGGAAGGTGATCTGGAAGAGTCACAGAGGGAGAGTTTACGAAGGAGTTGCCATTTGGTTTTGGAATCAGGAGCTGCTGAAAGGGCTTCGTGGAAATAGGAGGATTTGGCTCTTCGGATATTGGTTTGTGTCAGGCACCCTAAACGCTTGGTAGTCGTCAGCGAGCCTAGTGCGTCTAAAGCGTCTGCGGGCTGCATCGCGTCTCTTCTGAAGATCTTTAATTTGCTGATACATCCAGGGAGCCGGGGGGCGACGAAAGGTAGAGGTTTTGATGGGAGCATGGGAATCAAGGACATTAAGGAGGTTGGAAGTTAAAATGTCAACCATAGCGTCAATACATGAACAGGAATATATTCCATTCCAATCAAGGGTTTCCAGGTAGGGTAAGATTTTTTCACGAGTGAGGACATAAATATTACGGAAAGTTATGGTTCTAGGTAGGATCGGAGGAGTATGGATATTATATGAAATTTGAATTAGGTCATGAGAGGATAAAAAGGAGACCGGTACTTGTGAGGAGGAAAGGAGGTTCTGAGCGGAGTCGATAATGTAATGGTCCAACCAGGTATCGGACCTGGGGGTGTGATGAGTAGGTGAAAAAGGAACAATGAAAAGATGAAGAGAGAAAAAAAGGTTTTCGAGGTATGATTTATCGCTGGAATCGGAAAGGAAATTAGTGTTTAGGTCTCCGGAGATGATTATTTTGGTATAAAGAGGAACAAAGTTGAAGAGGGATGATTCAAATGATGGATCAAAGGGAACAAGAGGAGGTCTATACACTACGACATAAAGGATAGGAGATGTATCAAAGGAAATTTCAGCGATTAGGAACTCTACATGTGGGTGATCGGATGGAGGAGAGCAGTGGAGTATTCGGGTATTCATGCATTCGTGAACATACAACGCTACACCTCCGCCAGTCTGGCTCGTCCGGTCGTGGCGGATTAGTGTGTAGTTAGGAAGGGAAACAGATGAGGAAGGGATGTAAGGCTTGAGCCAGGTTTCGGAAATTGCAATGATATGGTAAAAATTATGGGTAAAGTATTCAAGGATTTCATCATAGTGGGCTGAGAGGGATTGGGAGTTGACGTGACAGGTATTAAGGATGCTAGACATGATTAGGCTTGAGGAAAATCAGAAGTCAGAATTTGGTGAGCAGACGCTGGATCGGATATGATACATCAGATGAAATAATGTAAAAATAAAAATATAAGAAAAAACCCATTAAAAAGAAAAAAATTTTTGAATGCAATAATCAATAGAAATAAATTAATCAAAAATTTCCGGTAGTAACATAACATACATTTCAAATTTTCAGTGTGAGTCCTGTGAACTAAGCCAAATTGTTTATCGATGTTGAGGAGTAAACAGGGATCGAAGAGTCAGCCGAAGACGTTTAGGTCTTGACTCTGGTCGATAAAGACAACCTGATGACCGTCATCCTTTCGACACGGCAGTCTGCCGCCGGAGAACCATATATATTTTATTTTCCCTGCTGATTTCTACTGCCGAGCGAGCCAGTAAAGGTACCTGTTCTTCGGGGTCATTTCCTCGCTGAGATAAATACGGTGGCGTATATATGTATGTATATATGATATATTTTTATTTCAATTTTTCTCCCTTATTACTCAATAGTTATTTTTCTTTTGAATTTTTCTTTCACTTTCTTTTAACTTTCGTTCAATTTTCCATAATTTTTCTGAATAATTTATCTCTCGTACCTATTTAAGCTTCCAGCGCTTTAGTTAGAGATGACGCCACCTACACATCTCCTCTCTCTCCCCCTCCCTTGTAACGACTTTTATTCTCCCTTCGACACTTAAGGAGAAAGGTAGTACTTCTTTTATATCTTTCTTATTTCAGCTTTCTCAATTTCTTCCCTCCTTCCTTTCATTCCTTTTCTTTGTTTTTTAACTCTTTATTATATTATACATTGTCTGTACATCTTGATAGACTTTACAATATCTCAATTTTCTATCTAACTACTCTATTCTCAATGTTTTAATTTTACTATTTATTTTCATTTCTTATATAACTTTATATTTCTTTTTTATGTTTTACATTTTATTCTAAGATTCCCATTGTAACACTTTTGTCACCCCTTTTTGATTATGCCTACTTCATCATTCCACACTATGTAACAGTTTTTATTATTTATCTCTTAGTTCTTAGTCATTATTCTAACAATTTCATTTTACTTTATATTTATCTATTTTATTTTTCTAATATTTTTTTTTATTTTATTTTTTTATTTTTTATTATCTTTTTTACCATCATTACTTATGTTTCTCATACCTTGTTATCTGGTTATTTTCTTAGCTCTGATGAAGGCCTGAACTTCAGGTCGAAACGCCGGCATATGTAAAAATAAATATTATAATTTATTTTTGCCTTCCTTTTTGACTGAACACCCCAACTATTCTTCTTTTCATTATCCACGACAGTCAACCAATTACCAATGATAATAAAAGTAATGAAATCACTAAACCTTGAACTTTCACTGAACCAGAGCCACCTCCGATATATGTAAGCAAGATTGACAATTTCATTCAGTTCGGTCAAGAAATAGCTAATTTCATCGGGGAATTCTGCGCATGCGTTAGCCCTAGTTAAACATACGTCAGGTCGTCTCTTATAAAAATCTCATTTATCAGTGGCAGTATACAAGTTTAATGTGAACAATTAGTGTTATCAGTTACATTAACAATTTCGTTTGATACTGGACAAAAAAAAATAAGGTGAGTAATCACTTATTTACAACACAAGAGTGAACAGTGTAAATAGACCTTAGGTTAGTTAGATAACGGCCAGCCATAAGCTGCAACAGTCGTTAATACCAGTGGGCTAGATCCCTCCGTCGGAGGCAGATCTGTGATCTCCAAGAGCGCGTCTATATTTTCGTGTTCAATAAAAATTTTTTTTTTCCTCTCTTCACTTTTATCAATTTTTCTTTTAAAAATAAATATGAAATGCGATATTATCACATGCTAATGTCGAGTAAGGGCAAAAACACTAGGTCCAGGAGCCTGGATACTACAATTAGTTCTCCCATTAAAAAAAAGACAAGGCATTCGAAAAGAAACACTCCACCAGCCACACCAGGGAGCTCCATAGAAGAAGTGGAACCCCAATCTGGCTCCTCACAACAACCCAACAATTATGAGACAAATCAAGCTATGGGTGAAGAATCGCCGTTTTTCACTTCGAATCCATTTGAAGTGCTTTCAAATATAAATAACGAACAAATGGAAGCAGCATCCATCCCCAGAGAACCCAAACCCCCACCAATATCTGTTAGAAATATTAAAAATTTTCAATTGATGTGTAATCAATTGAATAATCTGGTAGGTTCAGGAAAATATTTATGCCAAAGCCGCACCAATGACACTAAGTTAATGCCCGACAGTCCAGAAACCTATAGAAAAATCATAAAATATTTATCTGACACCAAGGCTGATTACCACACGTATCAACTGCGTCAAGAGAGGGCGCTCAGGGTCGTTATCAGAAGACTGCACCCATCTACGCCAACAGATGCTATAAAAGAAGAGCTCACGGGTATGGGATTCCATGTTCGCCAGATAGTGAACATATTTAAGGAGGATAGAGAACAGCCTGGAATAAAAAATAAAATACATCTTCCACTATTCTTCGTTGACCTTGACCGAACACCCGATGTCGAAAACACCTACAAGGTCACAAGTCACACACCTTTATTATACAAGCGTTGTTGTACAAAAGCGCTACAGCAAGCGCGACATAGTTCAATGCCATAACTGCCAGGCTTATGGCCATACGAAACGGTATTGTCATCACATTCCTAGATGTGAGGTGTGGTGAGCAACACAAAACAGAGGACTGTAGGAAGTCTAGAACTTCACCTGCAGTATGCGCTTTATGCCACCAAGGACACCCAGCCAACTACAAGGGTTGTCAAACTTACAAAGATTTGAAAACACGAATGTACGCAACGCCTAGAGAAGAAGGGACATCCAGGCCACCAAGACAACCCTATAGAACAGTGAACGGAAGAGTGTCCTATGCTCAGATGTTCAAAGGAGACACTGTAAACACTCAATCTCAGGCCCTGCCACAAGAATCTAAACCTCAAGAATTCACACATCAACCTCAAGACCCATATCCCTCCATCCCTGAACTTAGGTTAAATACTCACACATTCATTCCTCCTCCTTCCAATTCCACTGACCTCACAAGAGTATTGACATCTTTCCTTTCCGAATTCAGATCTCTCATTACCCCCCTTATTTCGCTACTTACCAATGTTATATCCAACCTCATTCCACTGCCAAGAAATCCATAAATGTCCTCAACCAAATTCCTCTCCATTCTCCTCTGGAATGCGAATGGTATTCGGAACCACATCAACGAACTGACAATCTTATTACATGACAAAAACATCGACATAGCACTAATAACTGAAACTCGACTAACCAACAAACGACAAATCAACGTGCCCGGCTACAATATTTATCGAACCGACCATCCTGATGGAACAGCACATGGTGGCACTGCCATAATTATCCATCGATCCGTTTCCCATCATTTGTTTCCCTTACCAAGCCATAATTTCCTACAATCCACAGCCGTAATAATGCAAACACCCCTTTACCCAATAACACTAGTTGCGGCATATTCCCCACCTAAAACACCCATTTCCGAATACCAAATAATTTCCTTCCTGAATTCCTTAGGACACCACTTCCTCCTAGGTGCAGATCTAAATGCAAAACACCAGCAATGGGGAGCCAGATCCACAAATTCCCGAGGGCGAACTTTGCTATCTGCACTTAATTCCCATCGCAGCAACATCCTTTCACCTAATACACCCACATACTGGCCAACAGATCCCAACCGCAATCCCGACCTTCTAGACTTTTTCCTCCATAAAGGTCTAGGATCACTACACTGTTCTATTTCAAGGTTTGATGATCTTTCCTCAGACCATAGTCCTCTAGTCCTAACCGTTTCCACATCTCCCATTCCCACAACTCCCTCTGGAATGTAACCAAAAAAATCCTTAAATTCCAGTCCATTTCCCATCCACTTCGCCGTGATGATGGTTCCTGGGCTTCGTCAGATGCGAATAGAGCAGAGGAGTTTGCTAAACATTTATCCTACACATTCACCCCTCATCCCGAACTCCATCCCAGCCACACTGCTGAAGTAGAAGCATTCCTCTCTTCACCAATTCCTCTCTCTCTACCTCCAAAACCTGTTAACCCCTCTGAGGTCAAATTCCTTATAAACAAATTAAAACCCCGAAAATCCCCTGGATATGATCTCCTCACTTCACAAATCCTCAGACAACTTCCCAAAAAAGCAATCATATTCCTTACCTATCTATACAACTGCATCCTTCGCACAACCAACTTTCCTTTGGTGTGGAAACATTCCATAATCATCCTGTTTCCAAAACCAGGTAAACCTGTTAATAACACATCATCCTATAGACCGATAAGCTTACTCCCGATCCTCTCAAAAATCTTTGAGAAAATCCTTCTCAAACGCATCCTACCCATAATCGAATCCCACAACATCCCTTCTCATCAGTTTGGGTTCCGCTCAAGACATTCCACTGTCCAACAAGGCCTTCGTGTTGTGGACCATATATCCTCTGCACTTGAAAACAAGCATTATTGCACTGGTGCCTTTCTGGACGTAGCACAAGCTTTCGACAGGGCTTGCTTTTCAAGCTCAAAACCCATTTACCCCAATCCTTATACCTAGTCCTCAAATCCTACCTCTCAAATCGTTCCTTTCAAGTCCGTTGTGACACCGCGTTCTCCACTTACTATCCGGTTGAGGCTGGTGTTCCACAGGGCAGTGTCTTGAGCCCAGTTCTCTATATCCTCTTCCCTTCCGATATCCCTTCAAATCCCGATACATTTCTAGCTACATTTGCTGATGATACTGCCATTCTATCTTCCCACTCAGATCCTCAAATAGCATCTCTAAACCTACAATCTCACCTCTCTTTGATTGAGCAGTGGTGCAACAACTGGCGCATTAAAATCAATGAATCAAAACGCAAACATATCACTTTTACCCTGGGACGCAGATCCTGTCCGTCAATCCTTTTTAATTCAATTCCACTTCCCTACTCAGACACAGCCCGTTACCTTGGCTTCCTTCTTGACAAAAGACTAACTTGGAACCCACATACCAGACTTAAAAGACAAGAACTTATCCGACGATATGGCCAGCTGTATAGATTACTAAGTAGGACATCCCATCTTTCGATTGAAAATAAACTTTTAATCTACAAGACCATACTGAAACCTATCTGGACCTACGGACTTGAACTGTGGGGAACTGCTAAACATTCGAATATCAAACGCATCCAATCCTTCCAGTCCAAAGTACTTAGAACAATAGTCAATGCCCCATATTATGTCACAAACAAGACCCTACACCATGACCTTAACATCCCATTTGTCCTCAACATCATCCCAACCAGATTCTCAAACTTTCACCAAAACCTTATCCATCATCCAAATCCTCTAGCTCAATCCCTATCCAGCTCCCTTCATCCCTACAATCCTCCACGAAGGTTAAAACGGCAGTGGCCCAGAGATCTCTTGTAAATATGCTTCTGGAGTCCTGGCAATGGCCAGCTTCTCCACTCATGTCCCGAGCGTCTGTGGCTCTAATGCCCTCTTTCATTCTCCATTGGCTTCTAATAGTAGTGATGCTGCTGGAAAAGTGGCACTGGGATCTCCTGGAGTCTTGCTTTGCCTTCCACATGTGGGGGAAAAGCCTGGCTCGGAGATTCTTGGGCGAATGTATATATTGTATATAGGTATGATTGTGTTTATAAGTTTCTTTTTATGTTATTGTTATTTTTTTTTTCTTTTATTTTCTTTCTTCATCAGTATTATTTATTTACTTTTTATATTTATATTTATTTCTCTATTATTTGTATATATTGTTTGAATGAGAACTCTTAGCCCTAATACTTATAGCCCTCCAGTGGCTGATTGTATTATTATTCAATAAATAGATAAAAAAAAAAAAAAAAAACTAATTTTGCTAAACTTCTTAGAACATAAATAACAGGACTCCTTTACATTTTTTTTTTACGACTCAATTCGGCGTACATAAAATATGCAACAGCATGTTTTATTCAGTCACCATATAATTCCTGTGAATTTAAGTCTTAGTATGTTGGTCATGTAGGCAGTACCTGTGTGCAACGAAGTTAGTGAACACATTTAAACCAATCCTTAAAATTGTTAAACGCCTACCTTCGTATTATTATAATTGATATTTATAAGGGTAATAATAATTATTATTATCAGAATTTTGCAGTTCCTCAGTATTACTGGGAATATTCAGATGGAATTACATTAAGAAATGTCGTTTTGGAATTTAAACGAAAAATATAGTAGTATTTATAACAATATAAATCCTAAAGCCAAAGTTTTGACTACTTGTGTTTATCCTACGATTCTATACGGGGCACAAACTTGGACATTGACTAGGAAACTTGAACACAGATTGAATGTTATGCAGATGAAGCTTTTAAGGAGTTTAATGTCAATCAAGAAGTGAGAAAAAACAAGAAATAAAGATATTCTTCGAAAAGTGGATATTAAAAGCTTAAGGGTTGAAGCTTCTCAGTTAAAATGGAACTGGGCTGGACAAATGGCGAAGTTGAAGGATGAAAGATGGTCCAAAGCATGCACCGTGTGGATCCCAAGAGAGAACAAGAGGAAAAGAAGCCTGTCGCATTTGAGATGGCGGGATGAAATGATACAGTGTGTAGGCGAAAACTGGTGGCTTGTGGCTAGGGATAGATACAGATGGAAACAAGTTATAAACAATATTTAGTTGCTGTGTTTTGTTTTGTTTTTCTTAGGCCTTACATGGCTATTTTACAAAAAAAAAAAAAAAATGTTATCTGTTTCGTTTTATTTTAAATATTAAAAAAAAAAGATTATTATAATAATTTAAACATATTTTTCTGTGCTGTAGCCAACTCCGTTAAAATCCTCCTTAGGGAGAGGCTTTTGTCAATAATTTATGTCAATAAAGCTTATTATTATTATTTTATTTGTCAACATTTTTGCAAAAGATTTTTTGTTTACTTGAGAGGGGAGAATCAACTCCAACCATCTCAGGTATGTTCAATTTTAATTTCTATTGAATGTTGAGAAAGCTTCTTACAATTCTGGCATTACAGCACAGCTTTCTGAGCTTCATTTATTACATGAGTTGGGAGCCCCAGCCTGTCAGTAGCTTCCACAGTAGATACCGGTATCAGGCCATTGCTGGAGATCACAATGCCCCTAACGGTTACTTTATTAAGTTTATACAACCTTTTTAACTCAGCTGCTAGACCTTGATACTTCCGCATTTTTTCTGCACTGACTGAGATAATGTTTCTGTCATTTGGCACAGCAATATCTATAATTTCAGCTACCTTAATATTACCGCCAATTAACACAATATCAGGTCTGTTGTGAGTCACGAGATGGTCTGTTATAAAAGATTGATTCCAATATAATTTTAAGCCATCTTTATGGCAGAGACCTTTAGAGCAGTATTTATAGTAGGGCACCGAATCGTTTAATAATTTAATGTTTAGACCGGTGCGCTAATCTATTTCAAACCATCTGTTACTTCGTCTCCCACAAATTATTAAAATACTAGTGAATTAGTAAACTGTAATGATTATAAACAGTGTCATTTGAACAATTAACAATTCGCTCATCAAATGAACACGACAAAGTGAGTAATCGCTTATTTATCAAGTTTACTGATCAGTGGTAACAACAATAGATTTAGGTGAAGAGTTTAACTATTACATTGTTATCTATAAGCAGTCTCCCCTCCTCACTCAGTAGCCGGAGGGCTGCCGAAGGGGAGGGTCACGTCACTCGCCGCTCCACCGTTCTAGCTAATTATTTTTACATCAGACTATCTTACTTTTTCAGCCAGATTATTTAAATGAGATATTATCACATGATAATGTCTACAAAAAGTAAAAGATCGAGAAGTTTAGGCAATAACAGCTTTCAAATCTCACCTGTTAAGCAAAGGCCAAGGCGTTTCAATAGGAAAACACCACCATCAATACCTGACAGACTTACTGAAACCATTAATGATCCACAACCTGGTTCTTCAACACCAATAACAGACGAATATCCGTTTTTCACCACCAATCCATACCAGATATTATCTTCAGAAGATACATTGGAAACAGCACCAACCCCTAGAGAGCCAAAAACACCTCCAATATTTGTTCGAAACATTAAAAATTTCCCTTTATTCTGTCAGCATCTCAATAAAATAATTGACAACGGTAAATACGTATTCCAAGAACAAATGACACCAAACTAATGCCGGACTCTCCGGATACATACAGAAAAATTGTGAAATACTTAACAGAATAAAAGGCTGAATATCACACTTATCAGTTATTTGAAGATAGAGCACTGAGTAAGAGGTCTCCACCCTTCAACTCCACCTGATGAAATCAAAGAAGAATTGACGGCTTTAGGCTACAATATCCGCCAAATCACCAACGTTTATAAAGAAAATAAAGAGCTATCGGGAGTAAACAACAAGATAGCACTACCACTATTTTTCGTGGACCTAGAGCGCACTCCAGGGATCGAAAATATTTACAGAATTAATCGTTTGTACTATACTAGTATAGTGGTTGAAAAACCATACAATACAATGGAGATAGTACAATGCCATAATTGTCAAACCTATGGCCATACAAGAAGCTACTGCCATCGCTTACCTCGATGTGTGAAGTGCGGACAACAGCACAGGTCTGTGGACTGCACCAAGTCTAGGCAAACTCCTGCTGTGTGCGCACTATGCGACCAAAACCACCCAGCAAACTACAATGGATGCCAAACGTATAAAATACTTAAATCAAGAACACAGACAACACTCAGACAGGAAGAGACCTCCAGGACTCCCAGACCACCAGCAACCTTTAGACGTGTGAACAAAAGGTCTGTCTTTTGCTGAAATCCTAGGTGAAACTGAACAGACAAATCAACCTCAGGCCCTGCCGCAAACTCATCAACAACCTCATGATCCACCACCCCAATATAATAATACCCAAAAGTCCAGTCCTCATTCAAATCTCTTATGTTCCTCCTCCTAACAATTCGAATGACCTCACCAGTCTCCTTACATCATTTCTCTCAGAATTTAGATCTCTCATCACTCCACTCATCTCCTTACTTACAAATCTCATATCCAATCTTATTCCACCGCCAAGAATTCCTTCAATGTCCACAATAAAACCCATCTCCATTCTCCTCTGGAATGCGAATGGTATTCGAAACCATATCAACGAACTAACTTTTTTTCTACAGGACAATAAAATTGACATAGCCCTAATTACTGAGACCCGACTAACTAACAAACGACAGTTCAACATACCTAGCTACAAGATTTATCGAACTGACCACACTGATGGAACAGCGCATGGAGGCACTGCACCCATCATCCATCAATCTCTCCCCCATCCCTTGTACCGTTTACCAGTTCATAATTTCCTGCAAACCTCAGCCATAACAATCCAAACATCACGTTTTCCTGTTACAGTTGTTGCAGCATACTCCCCACCTAATACAGTAATACCTGAACCTAACTTCATTTCCTTTTTCAATTCCTTAGGACACCATTTCCTTATAGGTGCAGTTCTTAATGCTAAACATCAGCAATGGGGAGCCAGAAAAACGAATTCCCGATGGTGTACATTGCTATCTGCTCTTAATTCCCATAATAGCAACATCCTTTCTCCTGATACTCCAACATACTGTATCCTTCGCATAACTCACTTTCCTCTGACATGGAAACATTCCATTATTATCCTCTTCCCTAAACCAGGTAAATCCGTTAATAATACCTCCTCCCATAGACCAATAAGCTTACTTCCGATCCTTTTAAAAATCTTTGAATAAATCCTTCTCAAACGTATCCTACCCATTCTCGAAACCCGCAATATTCCCTCAACCCAGTTTGGATTCCGCTCAAGACATTCCACTGTTCAACAAGGCCTCCACGTTGTTAACCATATATCCTCTGTGCTTAAAAGCAAGCAATATTGCACTAGTGCCTATCTGGACGTAGCACAAGCTTTCGACCGGGTGTGGCACGATGGCTTGCTTTTCAAGCTCAAAACTCACTTGCCCCAATCCTTGTACCTAGTCCTCAAATCCTACACCTCAAATCGTTCCTTTCAAGTCAGCTGCGGCACTGATTTTTCCAACTATTATCCAGTTGGGACTGGTGTTCCACAAGGCAGTGTCTTGGGCACAGTTCTCTACATCCTTTTCACAGCTGACATCCCAACCCATCCTAATACCCTTCCATTAACATTTGCTGACGATACCGCCATACTGTCATCCCACTCAGATCCTGAAACAGCATCCTTAAACCTACAAAGACACATCTCCCTGATTGAGCAATGGTGCAACAATTGGCGCATTAAGATAAATGAATCCAAATGCAAGCATGTCACCTTTACCCTCCGATGCAGATTCTGTCCACATATCCTTTTCAACTCAGTACCTCTTCCCATCCCAGACACAGTCGGTATCTTGGATTATTTTTAGACAAAAGACTAATATGGAACCCACATACCAGACTTAAAAGACAAGAGCTTAACCGACAACTTGGCCAGTTATACAGACTACTTAACAGAAAATATAACCTCTCAATTGAAAACATACTATTAATATACAAGACCATACTCAAACCCATCTGGACCTACGGACTTGAACTGTGGGGGACAACTAAATTTTCGAACGTCAAACGCATCCAATCCTTCCAGTCTAAAGTCCTCCGTATAATAGTCAATGCTCCTTATTATGTTACGAACAAAACCTTACACCATGACCTTAACATCCCTTATGTCCTTGACGTTATTATATCCCGATTTTCAAATTTTCATCAGAACCTAATCCATCATCCTAATCCCTTATCACAATCCTTATCCAGTTCCAGTCATACCTACAATCCTTCTCGAAGGTTGAAGAGGCAGTGGCCTCGAGATCTTTTGTAAAGACGTCATTGGAGTCCTAGCGATGGCCAGGTTCTCCACCCAAGTCATGAGCGTATGTGGCTTTAGTGGCCTCTCTTAGTTTCCACTGGATTCCCATCCTTGTGATGCGGCTGAGAGAGAAGCGCTGGGATCTCTTGGAGTCTTGCCTTATCCTTCACACGTGGGGGAAAAGGACCGACTCGGAGCTCCCTCTGCTGACTGTAAATGTTATAAATAAGTATGAAGGTGTTTTTATTTATTTTTATTTTTATTTAATGTTGTATCATGATCGATTCATTCTGTTACTCCAAGTTTTATTTTATTTTGTTATAATCTTGTTTTTCTTTTAGTGTATATATGTTATGTTTGTATTTCATTCATCCTAAATACTCAATGCCCTTAATTGAGGCAAAATGTATTTTTTCTAAATATAGAAAAAAATGTTTAGACCAATCACCTAGTGATAG
This sequence comes from Nezara viridula, assembly GCA_928085145.1. Lineage (NCBI taxonomy): Eukaryota > Metazoa > Arthropoda > Insecta > Hemiptera > Pentatomidae > Nezara > Nezara viridula. Next base: position 206,312,232 of record OV725078.1, read on the forward strand.
AATTTGGAAACATCGTCATGTTTTTTTAGGTATTCTGTACCTGAAAGAGCTCCGCAGCCTCCAGTTATGTGTTGAATGGATTCATATGTGCTTGCACAGATCTTACATTTGACCTCTGTGAAGTTGGCTCCCCATCCTCAACTTTTTTAAAAAATTTTGAGAGTTCTTATAGCCCCCCTAGGAGTTCTAGAGTTCCCTATACTTTTTAGAAATAGTTCTATTGTTTAAACCACCGAAAATACCATACGAAATTACGAGTCTTATAACTCTTTTAATACTAATTTTAGAGCTAAACTTCAAAGAGATAATTGCGAAAATTCCTTGGGGGGCTATAAAAACACTAAAAAAAAAATTTAAATATAGGCCATCCCCTAATAAGCGGCCCCCCAAAATGAAAATTTCTAAATTATTTTTTGGGTTTTAATAGCCCCCCCCAAATAGTAACAGAGTTCTATAGTATTAAAGAAAAATTTGTATTGTTTAAACAACCGAAAATACCACGCATAGTTACGAAAAACTAAAACCCCGTTTTGTGCAATTTACGAGTCTTATAACTCCTTTCATATTACTTTTAGAGTTAAACATCATGAGGACAATTGTGAAAACTCATTGGGGGGGGGGGGCTATTAAAACTATAATTTTTTTTTAAAAAGCCACTCCAAAAAACGCCCCCCCCCAAGTATAAATTTTAAAATTATTTTTGGAATTCTAATAGCCCTCAAATAGTTCCAGAGTTCTCTGGTATTAAAAAAAAAATCTATTCCTAAAAATACCAAGCAAAGTTATAAAAAATTGAAATCCCGTCTTGAGCAAATTACGAGACTTATAACTCTTTAATTATTCATTTTAGAACTAAAGTTCATTGGGACAATTATTAAAACTCCTTGGGGGCCCATAGAAAAACTCATCAGAATTCCTTAAATACAAAAAGAAATTTCGACCAAAATTTTGATGTTACTTTTAGGAAGTCCGAGCGGTGAAAATTTATCTAGGAAAAAAGTTATTCTGATTCTGATTCTGCTTTAATAGCTCCTCAGCGAGCACAACTAATAATTATTGGTGTATTTTAATGTAGGATGCGAAACGAAAACGTTTTCGAGCATCAAAATACCGAAAATAATTTTTTGCAAATTGAGAGGCTTCTCTCATCTTTTGTTTGGTCAACTTTAAGGCAAAGGTTCATTATATTAAATTTTATAACTCTTAAGGGGCCATAGGAAAACTCATCAGAATTCCTTAAATACAAAAAAAAAAAAATTGACCAATATTTACTTTTAGGAAGTCCAAGCGGTGAAAATTTATCTAGGAAAAAAATTATTCTGATTGGTGCTTTAATAGCTCCTCAGCGAGCACAATCGATAATTATTGGTGTATCTTAATGTAGGATGTGAAACTAAAAAGCTTTCGAGAATCAAATTATCGAAAATATTTTCTTGCAAATTGCGAGGCTTATATCTGTTGTTTGGTCAACATTAGGGCAAAGATTCATAATATTAATTTTTATAACTCTTAGGGGGGGGGGCATAGGAATACGCATCAGAACTCTTTTAATACAAAAAAAAAGCGAGCACAACCGATAATTTTAGGTGTTTTTCTTTATTTATTTAGAACTATAATAATCTGTCACATGGGCAATAATTACAGTGATATATGCACACATTCACACCAATACATGTACCTAAATAAAGTTTTTGATTTCTTTGATTGTCTCATTTTGTTACCATGTTTTCTACTAATTTTATCTCATTTGAATTTATTGATTCAACTTCCAATGGACAGAAGTCAAATTATGCTATATTTTGGGCATCGTTAAAATTAAAATAAATATTTCAATGCTACAAGAATTTGGAATAAATTATACTATGAATTTAAATACTTATTATATCACAGATTTTTTGAGATACTAATTTCACTTTAATTGTACTATTCAAAATTAATGTTTCCTATTTTTCTTACTATAATTGTTTTTATTTAAATGCTCTAAATCTTTTAACTCACTAATTTTTTGTTTCATTATGTCTTATGAGTTCTTTTGAAGAAAACATGGTTAATATCTTGGATTATTTAGATAAAAAAGTTTTCTTCTTAAAATGTATCGTTAACTTTTAACAGCACTACTTCACATTTGTCCAGTAATTGATGATATAGTTTTATTACCAGTATGCGCATGCGCCAGTTTCTATCTACCAACCTCCTACATCGTCTCCCACAAAGTGACTTAATAACCAGTTAATTAGTGAACTATAGTGCAATAAAACAGTGACAATTCAACATTTATCAATTGACTATTCAACTCAACATAAACAAAGTGAAGAACAACTTGTTTATTAACATTAAGAATATAGTGTAAAAACAATAGTTTTATAGGTAGAGCCTATAGTTAGCTATTATTGCCCACCCCCTCCCTTTAATTGCCTCAGGGCCTTCTAAGGGGGAACACGTATACTTAGGAGGCCTCTACAAGTCTACGTAATTAGTTACGTACTAAAAACTTTTATTTTTTTCTCCTCTCTTTTATTTACCACCCTACCGTTATGAGATATTATCATATGATAATGTCTAGCGAAAACAAAAGATCTAGGAGTTTAGGTAATAACAGCTCTCGAAGTTCACCGGTAAAACAGAAGCCTAGACGTTCTAATAGAAAAACGCGACCTTCAACACTTGATAACCCTAGTGAAAACATGAATGACCCTCAACCTGGTACTTCTTCAACAAAAACTATGACTACACAAAATATAAACAACGAAACAGATGAATCTTCAATTTTTACATCAAACCCATATCAATTACTGCCATTAGAAGAAACAATGGAAATACCACCAACCCCCAGAGAACTAAAACCACCTCCTATATTCATCAGAAATATAAAACGTTTCCCTCTATTTTGCCAACATCTAAATAAACTACTGGACAACGGCAAATACATATGTCAAACTCGAATCAATGACACGAAGTTGATACCAGATTCTCCTGAAATTTATAAAAAAATTGTCAAATATTTAACTGATACAAAGGCGGAATTTCACACTTATCAATTATTCCAAGAGAGAGCACTAAGAGTAGTGATAAGAGGCCTACACCCTTCAACTCCACCTGATGCAATAAAGGAAGAATTAACGGATCTAGGATTCGGTGTCCGCCAAATTGTTAATATATTTAAAGATAATAAAGAGCAGCCGGGCACAAATAATAAAATACCCCTACCATTATTTTTTATAGACCTAGAGCGCACCACGCCTAGGACGCCTGTACTATACTAGTATAGTTGTTGAAAAACCATATAGCAAGAAGGAAATAGTTCAATGCCATAATTGCCAATCTTATGGCCACACTAAAAGTTATTGCCACCGCTTACCGCGCTGCGTGAAGTGCGGGCAACAACAAAAATCGGAAGATTGCAGTAAGTCCAGGCAAACACCTGCGATGTGCGAATTATGCCATAAAGACCACCCAGAAAACTACAAAGGATGCCAAACCTACAAAATATTAAAATCGAGACTTCTAACAGCTCCTAGACAGGAAGAGACATCCAGGACTTCCAGACCACCAAGGCAACAGACAAGATTTACGAACAATCAAGTCTCCTATGCTCAAATACTGGGAGAAATAGAACATCCCACTAAACCTCAAGCCCTGCTACAAACTCAACCAGAACCTCATAATACTCCACCGCAATTTAATAACAGACAAAAGTCCAGTCACCAAAAAATGTACATCCCTTCCTCTAACAATTCCAATGATCTTACGAGTCTCCTTTCATTATTCCTCTCCGAATTCAGATCTCTTATCACACCACTTATCTCCTTACTTACAAATGTCATATCTAACCTTATTTCACCGCCAAGAATTCCTTAAATGCCCTCAATAAAACCCCTTTCCATTCTCCTCTGGAATGCGAATGGTGTTCGAAACCACATCAATGAACTAACTTTTTTTCTACAGGACAATAACATTGGCATAGCCCTAATAAACGACAGTTCAACATACCTAGCTGCAAGATTTATCGAACTGACCATCCTGATGGAACAGCACATGGAGGTACAGCTACCATTGTCCATCAATCCCTCTCCCATCACTTTTATCCTTTACCAGTACATAATTTCCTACAAACCTCAGCAATAACAATCCAAACTTCACTTTTTCCTGTCACAGTTGTCGCAGCATACTCCCCACCTAAAACAGCAATAACCGAACCTAACTTCATATCCTTTCTTAATTCCTTAGGACACCATTTCCTTATAGGTGAAGACCTTAATTCCAAACATCAGCAATGGGGAGCCAGAACCACGAATATCCTCTGGGCTTGAAAACAAGCAATATTGCACCAGTGCCTTTCTGGACGCAGCGCAAGCTTCCGACCGGGTGTGGCATGATGGCTTGCTTTTCAAGCTCAAAACTCACCTATCCCAATCCTTGTACCTAGTCCTCAAATCCTACCTCTCAAATCGTTCCTTTCAAGTCCGCTGCGGCACTGAATTCTCTAAATATTGTCCAATTGAGGCTGGTATTCCACAAGGCAGTGTCTTGGGCCCAGTCCTCTTCATCCTCTTCACCGCTGACATTCCAACCAATCCCGATACCCTTCTAGCAACTTTCGCTGACGATACTGCCATCCTGTCCTCCCACTTAGATCCTGAAACAGCATCCTTAAATCTACAAAGACACATCTCCCTAATAGAGCAATGGTGCAACAATTGGCGCATCAAGATCAATGAATCCAAATGTAAGCATGTCACCTTTACCCTCCTACGCATATCCTGTCCACATATCCTTTTCAACTCAGTACCTCTTCCCATCTCAGACACAGTTCGGTATCTTGGATTCCTTTTAGACAAAAGACTTAATCTTAGAACCCACATACTAGACTTAAAAGACAAGAGACACACAGTGGATCAGCTGATGCGAAGGACGTGTTCTGAAATCTTCTCTCAGTTGTTGCCTATTTTTCAGCGGAATCTCTTTGATTATTTACTGAATACAGTTGAAGTGTACACCAGAGCAGTTGTTATTTACAGTTTGCTACATTTTTTTTTTTTTTTTAATTTTTTTTTTCTTCTCTTATGATATGCAGCATTGTCAGCCAGTGATGTCCAGTAAGGTGCCCACTAAGGAGTACACAATGCCAGGTAAACACCAGCCCAGTAAGAGGACTCGGTCAGACGGCGTTAGTACCCCTCGTGATTCACCAGTGAAACAAAAAACTCGTTGCTGCCTGCGAGAAATAGCTCCAATAACCACAGTGAAAACTTCAGATACAGAACCTCAGCCTCAACCAGGTACCTCTTCGCAAGAAATGGTTGAAGAATCTCCTTTCTTCACTCCAAACCCGTTCCAAGTGCTTCATAATGACAGAGAAGTAATGGAGTCTGCAGCAGTACCCAGGGAACCATGGCCTCCTCCGATATTTGTAAAAAATATCAAAAATTTTCAACTACTGTGTACACAGCTAAACGAAATCTGCTCCGGCAGTTATTCTTGCTTCAACAGGACTAACGACACAAAAATAACACCTGATACTGCAGAAGCCTACCGAAAAATTGTGAAGTACCTGTCAGAAACGAATGCAAATTTCCACACGTACCAGCTGAAACAGGAGAGATCACTACGAGTGGTGGTAAGAAATTTACACTCCTCAACCCCAACTGAAGTGATAAAAGAAGAACTAGCGACGCTTGGTTTCAAAGTGCGTCAGGTAACCAACGTTCTGAAGGAGAATAAGGAGCAGCCAGGAGTGAGTAATAAAGTTCCACTACCTTTATTTTTCGTGGATCTAGAGCCATCACCTGGCATTGAAAAAATATATGATATCAAGAGATTGTACTACACTATCGTGAAGATAGAGAAGCCATACCCCAAGAAGGAAATTGTGCAGTGCCACAATTGCCAGGCGTATGGCCACACGAAAACTTATTGTCACCATCTGCCGCGTTGCGTGAAATGCGGTGAACAGCACAAATCTGTGGAGTGCACCAAACCAATACAAGATCCTGCAGTGTGTGCACTATGCCAGGAGGGACACCCGGCCAACTACAAAGGCTGCCAAACCTATAAGAGCCTCAAATCCAGATACCAGAAGAACCGGATTCAAGATGAGACAACCAGACCAAGAAGAGAACCTTCTAGAATTGTTAACAATAATTTATCATACTCCGAACTACTTGGAGGTAAGAACCCCAATAATACATGTGAAGCCCTGCCGCAGCAACTACCTCAGCCCCAATCTCAATATTCTGTTCATCCTAACACACATAATCATCAACAACCTCAAATTCCTCATATTCCTCCTCCTTCAAATGCAACAGATCTCACTAGTTTGTTAGCATCTTTCCTAACCGATTTCAAATCCCTAGTCACTCCACTCATATCACTCCTTACAAATCTCGTATCTCACCTCATCCCTCCTTTGAAAAATCCTTAATGACCCACATCCCAAAACCCATGTCCATTCTCCTTTGGAATGCGAATGGTGTTAGAAATCACGTTGACGAACTAACAGCTTTACTACAAGACAAGAACATTGACGTAGCCCTAATTACAGAAACTCGACTGACCATAAAACAGCATTTAAAAATCCCACAGTATTTAACATACCGTACTGACCACCCTGATGGCAGAGCACATGCCGGCACTGCTGTCATCGTACACCAATCCCTCTCCCATCACTTACTCCCATTACCTACTCAAGATTTCCTACAGTCAACCGCTATTGTAATCAAAGCCTTCTCCTTTCCAGTCACCCTTGCATCAGCATATTGCCCTCCTAACAGATCCATATCCAAAGTCCAGTTCAGTTCTCTCCTCAACTCCTTAGGTCATCATTTCATCCTGGGTGCAGACTTAAATGCCAAGCATCAAGTTTGGGGTTCAAGAACCACGAATTCTCGTGGCAGAACATTTCTGTCTGCACTCAATACCCAACGTTTCAGTCTCCTTCCACCCAACTCACCTACCTACTGGCCCACAGATCCTAACCGCAATCCCGATATCCTTGATTTTTTCATCCACAGTGGCTTAGGTCCCCTCAATCATTCCCTTACCCCTCTTGCCGAACTATCCTCAGATCATAGTCCATTATTACTCCAATTATCTCTAGCTCCTATTCCTAAGTCTTCTCCACCGTCCTTCATCAGAGGCCCAGTTAACTGGAAACTCTTTCACCAAATCCTTACCGATAAAATTGACCTCAGAATGACCCTGAAAACCCCAGATGACCTTGACAATACCGTACACTTTTTTACCACCACTATCCAACAAGCAATCTGGACTGCTTCCTCTCCAAACCACTCCTCAAGAACTCCTAAGAAAAATAAGTTACCTCAACACCTCATAGACCTAATCCATACCAAACGCCGTGCCAGATTATTATGGCAACGTACTAGACACCCCACCGATCGCCAATCCTATAATTATTTTTGCAAAAAACTAAAGATAGAATTGGCCACCTTCAGATCCCAATCCTTCAACTCCTACCTCACTTCCCTCTCTTCTCATGACAATTCCCTATGGAAGACCACCAAACATATCCTAAAACCCCATCATATATCACATCCTCTCCGTCGAGGTGATGGCTCTTGGGCAGCATCTGACGAAGATAGAGCCGAAGAATTCGCCAAACACCTTTCCCTTACATTCACCTCTCATCCAGAATCCAATCCCACCCACACGTCAGCAGTAGAGGAATTCCTTAATTCACCCATCCCACTCTCCTTACCGCCTAAAGCAGTTAATCCTTCTGAGGTCAAATTCCTCTTACAAAAACTACCTACCCGTAAATCACCTGGATACGACCTCCTTACCTCTCAGATCCTTAGACAACTCCCTCCTAAAGCTGTCATATTCCTTACATACATATACAATAGCATCCTACGAACCACCCACTTTCCTCTTTTGTGGAAACATTCCACTATTATCCTGTTTCCGAAACCAGGCAAACCTCCCAACACCTCAACGTCCTACAGACCAATTAGCCTTCTTCCGATTCTCTCAAAAATCTTTGAAAAGATCCTCCTGAAACGCATCCTACCCTTTATAGAATCCCAAACTCTTCCTTCCCATCAGTTCGGATTTCGTTCACAACACTCTACAGTCCAACAAGGACTCCGAGTGGTTGATCATATTTCCGCAGCATTGGAAAGCAAGCAATATTGCTCGGGTGCATTTCTGGACATAGCTCAAGCTTTCGACCGGGTATGGCACGCCGGGCTTCTTTCCAAGCTGAAAAACTATCTTCCTCAGTCCTTGTACCTTGTTCTCCGTTCCTACCTCTCAGATCGTACCTTCCGAGTTCGTTGCGGTACTGAATTTTCGCATTGCTATCCAATTGAGGCAGGTGTTCCTCAAGGTAGCGTATTGGGTCCCGTCCTTTACATCCTCTTTACCGCCGATATCCCTGTCCATCCCGATACCTTCCTGGCAACTTTTGCTGATGACACCGCCATTCTATCATCCGACTCAGATCCCAACATAGCATCCTTAAATCTCCAAAACCACCTCACCTTGATTGAGCACTGGTGTAATAACTGGCGCATTAAAGTTAATGAATCTAAATGCCAACATATTACCTTTACACTCCGACGCAGTTCCTGTCCACCAGTACACTTTAATTCCATCCAGCTTCCTTACTCAGACACAGTCCGGTATCTTGGCTTTCATTTAGACCGAAGACTAACGTGGAACCCACATACTAGACTCAAAAGACAAGAACTCAACCGACGATACGGCCAGCTATACAGACTACTAAACAGAAAATCCAAACTTTCTATTGAAAACAAATTACTTATCTACAAGACAATACTGAAACCTATATGGACATACGGACTTGAACTGTGGGGGACAGCAAAAGCTTCTAACATCAAACGTATTCAATCCTTTCAATCTAAAGTCCTTCGAACAATAGTTGATGCTCCGTTCTATGTAAATAACAAAATCCTACACCATGACCTTAATATCCCATTTGTCCTAGACCTTATTCCAGAAAAATTCTCCAAATTTCACCAGAACCTTACCTATCATCCAAATCCCCTTGCACAATCTCTATCCAGCACCACCCATCCTTACAATCCTCCTCGAAGGTTGAAGCGGCAGTGGCCCAGAGACCTTTTGTAAATAAGCATCTATTGGAGTTTTGGCAATGGCCAGATCCTCCACTCAAGCCCGAGTGTGTATGATTAGGTTAGTTCTTTTGTTTATATACATTTATTTATTTATGTATTTATTTTTATTTATTTTATTGTATTTATTTTTATTTTATTTTATTGTATTTATTATTATTAAGTTTCTGTATTATTTTTTTTTTATTGTAAATAGAGTGTGAGTGTGCTTTCTCTGAACACTATTATAAATGTCCTTGATGTGACAGAATGTAATATTTCTAAATAAACAAATATATTAGTAGAAATATATAAAAAAAAAAAAAAGACAAGAACTTAACCGACGATTTGGCCAGCTATACAGAATAATTAACATAAAATCCAATCTATCAATAGAAAACAAACTATTAATATACAAGACGATACTCAAACCCATCTGGACCTACGGACTTGAACTGTGGGGGACTTCTAAATTTTCGAACATCAAACACATCCAATCCTTTCAGTCTAAAGTCCTCCGTATGATATTCAATGATCCTTATTACGTTACAAACAAAACCCTACATCATGACCTTTACATCCCTTATATCCTTGACGTTATTCCATCCCGATTGTCAAATTTTCACATGAAGCTAATCCACCATCCTAACCCTTTAGCACAATCCTTATCTAGCTCCAGTCGTCCCTACAACCCTCCTCAACGGTTGAAACGGCAGTGGCCTCGAGATCTCTTGTAAAAACGTCACCGGAGTTCTGGCAATGGCCAGCTTCCCCACTCAAGTCATGAGTGTTTGTGGTTTTAGAGCCCTATCTCAGTCTACACCGGACTGGTAATGCCGGCGACGCGGTTGAGAGAGAAGCGCTGGGATCTCTTAGAGTCTCGCTTTGTCCTTCACCCGTGGGGGTAAGAGCTGTACTCGGAGATCTCTTGCCTGATTGTAAATATTGTATTTAAGTATGAATGTTTTTCTATTTATTTCTATTACTTATAATTTATTTAATTTCGCTACGAATTTCAGTATTTCATTTAATTTTAACTCTAAGTTACATTTACTTGTTTTATTATAGTTTTTGCCTTTGTTATATAGATGTTTATATATTTTTTTTATTTATTTATTTATTTATATTTTTTTTTTTTATGGTATTGTATATATGCTATGAATGTGCCCCACTCAGCCTTAGTACTCAGTGCAAGGCATTAAGTGTGGCAAAATGTATTATTTCTCAATAAACATAAAAAAAAAAAAAAAAAAAGGTTTTATACAAAAACGCTAATTAAACGTGTTTTGAGCGCATTTTCCACTATATTTCATTGTAAATATAAATAAAAAGTAAGAAAATAGTAGTGCTTTCAACTTTAAAATAAAGTTTAAGCATAACATTTTTGATGTGGCAAGAATTAAAATTAAAGTAGTGGTAAGTATCAGAAAGTCGTTCTGCAGTGCAATATAATAAATATATCGGTAATACAATTACAACAGAAAATCAATCTCTCCGTTTAGGTCATTCTAAGAGAAAAAAAAAATGGTTCAATCATTATTACAATGTAAAATTTTAGTCGAAATTTTTTTTGTATTTCAGAGGTTCTGGTGAGTTTTCCTATGGCCCATCTAAGAGTTATAAAAATTAATATAATGAATCTTTGCCGTAAAGTTGACTAAACAAAAGATATAAGCCTCGCAATTTGCAAAAAAATATTTTCGATATTTTGATGCTCGAAAACTTTTTCGTTTCGCATCCTACATTAAAATACACCAATAATTATCGGTTGTGATCGCTGAGGAGCTATTGTAGCACCGATCAGAATAATTTTTTTAGAGATAAATTTTCACCTGTCGGACTTGGTAAAAGTAACAACAAAATTTTGGTAAAAAATTGTATTGTATTCAAGGAGATCTCGGGAGTTTTCCTATGGCCCACCTAAGAGTTATAAAAATTAATATGATGAACCTTTGCCCTAAAGTTGACCAAACAAAAGATATAAGGCACCCAATTCGCAAGAAAATATTTTTGATATTTTGATGCTCGAAAATATTTTCGTTTCGCATCCTAGATTAAAACACACCAATAATTATCGGTTTTGCTCTCTGAGGAGCTATTAAAGCACCGATCAGAATAATTTAGGTCAAAGAATAGATTTTTTTTTTAATACCAGAGAACTCTGGAACTATTTGGAGGCTATTAGAACTCAAAAAATAATTTTAAAATTCTTACTTTGGTGGGGGGGGGCTTTTTTAGAATGGCTTTTTAAATATTTTTTTTAGACTTTTAATAGCCCTCTAATGAGTTTTTACAATTATCTCTTTGAAGTTTAGCTCTAAAATTAATATTAAACGAGTTATAAGACTAGTAATTTGCACAAAACAGGATTTCCGTTTTTTTCAACTTTTTATGGTATTTTCGGTGGTTTAAACAATAGAACTATTTCTAAAAAGTTCTCAATCCCGTTTTGTACAAATTAGGAGTCTTATAACTCTTTTAATATTAATTTTAGAGCTAAACTTCAAAGAGACAATTGCAAAAATAACTTATGGCTATAAAAACACTAAAAATATTTAAATATAGCCCCCCCTAAGAAGCATCCCCTCCCCAACATTGAAATTTCTAAATTATTTTATGGGTTTTAATGGCCTCCGAAATAGTTACAGAGTTCTGTGGTATTAAAAAAAAATTTCTATTGTTTAAACAACCGAAAATACCACGCATAGTTACGAAAAACTGAAATCGCGTTTTGTGCAATTTACGAGTCTTATAACTCCTTTAATATTAATTTTAGAGCTAAACATCATGAGGATAATTGTAAAAACTCATTGGGGAGCTATTAAAACTCTAATAAAAATAAAAACAAGCTTATATATATATAAGTTAAGCGTAGTGGGCTTGAAACACTTAAAAAAAAGTAATAGGTATAAGAAATAACACGCATGAAGACGAAATCAAGACTGGTTTATTTCTCCTTCTAATCCTCTATAACATTCTGCGCATGCGCTTGATTTGAATACCCACATTTCACGTCGTGTCCCACAGTTTTACTATTTTTTAGTAGAATAAGTGCTCAATTTTACTTTAAAAAAAAAACTAGTTAGGCTGATATCAAAACAACAACAATGGACTAACACCACAGTGAGTAGTGTTGTTATTTACTGTGTACTATTACAGACAGTGAATTTAGTTGTTTAGCGTCTATAGGCTTTATCTCTATCGCCATAACAGCTGACGGCTCCCCACTCCAGTTGTGGCCCAGCCACGTAACTGACTGGTCCACAGTCGGCGGTTCATAAATTATAATAACACGCAGACGTAGCTTTATTTATTTATTTTTTCCCCCTTTCTTTTTTTTTATATGCGATATTACCACCAAGTAATGTCAACTAAGAGGTCCCATCCAGTTGGCTCTACCCCTCGTAATTCACCGCCTAAACAGAAAACACGTCGTAGTAAGCGATCAACACCCCCCGGAACTCCTCCAGCGAACACTCAAGTATCTGTGTCTCAACCACTCCCAAGTACGTCTTCACAAGAAATGGAATCTCCATTTTTTACACCTAATCCATACCAGGTGCGTGAAAATGACAGGGAAGAAATGGAAGATGTACCTATACCCAGAGAACCACGCCCACCTCCTATCTTTGTCAAAAATTTGAGAAATTTCCAGTTGTTGTGTACTCAACTTAATAAAATCTGCCCAGGTAGCTTATACATGCCTAAACAGAATAAATGATACCAAAATCCGGAATCCCATCCCAGCCACACAGTAATAGTAGAAGAATCCCTCTCAATACCTATCCCACTCTCCTTACCACCTAAAGCTGTTAATCCCTCTGAGGTAAAATACCTTTTACGGAAAATCACTCCTCGCAAATCTCCTGGATATGACCTTCTAACCCCACAGATCCTTCGACAACTTCCATCTAAAGCCATCATATTTCTCACATATATATACAATTGCATCCTACGAACTACCCACTTCCCTCTTCTATGGAAACATTCCACCATCGTTCTCTTCTTGAAACCAGGCAAACCTTCCAACAATACAGCATCCTATAGACCAATTAACCTAATCCCAATCCTCTCAAAATTTTTTGAAAAGACCCTACTGAAACGAATCCTACCTATAATTGAATCCTATAACCTTCCTACTCATCAATTCGGATTTCTATAACCTTCCTACTCATCAATTCGGATTTCGTTCCCAATATTCCACTGTCCAACAAGGACTCCGAGTTGTTGACCATATATCCTCAACCCTAGAAAGCAAGCAGTATTACTCGGGTGCATTTCTGGACATAGCGCAAGCTTTTGACCGGGTATGGCACGCCGGATTACTCTTCAAGCTTAAAATCCACCTACCACAGTCCTTAACCTAGTACTCCGATCCTATCTTTCCGACCGCTCCTTCCGAGTTCGCTGTGGCACCGAATTCTCCGAATGTTACTCAATTGAGGCTGGCGTTCCTCAAGGCAGCGTCTTGGGCCCCATCCTTTACATTCTCTTTACTGCTGATATTCCTGTCCATCCCGATACCCTCCTGGCAACTTTCGCTGATGACACTGCTTTCCTTTCTTCCAACTCAGATCCTGAAACAGCGTCCGCAAACTTACAAAGGCACCTCTTCCTGATTGAACACTGGTGTAAGAAATGGCGCATCAAGGTAAACGAATCTAAATGTAAACACATTACCTTCACCCTTCGGCGTAATACCTGCCCACCAGTTTATTTTAACTCCATCCAGCTTCCTTTCTCAGATACAGTCCGGTATCTTGGCTTTCTCTTAGACAGACGACTAACATGGAATCCACATACTAGACTTAAAAGACAGGAACTTAAAAGACAGGAACTTAACAGACGATATGGCCAGCTTTATAGACTATTGAATAGAAAATCTAAACTTTCTGGTGAAAACAAATTACTGATCTACAAGACAATACTGAAACCCATCTGGACTTACGGACTAGAACTATGGGGAACAGCTAAATTTTCTAACATCAAACGCATTCAATCCTTTCAGTCTAAATACCTCCGTACAATAGTCGATGCTCCCTTCTATGTAACCAATAAAACCCTACACCATGACCTTAATATCCCAATTTATTCTTGATCTTATCCCAGCCAAATTTTCCAAATTTCACCAGAGCCTTTCTCATCACCCAAATCCCGTTGTACAATCCCTATCAAGCACCACCCATCCCTACAATCCCCTTCGTAGGTTAAAGCGGCAGTGGCCACGAGACCTTTTGTAAATATGGATATTTTGGAGTTCTAGCAATGGCCAGATTCTCCACTCAAGTCATGAGTGTCTGTGGCTGTAGCGCTCTTACTCATCCTACGCTGGTTTAAAATACCAGTGAAGTGGCTGAGGGAGAAGCGTAGGGATCTTCTAAGCCTCCCTGTTCCCTCCACATGTGGAGGGGACAGGATTGGTTCGGAGATCACCTGGCAAATTGTAAATAATGTATATAGGTATGTTTTATCTAAGGTGTTTGTTTTATTTTTATTTCTATTTTTATTTACTTATGTGTATATATATTTTTTTTCTTTACTCTTTTGTTATTTTTTCTTATTCTTTTGTTATTACTTTATTTATTTATATTTTTGTATATACGGTATGAATGCAATCTCTGAGCTCTATTATAAGTGTCCTTAAACTGTGACAAATTGTAATATTTCTAAATAAAGTGTTTAATAATCAAAAATCCTCAATATATACATTCTGAGATTGTTTACATCAATGTATTTGGTATTAACGCTAACACTGTCCCACTCCGTACCTTAACTCCCTCCCACCAGTTTACGGATATCCTTCGTAAACTTGCTAACAATAAATGAAAAAAAAGTAAAACACATATATATCTACAAAACGACAAGATTCTTGCACCAACTGTAGCAAAGGTACGGAGTGTTCAGTATTTACAATCTAATCTAATGAAAAAACAAACAAACAAAAAAAAATTTCATATGCAATAATAAATAACAGAAATAAAATTCACTTTCCTCCTTGCAAACGAACTACATATTTCACTGCACGTTTCTTCATATACATATAGTACGCCGTGTATGAACGCTATATTCACACAACACAAAACAAAAGAAATAAAAGATAATCTCCTAAAATACACAAAAAAAATCTTCTTTCCGGAGATGAGGGCACTCCAACTATACGGTTGCTCTGGCTCTCAAATTGGGACCTTTAATTGTTCTATGTGAACCGTTCTTCTTTTTCTTGGTTCTTTGACACTCTCAATAGTCACAACATTATGCTCCCTAATGATTATCACCCTGAATGGCCCCTCATATCTCCGCAATTCCTTCCTCCTATTAGGACCTATCCTGCGATAAACGATGGACCCGATCTTCAATCCCTCTGTTATCTCCTCTACTTTCAAATTTTCCCGCGCCACTCTTTTGCGCTTTTCTCCCTCTATCTTTCCTTTAACCTTCTCCCACAGTTTGCCCAATTCCATTTTATTGCTAATGATTCTTTCCGTCATTTCCTCGTCTGCAGCTGTGCCTCCACAGTCCCGTTGCCGCCAGCGTAGTCCGAAGAGAATTTCGAATGGAGAGAACCCCGTTACCGTATGGATGGAATGGTTATATGCTGCCACCGCCTTCCGCATTGCCATGTCCGGTTCCAGCCCTTTTTCCACCTGGTATACTCTGAGGTGGTCACTGAGAGTACTGTGCAGTCTCTCTATACTCCCCCTACCCTTAGGGTGCCCTGGAGTGTTGAAATGCCACTTCACCCCTAAGCTCTTCATTTCCTCTCTGATCTTGGCATTGTCGAATTCCCTACCCCCATCGGACGTTATGCGATCGGGCACTCCGTAAAATTGGAACCACGTCTGAAGGGCTCCGAAGACTGTCTCTGCTGATCGGTCCTGCACCAGGTGTGCCATTGCGGCTTTGCTAAAGAGTTCTATGAGCGTGACCCACTTGTACCCTTTCCACGTGAACGTATCCACCTGCAAGTCGCTGAGCGGTGCATCCACTGTGGGTGTCTCCTCCTGCATTGTTCTGGGGGGGGGTGTCTATTGTATTTCGTACTTAGGCAAATCTCACACGCCCCTATTAGTTCCTCGATTGTTTTCTTCATACCCCACCAAAAATACATACGATGTAACGCCTGGAATGTCTCTTGCGCTCCGCGGTGATTCGTTTTGCCCTGATGGTGAGCAAGAGTCACTTCTTTCTGTCGTTCCTCGTCCTGCACCGTGTCCACCATCAACTTACAACCGATGAACGTTCTATCTAGCCCTATTTGTTCAGACCGCCATATTTCCTTTATTTTTTTCCAAATCATCTCGTTCCCTACGTACAAATGGTGCATTTTACCTGCCTTGGACGCGTCTCTCAGCGCTCTACAAATCTGATCCTCCCTCGCTCCAAATCGTTGTTATCCTGCTGTTTCCGTACTTACCGTACTGCACCTTCATTAGGCCGGTAGTAGTGGTCTTCCAGATTATTTGGTGATTTTTGTCATTGACAATTTCTTCCAGCTCTTCCATATCCGCTGATCTCTCTTCCTATGGACTTCCATCTTCTGGGAACTCATCTCCAATCTGATCTCCCTCTCCCTCTGGCGTCCACTCACTCAGGAACTGTCTCACATCCCTAGATGATTCTCCCGTGTCCTCTTCTACAGCATTTATGGTGATTGCTCTTGATAACCAATCTGCCACCACGTTCTCTTTCCCAGGTTTGTATACGATATCCAAATTGTATTGGTTCAAGAATTCCTTCCAACGTGTGACTCTAGCCGAGGACTCTTTCAGCTTGCCTGCCCATTGTAGGGGTCTATGGTCTGTGTGCACACGGAACTTCCTCCCAAACACGTAGGGCCTAAAATGGTCGATCGCCCACACAATCCCCAACAGTTCTCTTTCCAGCGCGCTATATCTGGTTTCCGAGTCCGTAAGCCGCCTGCTGGCATACGCTACAGGGCGCTCCTCCCCCATTCTCTTCTTGGGACAACACCACCCCCAACGCGTATTCGCTAGCATCTGTCGTAATGGTGAACACTTTTGAAATATCCGGAAACGCCAACACTGGTTCCTCTTGCAGTCGCGCCATGCATTTCCGAATATTGTCCTCCATTATAGGGGTCACTATTACCTTTCTGCCTTTCTTTAGTAAGTTGTTAAGGGGCACAAGGTATTCCGCCATTTTGGGCACAAATCTTCTATAATAGTTGAGGGTACCCAACAGCCTGCGGATCCCTTTAACATCCCGAGGTATCGCCATTTTCCGAATTGCCTCTACCTTTTGCGCGTCTGGTTTGACTCCCTCGCTCGAGATCGTGTGACCTAAAAAATGTATGCGGTCTTGCCCTACCACCGACTTCTCGTTGGACAATTTCAACCCAAATTGACTCACTCTCTCGAACACACTCCGTAGGTGCTCCACATGCTCTGCCTCGGTTTTGCTAAACACCAACCGTCCATGTAAATTTGACAGACCCCTTCATCGATACCTCTGAGAAACTCGTCCATCAACCGCTGGAATGTTATAGGGGCATTCTTGAGACCAAACGGCATCCTAGTAAATTCGTAGTGCCCTCTCTCGAATGTAAACGCCGTCTTCGGCTTGTCTTTCGGGAGCATTCTAATTTGATGGTATCCCGCCTTTAAGTCTAGAGTACTAAACACCGCTGCCCCGCTTAGTCTATCTAAAATGTCCTCAAACTTCGGGATTGGATATTTCTCATCTACCATATTTTCATTCAATTTGCGGTAATAGATTACAACTCGGTATTTCTCCTTATTCTCTCCAGGTGTGCTTTTCTTCTTTACTGCCCATAGCGGACTGTTGTAAGGCGACGTGCTATCCACAATTATGCCCTGGTTCTTTAAGATCTGCAACTCTTCTCTAATGTGTTGACGAAGCGCCTGCGGATATCTCATCTCTTTCACGTAGCTCACCTTTTCGTGCTTTAAAGGGATCTCGTGCACCGTTTTACCTGTCACCCCCAATTTATCTCCCTCCTTAAAGAAAACGTCATCGAACTCCCTTCTCACTGTCGCTCTCCAATCCTCGGCTCGACTTATAGCTCCTATGCGCGCCCTATCGTCCTCATACTTTGTTGCTGCCCTCCTCGTATAATTAACATTCCCTATTCTTATTCTCCACTCCTTTCTCCTATTCGCGATTCGCGCGCCCACCTTCCCCAGTATGTCACAACCTATAATTACCTGGTATTCCCGGGGCATTTTTCCCACCACATGCACCGTAAGTTTACCTCCCTTGGCTGCCCATCCCCTCAATCCTATCTCCACTTCCCCTTCTACTCCACACGGGCCACCCAGGGTGATTAACTTACAACTACATACCTTGATTTGGAGTGTCCTCTCTCCCCCGTACAGCTTCTCCAAAACTCCACTCGTCATAATGGTATTGGAGCTCCCGGTGTCTACCAGGCACCTCACTCCTCTCGCCTCTATTATTGGTAACCAGCAGCTTTTCCCTCGAATGCTATAATTTACTAGCGTGCGGTCACCTCTCGCCTGACACTCTCCTCAGATCCCCTCTACTGATGGCCTCCGTCCGCTTCTTCCACTGCCTCTCCTCCCTTCTCCGCTCCTCTCGTTTTCCCGGCTTACTGGGTCTTATGGTTCTTCCTCGGTCTCGGTGGTTGCGGATTCTTCTGAAGCCTCTGTTAATGACTCAATTTTCCTGGACTGCATCCTTCTTTTCCTCAACCCTTGAGCATTCACCTCCATCGGCTCTGCTCGTTGCGAGTCTCTTCTCGAATATATGTATATATGGTGGTTGCAGATTCTTCTGAATCCTCCGTCGATGAGTCACGTCTCCTGGACTGCACCCTTCTTCTCCTCAGACCTTGCGCATTCACCTCCATCGGCTCTGCTCGTTGTGGGTCTCTGTCCCTTCTCGAATAGATATACGGACACTGCCTCGCAATGTGTCCCTCTGTCCCGCACTCGAAGCATTTCGTGCGGGGACACTGTGCCACCAAGTGTCCGCTTTTCCCACAGCCGTGACATTTTCAATCTTCTTTTCGTTGGCTAGCCCTCGCTCTATTCTGCCCTGGTCTTCGTTCCGCTCCCATGTGCTTCTCTCTCCCGCTGTATGCGGACTCTCTCCTTTTCCAGGTCGTCGGTGTACTCCTAGGCCTCCTGTAGCCTATCCGATTCCAGCCTATTTCCTCCGCCTCTAGCCGGCTTTCTTCCTCTCGGGCGCTGGAGTCTACCATCTCTTGAGCACACTCAATAAATGATCTCTCCCGGGGTAAGCCGTCCTTCTTCCCGGTTTCCTTCGCCAGTTGGACCTTCAGTATTGTTGACAAGAAGGCCATTTTTGCTTCTACCTCCGGAGCGCCAGCTGTTTCCCGCATCTTCTCCTTGATACGATTATAATGAGCTATGAGTGTCGCAGCATACTGCCCATTTGACTGCCGTGAAGACCTCACCTCACGGAACATCTGGAAGATGTCTTCCTCGGTCGTCCATCTGCCGCCTCCATAGGCTCTCTTCAGTCGTTCCTTGACCGTCTCCCACGGCGTCTCTTCATCAGCCTGAATGTGGTTCAGGATACTTCTTTTAACCCTGCACACAAGCGCTGCCTTAAATGCCTCCGCGTCTTCAATATTGACGAGATTCTCATCTATCTTCGCATTGATCCTCGTCACGAGTCGATCTCCCCCTTTTAGAAAGTGGTTCAGCTCACCTGTTTCTCCAGTGAAGCGCTCGAGATCGGATGTAGCCTTCCTCAGGTCCTGTGAAGTGTCTACCCTGATCTTCATCCATTCAATCGCATTTGCATGCGCCGCGGCTAAAGTTAACGGAAGTATCTCCGGCACATTCATTCACACCGGAGCCGGCTGCCTCAGGTCGAATTTGGGCATCCTCGTAACAGTTTTTACTGATTGAGAAAAAAAAACGTACCTCTTTCGCTGTCCCGGGTTTCGGCACCAGTTAAGCGTAGCGGGCTTGAAACACTTAAAAAAAAGTAATAGGTTTAAGAAATAACACGCATGAAGACGAAATCAAGACTGGTTTATTTCTCCTTCTGAGATAAATACATTCTGAGATTGTTTACATCAATGCATTTGGTATTGATGTATTGGTGTATTGGTAACGGAATGGAGAGAACCCCGTTACCGTATGGATGGAATGGTTATATGCTGCCACCGCCTTCCGCATTGCCATGTCCGGTTCCAGCCCTTTTTCCACCTGGTATACTCTGAGGTGGTCACTGAGAGTACTGTGCATTCTCTCTATACTCCCCCTACCCTTAGGGTGCCCTGGAGTGTTGAAATGCCACTTCACCCCTAAGCTCTTCATTTCCTCTCTGATCTTGGCATTGTCGAATTCCCTACCCCCATCGGACGTTAAGCGATCGAGCACTTCGTAAAATTGGAACCACGTCTGAAGGGCTCCGAAGACTGTCTCTGCTGATCGGTCCTGCACCAGGTGTGCCATTGCGGCTTTGCTAAAGAGTTCTATGAGCGTGACCCACTTGTACCCTTTCCACGTGAACGTATCCACCTGCAAGTCGCTGAGCGGTGCATCCACTGTGGGTGTCTCCTCCTGCATTGTTCTGGGGGGGGTGTCTATTGTATTTCGTACTTAGGCAAATCTCACACGCCCCTATTAGTTCCTCGATTGTTTTCTTCATACCCCACCAAAAATACATACGATGTAACGCCTGGAATGTCTCTTGCGCTCCGCGGTGATTCGTTTTGCCCTGATGGTGAGCAAGAGTCACTTCTTTCTGTCGTTCCTCGTCCTGCACCGTGTCCACCATCAACTTACAACCGATGAACGTTCTATCTAGCCCTATTTGTTCAGACCGCCATATTTCCTTTATTTTTTTCCAAATCATCTCGTTCCCTACGTCTTCAATATTGACGAGATTCTCTTCTATCTTCGCATTGATCCTCGTCACGAGTCGATCTCCCCCTTTTAGAAAGTGGTTCAGCTCACCTGTTTCTCCAGTGAAGCGCTCGAGATCGGATATAGCCTTCCTCAGGTCCTGTGAAGTGTCTATCCTGATCTTCATCCATTCAATCGCATTTGCATGCGCCGCGGCTAAAGTTAACGGAAGTATCTCCGGCACATTCATTCACACCGGAGCCGGCTGCCTCAGGTCGAATTTGGGCATCCTCGTAACAGTTTTTACTGATTGAGAAAAAAAAACGTACCTCTTTCGCTGTCCCGGGTTTCGCGTACCACCAGTTAAGCGTAGCGGGCTTGAAACACTTAAAAAAAAGTAATAGGTTTAAGAAATAACACGCATGAAGACGAAATCAAGACTGGTTTATTTCTCCTTCTAATTGTCTATAAATACATTCTGAGATTGTTTACATCAATGCATTTGGTATTGATGTATTGGTGTATTGGTAACGCTAATACTGTCTCGCTCCGTACCTTAACTTATATATATATCTGCCCTCCTTAAAATAACTCATGACCTCCAAAATTCCATTGAAAATTAAAACCTTACTATCCTCATCCTTCTAGATTTTTCCAAAGCGTTTGATACAGTCCAGCATAATTTCCTTCTTACCAAATTGCAAAATCTTCCTCTATCCAACAGTGTCCTGCGTTGGTTCAAATCCTTCCTTTCCGATCGATCCCAGTATGTATTTGTCCCAGATCAACCTGCTTCAAACACACTCATCCGCTCCTGTGGTGTCCATCAGGGTTCCTCTCTCTCTCCTACTCTGTTTGCTATTTACATTTATGACCTTCCCCTCCTGATCCATCACTCCTAATACCACATCTATGCTGACGATTTCCAAATATACCTGTCCTTCCCCCTTCTGACTTATTAGCCGCCACAAGAAAGCTTCAAGAACATTTAAATAGAATATATGACTAGGCAGCAGCTAACAAGCTGAAGTTGAATGCTGAAAAGACAAAAACAATTCTAATAGGCTCCAATCACCTCCTCAAAACTGTTCCTAACTTTCCAACCCTGTTCCTACATGATAATCCCATAAAATTTTATCTCACCATCAAAAACCTTGGAATAATCTTCAATCAAACCCTTTCCTGGAAAAACCATGGGTCCAATATCTCCCGACGTACCTTTTCCACCCTAAAACACTTAAATAGCCTGCGACACCTTTTTCGTTTTGAAATCCGTAGACTCCTGGTCACCTCCTTAATATTTCCCCACTTCGACTATTGCTGCACGGTATATGGAGGGGTCTCTGGGGATCTCGAGGCAAAACTAAAACGTTTGATAAATTGCTTTGTACGATTTATCTTCGGGATCCCAAGGGACGCCCCTGTTTTCTGTTTCTATGAAGAGTTGAACTGGCTTTATCCTTCCTACCGCCGTAAGTATTTCCTGGCATCCTTCCTCTTCCAAGTAATTCCCTCCCGCCGTCCTTCATACATCACCGAGCTCCTTCAATTTAAATCCTCTGTCCACTCCCGCAATACCCGTTCCCGGTCTTATATATAATGGCCCACCGAACCGCTGCTTTCGATAAATCTTTTATTATTCGATCCTCTTCCCTATGGAACTCCATCCCTCCCCACATCCGTCAATCCAAAACCCTTCCTACCTTTTAATCCCAACTGTTTAATCATTTCTTATCCATCCAGTCATCATAAAATTGTAAATAGTTACTACTGTAAATATGTATATAAATTATTACATCGTTCTTTATTTTTTTTACTTCATGTTTATTTTCAATTTTTTACTTTTTATTATTAACTAATGTAAATTAGATAGTAACTTATAATTTCTCTTATTATTTTTTTCATTTATCTATTTTTTTTTAAATATTTAATTAAACTATATTCTTCTTTATGTATCTCTGAGGCTCCTTAGCCCACATTCTTGTCTATCTGTATTATTCTAAAGGGACTCGTCCCAGAATAAATAAAGCATTATTATTATCTCTTTATTTTCAACATATACAATGGTGTTTATATGTAATAGTTGGGGACCTATTAGGTCAGCCAAAAATTACATTTGTATATTTTCATAATTATTTAATATTTGTGAACTTCCTGACTATATTTGCTGTTCCCACCCTTTCTTGCATTCTTTCGATCGTTTGAGATGGTAGTTCTAGTTGTCTCAGAGAAGATACAGTTTCTTCCAGTATCAGTCCGTTGTACGAGATAACGATTGGCAGAATTCGGGTTTCCTTTAAATGATATAATTGTTTGATCTCTTCAGCCAATTCCACGTACCTTCTCTTTTTTTTCGCTACTACCTTGTGTAGGTTATCATCAGAAGGAACTCCAATCTCTATGATAAACGCAGATTGCTTACCTTTATCTATTATAAGAATGTCTGGTCTATTGTGGGGGATGGTGTGATCCGTCAGGATCGTTTGATCCCAGAACCCCTTGACATTGCGCATGGAGTTAATTGGTTCTGGATGATATTTATAATATGTACAATACTTATCGACGAGTTCCATTTTCTGAGCCATAGCTTGATGCACTACCTTAGCTGCATTGTTGTGTCTCTGCAAGTATTCCTTACCCGCAAGTATTGTGCATCCCGATGTTACATGTTGAATTGATTCAACTGCCTTTTTGCATAAGCGACATAAGTCATCGATGCCCTCTCCACATATATGTTCTCTGTATGCTTTTGTGGCTATTACCTGTTCTTGAATAGCAAACAAGAATCCTTCTGTTTCCGGAAAGATATTTCCTCTCTTCAGCCATGTCAATGACGCCTCAGCGTCCACTCCTACATCCATTAATGAGTGATAAAATCGTCCATGTAAATGTTTATTTTTCCGTATTTCTGATCGAGTGCCATCATCTGCTTCACTAATCGGGATTCCAGGGCTTCGTAAATTCAAAGCTGTATAATTTATATCTAATGGTGCGATAGTTGAAAGGATATTGGAAGTATGGTTTATAATGTAGTTGAGAAGATTATTTTCTTCCTTTCGGCATAAATTCAAGAGGCTGATTAGACCACGCCCTCCCATCTTCCTAGGAAGATACAATCTCACTACAGATGACTTTGGATGCCTCTTCCTTGAAAGCACCATCTGTACTCTAAGAAAATGATCCAACCTTTCTAAATCGGTTGTAGTCCACTTCAGTACCCCAAATGAGTAGGCTAAAGCAGGTATTGTCCAGGTATTCAATGTCCGTATCAAATTTCTTCCACTTAAATGTGATTTAAGTACTAATTTAACACAGTATTTAAATTCTTCCTCAAACGGCAGTGGCCCCGTGACCTTTTGTAACATGTATATACTGGAGTTCTGGCAATGGCCAGATTCTCCACTCAAGTCATGAGTGTCCGAGGTTGTAGCGCCCTTATTCAATCTCCGCTGGCTTTCAATGCCAGTGAAATGGTTGAGGAAGAAGCACAGGGATCTCCTAAAGCCTTGCTTTCCCTCCACGTGTGGGGGGATAAGTATGGTTCGGAGTTCCTATGGCCGACTGTAAATAGTGTGATAGGTATGCCTGCGTCTAAGATGTTTATTTTCATTACTTTTTTTTTCTCATTATTTGATTTCTTTTTTTCTTGTTCTTTTCTCAACATTTGCTGATGACACCGACATCCTATCATCCAACTCAGTTCACGAAATAACATCCTTAAACTTTAAAAGGCATCTCTCCCTGATTGATCACTGATGTAATAAATGACGCATCAAAGTAAACGTTTCCTCCACACTTTGGCGCAGTTACTGTCAGTCACTCCAGTTTAATTCCATCCACCTTCCTTTTTCAGACACTGTTCGGTATCTTGGCTTTCTCTAAGACCGGAGACTATCATGGAACCCACATACTAGACTTAAAAGACAGGAACTTAAAAGACGATATGGCCAGCTATATAGACTCAATGTAACGTCTTGGGTCCTGTCCTCTACATTCTGTTTACCGCTCATATTCCTACTCATTCCGAAACCCTCCTGGCAACATTTGCTGTGGAGGGAAAATCATGACTCCAGGAGATCCCTACACTTTATCAACCGCGTCACTGCGGCTAAACCCAGTGTAGATTGAACGAGTGTACTTTAGTCACATACATTCATGTCGTGAGTGATGAATCTGGCCATTGCCAGATTTTCAATATTTACAAACTATAAAAGGTCGCATAGCCAATGCCGTTTTAACCTTCTAGAAGGATTATATGGATGAGTGGTGCTGGATAGGGTTTGTGGAAACGGATTCGGATGATAGATAAAGTTCTGGTGAAATTTGGAAAATTTTGCTGCTATAAGGACTAGGACAAAAAGGATATTAACGTCATGGTGTAGGATTGACTGTTTTTAAGTCTAGTATGAGGGTTCCACGTTAGTCATCTGTCTAAGAGAAATCCAAGATACCTTACTTTGTCTGAGAAAGGAAGGTGGGTGGAATTATAGTGTACTGGTTAACATGAACTGCGTCGGAGTGTGAATGTAATATGTTGGCATTTGGATTCATTTACTTAATGCGCCTGTTGGATTTACATCCAAAATTTTATTGTTTTATTATGTTGTGATTTGACCTGTGTGAATAACATGGGGGCCCCCTTTCTTATCCTGCACTCCCCCCTCCCTGAGATGGCGTTATCTACGGCCAAAAAACAGAGAGAGAGAGAGAGAGAGAGAGAGAGAGAGAGAGAGAGAGAGAGAGAGAGAGAGAGAGAGAGAGACGTTAGTATAAAGAATCAAGAATGACTGGGTGGAGACGGATTTCTGGACAGTTCAACTCCTCACAGGCCATGGAGACATAAATGAAAAATTACATTTTTTTCATAGAAGAGCCAGTCCGAATTGTCACTGCGGGGCTGTTGAGGACGCTAGACACATAATTTTGGAATGTCCAATGTACACTGGCGCCCGACAAGCATTGGCAGGAGAGTACTCCATGTTGGAATGGCCTCCTCAGTCTCTGGACAAGCTTGTGGAGACACATGAGATATTTGATGCCTTTAAGAAATACGCCAGGAGGATATTCCATGAAAAAATAGCAAGAGAGGAAAGAATAAACCGGTGATATACCAAATACATACATTTATTGTTATCATAAGATTTAGAAATAGTATATATAAACTTAGTAATAGGCCCACAATAAGTAGGTAGGAAGTTACTGGAGTCCTGTTTGGTGGGAACAGCCCTCCAGTTGCAGGCAGCCCATTAGTGTAGGTTTACCCGTAATAATTAATGCCCCAATCAAACTAAAAGACCGAATTTTGCCTCAATTTGACCCAAGAATTTGGATCAAAGTGAGAGCAGACCTGCCCGCTTGGTTACCAATCCTGGTGACCGAGCCCTTTAAATTCGTGGCATATTTTTCAGTTAGAAAATTGGATGTACTGCTGGTATAGGGTTGCCCTAAGGTACAGCGGGGGAAAAAAAAAAAAAAAAAAAAAAAAAAGAGATAGAGAGAGAGAGAGAGAGGGAGAGAGAGAGAGAGAGAGAGAGAGAGAGAGAGAGAGAGAGAGAGAGAGAGAGAGAGAGAGAGAGAGAAAGAGAGAGTGTTTATAATGTTCTATAAGTTAGCTCAGTGTTATTTAATATAGTTTTAATATTTCTAGTTAACTTTCCTGATCAATTTCTGTCAGAAAAGTCTCCTTTAACACTTTTTCAGTGAAATCATATGAAAATATATAGAAATCAAGATCACTTTAGTTTCTCAGAGAGAAGATAAAGAAGCTATTTTTTTTTTTTTTTTTTACACGCGGAAGGCAAAGCAAGACTCCGGAAGATCCCAGTGTAACTTTTCCAGTCGCATCACTAGTATTAGAATCCAGTGGAGACTGAAAGAGGGCAATACAGCCACAGGCTCTCAGGACATGAGTGGAGAAGCTGGCCATTGCCAG
Source organism: Nezara viridula (assembly GCA_928085145.1). Taxonomy (NCBI): domain Eukaryota; kingdom Metazoa; phylum Arthropoda; class Insecta; order Hemiptera; family Pentatomidae; genus Nezara; species Nezara viridula. The sequence continues at coordinate 206,339,081 of OV725078.1, forward strand.
GACTCCAAAGGCATATTTACAAAAGATCTCGAGGCCACTGCCGTTTCAACCTTCGAGGGGGATGGTATGGATGCTCGGAGCTGGATAGGGATTGCGCTAGAGGATTGGGATGATGAATGAGGTTCTGGTGAAAGTTGGAGAATCTGGATGGGATGATGTCATGGACATATGGGATGTTAAGGTCATGGTGTAGGGTCTTGTTCGTGACATAATATGGAGCATTGACTATTGTTCGAAGGACTTTGGACTGGAAGGATTGGATGCGTTTGATATTCGATGATTTAGTTGTCCCCCACAGTTCAAGTCCGTAGGTCCAGATAGGTTTCAGTATGGTCTTGTAGATTAATAATTTGTTTTCTGTTGAGAGATGAGATCTTCTGTTTAGTAGTCTATATAGCTGACCAAATCGTCGGTTAAGCTCTTGTCTTTTAAGTCTCGTATGTGGGTTCCAAGTCAGTCTTTTGTCCAGAAGGAAGCCAAGGTATCGGACTGTGTCTGAGTAGGGAAGAGGAATTGAATTAAAAAGGATTGGCGGACAGGATCTGCGTCGAAGAGTGAAAGTTACATACTTGCATTTTGATTCATTAATTTTGATGCGCCAGTTGTTGCACCACTGCTCAATGAAGGAAAGGTGTCTTTGCAGGTTCTGGGACGCTATTAGAGGATCCGAGTGGGAGGATAGGATGGCAGTATCATCAGCAAATGTTGCTAGGAAGGTATCAGGACTTGAAGGGATGTCAGCGGTGAAAAGGATATAGAGAACTGGGCCCAAGACACTGCCTTGTGGAACACCAGCCTCAATTGGATAATGTTTGGAGAGTTCAGTGCCGCAGCGGACTTGAAAGGAGCGATTTGAAAGGTAAGATTTGAGGACTAGGTACAAGGGTTGAGGTGAATGGGTTTTGAGCTTGAAAAGCAAGCCATCGTGCCACACCCGGTCGAAAGCTTGAGCTACGTCCAGAAAGGCACCAGTGCAATATTGCTTGTTTTCAAGTACAGAGGATATGTGGTCCACAACGCGAAGGCCTTGTTGGACAGTGGAGTGTCTTGAGCGGAATCCAAACTGATGAGAAGGGATATTGTGGGATTCGAGTATGGGTAGGATCCGTTTGAGAAGGATTTTCTCAAAGATTTTGGAAAGGATCGGAAGTAAGCTTATCGGCCTATAGGATGATGTATAATTAACAGGTTTACTTGGTTTAGGAAAGAGGATAATTATGGAGTGTTTCCACACCAGGGGAAAGTGGGTTGTGCGGAGGATACAGTTGAATAGATATGTAAGGAATATAATTGCTTTTTTGGGAAGTTGTCTGAGGATCTGGGAAGTAAGGAGATCGTGTCCTGGAGATTTGCGAGGTTTTAGGTTCTTTAAAAGGAATTTGACCTCAGAGGGGTTGACGGCTGTGGGAGGTAAGGAGAGAGGAATCGATGAAGAGAGGAATTCTTTAACTTCAGCAGTATGGGAGGGATGGAGTTCAGGATGAGGAGTGAATGTGTACGATAGATGTTTAGCAAACTCTTCTTCTCTATTCTCATCTGACGAAGCCCAGGAACCATCATCACGGCGGAGGGGGTGGGAAATGGATTGGAATTTAAGGATTTTTTTTGTTACATTCCAGAGGGAGTTATCACTTGCAGATAGTGAGGAAAGATAGGAATTATAGGATTGGGATCTAAACGTAGCCAGTTTTTGTTTTACCTGCTTGGAATAATAGTTATATGATTTCCGATCATCAGGATGCCTGGTTCTTTGCCAGATGGTCCTAGAGCATCGTTTCCTATTAATAAGGTCCAGTAGGTCTTGGGATAGAGGATTTATTTTGCGGTATTTTTTAGAAGGATCAGGTGAAGATGCAGTCCAAACTGCTTGTTGGATCAAGGTAATCATGGAATATACTGCTTCATCTAGGTCTGCAGGTGTTTTTAAGGAAACTCTGAGGTCAATATTATCATCCAGTATTTGACGGAAGAGGTTCCAATTAACTGGCCCCCTGATAAATGAAGGTGGAGGTGGTTTGGGAATTGGTGATGTGGAGACCGTTAGGATTAGGGGACTATGGTCTGAGGAAAGATCATCAAGTCTTGAAATGCTATAATTAAGGGACCCTAGACCTTTGTGGATAAAAAAATCTAGGAGATCGGGATTGCGGTTAGGATCTGTTGGCCAGTTTTGTGGGAGAATTGGGTGAGAGGATGTTGCTGTGATGGGAATTAAGTGCAGCTAGCAATGTTCGTCCTCGGGAATTTGTGGTTCTGGCTCCCCATTGCTGGTGTTTAGCATTTAAGTCTGCACCTAGAAGGAAGTGGTGTCCTAAGGAGTTAAGGAAGGAAGTTAATTGGGATTCTGAGATGGGTATTTTAGGCGGGGAGTATGCTGCGACTACTGCTATTGGGTAAAGGGAAGTTTGGATTATCACGGCAGTGGATTGTAGGAAATTATGGGTCGGCAAAGGGAATAGGTGATGGGAAAGGGATTGATGGATAATTATGGAAGTGCCAGCATGTGCTGTTCCATCTGGATGGTCGGTTCGATAGATATGATAGTTGGGGATGTTAAGTGGTCGTTTGTTGGTAAGTCGAGTTTCAGTTATTAATGCTACATCAATGTTTTTGTCCTGTAATAAGATTGTTAGCTCGTTGATGTGATTTCGAATACCATTCGCATTCCAAAGGAGGACGGAGAGGGATTTGATTGGGGACATTTAAGGATTTCTCGGCAGTGGGATGAGGTTGGATACAACATTGGTAAGTAAGGAAATGAGAGGAATGATGAGTGATCTGAATTCAGAGAGAAAAGAAGTCAATAGGCTTGTGAGGTCCGTGGCATTGGGAGGAGGAGGAATGAATGCCTGGTTATTAGGCCTAGATTCAGAGATGGGATAAGGGTCTTGAGGTTGAGATGTGAATACTCGAGGTTGAGGTTCTTGTGGCAGGGCCTGAGTTTGTGTGGGTGCAGTATCGCCTTTGAATATCTGAGCATAGGACACTCTTGTATTTACAGTTCTAGAGGGTTGTCTTGGTGGCCTGGATGGCCGTTCTTCTCTTGGAGCTGAATAAATTCTTGCTTTTAGTTCCTTATATGTTTGGCAACCCTTGTAGTTCGCTGGGTGCCCTTGATGGCATAAAGCGCATACAGCTGGTGTTCTTCTGGACTTCTGGCAATCCTCTGTTTTATGTTTATCACCGCACCGGACACATCTAGGAATGTGGTGACAATAGCATTTCGTATGACCATAAGCCTGGCAGTTATGGCATTGTACAATGTCGCGCTTAGTGTAGGGCTTTTCTACAACAACGCTAGTGTAGTAAAGGCGTGTGACCTAGTAGATGTCTTCGACCTGGGGCGTTCGGTCAAGGTCAACGAAGAATAGTGGGAGCGGTATTTTATTTTTTGAGCCAGGCTGTTCTCTATCTTCCTTGAATATATTCACTATTTGGCGAACACGGAACCCCATCTCAGTTAGTTCTTCTTTAATGGCATCCAGTGGTGTTGATGGGTGTAATCTCCTGATCACCACCCTGAGCGCTCTCTCTTGGCGCAGCTGATATGTGTGATAATCCGCCTTAGTGTCAGATAAATACTTGACAATTTTTCTGTACGTATCTGGGGTGTCAGGCATTAATTTCGTGTCATTAATGCGGCTTTGGCATAAGTATTTACCTGAGCCCACTATATTATTTAATTGTAGACACATTAATTGAAAATTTTTTATGTTTCTAACGAATATTGGGGGGGGGTTTAGGTTCACTAGGGATTGGTACTGCTTCCAATTGTTCATTCTGTGTGTTTGACAACACTTGGAATGGATTAGCTGTAAAAAAGGGCGATTCTTCTAACGTACCTTGTATTGATATAGCTTGTGTTGACATATTTTGTGATGATGTGCCAGGTTGATTTTCGACTTCGTCAACTGAGCTCTCTGGTGTAGCTGGTGGGGTATTTTTTTTAGAGCGCCTAGCCCTTTTCTTGATAGGTGAACTCTTTGTGGTATCTAGACTCCTAGATCTTAAAGTTCGATTGCTACCTTTGCTCGACATTACCATGTGAAAATATCGCATCTCATGTTAATTAATTAGAGGTAAATGTAAGAGTTTGTAAAAAAAAAGTCTTTTATCAATAACGTATATATTACGCGAATTTGTGGAATTCTAAGAAACGTAGATGTACTTCCGCCGAAGGGCAGCAGCCCACTGGTCGGATTAGCGAATGTATATGGCCGGCTTGTTATCTATCACTATCCTCAGGTCTATGTACATTGTTCACAATGCCGTTATAAATAAGTGATTACTCACCTTATTTATGTCCAGTTCAACTTAATTGTTAACTTAACAGTTCACACTACTTTTTCACAAATAACATGAATTATTTCACTGATAATAAAGTCACTTTATAAGAGACGAAGTAAAGAGTGTATGTGTAGGGTTAACGCATGCGCAGAACTCGGAAAAGAAGCTATTAGAACAACCATAATGTGTCTTTTTTTCACTGGTTAATATACTTTACTTATTTAATATTGGAAATTTAGCTAAATTGGAGTGTGTCTATTGTTTTTAGTTATTGTTATTTCCACAATTTTATTATTAGATATAACAGTTTACTAACCTATAACCTTAATATAATTGACTTTACTTACACATATTTAGATTAATAAGTTCAGCTATACTATATAATTATACTTATAACCCATTTTATTTTTAACACTTTGGATTTAATGTTTATTAACTATATATATTATATGCACACATTTTATTATTAGATTTAAGAGTCTACTAACCTATAACCATAATATATTTTACTTTACTAACATATATTTAGATTAATAAGTTAAGCTATACTATATAATTATACTTATAGCCTTTTTTATTATTAACACTTAAGATTTAATGTTTATTAACTATATATACTGACAAATATTTTATCCAAACCTATTGTATTTGTATTCATTATATTTTATCCTAACCTATTGTATTTATATCTGCTTTTTAACAATTGTGCATATTTAAATGTTTGGACTGGTTGATATGCTTTAATCAAGTCAAACTATTATTATTTTATTCACTATTGTTAGTTTTAGATTTTTTAGATAGTATTTTTAAACTTGTTTACCATTCTGTCTTCATGTTTGGTCTATGTTTTTAATCCATTTCAACTATTATTATTTTATTGAATACTTTGTTCTAACGCTGACATAGTGTTTTATACCTTTTCACTATTCTGTATGTATGTTTAGACTACAATAAGTCAGATAGAAGTATATTATACTTATAACAAAAGTCGATTATCCAAATCGATTGATTGAAATTTTCACTAGAGTAGTTTTATTCATCACTTAAATATTTAAGATCTCTAGTTCTCAACTTAACCTACTGCAAGTTGCTTCATTTGGTGCTTCTATTATATTTCCTCTTGAAGATTGCCTTGCACCATATCCCTTATTATTGCTGCAAGAAGTACAGAAATGGAGGAAGGTGAAAAACAAACTCCTTTTCAATCACGTAAAAGGCTGGATGTACCTCCAGCACCCAATAGAGCAATAGTAAATAAAGGAGCACTGACAAGTGGCGGGGAGAGCAGCGAGATAGGAGGAGCCAAAGAGACATCACACAGTCAGCCTAGTTCTTTGAATAGTAACAGCCAATGCAGCCGTGACGTCACCGAATCTTATCACGATACTTCGCAGCAAACAATTACATCACCTGATCGGAAACATACGTGTCATGAGGCTATCGCAGAGAAGAATTTAAGTTATAAGAACGTAAATGAAGAAAATAGCCGAATAATATTAAAACTGCAAGAATTTTTACTGAATGCCCAAGCAAAACAAATAAGCAAGACGGCAGTTGAGACGGTTCTTGCGGCGGCACGTAAGCTGGAGGATAACTGTAATAAGCTCATAATTGAAAATGCAGAATTAAACGGCGAAATAAGAGTATTAAGAAACCAAGCCTTCTGCCCTACACCTGTTACTTTCGAAACGCATGGTCTAGAGACATTAAAGCTGGTAATGAAGGACATAATAAATGAGGAGGTTAAGCCTCTCGTCACTGAAAAGGTCGATACCACGAAAAAACAATCTTATGGCTCTACATTAGTTGGGAAAAGACAGGAAACTCCTATTGAACCTCCGAGTTCAGTGTACATAGCCCAGACAGACCTAAGCAGGGAAAAATATCCCACTGTACAAGAATTGAAACAGGGGATAAAGAAAAGTTTCACGCCTGCTAAAGAAGGAATCAAAATTAGAGGACTGGTAGAAACAACAAAGGGTGTAATAATTAGGACTCAAACAAAAGAAGAAGCTAAGAGGCTCGCTCAGTCGGAGAGAATAAAAGAACTCGGCGCTAAAGTAAAATTGGAGAATAAACGCCTTCCAAGAATAATTATATATGATGTCCCAAGTGACCTTTTTTTTTTATTTTTAGGTTTCAAAATTTATTGAGTGGAAGAAAAAATACATTCTGCCTCAATTAAGGGCATTGAGTATTTATGATGAATGAAGTACAATCATACCATATATAGAAGATTATAAGAAAATAAAATAAAATAAAACTTGGAGTAACAGAATAAATCAAACTGATATAACATTAAATTAAAAACTAAAAAAAAAAATAAAAAAATAAATAAATAAAAAATAATAAATAAAAACACATTCAAACTTATTTACAATATTTACAGTCAGCGGAGGGAGCTCCGAGTCGGTCCTTTTCCCCCACGTGTGAAGGATAAGGCAAGACTCCAAGAGATCCCAGCGCTTCTCTCTCAGCCGCCTCACTAGAATGGGAATCCAGTGGAGACTGAGAGAGGGCACTAAAGCCACATACGCTCATGACTTGAGTGGAGAAGCTGGCCATTGCCAGGACTCCAATGACGTATTTACAAAAGATCTCGAGGCCACTGCCGCTTCAACCTTCGAGGAGGATTGTAGGGATGACTGGAACTAGATAAGGATTGTGCTAAGGGATTAGGATGATAGGTTAGGTTCTGATGAAAATCGGGATGGAATAACGTCAAGGACATAGGGGATGTTAAGGTCATGATGTAAGGTTTTGTTCGTAACATAGTAAGGAGCATTGACTATTATACGGAGGATTTTAGACTGGAAGGATTGGATGCGTTTGATGTTCGATAATTTAGTTGTCCCCCACAGTTCAAGTCCGTAGGTCCAGATGGGTTTCAGTATGGTCTTGTATATTAATAGTTTGTTTTCAATTGAGAGGTTAGATTTTCTGTTAAGTAGTCTGTATAACTGGCCAAGTCGTCGGTTAAGCTCTTGTCTTTTAAGTCTGGTATGTGGGTTCCATGTTAGTCTTTTGTCTAAAAGGAATCCAAGATACCGAACTGTGTCTGAGATGGGAAGAGGTACTGAGTTGAAAAGGATATGTGGACAGGATCTGCGTCGGAGGGTAAAGGTGACATGCTTGCGTTTGGATTCATTGATCTTGATACGCCAATTGTTGCACCATTGCTCTATTAGGGAGATGTGTCTTTGAAGGTTTAGGGATGCTGTTTCAGGGTCTGGGTGGGAAGATAGGATGGCAGTATCGTCAGCAAATGTTGCTAGAAGGGTATTAGGATGGGTTGGAATGTCAACTGTGGAAAGGATGCAGAGAACTGGGCCCAAGACACTGCCTTGTGGAACACCAGCCTCAACTGGATAATAATTGGAGAATTCAGTGCCGCAGCGGACTTGAAAGGAACGATTTGAGAGGTAGGATTTGAGGACTAGATACAAGGATTGGGGTAAGTGAGTTTTGAGCTTGAAAAGCAAGCCATCATGCCACACCCGGTCGAAAGCTTGCACTACGTCCAGAAAGGCACTAGTGCAATATTGCTTGTTTTCAAGCGCAGAGGAAATATGATCAACAATGCGGAGACCTTGTTGAACAGTGGAATGTCTTGAGCGGAAACCAAACTGGTGGGAGGGGATATTGTGGGTTTCGAGAATGGGTAGGATACGTTAGAGAAGGATTTTTTCAAAGATTTTCGAGAGGATCGGAAGTAAGCTTATTGGTCTATAGGATGAGGTATTATTAACAGGTTTACCTGGTTTAGGGAAGAGGATAATAATGGAGTGTTTCCATATGAGAGGAAAGTGAGTTGTGCGGAGGGTACAGTTATAAAGGTATGTGAGGAACATGAAATGAAATGAAATGAAATGAAAAAAATGTTTTATTATTCTGGGACTGCTGTCCCTTAAGAACAAAATATGAATACAGATTATATGTCTGTGTGGCTACAATTAAATTGTATATTTACAATGAAAGTTGACTTACGATAAAAATACAGAAAAGAGAAAGAAAAGAACAAGTAAATTGTACATATGTATGAGAAACTAAAATAACCTTAATAAATTGAGGTAGTCTCTGGTGGTGCTCAGATATTTCTCTTAGATATATTTCACAATCATTCGGATTGAAAAAGGAGTAGGTGCTTAAAGAGGAGAGGTTTAAACGAGGAAACTGATTGAGCTTGTCGAATATCAGCTGGGATGGAATTCCAGAGGGAGGCGGCTTGTACTGCAAAGGATTTGTCCAACGCAGCAGTGCGGTGAGGAGGAGGATAGAGGTCGGAGGTACGACATCTGGTGGGACGGGATTGGATGGAATATTTGAATTGTAAGCTATGAAAAATATAGGAGGGTCGATGGGTTCTAATGATGTGGTACAGAAAGGTGGCTGGGAAGTACTGACGGCGATAGGATGGGTAGAGCCACCTCAACTCAGTGTAATACTGGGTAATATGCGTATCCCATGAGATTCCGAAAACAAATCGTAGTGCGCAATTCATTAGGCATTTAAGTTTGGCCTCGGAATCTCCCGGGAGTCCACCGTACACCATACAGCCATAGTCGAAGTGGGGGAAAACAAGGGAGGAAACTAGGAGTTGACGGGACTAGATTGCTTTTTTGGGAAGTTGTCTAAGGATCTTGGAAGTAAGGAGATCGTGTCCAGGGGATTTTCGAGGTTTCAGGTTGTTTATATGGAATTTGACCTCAGAGGGGTTGACAGCTTTAGGAGGCAGGGAGAGAGGAATCGGAGAAGAGAGGAGTTCATTAACTTCAGCAGTGTGGGTGGGATGGAGTTTGGTGTGGGGAGTGAATGTTTTGGATAGATGTTTGGCAAATTCTTCAGCTCTAGTCTCATCTGACGAAGCCCAGGTTCCATCATCTCTTCGGAGTGGGTGGGAAATAGATTGGTATTTAAGGATTTTTTTGGTCACTTTCCAGAGAGAGTTGTCATCGCTAGAGAGGGAGGAAAGGTAGGAATTGTAGGATTGGGATCTAAAGGTCGTCAGTTCTTTTTTAACCTGTTTGGAATAGTAATTATATAATTTCCGATCTTCAGGATGCCTGGTTCTTTGCCAGAGGGTCCTAGATTGGCGTTTGGATTTAATAAGGTCAGTAAGGTTTTGGGGCAAGGGATTCTTTTTGAGGGATTTTTTGGAGGGGAGTGGTGAGGAAGCAGCCCAGACTGCTTGTTGGATCAAGGTGGTGAAGGAACTCACTGCATTATCTAGGTCTTGAGGAGTTTTTAGGGGTACTCTGAGGTCTATTGCATCTGTTATTGTTTGGCGGAAAAGGTTCCAGTTGACTGGGCCTCTGATGAATGAGGGAGGAGATAATTTGGAGATAGGCGATGCCGAAAGGGTTAGCTTCAGCGGACTATGGTCTGAGGAAAGATCATCGAGCCGTGAAATTGAAAAATTTAGCGGCCCTAGGCCTTTGTGAATGAAGAGGTCAAGGAGGTCAGGATTACGGTTAGGATCTGTTGGCCAGTATGTAGGAGTATCAGGGGAAAGTATGTTGCTATTGTGGGAAATAAGTGCAGACAGCAATGTTCGCCCGCGGGAGTTCGTGGTTCTGGCTCCCCATTGCTGATGTTTGGAATTAAGGTCTGCACCTATAAGGAAATGATGTCCTAAGACATTAAGAAAGGATATGAAGTTAGGTTCGGTTATTGCTGTTTTAGATGGGGAGTATGCTGCGACAACAGTGACAGGAAAAAGTGAAGTTTGGATTGTTATTGCTGAGGTTTGTAGGAAATTATGTACTGGTAAAGGATAAAAGTGATGGGTGAGGGATTGATGGATGATGACAGCAGTACCTCCATGTGCTGTTCCATCAGGATGGTCAGTTCGATATATCTTGTAGCCAGGTATGTTGAACTGTCTTTTATTTGCTAGCCGGGTCTCAGTTATTAGGCCTATGTCTATGTTATTGTACTGTAGAAAAAAGGTTAGTTCCTTAATATGATTTTGAACACCATTCGCATTCCAAAGGAGAATGGAGAGGGGTTTTATTGAGGACATTCAAGGAATTCTTAGCGGTGGAATAAGATTGGCTATGACGTTTGTAAGTAAGGTAATGAGCGGTGTGATGAGGGATTTGATTTCGGAGAGGAATGATGTAAGGAGGCTGGTAAGGTCATTGGAATTGTTAGGGGGAGGAATGTAGGATATTTGGTGAGGACTGAACTTTTGGGTGTTATTATGTTCGGGTGGTGAACCATGAGGTAATGGCTGAGTTTGCGGCAGGGCCTGAGGTTGAGAATACTGTTCTAGTTCTCCTAACATTTGTGCATAAGAGACTTCTTTGTTTGCAGATCTTGAGGGTTGCCTTGGTGGTCTGGGAGTACTGTAAGTCTCTTCATGTCTAGGTGCTGTCTGTAATCTTGATTTTAAGATTTTATATGTCTGGCATCCTTTGTAGTTTGCAGGGTGATCTTTATGGTATAATGCGCATACCGCAGGAATTTCCTTGGACTTACTGCAATCTTCCGACTTATGTTGTTGCCCGCACTTCACGCATCGCGGTAAGCGGTGGCAATAGCTTTTAGTATGGCCATATGATTGGCAATTATGACATTGGACTATTTCCCGTTTTGCAAATGGTTTTTCGACAACTATACTAGTATAGTACAGGCGTCTTATTTTATAGATGTTATCAACCCCAGTGGTGCGCTCTAGGTCAACAAAAAAAAGTGGTAGGGCTGTTTTGTTGTTTGTACCTGGTTGCTCTTTGTTATCTTTACATACGTTGACAATTTGGCGGACACTGAAACCCAGTTCTGTCAATTCTTCTTTGATTGCCTCAGGTGGAGTTGATGGGTGGAGGCCTCTTATTACTACTCTTAGTGCTCTCTCATGGAATAACTGATATGTATGGAATTCCGCCTTTGTATCAGTCAAGTATTTTATTATTTTTCCATATGATTCAGGGGAATCTGGCATTAACTTGGTGTCATTGATTCGACTTTGACATGTGTATTTACCATTGTCAAGTAATTTATTTAAGTTCTGGCAAAATAACGGAAATTTTTTTATATTTTTTATAAATATTGGAGGTGGTTTTGGCTCTCTGGGTGTTGATGGTATTTCCATTGTTTCTTCTGGAGTATTAGATAGTAGTTGGTATGGGTTAGGAGTAAAAAATGGTGATTCATCTGTTTCAATGTTTGTTTCGGTGGTCATAATTTCTGTTGAGGTACCGGATTGTGGTTCATTTGGTCTGTTAGGTGTAGATGGTGGTGTTTTTCTGTTAGAACGCCAAGGCTTTTGCTTTACTGGCGAATTGAGAGAACTATTATTGCCTAAGCTTCTCGATCTTTTGTTCTTACTAGATATTATCATATGATAATATCGCATTTCATGTCAACGACTATTGAAAAAGATTTTTTTTTTTTTAGGTAAAAATTACGCAGACCGATAGAGGGCCGAGTGATATGAACCAGCTACTTAGAAAACTCGACAGGTACTGAGACTGCCGGGCTCTAAGTGGGGGAACTGCAGATAAGAAGGGCCACTCTATCTAATTCTATGGTTGTTTACACTATTGTTCAAACTTAATAAACAAGCGGTTACTCACCGTGTTTATGGTTCTTTTTAAGAATTAACTATATAATTGTTAATTACACTGATTTTTTAACATAACAGTTCACAAATTCACTGATAATTAAGATACTTGTGAGAGACGATGTAGCAGGTGGGTTGTTATATACTCCCAAGTGACCTGGAGCAAGAAAAGATTGTCGAACTGTTCTGGACTATAAATGCAAAAAAATTAGATCCTAATAAGCAGCACTTCAGCCTTGTTTTCAAGACAGGTCCAAGAGGAAGAGATACAGTTCATTGGGTGGCGGAAGTGTCCCCGGCGGTGAGAAATGAAATATTGGCAGAGGGAAGAGTTTTCCTGGATTGGTCATTCTGCAATGTGAGAGACTGGGTGGCAGTGACACGATGCAATAAATGCCAGGGTTTTTCACATATAGAAAAAATCTGCCCCGCAACTGTCGTAAACTGCGGCTACTGTAGCGAAAGAGGACATGTTTCAGGAGACTGCCCAAAACAAAAGACCGGCGGACCGCCGAAATGCATAAACTGCAGTAAAACCAACTCAGCATCTAACTATCCGACAAATGACAAAGACTGCCCATCATACAAAAGAGCAATTGAAAGGTTAGTAATGAGGACAAAATATAACGACAATGAATAATAATTCTGCCCTCCGGATAGCCCAACACAATCTAAACAAGAGACCGCTCGCAATGTCAGAATTTAGACGCATGGCCTCACTAAATAACATGGATATTTGAGCTCTTCAGGAACCTCCTACTAGGAGAGGGAAGGTGTCTGGAACTGAACCGCAAGACCGCACCATTGCTAGCAATGGAAGTGGGTTACACGATGCATCACAGGGTGCAGTGGTGGTGTTTAATCATTGCCTTACAATTACATCACAGCCTGATCTGGAAGATAGATTTATTTCAGTTGCCAATGCAGATTACGTAGGCATTAACTTTGACTTGATCAATGTTTATGCAAAATTCGCACTCCCACTGGAAGACATACTGACAAAATTGCAGCTGGTAATACGGAAGCTGAGTAAGAACATCTTAATCATGGGCGATTTTAATGCTCACTCAATTTTGTGGGGCAGCCGAAGAACCGATAGAAAAGGCGTACTGCTGGAGGATTTTGCTGCAAGGAATGGCCTAACCATTGTAAATGATCCCATGGCCTTGCCAACGTTTTCGGGATCCAGCGGAGAATCATTTATCGATATAACTCTGGCATCACCTGGCATTGGCCAGCTTATTAGCTTTTGGAAAGTCGAGGATTGGACCTGCAGTTACCACCGGGTGGTTTTATTTGAAATAAACCTAAACAATCAAGAAAAGCGATACCATAAGGAACGTTTTGTGACGGAGGGAGCTGAGTGGGAACGTGTTACTGAGAATATTGCATGGCACCTAACAGAGCTGGAGCAACACCATCATATGGAATTAGAAAAAGAGGCAGCGAAAATTTCAACAGAAATTTTCACAGCGGTTAAGGAGGTGTTGCCCATAACACGAGAGTCAATAAGAAAGGGACAAGTATGATGGAACACAGAACTCACCACAAGCCTGAAGCGGGAGACCTACAGAGCAAGACGCCGATTTCAGCGAGAAAACGATGCTGTTACCAAAAGAAATGTCAAAGAAGCATATTACCAACTTAATAAGAGTTTCCAAAAGGCAATAGGAAAAGCAAAGAAAGAGACATGGCACCGATACCTAGACCAATGCAAAAGCCCTTGGGGACTAGCCTATCGGATAGCCCTTGATAAAATCTTAAATAGAAACTCCTTCACATCGTTTATGCACAATGGGGATGCAACCAGAACGTCAGATGAGGTTGTTAATGCTATAATGGTGAGATCTTTCCCTGAAGGCAAACTAACTTCAGACACAGAAGACCATGCTCACAAAAGAATTACAATGTGTGAACTTCCGCAAACCGAAGATGCGCTTCCATGGGAAGAGGAAGACGTGGGGTTGGCTATGGGACAACTCCAATCGGGAAAGACACCAGGACCGGATATGATAGGAGCCGATATCCTTAGAAATACAAAAAACGCACTGATTAAGCCTTTAACTACGTACGTTCTACAACCGATGCTTGAATAAAGGCATTTTCCCCTGTATCTGGAAACAGGCTGAGCTGGTTACTATCTTGAAGCCCGGTATAACAGAAGTCACTGCTAAATCTTACCTCCCAATAAGCCTCCTAAATGTAATGGGGAAAGTTCTGGAAAGCCTAATGCTGCAACGCCTAAAAGACGTAATCAACTTGCTCTCTCCTGATCAATTCGGAGGTCGAAAAGGACAGTCAACAACGGATGCCATCAACCAGCTCATATCAACAGCTAAGGACTCGCCCTATAAATATTTTGTAGTCCTCTTCTATGATGTTGCTGGCTCGTTCGATAATATGTGGTGGCCTGCTATTATGGACGAGCTAAAGAAACTAAAATGCCCCAGAAATATATACAGGCTCATATTATCATTTTTATCGAAGCGCTCTGTCTACTATCAACTTCCGGGAAGGAGAATCACGTGGCCAGTCCAGAGGGGTTGTGCTCAGGGATCAGTTTTGGGACTCCCCCTATGGAATATCAACATGAAGCATCTCCTTGTTAAATTGAGAGCTGCCGGGTATACCCCATCTGCTTACGTGGACGACTTAGCTGTTGGAATAGAGGCAAAATCACGAAACGATTTGGAAATAAGGGCAGCGGAAGTCACTGACATAGTCTTGCATTGGTGCTGAGAAAATAAACTCTCTTTAAATTTTCAGAAGAATCGACTCCTGTTTTTGAAGGGAAAAATGATAGGGTTTCTCCCCAGAATAAAGTTAGGAGATGTCCTAATAAAACCATCTCAGGAAGTGAAGTTCTTAGGAGTCCTATTGGGCGAGAGGTGTAACTTCACTAACCACCTAAAAGAAATTAAGAGCAAAACTATTGTCCGTTACAGTTGCCTTAAAACGATGACAGGGACCACCTGGATTCTCAAATATAGTTACCGGGAAACGCTATATAAGGCTTCTTTCTTGCCTATTGCATTATAGAATAGAATAGAATAGAATAGAATAGAAAATAGAACTTTATTCTGGGACTAAGTCCCCTTAGAATAACAAAGATGAATTAATACAAAATAAAATACCAATCTGGCCAAAAACTAACTTAAAAAATTCTAACGTAATATACATTATTTAAAAAGTAGTATGTAACAACTGAGAAATAAACAAAAAAAAAATAAAAAATATACACATATATAAACACACGCACATATATATACATACACACACATAAATAATATATGCGGCGCCGGTCTGGGGCCAGAAACTGAGACAGTCAGACATCAAAGTGCTGGAGCAAGCTCAAAGAAGATCTCTCCTACTGGTGACAGGAGCGTATAGAACGGCAGCCACTTCGGCTTTGCAAGTGATTACAGGACAATTGCCTATAGACCTGAAAATACAAATATCTATAGCCAAATATAGAATAAAGAGAGGAGTGCCAGGAAATGTGGGAACAAGCTGTTTTGTGTGCCCTAGTGGAAGGTACGACGAGGTAGCCGACAGAATAGAAGAACTAGTCCTTTCTGAATGGCAGAGAAGGTGAGATGCATGCGAGACTGGAAGACTGACCCATGAGTTCTTCCCAGATGTCAGGAGAAGAATCAAGAATGACTGGGTGGAGACGGATTTCTGGACTGTTCAACTCCTCACAGGCCATGGAGATATAAATGAAAAATTACATTTTTTTCATAGAAGAGACAGTCCGAATTGTCACTGCGGGGCTGTTGAGGATGCTAGACACATAATTTTGGAATGTCCAATGTACACTGGCGCCCGACAAGCATTGGCAGGAGAGTACCCCATGTTGGAATGGCCTCCTCGGTCCCTGGACAAGCTTGTGGAGACACCTGAGATATTTGATGTCTTTAAGAAATAAGCCAGGAGGATATTCCATGAAAAAATAGCAAGAGAGGAAAGATTAAACCGGTGATATACCAAATACATAAATTTATTGTTATCATAAGATTTAGAAATAGTATATATAAACTTAGTAATAGGCCCACAATAAGTAGATAGGAAGTTACTGGAGTCCTGTTTGGTGGGAACAGCCCTCCAGTTGCAGGCAGCCCATTAGTGTAGGTTTACCCGTAATAATTAATGCCCCAATCAAACTAAAAGACCGAATTTTGCCTCACTTCGACCCAAGAATTTGGATCAAAGTGAGAGCAGACCTGCCCGCTTGGTTAGCAATCCTGGTAACCGAGCCCTTAAATTCGTGGCATATTTTTCAGTTAGAAAATTGGATGTACCGCTGGTATAGGGTTGCCCTAAGGTACAGCGGGGGGAAAGAAGGAAAAAAAAAAAGAGAGAGAGAGAGAGAGAGAGAGGGAGAGAGAGAGAGAGAGAGAGAGAGAGAGAGAGAGAGAGAGAGAGAGAGAGAGAGAGAGAGAGAGAGAGAGAGAGAGAGAGAGAGAGAGAGAGAGAGAGAGAGAGAGAGAGAGAGAGAGAGAGAGAGAGAGAGAGAGAGAGAGAGAGAGAGAGAGAGAGGGGGAGAGAGGGGGAGAGAGAGGGGGAGAGAGAGAGAGAGAGAGAGAGAGAGAGAGAGAGAGGGGGAGAGAGAGAGAGAGAGAGAGAGAGAGAGAGAGAGAGAGAGAGAGAGAGAGAGAGAGAGAGAGAGAGAGAGAGAGAGAGAGAGAGAGAGAGAGAGGAGAGAGAGAGAGAGAGAGAGAGAGAGAGAGAGAGAGAGAGAGAGAGAGACCGAGAGAGAGAGAGAGAGTGAGAGAGACCGAGAGACCGAGACCGGCCCCCTCATCAAACTGTACGTAAGCCATATTACTTATTCACAAGTATTCCTTCTCAAAACATTTGTTTTTTATATTTCATAAGAAAAGGGCTCCCGGGCATATGGCATGTACCGGGCCCCCCAATATTGTACAGCGCCATTTATTACACCAGTGCTCAATCAGGTAGAGGAATGTTTGAAGGTTTAAGGATGCTATATCAGGATCTGAGTGGAATGATAACATGGCGGCGTCATTAGCAAATGTTGCTAGGAAGATATCGGGATGGACAGGGATATCGGCGGTAAAGAGGATTTAAAGGAATTCCTAAAGCTGTCATATTCCTTACATACATATATAATAACATTCTACTAACCACCTACTTTCCTCTTTTATGGAAACATTCTACTATTATCATATTTCCAACACCAGGCAAACCTTCCAACAGCTTAACTTCCTACAGACCCATTAGCCTACTTCCAATCCTTGAAAAGAATCCAACCCTTTATCGAATCTCAAAATCTTCCCATTCGCCAATTATCCAGTTTTCTCGTTCAAAGCTATCCTCTTTAACCACATACTCCACACTTAGTAAAATTAATTTAATTTTATACTAAATCATATTTCCCTGTATTTAATATGTTTTTCCGAATTCATCATAATGCTATTATCCTGATACCTATTGTCATTATTCTAGTATTTTATTTGTTATTTTTTTTAAGATTTAGTTATGTTCTTTTAATTACTACATATATATTTTTTTAGTGTACGCCATGTTTTCTCTTGAAACCGTTCACACTTAAATCAGTTCGTCGAATGAGTCCGGTCACATGCTTTTGGCCCCGATGTAATATTATTTTAATTTTATTCTTAAGAGACTTTGCCCCGATAAAGAAAATTTTTCATTGAATCAATGAATGACGAACTGTCAGAAAGAGACCAGCGTAAATCTAATGCAAAAAAAAGAAGCTTTTTTCTCCCTTTTATATCCCGAAAAATCTCAAGAACTCAAACTAAGGG
This sequence comes from Nezara viridula, assembly GCA_928085145.1. Taxonomy (NCBI): domain Eukaryota; kingdom Metazoa; phylum Arthropoda; class Insecta; order Hemiptera; family Pentatomidae; genus Nezara; species Nezara viridula. The sequence continues at coordinate 206,356,724 of OV725078.1, forward strand.
TGTACACAGCGGTGCCCAAAAGGGGGTTTCATGGCTCAGTTACGCCACGAAAGTTTTGAGGGGGCATATTTTGACGGGGTTTGTATTTTTGAGAGAGGCACATTTCAACGGGATTTTGAATTTTTGGAATGAAAAGTTTCAAACCAGGAGACAAGGGAAAAGCAAAGAACAGAACACTGAAAGTGTTTGTTTATGTTCTATGATTTTTTTAATTTTTTTGTAAATTTTTATTTAATATTAATTTTTTTTATTTTTTAATTCTACTTTAGCTTGCACCGTTTTTAAGAAGAAGAGATCTAAACTTCCCAACCATCTCTTTTCAGTGCGACCTCTCTTCCTCCTTTCCAATGGTGCATGGTGAAGTATTCTCTTCCATCGGTCGTCCCTCATTCTCATTACATGCCCAAACGAACCCAGCCTTTTTTTTGTCTCAATGGAGTACAGGATTTTGAGGGGTTCGCTCACTTTATCTCCAATGGCATTATATGGAACATGTAATTTTTATATTCTACAGCTACGTCTCCAAAAATCCATCTCCATTGATAGCAATCTTCTTGCTGAGTCGGTTGAATCCGTCCTACAGATACCTGCCTAAACATTTAAATAACTCAGTCGGGGCCAAATCAAATGAGCCAACATTCAATGATTTTTCACTATTATTGAATTTCATGTATTCACTTTTTGTTCTGCTGATTTCCAGGCCGCATGTTCTGTAATGCCAAAAGAAAAAAAAATCATTTTATTCAATATGATTAATATGAGTTAATATAATTCAGTATGAGTTAATAAAAAGCAATAAATCTAACCAATTTAAGTGCAAATCTACTAAAGGTTGCTAATACTCAAACAATTATGTATTAAGAACGGTTTATTATACCAAAACATTAACAAATTTAATGTATAGATTTTTATTAGTGATACTTTATAGAACTTAAGTTCAATTTAAAAATTAAACATTTTGTGTATTTTTCAGAGATGGAATGGGTGTAGTACTAAAACTAGGAGTATCCGCTTTTAGTATTCTATTCTCTATGGGTTTTTGGAATATTTTCCAACTCCTAGTTTTAGTACTACACCCATTCAATATCTGAAAAATACTATACTTTCATTTTCCCACAAAACGTTAATTTATAACATTCACTGCAATTATTTATATAAATATGAGAGAGCGGGGAAGCCGAGCGGGCTAATGCATATACAATACATGTGTAGTGTGACACCTATATAACCTGTGGAATATGACACTTATATAACCTATTTAGTCTATAACCTGAAGAATAAGAGTTCGCATCCCAGAGCCGGAGACATTTAATTCTTAATAATTCCTTATAGCTGGAAAGGCGAGGAGAAAAAAAAGGACTTCTTTATATAGCAGTGTAATAAAATAATTCTGACAATACATATCATAAAACTTTTAAGTATGCTTCAATTACCTTGCACTAAAGGAGTGCATCGATTGGAAGAAATATTTGGCAATGGCAATTACAAAACATTATTTGTCTCTTTTGCATGATGTATTCATGAATATTGAACAAAAATTGTACATATTGAATCAACCTATAAATACAGTGGATGACGCCCGTGCAGCACTCGATTGTCTTGACAACATTAAAGAGAAGTGTGCTAAATAAGATTACTATATTAATTGTTCATACTTTAAGGTTTCAGCTTTCTCATATTAATTTATAATATCCCGAAAGAGGCAGTGAGGTGTATAACTGCTGGGGCTTAACTAACCCCCGGGTCCTGATGTTCAGTATACCACATTCTATAAGCATTGAAGAACACTGCACACATACACTGACACAAGCACACCTACGGTACACAATTTAGGGCTACCTTCCCTAAGAATACCTGATATAAGGTTAAAAATACAACCTACCCAACAAAATGGAGTCGCAAAATCCCTTCCAATGAATCTAGAGCCCCGATGTTGGATCGGACCGTAAGACCGTACTAACTAACTAAGATCGTCAAAGACTAACAATTAACTCCGGTTCGAGCTTGGAAGCTGTTGTGCCTGCCGCACCGCACCAAGTAGAGGTCCTAACCGCCAAAGATTTAAGCACCAACGTTTTAGATGGACAATAGAAATGAATAGAGCAACCATCCGTGTGTATTATTTGGCTACAAAAATAGCATCAAATAAAACAGGATATCGCAGCAAGATATTTGGAAATTGGAATGAGATTGTTCCTCAGATTTCAGTTACCGGACAAAGACTAGCAGAGAGGGGTGTCCATCCCTCCCTCCACCATGCCGATGCCCCCCTCCCCAAATATTATTGCCTTCCTCACTTATATAATTAATATGTATCTATATGAGTTGTTATATCAACGTTAGTTTAAAAAATAGTAAATATAATATTGTTTTGTTTCTCGAGAATATTAAAGGACAATGCATTAGGCAATTACAATCAAGAAGTAACATCAGTTATAGTAAATCGCCCGGTCCAGACTCTACACCTCCAATTGCCATTAAGAAATTAAGCAAAAAGGCTATTTTATTCCTAACAAAAACGTATAACTGTATGCTTCGCTTTAGATATTTTCCGACGGCTTGGAAAACAGCAAAAATCATAACGATTCCGAAGCCAAACAAAGACCCAGCAGATGTTCGTAGTTACAGACCAATAAGTCTACTTAACATAATTTCAAAACTTTTTGAAAAACTACTTTTAAAAAGAATCCTGATCCATATATCTCAAAACAGTCTGATATCTAACGAGCAATTCGGGTTCAGAAAACAGCACTCAACAGTAGCCCAACTAGCCAGACTGACCGACTATATTACCAAAGCGTTCAATGAAAAGAAGCACGTCGGTATGCTCCTCCTAGACATAGAAAAAGCTTTTGACACGGTATGGCATGAGGGTATTATCCATAAACTCATTTTATATAATTCCCACCTTACATAATCCACCTCCGTCACTCATATCTCAACAATAGATCCTTTTGCATTACAATAAAGAATGACCATTCCTCAATCCATTTCCTATCTGCAGGTCTCCCTCAAGGCTCCCGTCTTTCTCCTACACTATTCAACCTATACATCTCAGACCTCCCTTCCATTCCTTCAATAGAATACTCCTTATATGCAGATGATACAGCTATTTACACCTCTTCTTTCAGAATCGATACTATAACTAACAGGTTACAATCCCAATTCATAAAACTCTGCAAGTATTTTGAAAAATGGAAAATAAAAATAAATGATAATAAGACTGAAGCAATTATTTTTACAAAAAGAAGACCACGCATAAACCACAATATACACATAAAAGAAGTACAGATTCCTTGGTCCAGTTCCGTGAAATATTTAGGCCTAGAACTTCATAGATCCCTAAATTTTACTCAACATATTAACAACAAGTGCAATAAAGCAAAAAACATGATCAGCAAAATGTCACCATATTTTAATAGATATTCACAACTGAATACAAAAAATAAACTAATTTTATATAAAACAGTAATCCGCCCTTTAATCACTTATTCTGCCCCAGTATGGAGTTACACATGCGAGACTAATTACAAAAAAACTCGAAGTAATTCAAAATATGTGTATGAGAATCATAAATAATTATCCACGTTATACCAAAGTATCTATTATGCTAGCAGAATTACAGCTTCCCACAATAAAAAAATAAATTTATTTTAAAACACAAAGATTTTTTGAGCTAACACCAACGTCTGAAAACCCTATTATCCGAACAATAGGAAACTATGACAAAACATCATTGAAACGGTATACACACAGACGGACTAAACACATACTACTAAACGTCTAAATCAATTAGTTTATTTAACGGTTTCTTATCAATCACCAAACAAGTAACAATAAACTCAATCACACCAATCAACAAATTGTATTATATGATGTGTGTGTGTATGTATATATGCGAGTATGTGTGTGTGTATGTGTGTATATATCTGTATGCATATGTGTGTGTGTGTTGTGTGAGTAAGTATGTGTATGTGGATATATACATACATATATGTGTGTGTATATATATATATATATATATATATATATATATATATATATATATATATTTTCCTTTTGCACATAAATTATATTTAGTTTTCTTGCACTTCTAATGATTGTAACATAATTTTTTTGATTTATATCTTATGTATGTTTTTATGAGATTTTTCTTACTGTAAAAAATTAATTTCAATAATCTAAGCAGTATTCAAACCACTGTTATGTCAAGTGTAAGGTTACTACAACCATAAACTTGTAACTTATCTGTATGGTATGTGGTAATGTATAAAAAAAATAAAATAAAAAACAATAAAAATAAAATAAAATAAAAAATCAGTTATAGTCACATAGGACTCACATTTGGAAGACCACCAGACCTAGAAGGCGTATGTGAAGATGAAGACCGAATTGAGTACAATTACTTTAGCTTGACCTGATATTCCTGTTCATCCTGATTCTCTCCTCGCATCAGAGGCTTAATCTCGTTGAAGATGATGGTAGGAAACTTTGATGGAATTTTAGAATGTTTTTATTGATATTGCACAGGGAATTGTGACGTTAATTAAATTTTTTTTTAAAAATGTATTATTATTTTTTTTTTAATTTAACCTCCTTTATTCTATACGTAGGTCATTTAAGAAGACCTCAATTGTAAAAATGATATAATTATAATAATAAAACTTAATTAAAAGATACTTTGTTAATATCTTGATTTTTTATTTATTTAACGTTTGCAATTTAACACTGTTTTGTATATTTACTGATTCTTAGAGGTAATTAAAATTTTTATATACTTCCCAGGAAATGACTCATATTAATACCTGTTTTATAAACTAAAATAATATATACCTAATCTAAACTATATAGAAAGAATAGCTACCGGGTTGTTTAGTAAAACTCATATATCACTAATTAAAAAATTAATTTTTATTTCCTTTATTTTGTGCGAAAGTTGTATTATATCATAAATAAATAGGAAATTTTAATATTGAATGAATTATTCTCTATGCACAAAGAAAGATAGAAAGGGTGACGCTATAAGTTCTTCTATAAACCAGAACTGATTGTTTTTGGTCTCAAAATGAGGAAAAACGCGAAATTGAACCAGAAAATTGGAAAAATACTTGAGGCGAACGAGAAAGGAAGTGCCAAAACCTCAGAAAAGATAAAAAGGACCAGTATCCATTATACAGCTAAATGAATGTATAGTAGACAGATGAACAGAATATTTCAAGATGCTGCTCAAAGGGGGTCAATTGCAGTTTGGATGATATTAAGTGGACGATGTAGGTTTATTATGGTGAAAAGGATATAGAGAGGTATATCGAGAAAGTTATAGCTCATAGCTCTCCTTCTGTTTAGTGCATTTGCAAAAGATTTTTTAAGGAATCTTATATAGGTATAGCTCGTTATTGTTCAGAAATTGCGGAATAAATTGTTCGGAATTTGTACCATATCATAAAAAAAAATAAGAAATTTTAATATTGAATGCATTATTCTCTCTGCACAAAGAAAGATAGAAAGGGCAAAACCGAACAGCTTCATAACTTTCTCGATATACCTCTCTATATCCTGCTTCAACGTGAAGATGGTCCCGATATGCACCTTCAGCAATCGAAAATAAAGTGATTTTCACCATAATAAACCTACATCGTCCACTTAATATCATCCAAACTGCAATTGACCTCCTTTGAGCAGCATCTTGAAATATTCTGTTCATCTGTCTACTATACATTCATTTAGCTGTATAATGGATACTGGTCCTTTTTATCTTTTCTGAGGTTTTGGCACTTCCTTTCTCGTTCGCCTCAAGTATTTTTCCAATTTTCTGGTTCAATTTCGCGTTTTTCCTCATTTTGAGACCAAAAACAATCAGTTCTGGTTTATAGAAGAACTTATAGCGTCACCCTTTCTATCTTTCTTTGTGCATAGAGAATAATTCATTCAATATTAAAATTTCCTATTTATTTATGATATAATACAACTTTCGCACAAAATAAAGGAAATAAAAATTAATTTTTTAATTAGTGATATATGAGTTTTACTAACCAACCCGGTAGCTATTCTTTCTATATAGTTTGGATTAGGTATATATTATTTTAGTTTATAAAACAGGTATTAATATGAGTCATTTCCTGGTGAAGTATATAAAAATTTTAATTACCTCTAAGAATCAGTAAATATACAAAACAGTGTTAAATTGCAAACGTTAAATAAATAAAAAATCAAGATATTTAGCAAAGTATCTTTTAATTAAGTTTTATTATTATTATTATATCATTTTTACAATTGAGGTGTTCTTAAATGACCTAGGTATAGAATAAAGGAGGTTAAATTAAAAAAAAAATAATAATACATTTTTTTTTTAAAATTTTAATTTCTTTTTTGCAATTAAGTTATTGCAATAATATTTGTTCATTAATAAAACCAATATAATGTACCAAAAATGTTATTATATCACTATAACTAAGCCCTTTATGTGTAGTGAATGGTGTGGTAGTATCCTGTAGGTACCCACGCCAGTACCGCTTTTCTGCCGCATAAGTGCATTTTCTACGGAACTGCTTAAATTTAAAAAAAAAATAATCATCGTTTTAGAAATCGAAATATATTCTTCAGATGTTTTATTTCAGCACGTTTTGGGTCATTGTAGGCCGTTTAATTACAAATGACGCCTGATTTGTAACTTGAAAATTTTTTTGTTAAAAGAATTTACTTTACTGGTGTTTTTTATAGCCTAAGCCAATTATTTTTTAATATTTTATTATTTTATGACTATTCAGCTTTATTAAAAGACCAACTATGAGGAAATTAATCCAAATGCTGATTCTTAGTGACCAAAAAACTAACTAAAGTCAAAGTCGTCAATCCACCATCTTTAGACGCCATTTTGGGGCAGTGCGTTCACTTCTTTTGTGGCAACATTGGCTTTTTTTTAATAAATAGTTACAAGGAACACCACGATATGCAATTTATAGGAATGTGGTGGGGGGAAGGGGTGCACGGTAAGGGGGTCTGGCCCACTGGGTATATGTAAGACCATTGATGCATTGGAAGATTACGGTATGGTTTTTCTACATTTAACCATTTTAGATTCTTTTTATGTCATGTATTCTTCAAAATCTTATTAGGTATTGATCAATCCAGGTCTACTAAAACAAGCTCAATGGGAGTTTATTTTAAAACATTTGTTTTTGATAAGTAGTTTGATGAATTTTTTTTTTTTATAGTTTACTAGATGATGATACAATCTGCCTCATGAAAGGCAACAAGTATTAGTGATACTAGAGTTCATTCATACAAAAAAAATATGTATATATATATATATATATATATATATATATATATATATATATATATATATATATATATATATATCTGTGTATAAATAATAAAAAATAAATAAATTAAAGTAATATTTGTATACACATCCATCCATAATATATACAATATCTATATTCGTTCATGAATGACGAAGGTGAAATTGAAATATTAAGGGCATCACGGAAGAATTGGGCATATCCAAATTGTGTAAAAACCCAAAAAGTAGTCAATGGAGCGATAAGTGCTCTAGCCCAGGAAGATTAGCTTCTCAGAAACCAACTGCCTCGGACGCCACGTCACAGCTCCTCATGACCGCCATCCAAGACCTAACGGCGGGGGTAAAAGGATTAAAATTCGCCCTAGATGCTAATGCCAACGAGGTGAAGTAGTTAAAGATAACGCTGGAGGACCAGACCGCTATAATATTCGAAAACGAGGAAAAATTAAATGTAATAGAGACCCTTCTGGAGACACAAAATTCGAAATTAAAAGAACTAAAGACGGAAAATGCGACACTGAGGTCCTGATTGTCGGAGCTTGAAACTAGACTCAACAGCACTGAACAATGCACCTATCCAGGTCGATTGAAATAAGGGGCGTTCCGGTGAGGTCTGGGGAGACGCCCATGGGCCTGGTGATGTGCGTGGGGGCTGGATTCTGCCTGAACTTAAAGCAAGAAGATGTCGACTGCGCGGAGCGGATGAGATCGAGGCAGGATGATACACCCATGCCGCTTCTGGTGAGATTCGTCAGACAGTCGCTCAGAGACGAGTTGGTCCAAAGGCGCAAGGTTGTACGGAACTTCCCAACCCGTCACCTGGGATGGCAGGAAAATGATGCTCACAAAACATACGTTAGCAAGGCAATATCCGTAACCAACCGACACCTATATTGGTTAGCCCGACAAAAGGAGTCTGCAGGTAAGATCAGATACTTCTGGTTCAATGCGGGCAAAGTGAAATGCCGAAGAGATTACGGCCAGCAGGCTGTTGTGATTAACTCGCCAGACCTGGACATATCCACATGACAAACACTCACATGTTTCATTACGCTGCATATTTTATTTTTCATTACTGTATTCGCCGATTTTTATTTTTATTTTTCAGATTACGATCTTGCTGCTTTTAATTTAATATGTTTTGATAAAAATTCTATTTATGTTAATAAGAACAGTATAAGTTTTATTCTTTTAGACATTTTAATTCACGTAAATATTGTTTCTTTCACTATAGAGGTAAACCTTTGTTTAATAAATTGTATTCTTTCTACTTCTCAACTAGAAAAACAGTGTTCATTATTTCTAGTTTAGCTCCATATATTATTATTATTACAGGTATGGTTCTTCTTAATAAAGGTGTCACCAACGATTATGTTCTCTGGGTCCATACTAGTTCCAACCAACATAGAAATATTCCTACCCCAAGCCCTTCCAGTCCGTTAACCAAGCCAACCCTCCTTCTCCCATAACTAACATCCTTTTAACCTACCATGTCAACGCTCATTCACTCCTAGCTCATTTTGGTAAATTTTATGATTATTTCCTACACAACTTCTACCATCTAATCGCAGTTTCTGAAACCTGGTTAAAGCCCTCTATTCCATCTTCCCAAATTACTTTACAAAATTATACCCTCCTTCGTCATGACAGAGTGGATCGTACAGGTGGTGGTGTAGGTCTCTTTGTTCATGACATACTTAAATTCAAATTCCTTCATTGCTCTTCCCATACCGATTCTCCACACCTAGAATATCTTTTTACAGAAATCCTAACCCTATTATCCCCCCTTCTCTTTGCAGTGATTTACCGCCATCCCAAAATTCCCTTTGATGATTTATGTGAGACCTCCCTTTACAACTTTATCCCTTCCTACTCCTATATTAACCTTATCGGAGACTTCAATACCAATTTGATTATACTATCCTCCGATCATTCCTACCTGACCAGCCTCTTCCAATCCCTCAGCCTTTATATAGTACCTTACAACCCTACCCATCATACCCATTTCTCAGAGTCCTGGCTTGATCTGTTTGTCTTGGATTCCCTGGATAACCTCCTCGCAGCGTCTCAGCACCCGTTACCGTTTCTGCCTTGCCATGATCTTATCCAGATTTCCTACAGCATCCCGGTCCCATTTTTTCTCCTCGAACCATATCCTTTCGAAATCTCAACTCCCTCACCTATGAAGCCCTGTCGCAGGATCTCGACGCCACCCAGTGGGATCCCATTTATTCCTCAAAATCCATTGACGACATAGTGTAAATTCCTACTAACAATCTTCATGCCATCCTCGACTGCCCTGCTCCTCTCGTAACTAAAACTATTCGACATCACCCTACTCCTTGGCTGACACCCGCTCTGAGAGAGTGTCGTGAGAAGAAGAGATGCTGCATGACGGCGATTTAAACGTACCCAACTCCCGGAAGACTAATTCGCCTTCAAGCAACTTCGAAACAGCACCCAGTCTGCTATACCCCGAGCCAAATCCCGTTATTCTAATCATTCCTTATCCAACAATACAAACTCGAAGACAAAATGGGCTATCCTAAAAAAACTGACCATTTGTATCACACCTCAAACCCAGCTCATTTCCTTTTCTGCCGATGACCTTAACGCTCACTTTGTTACCGGTTCCTTCTCATCCTCACCTCCTGTTACCATACCGACTCTGTGTTTCCCGTCTAATTTTAATCCTGATCACTTCTTTTTTTTCTCATATTACACCTGGTGACTTCCTGAACTCCATTCAGAAATCGCAAACCAATGATTATGGACCTGATAACATCCTATTCAGACTGATCAAAGCCTCACGACCATCCATCCTTCTAATCCTGTACCACATCTACAATTACTCACTACAAAATGCTACCTTCCCTACATCCTGGAAAACCGCACCAGTCCGCCCTATGAAGAAGACTTCCAATCCATCAACTCTTAATGATTTCCGTCCAATTTCTCTCCTCTCAAACCTTTCCAAACCTTTAGAGGGACTAGTTCAAACCCAGATATCCGATTTTTTAGAACAGAATAATCTCCTAAATCCCAACCAGTCCTGCTTCCGGCCCGGCTACTCCACTCAATCTGCCCTAATCAAAATTTCCTAAGACTTTCATACAGCGATGGACCAGCAGAAACTCACCATCCTTATTCTCCTTGATTTCTCCAAAGCCTTCGACTCAGTAGACCAACAAATTCTGCTAACCAAGCTTACAAATATCTCATTTTAACTAGTACTCTTAATTGGTTCCAATCCTTCCTTACCGGCCGCTCCCAATATGTTGTAGTCCCTAATAACCTCCCATCAGAATCTTTACCCTTGTCCAGAGTTGTCCCACAAGGCTCCTTCCTATCTCAAACCCTTCTTTCCATCTACATATGTGACCTTCCATCCTATATCCTACATGGTCAATACCATCTGTATGCCGACGACGTCCATATTTACCTCTCCTTCAATCCAATTGAATCCTCTGACACCAACTAAAAATTACAGAAAGATATAGACGGAATTTGTGTCTGGATAAACCACAATAGAATCACTCTAAACTCCGAGAAAACGAAAGCTATCCTGATCGGAACTCCCTCACTCCTCAAATCCTTACCGGCACTCCCCAATCTTCTCCTGAACAACTCACTTATCTCATTCCATACTTCCGTAAAAAACCTGGATGTTACCTTTGATCAAACTCTCTCCTGGAAACCACACAAACCACTATTTCTACCCTGAAACAGTTTAACCGTCTCCGCTGCCTCCTTCCATATAAATCCCGACAATTCCTGGTTTCCTCCCTTGTGTTCCCCCACTTCCACTATAGCTGTCTGGTGTACGGCGGACTCTCATTAGAATTCGAAGCCAAACTTAAACACCTGATGAACTGCCCAATACGTTTGTTTTCGGAATCTCAAGAAATACGCATATAACCCAGTATTACACAAAGTTGAAGTGGCTTTATCCATCCAACCGCCGTCTGTACTTCCTTGCTACCTTTCTATACCAAGTCATCAGAACTCAGCGGCCTTTCTATATTTTTCCCAGTCTGCAATTTAAATATTCCATTCAATCCCGTCCCACTAGATCCAGTACTTCTGACTTCTATCCTCCTCCTCACCGAACTGCTGCGTTAGAAAAATCCTTATAATTCAAGCCATCTAAACCTGGAATACTATCCCTCCCGATATCCGACATGCGCAATCAGTTTCCTCATTTAAATCCCTCCTTTTTAAGCACCTACTTCTTTCCCTACCCGATTGATCATGAAAAGTACATAAGATAACTTTTTAAGCTCCCCAAGAAATGGTTTTGTTTAATTATGTTATTTTATTTTCACATGTTTGTATAGTATATATCTGTATGTATTTAGTGGTTTTGTTTTATTTTTCATCCAATATTTTTATTTCAATGAGCATTGTAAATATTTAATTTAATTGTATGGCCACACAGGCATTTCCTCTGTATCTATAATTTTTTCTAAAGGGACAAAAGTCCCAGGATAATAAAAATCTATTTTCATTTTCATAATGAGAAGCATTGGCTATTGTTCTGAGTAATTTGGATTGGAAGGATTGGATACATTTGGTATTCGAAAATTTAGCTGTCCTCCACATTTCAAGTCTGCAGGTCCAGATAGGTTTCAGTACGGTCTTGTAGATTAATAATTTGTTTTCAATTGTAAGATGAGATGTTCTGTTCAATAATCTGTATAACTGGCCAAATCGCCGGATTAGTTGTTGTCTTTTAAGTCTGGTGTTTTGTTTCCAAGTCAGTCTTTTGTTTAACAGTAATCCAAGATACCGGACAATACCGGTATCTGAGATGGAAAATGGAATAGAGTTAAATGGAATTGGCGGACAGGATTTGCTTCGGAAGGTGGATGTGATATGTTTACATTTTGATTAATTAATTTTGATGCGCCAGTTGTTGCACCACTGCACAATGAGTGAGAGGTGTTTTTGTAGGTTGAGGGATTCTATTTCGGGAGCTGAGTGGGATGATGGGATAGCCTTATCATCATCAAATATTGCTAGGAAGTTCCGGGATCTGTAGGGATATCTGAAATAAAAATATTGTAGACAATAGGACCCAAGACACTGCCTTGTGAGACACCCTGGACTGGGTAACAACCAGAAAATTCTGAGCCACAGCGAACTTGGAAGTAACGATTAGAGAGGTAAGATTTGAGGACTAAGTACAAAGAATAGGGTTAATGGGTTTTAAGCTTGAAAAGATACCATCGTGCCACACCCGGTCGAAAACTTGCTCAAAGTTCAGAAAGACACCATTTCAATACTACTTGCTTTCGAGAGCAAAGTATATATGGTAAAAAACATGTAGGCCTTGCTGAACTGTGGAGTGTTTAGAGCGGAAACCAAACTGGAGTGAAGGGATATTTTAGGATTCTATCATGGCAGGATTCGCTTAAGAAGGATTTTTCAAAGATTTTTGAAAGGGTCGGGAGCAAGATTATTGGTCTATAGGTTGATGTATTATTAACAGGTTTACTTGGTTTATGGAAGAGAATAATTATGGAGTGTTTCCACATCAGTGGAAAATGGGTTGTGTGGACAATACAATTGTATAGGTAGGTAAGGGATATAATTGTTTTTTAGGGAAGTTGCATAAGTATTTGTGAAGTTAGGAGATGGTATCCATGGGATTTTAGGCTTTTAAGAGGCAAGGAAAGAGGAATCGATAAGGAGAGGAATTCTTTAACTTTGGCGGTATTGGTGGTATGGAGTTCGGATGAGGAGCAAATTTATTTTATAGATGTTTAGCAGATTCCTCTGCTCTATTCTAGTCTGATGAAACCCAGGAACCGTCATCACGGAGGAGAGGATGGGAAATGGAATGGGATTTAAGGATTTTTTTAGTTATTCTCCAGAGAAAATAATCATATGTAGATAGTGTTCAACTGTAGGAATTGTATGGTTGCTAGTTTCTTTGTTAATTGTTTGGAATAATATTTATGTGACTTTCGATCATTGGGATGCCTGGTTCTTGGCCAGAGGATCCTAGAGCATCATTTGGTGAAGATAAGATCCAACAGGTCTTGGGGTAAGAGATTTATTTTTCTGTGTTTTGGGGAATGATGAGTGAGAATGCAGTCCAAACTGCTTGTTGGATGAATGTAGTAAAGGAGTGCACAGCATTGTCAAGGTCCTTAGGTGTTTTCAGGAAAACTCTGAAGTCTATATCATCATCCAGTATTTGACGGAAATGGTTCCAGTTAACTGGGCTCCTAGTAAATGAAGGTGGAGGCAATTTGGGAATCGGTACTACGTCAAGGGATAAAAGTGGTCTAAGGAAAGGTCACCGTGCCGGGAAATGGAAAAATGAAGTTGGCCGACACCTCTATGTATAAAAAAAATAAGGAGATCGGGATTGCAGTGAGGATCGGTTGGTCAGTGCGTAGGAGTGTAGGTGAAAGAATGTTACTGCGGTGGGAATTAAGTAATGTTCGCCCTAGGGTGTTTGTGGTTCTAGCTCCCCATTGCTGGTATTTTGCATTTAAGTGAAATGAAAATGAAATGAAATGAAAAAAAATTTTTATTATCCTGGGACTGTTGTCCCTTTAGGACAAATTACAGATACAGAATAAATGCCTATGTGGCCATACATAAAATTAATTATTTAAAATTATTAGTAAGATTAAGATTTTGAAAAAAATAATAAAACAAAAAATAGAACAATTACACTAAAAACATTCTGATATGTATAATACAAAAGTAGGAAAATAAAATAGCATAAGTAAAGAAAATCATTTCTGGGGGAACTTTAACAGTTCTCTTATCTACATTTCATGACCAATCAGGTTGGGAAAGGAGTAGGTGGTTAAAAAGGAGAGATTTAAAAGAGGAAACTGATTGTACATGTCGGATATCGGGAGGGATGGTATTCCAGAAGGAGACGGCTTGAATTATAAAGGATTTGTCAAACGCTGCAGTTCGGTGGGGAGGTGGATAGAGGTCGGAGGTACGAGATCTAGTGAGACGGGATTGAATGGAATATTTGAATTGTAGGCTATGAAAAATATAGGAAGGCCGCTGAGTTCGGATGACTTGGTATAGAAAGGTGACAAGGAAGTACAGACTGCGGTTGGATGGATAGAGCAACTTCAACTTGGTGTAATACTGGGTTATATGCGTATCTCTTGAGATTCCGAAAACAAAACGTATTGTGCAGTTCGTTAGGCGTTTAAGTTTGGCCTCGAATTCTCCCGAGTGTCCGCCGTAAGTAGATAAGAATTGGGGGATCTAGCTCACCAAAAAGAGCAGCAAATCAGATTTCAGTGACGTCATCATGGTGGGAAGTTTGAATTGAAATTTGAACAACGGCACGCTGCCTTTTAGGACCTCTAATCAGCCTTAACCACTACGTGGTCAGTCACGTGACCACCAGTCACGCCCCTTTTCGATCCTGTGACCATCATATTTCCTTCCACTCCTTTCTCAATGAGGCTGAGTGTAAACGGCTGCCATATTGTTTTAAGGTGCTTACGAGGTTTGCACCTCCTATGACGTCACAAGGTCCCCTATTCAATCCTGTGACCATCATATTTCCTCCCCCCCACTCCTCCATCTAAGAGGCTGCGTGAACCCGGCCGCCATATTGTTTTCAAGTACTTAAGAGGTTTGCGTATTCTATGACGTTACCACCCTTTTCGATCCTGTGACGATCATATTTCCCCCCACCCTTAAATAGGCTGAGTTTACCCGGCCGCCAGTTTCTTTTCAGGAACTTACGAGGTTTGCATCTTCTGTGATATTACGCCCTTTTTCGATCCTGAGACTCCACAGTTACCCTTCTCCCTCCCCTCCTCCACCCTCCCAATCCTCACTAAAAGGTTAAGGCCGGCCGCCATTTTGTTTTACTGCAAACTTCCTAATATTTATCTTCTATATAACCTTTCTATTGTTTATCTTTACTAAACCTTCTTAATGTTTACCTTTTCAGAGTCACGTGACCTGCAATTTGAGAGCCGGGGGAGGGACTTTGTCCGCCATTATGTTTTTTATAACTTCCCTAATGATTATTTTTTATATAACCTTCTCATTGTTTACCTTTTCAGAGTCACGTGACCAGCCATTTGAGAGACGGAGTTACTTTGTCCGCCATTTTGTTTTTTCTATAACTTCCCTATTGTTTAAATTTTCCATAATGACAAATCTGGCGCTTCTCCCTCTATCCTAACCATTATAATCATCATAACCTTACAGTAACTTTCCTATTTTTTTATTATGGTTATGGGTTCTACATGGAATTCCACGTACCCCCCTTGAGGCCTTCGGGGTTAGGGCCGAGGTCCTTTTTGCTCTAAAATCAACCGTTTTCGAGATATTCGACATTTTATGTTTTTTATTATTTTTCAAAATAATATATTTCTTTGTTTTTTTATTCATTATTCTATGCAAACCGGAACATATATATTTGGGTGAAATCTCGCGTTCCTCTCTCCTCCCATGTATTATAATCTTACAATAACCTCCCTAATTTTTTATTATGATAATGGGTTCTACATGGATTCATACGGATCCCCCTAGAGCCCTTCGGGAGCTAGAGGCCTTCGGGAGCTAGGGCCGATGTCCTTTTTGAGCTAAACCCAATCGTTTTCGAGATATTCGACATTTTATGTTTTATTTTTCATTATTATTTGGAAAAAATATATTTATTTTATTAATACTGTAAAAGACCTCTGGGGATTTTGTATTTGAATATTTTTAACTAGTTTAAGGTATGTAAACATTACACATAATTCTATTGGGCAGATAGCGGATGGACTTTGACCCCTTTAATCCTTGAAATATAAACAACCTCTTAATCCTTATCTAAGTATAAACAAAGGACTTGGACATATAATCTGATATCTCTTATTGTTCTCCTTCACGCGTAAACATGTACTTTGCCCTTTTGAATCCTCAAAATGTAAACAACTTCTTAATCCGTATATAAGTATAAACAAATGACTTGAGCACTTATTTAGTTATCTCTTAGTGTTCTCCTTTTTCACGTAAATATAGACTTTGGCCCCTTTAATCCTTAAAATATAAACAACCTCTTAGGTCTTCTTAATCCCTATCTAAGTATTATATTTATGGGAAATCTAGTGCTCCTCCCTCCATCCCAACCATTATAACCCTGCAGTAACCTCCCTGCTCTTTATTATAATATTGATATTTTACAGGAAGTCGACGAATCCCCCTGGACACCTTCGGGGGTATGACCAACCGTTTTCGAGATATTTGACATTTCATATTTTATTGTTATTTGGACAAAATATATATATATATCTTTTAGTAATAATGTAAACGGTCTCAGGAGATTTCGTATTTGAATATTTTTAAGTAATTTTAGGTACATAAACACTACACATAATTCAATTGCGCAGATAGCGGATGGACTTTGGCCCCTTTAATATTTAAGATATAAACAACCTCTTAGGTCTTCTTTATCCCTATCTAAGTATAAACAATGGACTTGAACATTTATTCCATTATCTCTTATTATTATCCTTTACACGTAAACATAGACTTTGCCCTTTTATTCCTTAAAAGATTGGACGTTTTTAGTCCATTCCTTTAATCATTATCGAACTATAAACAATGTACTTTTAACATTTAATTCTCTATATCTTAGTTTTTTTTTTTCATTTTTCGTCTGCAAGTAGCACTTATAGTAATTCGTAAGGAGTCCGGTAGGATGCGACACTCGTTTCACGATTTTATCAAACTATTGCGAGCCGGAATTCGGTCACGTGATCAGTGTGCCACATTTACGTTCGAATTAAAATATCCATAGAGCACTCCCGTTTTTATACTTCAACCTAACCATGAACACCCAACCACATCCCCGTTGTAGCCACATGAGCATTAGGTCATATTCCCTCATATTTCTACCTAGCAGATACAGCACCAGCTCCGAGGTTTTGTTCCGGTTGGAGATTTCCCTGTCTTGTTTACATTTTTGTAAACTTCCCGATGTTTACTTAATCCATCTAATGTCTGCATAACCTTCTCAATATTTATATTATATTTAATTCTCCTAATATTTGCATTTTATATTTGAAAGGATGCATCACTTATTATATATTTGTAAGTGTTGCTAGAGTACGGTAATATATATTAGTAATATGAATCCATTTGAGAATATAAATTATATTTTATGTAATATTCCTAATGTTTTAGAGGGCCAGGTATTGACACTATAGTCTCCCGACTTTTCCCACCTTTTAGATGCTGAGTATTTCCAAAAGTCTAATAAACATTTTCATAGCAGCCATCTTGTTTACTTTACCATTACGTGTATCTTCCAATCCTTTGATTGATCAGCTACCTATTTCAGTAATTAACTTTATACTGACTGGGTGTGCCTTACAAGAGTCTTCCGACTTATAGCTCCTCCAAACCGTTGAAAGCTAACGTATCTACGCTATAAAGACTGAACTTGCCCACCTCCCGAATCCAAACATTTTCTTTGACATATCTAATGTTTAT
This sequence comes from Nezara viridula, assembly GCA_928085145.1. Taxonomy (NCBI): domain Eukaryota; kingdom Metazoa; phylum Arthropoda; class Insecta; order Hemiptera; family Pentatomidae; genus Nezara; species Nezara viridula. The sequence goes on from OV725078.1 coordinate 206,374,515, forward strand.
GTATTGCACAACTTAAAGTTCCTCCCAGCTAGTTCCTCCAAATATTTACATTTCACAAAACTTTTATTTTTAAATTTATTTATGTGATATTTACAACTGTATACAAAAAATACATCTGGTAAATTCGCACATTGGTATAAAGACATGGAACACATGTTGAGAAACTACCCATTGGTAGCACTCTAATAATATGCCTATATTAGAAGATCACGTGTCCATCTTCTTTTCAGACGCCTCGGAGGGTTATCAGGAATTGAATAGGAAGCAAGGTTAGAGACAAGAGGGTTGGGATGGTTATGAAGTTTATTATGGAAGGACAGATATCAGGATTGGGCCAAATCTGATACATAAGGAACATTAAGGTCATTATGGATAATTTTATTTGTTACAAAGTAAGGAGCATTGAGGATTTTACGAAGGATTTTGGATTGTAAGGATTGTATGCGAGAGGAATTCGAAGGTTTGGTGGAGCCCCATAGCTCAACTCCGTAAGTCCAAATAGGCCTTATTATTGTCATGTAAATCAGTCTTTTATAATTGATTGGAAGGTTAGAGCGTTTGTCTAGTAAGTGTTGAAGTAGTCGGAAACGTCGAGCTGTTTCTTGTGGTTTCAGTCTGGTATGAGGATTCCAAGTTAGACGTTTGTCCAGATGGGGTCCTAGGTAACTGATTTGTTCAACAGGAATAGGTGAGGTGTTGTTAAAGGATACTGAAGGACAGGAAGTCATTGGTTTACGACGAAGGGTGAAGGTAATTTGATGGGATTTATTGGAATTTATTTTAATTCTCCAGTTCTGACACCATTCTTCAAGGTTTGTGATGTGGGATTGAAGGGTTTGGGATGCAATAGATGGGTCGTTATTAACTGATAGGATACATGTGTCATCAGCATATGTGGTGATGACAGTGTTGGGATGGGTTCTGATGTCAGCTGTATAAACTGTGTAAAGGATAGGACCTAGGATACTACCTTGAGGAACACCTGCAGACTGGGAAAAACGGGATGTATAGACATTGTTGTGATTTACTTTAAAGTATCTATCAGTAAGGTAGGAACGGATAATGAGGAAGTAGCTAGATGGTAGGAATTTTCGGAGTTTGTACTGCAGTCCCGGGTGCCAAACTCTATCAAACGCTTGTTCAACATCGAGAAAGGCTCCCGTACAGTACATACCGCGCTCCAATGCAGAAGATACTACGTCTACCACACGATGTCATTGCTGTATAGTGGAATGGGAGGAGCGGAATCCAAATTGGTGATCTGGGATTATGTGATTAGAATCTAGGATTGGGTGCAGGCTTTTTAAAATTAGTTTTTCCAGGATTTTTCCCATGATGGGTAACAGACAGATGGGAAGGTAAGAGGATGGATATTCTGGTGGCTTTTTGGGATTGTGGATCATTTTTACAGTAGATAATTTCCAAGGATCGGGGAAATATGTGGATCGGAGTACAGCATTATATATGAAAGTAAGGAATAGGATGGCTTTTCGAGGAAGAAGTTTCAAGATCTGGAATGTTATTAGGTCATGTCCAGGAGCTTTGCAGGAGGGTAATCTTTGAATGATGTTGGATATTTCTGTGGGATGAAATGCTTTAGGTGGAAGGGACGTTTGGAGAGGATTATCCAGTTCTGATTCAATACATTCGATGTGGGTTGGATTAAGGATATCGGAATGTGGGTTGAAAATTTGGAACAGATTTTGACCGAATAACTGGGCTTTTTCTTCGTCGGATTTGGACCAGGTTTGGGATTCAGTAAGAAGTGGGTGATTAAAGACTTTAAACTTCAAAAGTTTTTTGGTTGTAGTCCATAGTGATTTGTCAATTGTAATATTTTCAGTTAGGTTCAGTAATTGTTGAGTTTTATATTTTCTGATTTCTGATTTTAGTTTGTTAGTCAATTCGGTATAGTACGTTTTGTCTGAAGGATATCTAGTCCTGTGCCACTTCGACCTTGCTCTGCGTTTATCCCTTAATAAGATTCGAATATGCTGTGGCAAGTTAATATGTCTTTAATTATTGCTTTTATTATTAACAAATGTGTTATTATTTATACTCGTTGTTATAGTTGTAGTAAGGTTTTCTATGGCATTATCGATATGTTGTTTTGTCTTAAGGGGAATTTTTAAGTCCAGTTTATCTTCCAGATCATCACGAAATTTGTCCCAGTCCACTCGTCCTGTAGTCAGTTTAGGAGGTGTAGGTTTAGGAGCAAAGTTCGAATGTAGTAAAAGCAAAACTGGACTATGATCTGACGAAAGGTCATCCAGGGATTTGATAATGGATTGGGAGGAGGAAATCTGGGAGGTGATAAATATATCCAGAATATCGGGATGTTTTTTCAGAGATGTAGGCCAATATGTAGGATTCATGGGTGAGAGGATTGAATAACTGTTGGAAGAAGAGACACGTGATAGGATGCTACCGCGGGAGTTGGATGTTCGACAACCCCATCGTTGGTGTTTAGCATTGTAGTCTCCTCCAGCAATAAAGCGCGCTCCGAGGGATTGAAATAAGAAATCAAGTAGGCTATAAGAGAGGGAATTACCAGGAGGACAGTATACAGCTGAAAGTGTTAGATGGAAAGGAAAAGTTGAAAGGATTACAGAAGTTGATTGAATGGCATCAGTTGGAGTAGAAGGGATAAGGGAATGCGATAGAGATTTATGTATAAGGATGCAAGAGCCAGAGTGGGAAGTGTTGTCTGGATGGTCAGATCTATAAGTGATGTAGTCACGTATGTAGAATTGTGTCCTTTGAGTGAAGTGAGTTTCTGTCAGGAGAGCAATGTCAATATAATTGTCATGGAGAAATATGTCTAGTTCGTCACGGTGGTTTTGTAGTCCGTTAGTGTTCCATAAGAAGATAGCTAGGGGCTTTGTATTCATCGGCATTTAAGTTTAACGTGATTTCGAAAAGGAGTCTTGTGAGAAGAGTTATAAGCGGTTTGATAGTCTGTTGAAGATCTATCAGGAATGATGATAAGATAGAGTTGATGTCGGATGATGTTTGGCAGGGATTGGATTTAGGTGAGGTTGTAATGAGTAATCTATGCGAATAGGATTGTTGGGTGGAGGGTGGGTCCGACGTGGGGTACGAGGAGTAGGATCTAAATTCTGTTGGACTTGTGATGGGAGGTTCATCTTGGGAGTAGGAACGAGTGGAGCTGGGTGTGGGTGCTCTGGCGGGAGTTTGACCCTTAAGGGTAGCTGATGGGGAGGGATTGGCTGACGAGGCTGTTGAGGTTGAGTATTAGAGCTTTTGGGCTTGGATTGGGAGGATTGAGGCGCCCGACTTTGAGGCTGCTTCTTAATGATAGAAGGCTGTCATTGAGAATTTCTTGAATTCTGTTGAGGATAATCCTTAAGTGTAGAGATGGATGGTTGTTGTTAGACGGCGATGGAAGGTGAAGTCGGCAAAGCTGGGAAAGTTTCCTGATTTTAAATTTCAGGTGGCTCAGGACAAGTTTTTTGAGCAGGGGTTTTCGTCGCTAAGTTGCGTGATCTCTGTTTGTAAAGATTTTTATATACCTCACAACCTCTATAGCTTGCAGGGAGGGCTTCACCACTAAGAGCACATGTAGCGGGCTCATCTCTTGGCCTCTGGCAAGTGCCTGAAGCGTAAAAACCGGCGCATTTAACACATCTGGCATCGTGATGACAATATGTCTTCGTATGCCCTAAGTTTTGACACTTAGTGCATTGTACTATTAGGGGCTTCTGCCTTGGTTCTTCAAATCGTACTGTCGAGTATACTAAACGTTGAACCTGAAATATTTCATTATTCGTTTTTCCTGGTTCCAAATCTTTAAAGAATAATGGAAGCGGATATCTTTCCCTAGGTACGGGTGCTATGTGCCTCACGTCATGCTCGATTTCTTCCAGGCCTGTTTTGATGACAGATAGGGGAGTGGTTGGATGTAGACCTCTCAGGACTACTCGATACGCCTTGTCCTGTTTCAATTGGTAACAATGGAAGTCGTAGTTTTTGGAAGTTAAATGGCTAATCAATTTTTTATAGTTTTCTCTAGAGTTCGTGTTTATTTTAATGTCATTGATTCGCGAAAATTTGGCTTTCCGATTAGTTTTGCAATTTCTTGACCAAACGACACGAAGTTTTCAATTTTTGAAACAAAAACTGGTGGCGGTTCGGGGTCAGAAAAATCTTGAGGCTTCGGAATCTTGCTTGATAAATTGTTATCGAGAATAGTATTCTTGCTGGCTGAGGTGCTTGGTGCAGTTGGCTCTGATTGTGTGGCATTAGATTTACTCCTGGTTTCAGGTGGAGATTTTTCTTGTTCTGCTGGCTTATTTGATTTGTTTGATTTATTTTTTGTTTTTTTCTTATTTGGCGAGTTGCTTCCCGAAACGGGAGCGGAGTTTCGGACACGCTTTTGGGGCGTACGTCTTTTCAAGAATTGCGAGTCGTTCTCCGAGTCTTCACAAGAAGTGTTCTTATCCAAATCCATGGATTTATCCATGATGGATAAATGAGTGTGAGAGAAAGAGAAAAAAAATGTTTTTTAAACCTAAATATATAACATAGCTTCTTAAGAACTAAACTATTTACAAATTATATACAGATATAATATAAAATAATTCATTTCCGAATTAATTAATGAGAAAATAAAATAAAAGACTCCTGAAAAATATTAAAAATATAAAGAGAAAAAAAAAACTTAAATGTCTTGGATTCGAACTGTGAACAAAGCCGAAGAATGTTAGTATACACAGAGCCGAGTCTTGACCGTAACTTATTACAGATAAGGTAAACCCGTAAGGGATTACGGGCCACTTGGGCTTGCCGAACGAGCACTAATTTATTACTGCTTCATTTTTAATCAATAGTTACTAACCTGAACATATGTGACATAAAATGTAAGGGATTACGGGCCACTTGGGCTTGTCGAACGAGCACTGATTTATTACTGCTTCATTGTTAATCAATAGTTACTAACCTGAACATATGTGACATAAAATGTACCACTGTTTATATAGTCACTGTTGATTTAGTCTTACACCAGAATTTTAAATAATAACCACATTACATAGTAACAAAGACAGAGCGACTTGAAACTTCAACTGCACTTGCGGCCATGACACTTGCTACTCCTATCTACGTTATAAAGACTGAACTTGCCCAACACTCGAAGCTTTTCCTCATTCAGTGTTCCTAAAAGCAAGGTGGTTGTCTGTTTTATTAAATACTTATTTTATAATATCAGCAATGGACATATGTCAGCATTGCGATAAACAATTTAGTAGGCAGATGGCTAAACTTCGTCATGAAAAGTCATGCCAGACTACGCTACCAAGGCGCAAATGCGTTTACTGAGGTGAGATTTTTCAATCTCAAAAACAGTGTATGAAACATATACCATCTGCCTACTAAATTGTTTATCACAATGCTGACATGTGTCGATTGCTGATATTATAAAATAAGTATTTAATAAAACAGACAATCACCTTTCTTTTAGGAACACTGAACGAGGAAAAGCTCCGAAAAAAAAACGCTCCTATTTATAGACTGGCTTATTTATATTTTAAGGATTTAAAGGACAAAGTCCATGTTTGCGTGTTGAGGAGAACAATAAGAGATTAAAGCTCCACAGTCAGTCCATTGTTTATACTGGGATAGAGATTAAGAAGACCTAAGAGGTTGTCTATATTTTAAGGATTACAGGGTCAAGGTCCATGTCTATTTACGAAGGAGAACAATTAGAGATAAGGAATGAAATATCCAAAGTCCATATTCACATACCGATAAAGACTGTGAGATTTGCATAATTTCAAAGTTCACATTTACACATTGACGAGAATTCTATGTGAGATTATTAAAAGTCCAAAATCCTCATTTTCACATCAATAAGGATTCTATTAGAACTTTGATCAGCGAGACCATCGGGCATAGCTAGAAGGACCTTTAAGTTTTGTGAAATGTAAATATTCGGAGGAACTAGCTGGGAGGAACTTTAAGTTGTGCAATACATAAACATTAGATATGTCAAAGAAAATGTTTGGATTCGGGAGGTGGGCAAGTTCAGTCTTTATAGCGTAGATACGTTAGCTTTCAACGGTTTGGAGGAGCTATAAGTCGGAAGACTCTTGTAAGGCACACCCAGTCAGTATAAAGTTAACTACTGAAATGGGTAGCTGATCAATCAAAGGATTGGAAGATACACGTAATGGTTAAGTAAACAAGATGGCTGCTATGAAAATGTTTATTAGACTTTTGGAAATACTCAGCATCTAAAAGGTGGGTAAAGTCGGGAGACTATAGTGTCAATACCTGGCCCTCCAAAACATTAGGAATATTACATAAAATATAATTTATATTCTCAAATGGGTAGCAAGTGTCATGGCCGCAAGTGCAGTATAACTTTCATGTTGCTCTGTATTTGTTGCTTTGTAATGTGCTCAATATTCAAAGTTGTGGTGTAATACTTAATCAACAGTGAGTTAATGAACAGTTTTACACGTTTACGTTTACGTACACGAAGGTGAGGTACTATTTATTAACTATAAACAATTGATAAATTGGTGCTCATTTGGTTAGATCGAGAGGCCGTTAATTCCCTTACGTGCCTTATCATACTCCTATAAGCTCACGGCCAGGGGCTCTGTTTACTAACTTCCTTCAGTCATCAGGTCTTCAGTTCGAACCCAAGACATTATATTTACGTTTCCTTTTTTTTTTTTCTTCTTTCTTTTTTTTCTTTTGTTTTCCAGAGACTGTTTTATTTTTATTTAAATATTTATTTTAAGAAATGTTTTATTTTATTTCTGATTATAGTTATGTATATAGTTTATTTTTTTAATAGTTTATTTCGTAATCTTCAATCTTTTTAATTATCATATTTAGGAGTAAATGTATATTTTTTTTCTCTCTTTTATCATAATATGGAAAATATGAATTTAGATAAGAGTTCTTCAGGTGAAGATTCGGAAGACGAAACGCCGTTTTCTGAGGTCAGCGAAACGGATTCGCAGTATTTAAAAAGACGAACACTTCAAAAACGTCATCGAAACAATCCTCCTGGGTCGGGAGCTAATTCACCCAATAAGAAAAAAAAAAAAATCAGCTAAACCTAAACAGTTAGCAGAGCAAAATAAATCTAAAAAGTCAACTGAACAAAGTAAATCTACTAAAACTAAACAATCAGTCGAGCAAAATATATCATCACCACCTCAAACCAGAAGCAAATCAATTACCATAACATCAGAGCCAACTGCACCAACTACCACTAACACCAATAATCCTGTTCCCGTTAATAAAATATCAAGCAAGATTCCGGAGCCTCAAGAGTTTTCTGAGCCCGAGCCGCCACCTATTTTCATATCAAAAGTTGACAACTTCATTACATTTGGTCAAGAAATTGCCGGTCTGATTGGACAGAACAATTTCCGCTGTTTCTCCAGAGTTAATGATATCAAAATAAACACAAACTCTCGAGAAAATTACAAAGCACTTATAAATTACTTTACGTCCAAAAACTATGATTTTCATTGTTATCAATTAAGACAAGAAAAGCCATACCGAGTGGTGTTAAGAGGGCTACACTCAAGCACCCCAATATCTTTCATCAAAAGTGGCCTAGAAGAAATAGGTCATAATGTTAGGCACGTATCATGCGTACTACACCCAATGGAAAAATATCCTTTACCACTATTTTTCGTCGATTTAGAGCCTGCCAGCAATAACATCGAAATTTTCCAAGTGAAGAGGCTTATATATTCCACCATTAAATTTGAAGAGCCTAGACAAAAGCCTATAATAGTGCAATGCACTAAGTGCCAAGACTTGGGGCATACAAAGACTTATTGCCATCACCATGCCAGGTGCGTGAAATGTGCCGGCCCCCACTCATCTGACACTTGACAGAGACCTCGAGACCTGCCTGTGAAATGTGCCATTTGTGGTGAAGAATATCCAGCAAACTACAGAGGATGCAAAGTTTATAAACATTTTTATAAGCAGAGAGCTCAGAACATTGCCTCGAAAAGCGTAAAACTGAACCAAGAAAGTGTCACCCATCTACCTGAAATTGATAATCTGTCAAATTTTCCTGAATTGCCAAAAACGTCTACTCAAAATACACAGCTAGCGTCTACTTCAACAGAAATTGATCAACCTCAGCAGGACTTTAGAAAAACACCAATCACCATGAAAAAGCAGCAGCCTCAAATTAAGGCGCCTCAAATCTCCCAATGCAAACCTCAATCTCACAATCCCCAATCTCATCCTCCACGTCAGCAAATTCTCCCTCATCATATACCCTTACTCCTCATCATATAGCATCCTCAACAGTCCCATCCTAACGCCCAGAAAAAAAGTGCAGCACAAGTACCTTCCAATCTAGACCCACCTCGTGCACAACGACGGATCCCGCCCTCAGCTAACAATCCAAATCCACCACAACAACCTATCCTGAATCCAATTCACAATCAACATCCATCTGACCTAATCTCCATTCTATCATAATTCATATTGGACCTGCAAAATACAATAAAACAACTTATCACTCTTCTCACCAGAATCCTGACCGAAATTCCGTTCAATTTCCAACGATGAGCACAAAGCCCCTAACTATCCTTTTATGGAATGCTAACAGACTAAGTAACCACCGTGACGAACTTGACTTATTTCTTCATAATAATCACATTGACATTGCTCTATTGACTGAAACTCACATCACTAAACGAATACATTTCTACATACGTGACTACTTCACTTATAGAACTGATCACCCAGACAACACCTCCCATGCCGGTTCTTGCATCCTTATACATAAATCATTACCCCATTCCCTTATTCCTTCCACTCCAACTGATGCCATTCAATCAACTTCCGTAGTCCTTTCAACTCGCCCTTTCCATCTCACATTCTCAGCTGTATACTGTCCTCCTGGTAATTCCCTTTCCTATAACCTCCTTGATTCCTTATTCAAATCCCTCGGATCGCTCTTCATTGCTGGAGGAGACTACAATGCTAAACACCAACGATGGGGTTGTCGAACATCCAACCCCCGCGGTAACATCCTATCACGTATTTCATCTTCCAACAATTATTCAATCCTTTCGCCCATGAGTCCTACTTATTGGCCAACATCCCTCAAAAAACGTCCCGATATCCTAGATATATTTATAACTTCTCAGATCTCCTCCTCACAAACCATAATCAAATCCCTTGATGACCTTTCTTCAGACCATAGTCCAGTTCTACTTTCACTACATTCGAGCTATGCTCCTAAACCATCACCTCCTAAATTGATCACAGCACGAGTGAACTGGGACCAATTTCGTGATGATTTGGAAAACAAACTAGACTTAAAAATTCCGCTAAAGACAAAAGAGGACATTAATGGTGCCATTGAAAAACTGACAGCATCAATAACAGACAGTATAAATAATAACACTTTTATCAATAAGTTCAACAATTCACAAAAGACTGACTTGCCACAGCATATTCTTATCTTATTGAAGGAAAAACGCAGCGCAAGATCGAAGTGGCATAGAACCAGATATCCAACAGATAAAACCCAACTGACTAACAAACTAAAATCTGAAATTAGAAAATACAAAATTCAAAATTTACTAAGCTTTACTGAAAAACTTACACCTACCGACAAATCACTATGGACGACCACTAAAAGGCTCCTGAAATTTAAAGACTGTAATCATCCACTTCTTACTGAAGCTCAAACCTGGACCAAATCCGATGAAGAAACATCACAAATCTTTGCTCATCACCTCTTTAAAACCTTTAATCCACACCCTGATATTCTTAACCCAAATCATTTTGAATATATTAAAGCAGAACTGGATATCCCACTCCAAATGTCTCTTCCACCTAAAGCCTTTCATCCTTCAGAAATATCCGACATCATTCAAAGGTTACCTTCCCGAAAAGCTCCTGGACACGACCTAATTACATTCCAGATCCTAAAAATGCTTCCTCGGAAAGCCATCCTATTCCTTACGTATATATATAATCCTGTTCTGCGAACCACATACTTTCCCAACCCTTGGAAATTATGTATTATCAAAATGATACATAAACCCAAAAAGCCACCAGAAAACCCATCCTCTTATCGCCCTATCTCCCTTTTACCCATCCTAGGCAAAATCCTGGAAAAGCTCATCCTAAAACGCCTGCACCCCATCCTAGATTCTAATCATATAATCCCAGATCATCAATTTGGATTCCGCAGATCCCATTCCACTATCCAGCAATGCCATCGTGTGGTGGATGTTGTCTCCTCTGCATTGGAGCGCGGAATGTACTGCACGGGAGTCTTTCTCGATGTAGAACAGGCTTTTGATCGAGTCTGGCACCCAGGACTGCTTTACAAACTCCTTAAATTCCTACACCCTACATACTTCCTCATTATCCGTTCCTATCTAACTGATAGATCCTTCAAAGTAAATCATAATAATGCCTATTCATCCCTTTTTTCCCAGTCCGCTGGTGTTCCTCAAGGTAGTATCCTAGGTCCTATCTTTACACAGTTTATACAGCTGATATCCCAACCCATCCTAACACTGTCATTACCACGTATGCCGATGATACATGTGTCCTATCAATTAATAACGACCCAAGAATTGCATCCCAAACCCTTCAATCACACATCACAAACCTTGAAGAATGGTTTCAAAACTGGAGAATCAAAATAAATTCCAATAAATCCCATCAAATAATCTTTACCCTTCGTCGTAAAACTATGTCCTCTTGTACTACAGTATCCTTTAATAATACCCCACTTATCCCTGTTGTACAAATTCGATACCTTGGACTATACTTAGACAAAAGTCTAACTTGGAATCCTCATACCACACTGAAACTACAAGAAACAGCTCGACGTTTCCGACTACTCCAGCACTTCCTAGACAAACGCTCTAAGCTCCCAGTCAATTACAAAAGACTCATATACATGACTACAATAAGACCTATTTGGACTTACGGAATTGAGCTCTGGGGCTCCACTAAGCCATCGAATTCCTCTCGCATCCAATCCTTACAATCCAAAATCCTTCGTAAAATCCTCACAGCTCCTTACTTTGTCACAAACAAAATCATCCATAACGACCTTAATGTTCCTTATGTTTCTGACCTGGCCCAATCCAGATACCTTTCCTTCCATAATAAACTTCAGAACCATCCTAACCCTCTCGTTTCTAACTTTGCTTCCTTTTCGATACCTGACAACCCTCCGAGGCGTCTGAAAAGAAGATGGAATCGAGATCTCCTTTTGTAAATACATTTTTAGAGTGATACCAGTGGGTAGTTTCTCAACAAATGATTTCATGCTATTATATTCTATTGTTCACATTTACTGAATGTATTTTTACTTGTAATACAGTTGTAAATATCATCAATAAATAAAAAAATATTCTTAAATGGATTCATATTACTAATATATATTACCGTACTCTAGCAACACTTACAAATATATAATAAGTGCTGCATCTTTTCAAATATAAAATGCAAATATTAGGAGAATTAAATATAATATAAATATTGAGAAGGTTATGCAGACATTAGATGGGTTAAGTAAACATCGGGAAGTTTACAAAAATGTAAACAAGACAGAGAAATCTCCAACCTTAACAAAACCTCGGAGCTGGTACTGTATCTGCTAGGTAGAAATATGAGGGAGTATGACCTGATGCTCATGTGGCTACAACGGGGATGTGGTTGGGTGTTCATGGTTAGGTTGAAGTACAAAAACGGGAGTACGCTATGGATATTTTAATTCGAACGCAAAAGTGGCACACTTATCACGTGACCGAATTCCGGCTCGCAATAGTTTGATAAAATCGTGAAACGAGTGTAGCATCCTACCGGACTCCTTACGAATTACTGTAAGTGCTACTTCCAGACGGAAAATGAAAAAAAACTAAAAGATAGAGAATTAAATGTTAAAAGTACATTGTTTATAGTTCGATAATGATTAAATGAATGGACTAAAAACGTCCAATCTTTTAAGGAACAGAAGGGCAAAGTCTATGTTTACGTGTAAAGGATAATAATAAGAGATAATGGAATAAATGTCCGAGTCCATTGTTTATACTTAGATAGGGATAAAGAAGACCTAAGAGGTTGTTTATATCTTAAATATTAAAGGGGCCAAAGTCCATCCGCTATCTGCGCAATTGAATTATGTGTAGTGTTTACGTACCAAAAATTACTTAAAAATATTGAAATACGATATCTCCTGAGACCGTTTACATTATTACTAAAAGATATATATATATATTTTTCCAAATAACAATAAAATATGAAATGTCAAATATCTCGAAAACGGTTGGTCATACCCCCGAAGGCGTCTAGGGGGATTCGTCGACTTCCTGTAAAAAATCATTATTATAATAAAGATCAGGGAGGTTAGTGCAGGGTTATAATGGTTGAGATGGAGGGAGGAGCGCTAGATTTCCCATAAATATAATACTTAGATAGGGATTAAGAAGACGTAAGAGGTTGTTTATATTTTAAGGATTAAAGGGGTCAAAGTCAATATTTGCGTGAAAAAGGAGAACACTAAGAGATAAGGAAATAAGTGCTCAAGTCATTTGTTTATACTTAGATACGGATTAAGAAGTTGTTTACATTTTGAGGATTCAAAAGGGCAAAGTACATGTTTACGCGTGAAGGAGAACAATAAGAGATATGAGATTATAGGTCCAAGTCCTTTGTTTATACTTAGATAAGGATTAAGAGGTTGTTTATATTTCAAGGATTAAAGGGGTCAAAGTCCATCCGCTATCTGCCCAATAGAATTATGTGTAATGTTTACATACCTAAAATTAGTTAAAAATATTCAAATACAAAATCCCCAGAGGCCTTTTACAGTATTACTAAAATAAATATATTTTTCCAAATAATAATAAAAAATTAAACATAAAATGTCGAATATCTCGAAAACGATTGGTTTTAGCGCAAAAAGGACATCGGCCCTAGCTCCCGAAGGGCTCTAGGGGGGTCCGTAGGATTCCATGTAGAACCCATTATCATAATAAAAAATTATGTAGGTTATTGTAAGATTATAATACTTGGGAGGAGAGAGGAACGCGAGATTTCACCCAAATATATATGATCCGGTTTACATAGAATAATGAATAAAAAAACAAAGAAATATATTATTTTGAAAAATAATAAAAACATAAAATGTCGAATATCTCGAAAACGGTTGTTTTTAGAGCAAAAAGGACCTCGGCCCTAACCCCGAAGGCATCAAGGGGGGTACGTAGAATTCCATGTAAAACCCATAACCATAATAAAAAAATTAGGAAGGTTACTGTAAGGTTATGATCGTTATAATGATTAGGATAGAGGGAGAAGCGCCAGATTTGTCATTATGGAAAAGACAAACAATAGGGAAGTTATAGAAAAAACAAAATGGCGGACAAAATAACCCCGTCTCTCAAATGGCTGGTCACGTGACTCTGAATAGGTAAACAATGAGAAGGTTATATAAAAAATAATCATTAGGGAAGTTATAGAAAAACAAAATGGCGGACAAAGTCCCTCCCCCGGCTCTCAAATTGCAGGTCACGTGACTCTGAAAATGTAAACATTAAGAAGGTTTAATAAAAGATAAACAATTGGAAGGTTATATAGAAGATAAACATTAGGAAGTTTGCAGTAAAACAAAATGGCGCCTGGCCTTAACCTTTTAGTGAGGGTTGGGAGGGGTGAGGAGGGGAGGTGGAAGGGAAACTGAGGAGTCTCAGGATCGAAAAGGGGTGTGACGTCACAGAAGATGCAAACCTCGTAAGTTCCTGAAAAGAAACTGGCGGCCGGGTGCACTCAGCCTATTTGATGGTGGGGGGAAATTTGATGGTCACAGGATAGAAAAGGGGCGTGACGTCATAGAATGCACAAATCTCTTAAGTACTTGAAAACAATATGGCGGCCGGGTACACACAGCCTCTTATATAGAGGAGTGGGGGGGAGGAAATATGATGGTCACAGGATTGAATAAGGGACCTCGTGACGTCATAGGAGGTGCAAACCTCGTAAGCACCTGAAAACAATATGGTGGCCGTTTACACTCAGCCTCGTTGAGGAAGGAGTGGGGGGAAATATGATGGTCGCAGGATCGAAAGGGGGCGTGACTGGTGGTCACGTGACTGACCACGTGGTGGTTAAGGCTGATTAGAGGTCCTAAAAGGCAGCGTGCCGTTGTTCAAATTCAAATTCAAACTTCCCACCCTGATGACGTCACTGAAATCCAGGCTTCCGATTGGCTGCTCTTTTTGGTTCGCTAGCTCCCCCAATTCTTATCTACTGCCGTACACCAGACAGCCATAGTCGAAGTTGGGGAACACAAGAGAGGAAACCATGAGTTGGCGGGATTAATATGGAAGGAGATAGCGGAGACGGTTAAACTGTTTCAGGGTATAGATATTACGACGGGAAATTTGGGAGATGTGTGGTTTCCAGGAGAGGGTTTGATCAAAGGTAACACCAAGGTTTTTTTACGAAAGTATGGAATGAGATAGGTGAGTTGTTCAGGAAAAGATTGGGAAGTATCTGTATGGATTTGAGGAGTGAGGGAGATCAGATCAGAATGGCTTTCTTCTTACTGGCTTTTAGAGTAATCCTATTGTGATTTGCCCAGGCTCATATTGCGTTTATATCTTCCTGTAATTTTTGGATGGCGCCAGAGGATTCGGTTGGATTGAAGGAGAGGTAAATCTGGACGTCGTCGGCGTACAGATGGTATTGACAGTGTAGAATAGAGGATGAAAGGTCATTGATGTAGATGGAAAAAAGAGTGGGAGATAAAGAGGAGCCTTGTGGGACACCCCTGGACAAAGGTAAAGGTTCTGATGGGTTGTTATTAGGGACTACAACATACTGGGAGCGGTCTTAAAGAAAGGATTGGAACCAATTAAGGGTACTAGTTAAGAAGGAAATATTTTTAAGCTTGGTTAGGAGAATTTTGTGGTCTACTGAGTCAAAGGCTTTGGAGGAGTCAAGGAGAATAAGGATGGTGAGTTTCTGCTGGTCCATGGCTGTATGAAGGGCTTGGGAAATTTTGATGAGGGCAGACTGAGTGGAGTAGCCAGGCCGGAAACCGGACTGATTGGGATTTAGGAGGTTATTCTGTTCTAAAAAATCGGATACCTGGATTTGAACTAGTCGCTCTAAAGGTTTAGAAAGATTTGAGAGGAGAGAAATTGGAAGGAAATCATTGAGAGTTGATAGGTTGGAAGTCTTTTTCATAGAGCGAACTTTTTTTTTTTTTTATTTATCTGTTTATTGAGTAGTAATACATTTTACCACACTTAAGGGCACTGAGTATTAAGGCTGAGACAGGCACATTCATACCATATATACAATACATAAAAAAAATAATAATAATAAATAAGTAAATAAATAAAAAAAATAAAAATCTATATAACAAAGGCAAAAACTATAATAAACTAGGAAATGTAACTAAGAGTTAAAATTAAATAAAATACAGAAATTCGTAAAGAAATTAAATAAATTATAAGTAATAGAAATAAATAGAAAAACATTCATACTTAAATACAATAATTACAATTAGGTAAGAGATCTCCGAGTCCAGTCCTTTCCCCCACGTGTGAAGGACAAAGCGAGACTCTAAGAGATCCCAGCGCTTCTCTCTCAACCGCGTCGCCGGCATTACCAGTCCGGTGGAGACTGGAGGCACTAAAACCACAAACACTCATGACTTGAGTGGAGAAGCTGGCCATTGCCAGAACTCCAGTGACGTCTTTACAAGAGATCTCGAGGCCACTGCCGTTTCAACCTTCGAGGAGGGTTGTAGGGAAGACTAGAGCCAGATAATGATTGTGCTAAAGGGTTAGGATGGTGGATTAGGTTTATGAGAATCGGTTTATGAGATGTTTATAAAATTTGAGAATCGGGATGGAATAACGTCAAGGACATAAGGGATGTAAAGGTCATGATGTAGGGTTTTGTTTGTAACGTAATAAGGAGCATTTACTACCATGCGGAGGACTTTAGACTGAAAGGATTGGATGCGTTTGATGTTCGAAAATTTAGTTGTCCCCCACAGTTCAAGTCTGTAGGTCCAGATGGGTTTGAGTATGGTCTTGTATATTAATAGTTTGTTTTCTATTGATAGATTGGATTTTCTGTTAAGTAGTCTGTATAGCTGGCCAAATCGTCGGTTAAGTTCTTGTCTTTTAAGTCTAGTATGTGGGTTCCAAGTTAGTCTTTTGTCTAAAAGGAATCCAAGATACCGAACTGTGTCTGAGACGGGGAGAGGTACAGAGTTGAAAAGGATATGTGGACAGGATCTGCGTCGGAGGGTAAAGGTGACATGCTTGCATTTGGATTCATTGATCTTAATGCGCCAATTGTTGCACCATTGCTCAATTAGGGAGATGTGTCTTTGTAGATTAAAGGATGCAGTTTCAGGATCTAGGTGGGATGACAGGATGGCGGTATCGTCCGCGAAAGTTGCTAGAAGGGTATCGGGATTGGTTGGAATGTCAGCGGTGAAGAGGATGAAGAGGACTGGGCCCAAGACACTGCCTTGTGCAACACCAGCCTCAATTGGATATTAGTTGGCGAATTCAGTGCCGCAGCGGACTTGAAAGGAACGATTTGAGAGGTAGGATTTGAGGACTAGGTACAAGGATTAGGGTAGGTGAGTTTTGAGCTTGAAAAACAAGCCATCATGCCACACCCGGTCAAAAGCTTAGTCCAGAAAGCTTACCCGCTAAGTCCAGAAAATATTGCTTGTTTTCAAGCGCAGAGGATATATGGTCAACAACGCGAAGGCCTTGTTGAACAGTGGAACGTCTTGAGCGGAATCCAAACTGATGGGATGGGATATTGTGGGTTTCGAGTATGGGTAGGATGCGTTTGAGAAGGATTTTTTCAAAGATTTTGGAGAGGATTGGGAGCAAGCTTATTGGTCTTTAGGATGAAGTATTATTTACTGGTTTACCTGGTTTTGGGTAGAGGATGATTATGGAGTGTTTCCATGTCAGAGGAAAGTGTGTTGTGCGGAGGATACAGTTATATAGGTATGTGAGGAATATAATTGCTTTTTTCGGAAGTTGTCTTAGGATCTGGGAAGTAAGGAGATCGTGTCCAGGGGATTTTCGAGGTTTTAGGTTGCTTATAAGGAATTTGACCTCAGAATGATTGACAGCTATAGGAGGCAAGGAGAGAGGAATAGGAGAAGAGAGGAATTCTTTAATTTCAGCAGTGAGGGTGGAATGGAGTTCGGGGTGGGGAGTGAATGTTTTGGATAGATGTTTGGTAAATTCTTCAGCTCTAGTCTCATCTGACGAAGCCCAGGTTTCATTATCGCATCGAAGGGGATGGGAACCAGAATGGTATTTAAGGATTTTTCTGGTCAATTTCCAGAAGGAGTTGTCCTCGGTGGAGAGGGAAGACAGGTAGGAATTGTAGAATTGGGATCTAAAGGAAGCCAGTTCTTTTTTAAATTTTTTTGGAATAATAATTGTATAATTCCTAGGATGATACAATCTCACTACAGATGACATTGGATGCCTCATCCTTGAAAGCATCCATCTGTACTCTGAGAAAACGTTCTGTACTCTGAGGTCTATTGCATCTGCTATTGTTTGGCGGAAAAGGTTCCAGTTGACTGGGCCTCTGATGAATGAGGGAGGAGATAATTTGGGGATAGGAGATGCGGAAAGAGTTAGGTTTAGCGGACTGTGGTCTGAGGAAAGGTCATCAAGCCGTAAAACTGAATAATTTAACGGCCCTAGACCTTTGTGAATGAAGAAGTCAAGGAGATCAGGGTTACGGTTAGGATCTGTTGGCCAGTATGTAGGAATATCAGGGGAAAGTATGTTGCTATTGTGGGAAATAAGTGCAGACAGCAATGTTTGTCCGCGGGAGTTCGTGGTTCTGGTTCTCCATTGCTGATGTTTGGAATTAAGTTCTGCACCTATAAGGAAATGATGTCCTAAGAAATTAAGAAAGGATATGAAGTTAGGTTCGGTTATTGCTGTTTTAGATGGGGAGTATGCTGCGACAACTGTGACAGGAAAAAGTGAAGTTTGGATTGTTATTGCTGAGGTTTGTAGGAAATTATGTACTGGTAAAGGATAAAAGTGATGGGTGAGGGATTGATGGATGATGGCAGCAGTACCTCCATGTGCTGTTCCATCAGGATGGTCAGTTCGATAAATCTTGTAGCTAGGTATGTTGAACTGTCGTTTATTAGTTAGTCGAGTCTCAGTTATTAGGGCTATGTCTATGTTATTGTACTGTAGAAAAAAATTTAGCTCATTGATGTGGTTTCGAACACCATTCGCATTCCAGAGGAGAATGGA
This sequence comes from Nezara viridula, assembly GCA_928085145.1. Lineage (NCBI taxonomy): Eukaryota > Metazoa > Arthropoda > Insecta > Hemiptera > Pentatomidae > Nezara > Nezara viridula. The sequence goes on from OV725078.1 coordinate 206,392,832, forward strand.
GAGGGGTTTTATTGAGGGCATTTAAGGAATTCTTGGCGGTGGAATAAGGTTAGATATGACATTTGTGAGTAAGGAGATAAGTGGTGTGATAAGAGATCTGAATTCGGAGAGGAATGATGAAAGGAGACTCGTAAGATCATTGGAATTGTTAGGGGGAGGGATGTGCATTTGGTGGTGACTGGGCTTCTGGGTGTTATTAAGTTGCGGTGGCGGATTATGAGGTTGAGGTTGAGTTTGTGGCAGGGCCTGAGGTTGAGTGGGCTGTTCTATTTCTCCCAGTATTTGAGCATAGGAGACTTGATTGTTCGTAAATCTTGTCTGTTGCCTTGGTGGTCTGGAAGTCCTGGAGGTCTCTTCCTGTCTAGGAGCTGTTAAGAGTCTCGATTTTAATATTTTGTAGGTCTGGCATCCTTTGTAGTTTGCTGGGTGGTCTTTATGGCATAATGCGCACACCGCAGGTGTTTGCCTGGACTTACTGCATTCTTCCGATTTGTGTTGTTGCCCGCACTTCACGCAGCGCGGTAAGCGGTGGCAATAACTTTTAGTGTGGCCATAAGATTGGCAATTATGGCATTGAACTATTTCCTTCTTGCTATATGGTTTTTCAACAACTATACTAGTGTAGTACAGGCGTCTTAATTTGTAAATATTATCGACCCCAGTGGTGCGCTCTAGGTCTACAAAAAATAATGGTAGGGCTATTTTATTATTTGTGCCCGGCTGCTCTTTATTTTCTTTAAATATATTAACGATTTGGCGGACACTGAATCCTAGATCCGTTAATTCTTCCTTGATTGCATCAGGTGGAGTTGAAGCTTGTAGTCCTCTTATCACTACTCTTAGTGCTCTCTCTTGGAATAACTGATAAGTGTGAAATTTCGCCTTTGTATCAGTTAAATATTTGACAATTTTTTTATAAGTTTCGGGGGAATCTGGCATCAACTTCGTGTCATTGATTCGAGTTTGGCATATGTATTTGCCGTTGTCCAGTATTTTATTTAGATGCTGGCAAAATAGCGGGAAATTTTTTATATTTCTGATGAATATAGGAGGTGGTTTTGGTTCTCTGGGGGTTGCTGGTATTTCCATTGTTTCTTCTAATGACAGTAATTGATATGGGTTAGGAGTAAAAAATGGAGATTCATCTGTTTCGTTGTTTAGGTTTTGTGTAGTCATATTTTTCGTTGAAGTACCAGGTTGAGGGTCATTCATGCTATCACTAGGGTTATCAGGTGTTGAAGGTGGCGTTTTTCTATTAGAACGTCTAGGCTTCTGTTTTACCGGTGAACTTCGAGGGCTGTTATTCCCTAAACTCCTAGATCTTTTGTTTTTGCTAGACATTATCATATGGTAATATCGCATCTCATGACGGTAGGGTGGTAAATAAAAGAGAGGAGAAAAAAATAAATAAATAAAAGTACGTAGTTATTAGTACGTAACTAATTACGTAGACTTGTAGAGGCCTCCAAAGTATACGTGTTCCCCCTTAGAAGCCACGGAGGCAACTAAAGGTAGTGGGGGGCAATGATAGCCTCTACCTATAAAACTATCGTTGTTTACACTGTATTCCTAATGTTAATAAACAAGTTGTTTACTCACTTTGTTTATGTTGAGTTAAATAGTCAATTGATAAATCTTGAATTGTCACTGTTTTATTGCTCTAAAGTTCACTAATTAACTGGTAATTAAGTCACTTTGTGGGAGACGATGTAGCAGGTTGGTAGATATAAACTGGCGCATGCGCATACTGATAGAGCGAACTAGTGCGGTTTTCCAGGATGTAGGAAAGGTAGCGTTTTGTAAAGGTAGCGTTTATAAGTCTGTACCTAGAAGGAATCGGTGTCCTAAGGAATGGGAATTCAGATATGGCTATTTTAGGAGGTTAATATGCCGCAACAAGGGGCAATGGGAAAAGAAAAGTTTGGATTGTTACGGCAGTGGATTGTAGGAAATTATTGGATGGGAAGGGGAACAAATGACTAGAAAGGGATGAATGAATGATTACAGCAGTGGCAGCATTCACTGTTTTATCGAAGTCGTTGTTTATGTAGATATGGAAGTCGGGGATGTTGATTAGTCTTTTGTTTGTTAATCGGGTGACAGTTATTAGCGCTACAGCAATGTTTTTGTAGTGTCATAAGACTGTTAGTTCGTTGATATTATTTCGAATACCATTCCAAAGGAGAATAGAGAGGGATTTGATTGGGGACATTTATGGATTACATGACGGTGGGATGAGGTATGTTACAACAGTAGTAAGGCGAGTGATAAGTGGGGTGATGACCTCAGATATTAATGTTGTATGTAGGCTGGTGAAGTCAGAGGCGTTGTTAGAAGGAAGAATGTAGGATTTGATGTGTTTAGGCTACTTACAAATTTTAATTAAGGCAAGGCAAATAACTCCCATGATTTCTTAAGAGGCAAAATTCAAATTATGGGCATCATTCCACTTATTTATGCAATGGGCTGTATTTTAATGAATTGGTAGATTATACGAATTCTGCAAAAACAGCTTACAATTTTTATGCTGATAAATCCTATGGTTACCTGAGGGCCCTTAAGTCTATTAATCTTGCCTCCGTGAATATCGGTGCTGGAATGGGAGCAGTTGAAAGAGATGGCACGGATTAAATTTTATCTTTTAGATCTTGTGATCTGCCTCCACCACTCGCCGTAGCGAGAGAATTCCGAACTATCCTTGAATAAAGCACAAACGAGAGGGCGATTGCTTGGTTCACAATAAAGAAAGAGAGAATTATTCAAAATATATTTTTGAATTTTTTTTTTCTTTTTATTGAGAAAAAATACATTTTGCCTCAATCAAGAGCATTGAGTATTTGAGGTATAAGAAACTCATTCATACAATATATACAATTACAAAACTAATAGAAATTATAAGAAAAAGAAACCTTAATAAAACAGATGAAATTGTAATAATTGTCGTCTTGACGTCCATATACGGGAGCTTAAATAGACAACCATGTGAAAACCTCACGTATCCACTTTATTGATCTAAAATATGTTTTATTAATAAATAATCAAAATCAAACATTTATTATTGATGTATACAATTTAGACGAACAGACTATAAAAAGCCCAATGAAATTTCTAAATAAAAAATAGACTATAGATAATTAATAAAACTTAATCTAAGGAGTTGTCAAAACTTAACTATTTATAACTAAACAACAAGGACTTACGGATTAACCGAAAACTGATACGTTCACGGATATACTGGTCAGTTACAGTTTATTAACAATTAACATGTGATAAATTGCTGCTGGTTCGGGTAGCCCAAGTGGCAGTTAATTCCCTTGCCGTTCTTATCTTACATACGTTAAGTTCAAGGCCAAGCTCTGTATACTGGCTCCCTCTCGTCAGCTGATCTCAGTTCGAAACCAAAGACTAATAGATTTTTTTTTTTTCCTCAAATAAATATTCTCGCGTCACTAATCCCCCCCCAAAAAAAACTTTATTAGTATGGAAGATTACAATTTACAATATATTCGTTCTAAAATGCACTAGGTTATTAAATAGAGACACTATAATGTTACTATAAGTCACGTCAGAGTCGGTTGGTCTAGGTATGTGTACTGACCGGAGGGTATCACTGTTAACCGTTGGGGTGTCTCTCTGCTAACTGCTACCATATGCTCCGAAGGGCTGATATATATACAAGTTTTGGAGTGCTGACTTCAGCAGTGACAATAAGGGTGGTCCTAAGCATTTATGTTCTCCCTTCTGAAGATCTGAAGTCCCTGAAGATTAAGTGGTTGAAGATGCGGAGGGTAGTTTCCATGGCACAAAATATGTTGCAGGTGGTTGAGTGCTAAGTGGTTGGTTATGTTGACCTAGACTTGAGGAATTTTTACATTTCCTGGCTATTTTTATAATATGCCAAACTAATAAATAAAATAATACAAAAATGATACAATAATTATAATAATTTTGTACAGAGATATTATCATAAGTTTCTAAAGTTTCAAATAAATCATCTTTCAATTCAATTGTTGAAAGTTTTTCAAAAGTTATATTATAAGGTTTAAAATCATTGATAGAACTAGTGGTTAAAATAATATCTGAATCTATTACAAAAGAGTGAGGTTTAGTATGGTTAATTATGGATTCATTATAATACAATTTTATAAGTGCTGTTCGGGTAGGTATATAGGATAAGTTGTGTTGGATTTTAGGATTACAAATGGTGTCTTAAAACTTAAAAATAAATCAATATCATTATAATATTTAACAAAAGGAGGGATATTTACAGTTATAGTTAAACAATTTTTATAATTATTATTAACTAGGTTAGTAATACATTGATCCTTAATAACTAATAAATGATTACAATAATGGTTAGTTTTAATAAAAGTACAATTTGCAATATATACATTGTTTTCATCATATAATACAAGTTCGTGTTGTGTAATTGTTGTTACAATAGTGTTGTTTTTAATAATTGGAATTGATAGTAAATATAAAATGCTAATTTGTTTATATTTTAAAGGCAAAGAAATAATATAATGAATAATGCCATTTTTTATTGAACAATGAATTTTACTTGTTAGCCAAAGGGTTTCTAAATCATTTGAAATTAAAGTTGCATTCATTGCATCTATGTCTGTTTGTTTTAAAATGTTTGAGTGTAGTATACCTAATTTGCAAAATTCTAAAGAGTTTTCTATGTCTGTTACTCTAACTGTTATGTAATTGATTATATTGTAAAGTTCATTTAAATGAAGTGTAATTTGTTCTTTGTTTAATCTTTTTAGTACTTCTGATGTTTTGTTGTTATTATTATTTAATATTTTAATGTCATTTTTGAAAGTGTTAATGAGGTTTCTGTTTATATCTATGTCATGGGCAATGTTGTGTTCTACGCGATATGAATTTCTTTCGAGTTGGTTTATAATTCTGTCATACCTTTCTTTATCTTGGGCGTCCATGTTTCCTGTTACCCAGCTGATTGCTGTTTCTAATCCATTAATGAGTCCTCTTTTTGAACGTTTGTTCGTTGGAACTATATTATCGAGTTTATTTCTAACAAATTCTAGTTGGTATCTAATTACCTTTTCTGTGGAATGTAGTTTAAATGTTGTCAACTCTTTGCTAGTAATTTCTAATTCGTCTTGTAAGTTTGTAAAGTTTAGAAAATGAATAATGTTATGATAATTTCCGGTAATTCTTGCCTCAGGTAGTTTGATTGTTGTGATTCCACGTGTCTGCGTAATGTCAGTAATTTTATATGCTGAGAATAGATCGATTGTCCAAAGAATTGTCAGTGTCATTACCATTTGATTCGTCATCTGTAATAGGAATATACTTGTTTTTATGACGTTTTTTATAAGTTTTTCTGGGTCTTTGTATATTGTCTGCATGAACTTTAATTGGTTTGTTTCTGTCTTTGAATTTAAACACATGTTGGAAGGATTTTCATTTTTGTTTCTTGTTCTTATCCTAACATAAGGGTCGTCTTCTATAATAGAGTATTCCCGATTTTTATTTAATTTATCTGTCCTATCTTTCTTTTCTTTATCTATCCTTGATTTAATTTGATCTTGAATAATTTTTAAATTGTCATGATATTGTTCAACTAATTTTTCTTTTATTGGGGCTTTATTAACTTTGTCTTTTTGAATCCCGAAGTTAGGTGTCAAGTTTAGTTTAGTTTAGTTTCGTTAGGTGTCAATTTTAATTTTTGATTTAATGTATTGTTAAACGCGATTGCCGGATGGCTTAATCTCTTTTTTAAACTAGTATTGGATTCTGTCTCTTTTAAATTTCTTAGTAATTCTATTAACGTAGAGTGAGTCTTGTTTAAATGTCCTAATGAGTGATTTGGTGTTACATAGTATGCTTCTATACCTCGTGATGTCAGTAAGTTTTCTATTAAATTGTTTTTGTATTCCCTACCATTGTCCATTTTAATTCTGTCAGGTGCTGGAAAAAATTCTAAATATTCTATTATGACTTGTGATACTTGGATTGAATTACATGCTTTTACTGTTTTGGCAAAAAGTCGTTTTGAAAATGTATCTACAATAGTTACTATGTATTGTTGTTCGTAGTGTAGCGTATCTATCATTAATTCTTGGAAAGGTTTGTCAGGTGTGGGAGTTATACAAAATTTGGTTTTAAAGATCTTTTAAGTTTGTCATATGTTTCTAAAATTCCTCTGTGACATGTTTTTCCTGTGTGGTAATTTGCTATAAGTTCTATCTGTTCGTTTTCATTACTAATGTCTAACGTTTTTCTTTAGTATCTTTTTATTTTGACCGTTAAAAATTTTTCTTCTATGATTCTCGTTATTTTATTAAAAATGCCCTCAAATTCATTTCTAACCGTTTCAATATTTGGTTCGCAGTAAATACCGTAAATCGAGTTTGGTTTTAAAATTTCTAATAAAATTTCCTCTAAGTCATCGTTCCACGGGTAAGCTGTTTCTATAAGATATCTATTTTTTCCAAATGGTTTTTCTAAAATGATTTTCTTTCCGCCTCTTTGTATAAAAATTTGATTTTTCTCAATGTTTATCGGTTTGTCGTCATCCACTATCCATATTTGTCTCGATGGAGATTCTTGTGAATGTTGTGTTACTAAACTTTCATTATCTATTGCGGCTTCTAATGGTTCTAATAAAGCGTCTATGTCATCAACTAGGATTGGTGGAGCATTTGCTGCTTCTTAAATGGCGTTTTCGATTTCCATTGCTACTTCTTCGTTTATATCAAATTCTGGGTCGTCAATCATAAAACAGTCTGTGTTATTTTGTAAGTCTATCCTACTGAGTGCGTCTGCTACATAATTTGTTTTTCCATCAATGTGTTTTATATCAAATTCAAATTCATTTAAGTAAAAAATCCACTTCATAAGTCTAGTGTTTGCATTTTTCATTGTAAATAACCATTGTAATGGCTTGTGGTCAGTTTGTAGAGTAAATCCGTATAAGTAAGGTTTGAAATGGGTGCATGCGTATACAACAGCGAGTAGTACTTTTTCTATAGTAGAGTATTTTTGTTCAGTTTGTGATAGCGTTCGTGAAGCGAAAGCTATAGGGTGGTCTCTCCCTTCTGAGATTTGAGATAGTACTGCTCCTAAAGCGACTGAGCTAGCGTCTGTTGTTAAAACGAAAGGTAATTCCCAGTTAGGAAATTGTAATACCGGCGAGTTTATTAAATGTTGTTTTAGTAATAAAAATGAGTCTTTAAATTCTTCAGGATTAATTTCTGTTCCTTTTCTTAGTTGTAAAGTCAGTGGTTTTGCAATGTGTGCGTAATTGTGTATAAATTTCCTATAGTAGCCTGTCATTCCTAAAAATTGTTTTATTTCTTTTTCTGTACGCGGTAATGGAAATTTTTCGATTGCATCTATTTTTGATGGGTTAGTTCTGATTCCGTCTGCTGAAATAATATGTCCTAGAAATGGTAACTCTGTTCTTAAAAATTCTGTTTTGTCAAGTTGTATCGATAAGGAATGTTCGCATAGTTTTTTAAATACTGTTTCCAAATGTATAGAGTGGTTTTCAATGGAAGAAGAATATATTATAATATCGTCCATGTATACTAAAGTGTTTGGTGTATTACTTAACATCATGTTCATAGCTCCTTGAAACGTTGAGGGTGCGTTACATAATCCAAAAGGCATTAGAAGGAATTCGTAATGTCCTGTATCAGTACTAAAAGCAGGTTTTGGAATTGATTTTGTTGTCATTTCGATTTGTTGAAATCCCGAAGCTAAGTCAATAGTGGAAAATATTTTTGATCCATGTAATTTGTTAAGTAAGTCTTCAATGTTCGGTAAAGGATATTTACCAGGAATAGTTTCTTGGTTTAATTTTCTATAGTCTATAACCATTCTAATTTTATTTTTTCCGCTTGCATCTAATTTTTTCGGTACAATCCAAATGGGTGAGTTATACGGTGAATTACTTTCTCTTATTATGTTGTTTTTTAAAAGTGTGTTAATTTCTTCATCAACTAAATTTTTAAATTGTTGTGGGTATCTATAATTTCTTGAGAAAATAGGTTTGTCCGTTTTTAAGGGTATATTATGTTGCAATAAATTTTTCGATTTAAATATTTCATTCTCTTTCTTTATCATTTTTGGATACTTATTTATTAAATTAATTAATTTATCTTTATTTTTATCTTCAATATGATCATGCCTTAATACATTTTTTATTTCATTAATATCATTCATATAATTAACTTCATCAATTAATATCATTTTTCTATTCACATCAATTTTTATTTTATTATAAATTGTAAATTCGTCTGTCTCCTAATCTAATTTAACTTTTAACTTTTTCATTGTTTCATAACCTATTAATATATTAAATTTATCACTTAACGCTAAAATATAAAATTTAAATTCTAATTTTTCGTTTAACCCTAATCTAGGTTATTTATTATTTATTTACATTCCACCCTACCTTGCCTGATGGGCCATACGGGCGTTTGCAATAGTGGGCTGTTATGCATGACTGCATAACAGCATACTACTGCAAGTGAAACAGTTTAAAATATATCTTCGGTGACGTCTTATCAAGGGTGTCCGTCTTCCGGCGGTCTTCTTGGTGGTGGTCCTCTTCTCCGTGCTCCGATGTTGAAGTGGGCTGGACCCACTTCCTCCTTCCAGTCATAAATAAATTTCTTGAACCGAGGGACGTTCTCCTTACTTACCAACTGAGGAAGTTCATCCTCTGTTAGGACGTAAATTCCTGCGGTTCTCATCATCGTTGCCCTTATTCCTTCAAATGCAGTGCAGGCCGTGACCACGTGCTCGACAGTCTCCAGAACTCCACAAGTGGGGCATTGGGGATCTATGTCCTGGCCAAAGCCATGTAGCTTAGCTCGAAAACCCCCATGCCCCGTGAGAAACTGTGAAATCCAATAGTCCGGGAGGATCCATTGTGCATCTAACCGCGACTGTACGGTGGGGAAGTATTTTCTGAGAGTACTCCCTTTCGGGGTAGCAACCCACCGACGGCTCCATTCCTCAATCGTATCCTCCCGGATTATCTTCTTCCATTTGTTGGGACTTTCCACAATCCTCACCCGCAGATTTTCTGGAACTCCAGCCAAGCCTTCTTTCTTGTATTTATGCTTGGTCACATCTTCTCGCAGGAGGAGGTCGAGAGGTACCGCCCCCGCTAGGACCTGCACTGCTTCATGTGACGTTGTCCTAAATGCTCTGGTGACACGCAACAGGGCCATCCTCTGGATCGACGCCAACCTTTTTCGCTGTCGCTGTGTGAGGTTCCTATACCAGGAGGGAGATGCATACCTCAAGATACCCAGCACAACACCTTTATAGATCGTCATCGTTGCGGGGTATCTGAGGCCCCAGAATGCACCCCCAACACGACTGAGTCCGTTCAAGGCTTGGGTCACCTTAGTTGCTAGATAATCCAAGTGAGGTGTTATATTTAGGCCTTTTCCTAACCTTACACCAAGATATGTTACCACCTCACTTGGGCGTATTATTTGACCTTCTATATCCATGCTAATGGGGTGTGCTCTATCAGTCGTGCCTTTCAAGAGGATGGCTTGCGTCTTTTCAGCAGCCATACGCATTTTCTTTCCCTCACACCATCTGGCTACAAGGTTGGCACATCGCTCTGCTGCTAGTTTGATCCCCGCCCTGCTGTTGGATGCCACCACAGCAGCTAGATCGTCAACATAGGCAGTGGCAGAGAACCGCTCATTTTCAAGCACTCCCAGCAACTCATCAAAAACCAGCTTCCATAGAGCAGGACCAAGTACTGATCCCTGAGGGCATCCCCTCTCTACGGAAGCTTCTACCTCGTAATAGCTGCCTTTGATCTTCACTCGCCTGTCCTGAAGATAGCTCCTTACGAGGGCATATAGGTTGCTGGGAGCGTCATATTTTTGCAGCTGCTGGAGTACGCAGGGCCACCATAAACTATCAAAGGCGGAGGATATATCAAAAAGGAGCAGCATGACGTATCGCTCCTCCCTTTCTTCAACATCTCTGCGAACTCTCAGCAGAGCATCAGCGGTTCCTCTGCCTCTGGTAGAGCCGTATTGCCGTGGATGGCTTGCTTGATTGAGAACTGGCCGTAACCTGGTCATCATGAGGTTCTCCAGGACCTTACTCATCACAGGGAGGAGACAAATTGGTCTATATGACTTAGGAAGTTGTTTATCCCTGCCTCCTCCCTTGTAGAGGAGTCTCAAATCAGCGATCTTCCATTTCCTTGGGAAGTATCCCCTATCTAAACAATCATTAAAGATTCCTAAAAGTCGCTCTTCAATATAGGAGATACTGTTCTTTAGGATCGCTGCATCTATATCATCAAGTCCTGGAGCGCGGCCATTCTTTTGCCTACCCACGGCAATACGAATATCATCTGCGTCCCATGGTGAGCAAAAGTCAGTGCCTGGCGGGTATACCGTGGTATGTCTCACAAAATGTTCCTCTTGGGTGTCTTGAGATGGGTCGTCCTTGGGGTAAGTCGCTTTGACGAAGAAATTAGCGGTCTCTTCTAAGGTAGTAGCATGGACATCTTCATGCCTCATCGCCGCTATCGTTTGCAGCGGAGTCAACTTGCCCAGAGCCACCTTATACGGAATACCCCAAGGATTCTTTGAAGATTCTTCGACGATAAAATCGTCCCAAGACTTCCGCTTTCGTGAACGAACCTCATTTCGGTATACCCTGGCCATGGACTTATACTCGTTACGAAGTGCAGTGCGCCTCTCGTCGCATGTGCACCTCTGGTACGACCGCCGTGCCTTGTAGAGGTCTCTCTTCATAGCTGTTAAGGCCGGCGTCCACCACGGGACAGGTCGAGCCCTCGTCTTCCGGTGCTGGAGGGAGTTCTCGGCAGCATCACGGATGGCATCAGTAATCCTTGACACCCTGTAGTCTAGGTCATCGGTGTTTTCTGAAACCTCAACTTCCCACTCTTCGTCGACCATTTCACCCTCCATCATGCACCGAAAGACATTCCATTCACTTCTTCTGGTCAAATAGCCCTTCACGTTGCCATAGGAACATCCTGGATCATCTACCAGGCCAAATGCAATCGCATTGTGGTCCGAACTCGTCTCTGATCTGAGTGTCCAATCGAAGATGTATCTAGATAGCGTTGGTGAAGCTAGAGTGATATCTATCCAGCTCTGCCCTCTACCTCCAGAGAAGGTAGGTGTAGCAGATGGATCATTTATCACCACCAATTGGTTTCTAGCAATAAATTCACCCAGCTTGACGCCTCTTCTGTCTGTTCGATTGGACCCCCAGACCGTGTTCCAGGAGTTGGCATCTGAGCAGACGATCACGTTTCTTGTACCTTGTAAGATCGTTTCCATGGCGGATATATCCTCTTCAACATCTCTTCTATCGTGCATGTAGGCAGATATCAGTGTAAAAGCAATCCTGCCCCATCTTATGTAACATACAGCACGGTCCGCCATGGTATACTGCCTCAGTTCCATCACGTCAAGGTTGGGGTTATTGATAACTATAGCAGCCCTGGGCCTCCCCTCTCCACTGCTCAAGGCTATAACCCTTGACGTGAGGCCAAACCCCGTGACCATGTTCCTATAGCAACCTGGTTCTTGAACCGCGAAAATGTCATAGCGATGCGCTAGAGCTCGTAGCTCATCAGACACAAGACGCCGTCGGCCCATATTAAGTTGTAGGATAGTAATCTTGTTACTCATACTTGGTTCTCTTCGCTAGTTCTTGGGTCTTCTTTAAATGGACTGGGCAAGTTTGACAGCCCGCTTGGTGCTTGGCCAGGTGTTTCTGTTTCCCTTCTCGTACACAATTCGCACAAATCGGTTCTGCCCTTTCCTTCTTTCTTGGGCACTCCTTAGCTATGTGACCTGGGCAGGCACACCATTTGCAAACCAGAGAGTCTGCTGTGCAGGACGCCTTAGAGTGGTCATATCCCAGACACTTCATGCAGCAAGGAGGATCTATATAATCTTTAAAGTTCAAGGACCACCATCCTCCATCAATAACTGATGTTTGTATTAGGCCAAATCTTATCATCGGATGAACCTCTATCACCCAATTCCTTGTAAGGCCTCCTCTTGCTATTGAAGAGAAACATGCCTGGACACACTCCTTTCTTTCTAGCCCAATGGGTATTGTCCCCTGAGGCAATCTTCCCCATATTACCATTTCCAATTCAGATGCGGTCCAAGAGTGAGGTGCTCCCCTTACCTGCAGTCTAGGCTTTCTCCTCAATGCCATCTTAGTTTCTATCCCTTTCTCTAGTAACTTTTGGCACTGTAAAAGCTTGATGGCTTGATTTTCATCTTCTACGCGTACGAGAACAGCACCAGCCTTGGTTGTACGGATCACTTTTGCCTGTACTCCTAGTTCATTCGGAGATGGTAATTCGCTAACAATTTCTAGAGCAGATTTCCCTCCTCTAGCCATTGTAACAAACGCATGCCGCGGTGCATTTTCCTTAGGTTTAATCGGTAGCGTTTTAACTATGTCCGCCATAGTTTTCTTTGCCGGGGGTAAAATTGAGGCATTAGAACTGTTCTGTACTCCTTTCAGTTGCTCATTTACTTCCTCGTTCTTTTTGGCTATCATTTTAACGTTTTTCTTTTTTCTTCGACTTTGAACTATAGCAAAATCTTCTGATTCTAAAACTTCTTCTGAAGGTTTAATTATTAATTCATTGTTTAATGAATTGATCCCAGATGTTCCAGCTTTAGGCGGTGGGTTGTGGTTTTGTGTTTCCGCTGCTGGAAGCCTCTCGAAAATTCTAGGTAGAGATCGTTCAACGAGAATGTCCGTGATTTTGTCAAACACGCTAGGAGATGATAGTGTCTCCTTGACAACTCGTTCAATTAATGCTCTCTGTTCTTTCGATCTATCGATGACGGTTTCCATGATATCGATAAGATGACTCACTTTACCGTTTATATCTTTTTGTGTTTTCACACTTAATCTTTTATCCACGTTCGTAAGGTAAACTCTTAAGTTTTCTTGAATGGCCTTCGCCTCTACTAACAACGGATCCGTTTTACTCTCTTTTTGGTCGGTTATATCAGGCGATCCATTCCTGGCTCTCTTGGCTACAGGTCTTGATCTTTTAGGTTTTTTCTCATCTTCTATCTCTTCTTCCATTTCTATAACACTATTGTCCATAGTAAATAGTATTTTAACACTAATTACTGCAGTGATAACAGTTCTAACCTATCTAATTTAAAATAGTTTAGGAAAAGTTATCAGCAATTGTTTGTATAATTCTTTTGTAGTTCCAATGGGAACTTCCTATTATATTTGCTAATAAAGGATTCTAAATTTTTTCTTTTGGTAGTCCTTGATAGGAATTTGGATAGGTTATGAATAACTTACCTCAACCAGATTTCAAAAAGAGTCTTTTCTGATAAACTTTAATTATTCTAATTATGATACTCTAATTAGATATTAATATTTAGTCTTTCTCTATCTCTAATATCTCTAGATATTAATAGTCTTTATGTACTAAGGTCAAAATTTCGTGGAAAACCATGCGAGGCTTTCTAACCTCAATATTCAAAACTATTTACACTTATAAAAAAAAACACTACAATTAACAAACCATGTCTAAAAAAGTTAATTAACAGTAAACAAACATAAAAAACAACATCATAAACAACACAAAGACAGCAATCAGAAAACACACTATACCGCAAATGCGACTGGTCACAAGCAAGTGCCCTAATCTAGGTGCAAGGTCAACCATTACTAATTGTTCTCCTCTTACTAATCCTGATCCGGTTCTAACGAAAAATTCTTCTGCTGTAGTTTCAGTTCCTACAGGTACGGAACGTGGATGTATATAATTTTTTACTGATCCCGTGTCAATTAGCCATTCATCGTTTTGTAAATCAATAAATGTATTTAAGTTTTCTATAAGGTCTAAGTTTCTCTATAAGTTTTCTATACGAGAAGGCAGTGGATTCGAGAAGGCAGTGGATCAGCTGATGCGAAGGACGTGTTCTGAAATCTTCTCTCAGTTTTTGCCTATTTTTCAGCGGAATCTCTTTGATTATTTACTGAATACAGTTGAAGTGTACACTAGAGCAGTTGTTATTTACTGTTTGCTACATTTTTTTTTTTTTAATTTTTAATTTTTTTTTTTTTTTTTAACTTTAATTTTTTTTTCTCTTATGATATGCGGCATAGTCAGCAAGTGATGTCCAGTAAGGTGAGCACTAAAAGGACTCAGTCAGACGGTGTTAGTACCCCTCGTGATTCACCAGCGAAACAAAGAACTCGTCGCTGCCTGCGAGAAATTGCTCCAACCACAGTGAAAACTTCAGGTACAGAACCTCAGCCTCAACCAGGTACCTCTTCGCAAGAAATGGTTGAAGAATCTCCTTTCTTCACTCCAAACCCGTTCCAAGTGCTTCATAATGACAGAGAAGTAATGGAGTCAGCAGCAGTACCTAGGGAACCAAGGAATCCTCCGATATTTGTAAAAAATATCAAAAATTTTCAACTACTGTGTACACAACTAAACGAAATCTGCTCCGGCATTTATTCTTGCCTCAATAGGACCAACGATACGAAAATAACACCAGACACTGCAGAAACCTACCGAAAAATTGTGAAGTACCTGTCCGAAACGAATGCAAATTTCCACACATGCCAGCTGAAACAGGAGAGATCGCTACGAGTGGTGGTAAGGAATTTACACTCCTCAACCCCAACTAAAGTTATAAAAGAAGAACTAGCTACGCTTGGTTTCAAAGTGCGTCAGGTAACCAACGTTCTGAAGGAGAATAAGGAGCAGCCACGAGTAAGTAATAAGGTTCCACTACCTTTATTTTTCGTAGATCTAGAACCATCACCTGGTATTGAAAAAATATATAACATCAAGAGATTGTACTTGGAGGTAAGAACCCCAATAATACATGTGAAGCCCTGTCGCAGCAACTACCTCAGCCCCAACCTCAATATTCTGTTCATCTTAACACACATAATCATCAACAACCTCAAATTCCTCCTCCTTCAAATGCAACAGATCTCACCAGTTTGTTAGCATCTTTCCTCACCGATTTCAAATCCGTAGTTACTCCACTCATATCACTCCTTACAAATCTCGTATCTCACCTCATCCCTCCTTTGAAAAATCCTTAATGACTCACATCACAAAACCCATATCCATTCTCCTTTGGAATGCGAATGGTGTTAGAAATCACGTTGACGAACTAACAGCTTTAATACAAGACAAGAACATTGACGTAGCCCTTATAACAGAAACTCGACTGACCATAAAACAGCATTTAAAAATCCCACAGTATTTAACATACCGTACTGACCATCCTGACGGCAGAGCACATGCCGGTACTGCTGTCATCGTACACCAATCCCTCTCCCATCACTTACTCCCATTACCCACTCAAGATTTCCTACAGTCAACCGCTATTGTAATCAAAACCTTCTCCTTTCCAGTCACCCTTGCATCAGCATATTGCCCTCCTAACAGATCCATATCCAAAGTCCAGTTCAGTTCTCTCCTCAACTCCTTAGGTCATAATTTCATCCTGGGTGGAGATTTAAACGCCAAACACCATCAATGGGGTTCTAGAACCACGAACTCTCGTGGCAGAACATTGTTATCTGCACTCAATTCCCAACGGTTCAGTATCCTTCCTCCTAAGTCACCTACCTACTGGCCCACGGATCCTAACCGCAATCCTGATATCCTTGATTTTTTCATCCACAGTGGCTTAGGTCCCCTCAATCATTCCCTTACCCGTCTTGCCGAACTATCCTCAGATCATAGTCCATTATTACTCCAATTATCTCTTGCTCCTATTCCTAAGTCTTCTCCACCGTCCTACATCAGAGGCCCAGTTAACTGGAAACTCTATCACCAAATCCTATCCGATAAAATTGACCTCAGAATAACCCTAAAAACCCCAGATGACCTTGACAATGCCGTACACCTTTTCACCACCACTATCCAACAAGCAATCTGGACTGCTTCCTCTCCAAACCACTCCTCAAGAACTCCCAAGAAAAATAAGTTACCTCAACACCTCATGGACCTAATCCATACCAAACGCCGCGCCAGATTATTATGGCAACGTACTAGACACGCCATCGATCGTCGCTCCTATAATTTTTACAGTAAACGCAGGAATTGGCCACCTTCAAATCCCAATCCTTCATCTCCTACCTTATTTCCCTCTCTGTTCATGACAATTCCCTACGGAAGATCACCAACAAAATCCTAAAATCCCATCATATTTCCCATCCCCTCCGTCGAACCGATGGCTCCTGGGCAGCGTCTGATGAAGATAAATCTGAGGAATTCGCCAGACACCTCTCCAGAACATTTACCTCTCATCCGGAATCCAACCACAACAGTAGAAGAATTCCTTACATCACCCATTCCACTTTCCTTGCCACCTAAAGCAGTTAATCCTTCTGAGGTCAAACATCACTTACAAAAACTTCCTCTCCGTAAATCTCCTGGATACGACCTCCTTACCTCTCAAATCCTTCGACAACTTCCTCCTAAAGCTGTTATATTTCTCACCTACTTATATATAACCATCCTAAGAACCACCCACTTTCCTCTCTTGTGGAAACATTCCACTATTATCCTGTTTCCGAAACCAGGCAAACCTCCCAACACCTCAACGTCCTACAGACCAATTAGCCTACTTCCGATTCTCTCAAAAATCTTTGAAAAGATCCTCCTGAAACGAATCCTACCCTTTATAGAATCCCAAAATTTTCCTTCACATCAGTTCGGATTCCGTTCACAACACTCCACAGTCCAACTAGGACTCCGAGTGGTCGATCATATTTCCGCAGCATTGGAAAGCAAGCAATATTGCTCGGGTTCATTTCTGGACATAGCTCAAGCTTTTGACCGGGTATGGCACGCCGGGCTTCTTTCCAAGCTGAAAACCTATCTTCCTCAGTCCTTGTACCTTGTCCTCCGTTCCTACCTCTCAGATCGTACCTTCCGAGTTCGCTGCGGTAGTGAATTATCGAATTGCTATCCAATTGAGGCAGGTGTTCCTCAAGGTAGCGTATTGGGTCCCGTCCTTTACATCCTCTTTACCGCTGATATCCCTGTCCATCCCGATACCTTCCTGGCAACTTTTGCTGATGACACCGCCATTCTATCATCCAACTCAGATCCCGAAATAGCATCTTTGAATCTGCAAAGTCACCTCTTCCACTCGTGTAATAAATGGCGCATCAATGTAAACGAATCCAAATGCCAACACATCATCTTCACGCTCCGACGCAGTTCCTGTCCACCAGTACACTTCAATTCCATTCAGCTTCCTTTCTCGGACACAGACCGGTACCTTGGCTTTCTCTTAGACAGACGACTAACGTGGAACCCTCATACTAGACTTAAAAGACAGGAACTAAACCGACGATACGGACAACTATACCGGCTACTAAACAGAAAATCAAAACTTTCCATTGAAAATAAGTTACTGATCTACAAGACAATTCTGAAACCTATCTGGACTTACGGACTTGAACTGTGGGGAACAGCAAAATTTACTAACATCAAACGCATCCAATCCTTCCAATCAAAAGTCCTTCGAACAATAGCCAATGCTCCTTTCTATGTAACCAACAAAACCCTACACCATGGCCTTAATATCCCATTTGTCCTAGACCTGATCTGGAAGATAGATTTATTTCAGTTGCCAATGTAGATTACGTAGGCATTAACTTTGACTTGATCAATGTTTATGCAAAATTCGCACTCCCACTGGAAGACATACTGACAAAATTGCAGCTGGTAGTACGGAAGCTGAGTAAGAACATCTTAATAATGGGCGATTTTAATGCTCACTCAATTTTGGGGGGCAGCCGAAGAACCGATAGAAAAGGCGTACTGCTGGAGGATTTTGCTGCAAGGAATGGCCTAACCATTGTAAATGATCCCACGGCCTTGCCAGCGTTTTCGGGATCCAGCGGAGAATCATTTATCGATATAACTCTGGCATCACCTGGCATTGGCCAGCTTATTAGCTTTTGGAAAGTCGAGGATTGGACCTGCAGTGATCACCGGGTGGTTTTATTTGAAATAAACCTAAACAATCGAGAAAAGCGATACCATAAGGAACGTTTTGTGACGGAGGGAGCTGAGTGGGAGCGTGTTGCTGAGAATATTGCATGGCACCTAACAGAGCTGGAGCAACACCATCATATGGAATTAGAAAAAGATGGCAGCGAAAATTTCAACAGAAATTTTCACAGCGGTTAAGGAGGTGTTGCCCATAACACGAGAGTCAATAAGAAATGGACAAGTATGGTGGAACACACAACTCACAAGCCTGAAGCGGGAGACCTACAGAGCAAGACGCCGATTTCAGCGAGAAAACGATGCTGTTACCAAAAGAAATGTCAAAAAAGCATATTACGAACTTAATAAGAGTTTCCAAAAGGCAATAGGAAAAGCAAAGAAAGAGACATGGCACCGATACCTAGACCAATGCAAAAGCCCTTGGGGACTAGCCTATCGGAGAGCCCTAGATAAAATCTCAAATAGAAACTCCTTCACATCGTTTATGCACAATGGGGATGCAACCAGAACGGCAGATGAGGTTGTTAATGCTTTAATGGTGAGATCTTTCCCTGAAGACGAACTAACTTCAGACACAGAAGACCATGCTCACAAAAGAATTGCAATGTGTGAACTTCCGCAAACCGAAGATGCGCTTCCATGGGAAGAGGAAGACGTGAGGTTGGCTATAGGACAACTCCGATCGGGAAAGGCACCAGGACCGGATATGATAGGAGCCGATATCCTTAGAAATACAAAAAACGCACTGATTAAGCCTTTAACTACGTTCTACAACCGATGCTTGAATGAAGGCATTTTCCCCTGTATCTGGAAACAGGCTGAGCTGGTTACTATCTTGAAGCCCGGTATAACAGAAGTCACTGCTAAATCTTACCGCCCAATATGCCTCCTAAATGTAATGGGGAAAGTTCTGGAAAGCCTAATGCTGCAACGCCTAAAAGACGTAACCGATTTGCTCTCTCCTGATCAATTCGGAGGTCGAAAAGGACAGTCAAAAACGGATGCCATCAACCAGCTCATATCAACAGCTAAGGAGTCGCCCTATAAATATTTTGTAGTCCTCTTCAATGATATTGCTGGCGCGTTCGATAATATGCGGTGGCCTGCTATTATGGACGAGCTAAAGAAACTAAAATGCCCCAGAAATATATACAGGCTCATATTATCATTTATCGAAGCGCTTTGTCTACTATCAACTTCCGGGAAGGAGAATAACGAGGCCAGTCCAGAGGGGTTGTGCTCAGGGATCAGTTTTGGGACTCCCCCTATGGAATATCAACATGAACCCTCTCCTTGTTAAATTGAGAGCTGCCGGGTATACGCCATCTGCTTACGTGGACGATTTTGCTGTTGGAATAGAGGCAAAATCACGACAAGATTTGGAAATAAGGGCAGCGGAAGTCACTGACATAAACTTGCAATGGTGCCAGGAAAATAAACTCTCTTTAAATTTTCAGAAGACTCGACTCCTGTTTTTGAAGGGAAAAATGGTAGGGTTTCTCCCCAGAGTAAAGTTAGGAGATGTCCTAATAAAACCATCTCAGGAAGTGAAGTTCTTAGGAGTCCTATTGGGCGAGAGGTGTAACTTCACTAACCACCTAAAAGAAATTAAGAGCAAAACTATTGTCCGTTACAGTTGCCTTAAAACGATGGCAGGGACCACCTGGGGTCTCAAATATGGTTACCGGGAAATCCTATATAAGGCTTCTTTCTTGCCTATTGCATTATATGCGGCGCCGGTCTGGGGCCAGAAACTGAGACAGTCAGACATCAGTGTGCTGGAGCAAGCTCAAAGAAGATCTCTCCTACTGGTGACAGGAGCGTACAGAACGGCACCCACTTCGGCTTTGCAAGTGATTACAGGACAATTGCCTATAGACCTGAAAATACAAATATCTATAGCCAAATATAGAATAAAGAGAGGAGTGCCAGCAAATGTGGGAACAAGCTGTTTTGTGTGCCCTAGTGGAAGGTACGACGAGGTAGCCAACAGAATAGAAGAACTAGTCCTTTCTGAATGGCAGAGAAGGTGGGATGCATGCGAGACTGGAGGACTGACCCATGAGTTCTTCCCAGATGTCAGGAGAAGAATCAAGAATGACTGGGTGGAGACGGATTTCTGGACTGTTCAACTCCTCAGAGGCCATGGAGACAGACATAAATGAAAAATTACATTTTTTTCATAGAAGATCCAGTCTGAATTGTCACTGCGGGGCTATTGAGGACGCTAGACACATGATTTTGGAATGTCCAATGTACACTGGCGCCCGACAAGCATTGGCAGGAGAGTACTCCATGTTGGAATGGCCTCCTCGGTCCCTGGACAAGCTTGTGGAGACACCTGAGATATTTGATGCCTTTAAGAAATACGCCAGGAGGATATTCCATGAAAAAATAGCAAGAAAGGAAAGATTAAACCGGTGATATACCAAATACATACATTTATTGTTATCATAAGATTTAGAAATAGTATATATAAACTTAGTAATGGGCCCACAATAAGTAGGTAGGAAGTTACTGGAGTCCTGTTTGGTGGGAACAGCCCTCCAGTTGCAGGCAGCCCATTAGTGTAGGTTTACCCGTAATAATTAATGCCCCAATCAAACTAAAAGACCGAATTTTGGCTCACTTTGACCCAAGAATTTGGATCAAAGTGAGAGTAGACCTGCCTGCTTGGTTACCAATCCTGGTGACCGAGCCCTTTAAATTCGTGGCATATTTTTCAGTTAGAAAATTGGATGTACCGCTGGTATAGGGTTGCCCTAAGCGACAGCGGGGGAAAAGAAGGAAAAAAAAAAAAAAAAAGATAGAGAGAGAGAGAGAGAGAGAGAGAGAGAGAGAGAGAGAGAGAGAGAAAGAGAGAGATAGAGCTAACGTTTCCTCCAACCAGTGTTGGGCAATTACTCAAGTAAATGTCCAGCGGTGACGTCACGAGTGATTACTCTTAGAAGCTTCCCCATGAGTAATTTTGAAAATTACTCATGAAATGTTTTTCCTCCATGGTGTCGCTTTTGAGTTTGAGCCCCCCGGGGCTAGACTTTTCAGATTAAATCGATATCAGAGTCGACTATTATGTTTTGGGGCCCGCTTTTTATGAAAATTATATCGAATTTGAGATTGGGCCCCCCGGGCCTCGACTTTTTTTTAACTTTTCGGATTAAATCGATATTAGGGTCGACTATTATGTTTTGGGATGCCCTTTTATGAAAATGCTGTCGCTTTTGAGATTAAGCCCCCCGGGCCTAGACTTTTTGGAACTTTTCAGATTAAATCGATATCAGAGTCGACTATTATGTTTTGGGACCCGCTTTTTATGAAAATTATATCGAATTTGAGATTGGGCTTCCTGGACATCGACATTTTGTCAGTTTTTTTATTAAATCGACATCGAGGTTGACTATTATGTTTTGGGTGGCGCTTTTCATGAAAATGATGTCAGATTTGAGGTTGAGCCTTTTGGAGCTCCCCAAAACATAATATTCGGCCCTGATATCAATTTTTCCGAAAAGTAAAAAAATTCGCTGCCCGGGGGGCCCAATCACAAATTAGACATAATTTTCTTAAAAAGCGTCCTCCAAAACATAAGGGTTGACACTGATACCGATTTAATCTAAAAAGTTAAAAAAAGTCGAGGCCCAGGGATCCGAAACTCTAAATCGCCAGCATTTTCATAAAAAGCCCGCCCCAAAAAATCGACCCTGATATGGATTTAATCTGAAAAGTTACAAAAAGTCTAGGCCCGGGGAGCTCAAACTCAAAAGCGACAGCATTTTAATAAAAAGCGCCCCCTAAAACATAATAGTCGATCCTGATATTCATTCTATTCGAAAAGATAAAAAAAAATCGAGGTCGGGGGGGCCCAATCTCAAATCCGATACCATTTTCTTAAAAAGCGCCCCCCAAAACATAGGAATCGACCCTGATATGGATTAAATCCGAATGGTGTCAATTTTGTCTAAAAGGAATCCAAGATACCGAACTGTGTCTGAGATAGGAAGAGATACTGAGTTAAAAAGGATAGGTGGACAGGATCTGCTGTGGAGGGTAAAGGTGATATTGCATTTGGATTTATAGATTTTGATGCGCCAATTGATGCACCACTGCTCTATTAGGGAGATGTGTCTTTGTAGGTTTAAGGATGCTGTTTCAGGGTCTGCTTGGGATGATAGGATGGCGGTATCTTCAGAAAATGTTGCTAGGAGGGAATCAGGATGGGTTGGTATGTCAGCTGTGGAAAGAATGTAGAGAACTGGGCCTAAGACACTGCCGCAACAGATTTGAAAGGTAGGATTAAAGGAGTAGTTACAAGGATTGGGGTAAGTGGGTTTTGAGCTTGGAAAGCAACCATCGTGCCACACCCGGTCGAAAGCTTGCGCTAAGTCCAGAAAAGCATTAGTGCAATATTGCTTGTTTTAAAACGCAGAGGATATATGGTCAACGCGAATGCGTTGCTAAACGGTGTAATGTCTTGAGTGGAATCCAAACTGATGGGAAGGGATATTGTGGGTTTCGAGAATGGGTAGGATGCCTTTGAGAAGGATTTTTTCGAGGATTTTTGAGAAGATTGGGAGCAGGCTTATTGGTCTATAAGATGAGGTATTGTTAACAGTTTTTCCTGGTTTAGGGAAGAGGATGATTATGGAGTGTTTCCTTGTCAGTGGAAAATGAGTTGTACGAAGTATAAAGTTGTGTAGGAATGTGAGAAATATGATTGCTTCTTTGGAAAGGTGTCGAAGGATCTGGGAAGTAAGGAGATCATGTATAGCAGATTTTGTGAGTTTTAGGTTGTTTATAAGGAATTTGACCTCAGAGGGGTTTACTGTTTTAGGAGGCAAGGAGAGAGGAATCGGAGAAGAAAGGAATTTTTTAACTTTAGCAGTGTGGGTGAGATGGAATTCAGGGTGAGGATTGATTGTGTTGGATAGGTGCTTGGCAAATAATTCAGCTCTAGTTTCATCTGACGAAGCTCAGGTTCCATCATCGCATCGGACGGAATGGGAAATAGATTGGAATTTAAGGATCTTTTTGTCAATTCCAGAGGGAGTTGTCCTCGGTGGAGAGGGAAGACAGGTAGGAATTGTAGAATTGGGATCTAAAGGAAGCCAGTTCTTTTTTAACTTTTTTTGAAATAATAATTGTATAATTCCTAGGATGATACAATCTCACTACAGATGACATTGGATGCCTCATCCTTGAAAGCACCATCTGTACTCTGAGAAAACGATCCAACCTTTCTAAATCGGTTTTTGTCCACTTCAGTACTCCAAATGTGTAGGCTAAAGCTGGTATTGCCCAGGTATTGAATGCCCGTATCAAATTTCTTCCACTTAAATGTGATTTAAGTACTAATTTAAAGCGGGATTTAAATTCTTCCTTATGTTTTTCTTTGAATTAGCATTGAATTTCAGAACTTGGTGTACTCCAAGGTTCTTGTAAGAATCAAATTCTCTCAATTGATTCGTTATTACATTTTCTGATATCTCAATATTACTCTCCTTAATAATTCTTTCGCTTTTCACGTGTACTATTGCACATTTATCTATTCCCGGATCCATTTTTATATCATTACTGAACGTTCTTACTGTCTTCAAGCTCCCATTTCGTCTTCATTCCCAGCGTAAAGCTTAATGTCATCCATATAGAATGAATGAGAAAGCTTCATTTCAGAGTTAAGTAGGTACCCTTTTTCTGTATCAACCAATAATTTGCTAAGTGGATTAAGCGCCAAACAAAACCATCGAGGACTAAGGGTGTCCCCTTGAAAAATACCTCTCTTTATAGATATGTTTTCATTGGAACTCGTTCCGTTCAAAGTTGGTGTACTGATTGAGACCCTCCAAATTTTCATCAGTCGTTGTAATAGATCTATTATTGCCTGGTTTACTTTATAGATTTTCGATACTTCCAGAAGCCAATATTGGGGCACCGAACCGAAGGCTTTACGGTAGTCGATCCAAGACAATGTAATATTTTTTTTATTTGAGATTTTTTGTAACTTGAGCAGCAATAAAAGAATCTATAATCAGAAGTTTTTTGCAGCCTTTTGAACCTGCCTTAATACCTAACTGTTCCACTGCCATATTACCCTATTCCTCAATGTAATCTGCCAACTTATTTCTGATTACAGCGGGTAGTAATTTGTACACACCATTAAAACAAGTTATGGGTCTCAAATCCTTTGGCTCCAGCCTGTTTTTGCTTCCTTTCTTTATTAAGTAAGTCATACCGATACAGAACTTCGCTGCTAAGTCAATCTCTTCAGACGATAGTTTCTGATACCACACAGCTAGTTGGCTATGAACACTGCTAAAGGACTTCAGCTAGTAATTTTGTATTTTATTTGGCTCAGAAGCTTTCCAGATTTTCATTTGCTTGAGTGCATCAGTCACATCTTGCAAAGTGATACTGGTTGCGTCCATAGGTTGGAGATCTGATAAGCCATGGCGAATATTTTCGAACCAATTTGCTTCGTAGTTAAAACATTTTTTACTTTCCCAAATACCTTTCCAATACTCTGATATTTCCATAGGATCTAGATAGACATCGTTATTATCTTCCTTTTTAGGTTTTAAAGATTTATAAAAATATTGTTCTCTTTTATTAAATATTGAATTTTGTCTACTTTGATCATGAGCTTCTGTATACCTCCTGATTCTATTTGCTAACACTGCTAATTTCCGCTTGAGTTTTTCCATGTAACATGTAAACACTTCATAATCATCCTCTTCCCTAAACCAGGAAAAACTGTTAACAATACCTCATCTTATAGACCAATAAGCCTGCTCCCAATCTTCTCAAAAATCTTCGAAAAAATCCTTCTTAAACGCATCCTACCCATTCTCGAAACCCACAATATCCCTTCCTATCAGTTTGGATTCCACTCAAGACATTCCACCGTTTAGCAACGCATTCGCGTTAACAATATATCCTCTGCGCTTTAAAACAAGCAATATTGCACTAATGCTTTTCTGGACTTAGCGGAAGCTTTCGACCGGGTGTGGCACGCGAGCTTGCTTTTCAAGCTCAAAACCCTCTTACCCCAATCCTTGTACTTACTCCTTAAATCCTACCTTTCAAATCGTTCCTTTCAAGTCCGTTGCGGCAGTGTCTTAGGCCTAGTTCTTTGTCTGTTTCTATATCTTTTTGTTTCTCTATAGAGCTGTTTGGTTCGGCATTGTTTTCAGTAACTATTAACTTGCGAGCTTCCTCTCTAATTTGTTTGCCTAGACTTGGTGCATTCCTCATACCGGTGCTGTTGTCCACACTTGACACATCGAGGTAAGCGATGGCAGTAGCTTCTTGTTTGGCCATAGGTTTGACAATTATGGCATTGTACTGTCTCCCTTTTATTGTATCTTTTTTTCAACCACTATACTAGTATAGTACAAGCGATTAATTCTGTAAATATTTTCGACCACTGGATAGCGCTCTAGGTCCACGAAAACTAGTGGTAGTTCTATTTTTTTTTGTTTACTCCCGGTAGCTGTTTACTTTCTTTATAAACGTTGGTGATTTGCCGGATATTGTAGCCTATGCCGTCAATTCTTCTTCGATTTCATCAGGTGGAGTTGAAGGGTGGAGTCCTCTTATCACCACTCTCAGTGCTCTCTCTTCATATAACTGATACGTGTGATATTCAGCCTTTGATTCTGTTAAGTATTTCACAATTTTTCTGTATTTATCCGGAAAGTCCGGCATTAGCTTGGTGTCATTTGTTATACTATTATTGTCAATTATTTTATTGAGATGCTGACAGAATAAAGGGAAATTTTTAATGTTTCGAACAAATATTGGAGGTGTTTCCATTGTATCTTCTGAAGATAATATCTGGTATGGGTTGATGGTGGAAAACGGAGTTTGGTCTGTTATTTGTGTTGAAGAACCAGGTTGAGGATCAATAATGTTTTCAGTAAGTCTGTCAGGTGTTTTCCTTGGCCTTTGCTTAACAGGTGAGCTTTGAGAGCTGTTATTGCCTAAACTTCTAGATCTTTTACTCTTCGTAGACATTATCATATGATAATATCTCATTTAAATAATCTGGCTGAATAAGTAAAATAGCTCGATGTGTAGCCTTCCGGCTACTGAGTGAGGAGGGGAGACTACTTATAGATAACAATATAATAGTTAACCTCTCCACCTAAATCTGTTGTTGTTACCACTGTTCAGTAAACTTGATAAATAAGCGATTACTCACTTTGTTGTGTTCATTTGATGAGCGAATTGTTAATTGTTTAAATAACACTTATAATAATGTTTATAATCACTTCAGTTCACTAATTCACTGGTATTTTAATAATTTGTGGGAGACGAAGTAGCAGGTGGTATGTAATAGATTAGCGCAAGCGCAGAACTCTTTAAAGAAGTAAATACTGTTTCTTCAATATTCGTCCAACTCCATTTTACTCCTTTTCTTAATAATCTGTGTTACAGAGAACATGTTCCCAGGAGATTTGGTAGGAATCTTTGATAATAATTAATAGAACCGAGGAATGAACGCAGCTCCTTGACATTAGATGGCGAGGGCATTGATTTTATTGCTTCGATGTGCTCGTTTGTCGGGTGAATTTATCTATCCTATGGCCAAGATAAACGACCAATTGTTGGAGAAATTTGCATTTTTTCCATGTTTAATTTCATACCTGCCGTAGACAGTCTCTCCAAAACTGCCTCGAGACGTTTGAGATGTTCTTCTTCATCTTTCTCGCTAATAATTAGATTGTCTAGGAAGAATTAGATCATGCTACTCCTTTTAGTCCTGTCATATTTTTATCCATTATCTGTTGAAATTTTTCCGGTGCGAAATTTACTCTAAATGTTAGCCTTTTATATTTAAAATAACCTAAGTGTGTTGAAATTATAAAATATTTTTGTGAATTTTCATCTATTGGTATCTGTAAATAGGCATCACGCATACCAAAAACCGAAAAAACATTACCTCCTTGAAGCGTGGCTATAATATCTTCGAAACGCGGCATTGGTTGTTGATGTAAGGATTTATTGTTACCTTAAAATCTGCCCAAATCGGAATTTTACCTGTCAGTTTGATGACGATTACAATAGGTGACGCCCACTCAATATCTTCGACATTCGTATCAATTGATTCAAAAATATCTTGATCTACCAATCGGTGAATTTCCTCTTCAAGACTTCCACGAAGAGTAAACGGGACTGGTCTAGGTTTAAATACTTTTGGTGGAGCATCATCTTTCAAGTGAACGACCGCTTTATAGTTTTTTATTTTGCCTAAACCCGGTAAGAAAATCCCTTTAAAGTTGGATAACAACTTATCCATTAAACCATTAAATTTAGTATCTTCTATATTTGGTTTTATATGATAAATACGTATTCCTCCGGATAGCGGTAGATTAAATTTTAAAACCCAGTCCATAGCGAACATTGGAGTTTCATCTTCTTATATAACAGTAACGGTCAGAGCGAGTGTTTTCCCGAAAGCATCAACCTCAACTTTAGTTTTTCCAAGTGTTACCAGCGGTACATTTGTGTAAGTAACAAGATTACGTGTAGGCCGAAGCTCCGGTGATCCTAACTTTTGCCACGTTCGCGTAATAATACGGACTCAGCAGCTCCCGGGTAGTATAAAATCTCTAACATTTGGAAATTTGAATTCATGTTACCACGAAATTTTATATCAAGCATCACTTTTGTTCCGTGTGAAGCATTTCGTATTTTACCCCGATACGAATTTGTGTTCGATTCATCAGAACTATTACCGTCGTTATTGACATGAGTCAATTTGCGTAAAGAATAGCCGTTTGTTAGTTTGGCCCGTCCTGCTTTGAAACATACTTTCGCTAGTTTATTTTTTTCCATTACATTCAAAACAACTTTTCCCTTCCGCTGGACACGGTCGATTGTCCTTATGAAACGAATTTCCACAATTAAAATAGTGTTTTCCCTTAACTAACCTCAAGATATTGTATGATGGTTCCGTAGCTCTCGATTGTACTCTAGATATGGATGTTATTTCGGTACTCTCCATGTTTCCAGTGTGCGATGAGCCCATTTAGTCCTCTCTAGTAGCTCTGATGTAGCTAAGACGTCTGTAAAAGAAGAATCGACACCCGGGTGCCGTTCTAAAAGCCTTTTCTGCCAGTATTTGTCTTTGATCCCTAAAATTAATTGATCCCGTAATCGTTCATCTAGGGAGTCTCCAAATTTACACTTCCCTGCTAGTGATTTTAATTTATTAACATTAACACTAATTTATTCACTTTTCATTCTGTGACGTTTGTTAAAAATTGCTCGTTCGCTTAGTGTAGAATATTTTTTTATATAATCCGAACGTAACGTGATTAATAATTTGTTTAAGAAAATCTCGTTAACCTTATTTGGCCTGATGTGATCAAAAATTATTTTGAAGGACTTGGGTCCTATATTGGCCAGCAAGAGATCCCTTTGACTCTCACGTTACTCCGCGAAATCGCAGTTTGATCATAAATCGTTCTTCGTAATATTCCCAGTCTAGTTCTTATGGATCGAACAATGGAAAATTAAATATTTGCATTGCAACATTTTTTTTCTGTTAAATCTTCCGTGTCTACGATGTTTACGTTTCTTTTTCTAGGCATGTATATTATTTTCTATATGTCCGCTGCACCACTGTTATATTTTAAAAATATAATTTAAAATATATGTTTTAATTCATTTATTAAATCATCCAAAAACTTGTTTACATCGTAATTAACAAAAACATATGTTCTTTTTAAAACAATATGGTTGAAACAATTAAATTGAAACAGAAAATATAAAATAATTTACATTCCCCTAAAACACCCAAAATATCAGATTTAGCATATGCTACACTGGGAAATGAGGTACTTTGTAGTGAAACGTTATAGATATGATAAAGGATTGGGGAAATGAATGGAAGAATGGAAGTGAGGATTTATTAAATTTAACTGGGATATTATCTGGTCCAAAATCATTGGTTATGGATTTGCGAATGGATTTAAGGAGGTCGTCAGGGGTAAGGGCAATTGCCAGAACTCCAAAATTTACAAACTATAAAAGGTGGAGGAGCCACTGCCGTTTAAAACTTCTTGGAGGATTATAGGGATGGGTGGTGCTGGATTGAGATTGTGCAAGGGGATTCGGATGATAGGTTAGGTTCTCATGAAATTTGGAGAACTTTTCTGGGATAATATCTAGGACAAATGGGCTATTAATATTGCTTGCTTTCCAGGGCTGGGAAAATATGCTCGACCACTCGAAGTACTTGTTGGACCTTGGATTTTTGCGAACGGAATCCGAACTGATGTGAAGGAAGATTTTGAGATTCTATAAAGTGTACGATTCGTTTCAATATTATCTTTTCAAGGATTTTTGAAAGTATTGGAAGTAGGCTAATGTGGTTTGCCTGGTTTTGGAAATATGATAATAGTAGAATGTTTCCAGAAAAGAGGAAAGCGAGTAGTTAGTCAGATGTCATCTTTATTAGCGGAATGACCGTCTTAATAATATAGTTTTTGACAATATTCAAAGGGACGATGTTAGACATAAGCAATATGTAGAGGAAGAGAAATTATAATATATATATATATATATATATATATATATATATATATATATATATATATATATATATATAATAATATATACATATATTGTTAACGCCACTGCGTTAATTTATTTTCAGCATATTTGGTTAATTGTTATTTTGATTTGTCTCATAAAATGAAACCAATTAATAATTATATGTATATATTCTAAGGCCCATAGCTTAATTTGTGTAAATTCAACAGGTCATTATTTTATACTTAAATTGGTATCGGGTGTAGCCCTAGCTATAAACAAGTGCTAGGTTCAAGTCATAAGGCGGTAGAATTGACAATAGTCAGGCTGACTCCGCCCGTCACTGAGCTGTGTACTGCCAACTTCAACACTGCCCACTGCAGTTCTACTGTGAAGAGACATACTTTTCTCGTCGTGCTCGCCGCTGCAAATTTGCAGATTTAATTATATGAGCGCTCATATTGAACCTACGTTCAGTCGCTGAAGAAGGATTAGGAGTGCCAGCGGTTCGTCCATATCTACGACCGTCACCTGCTTGCGACCACGTAAACTTTTTCAACTTTTATTAATTCGTTTTTGTGCAGTTTTGTATAATTCCTAAATTAGATTTAATATATATTTGTAAATTTTTCCATCCTCGCGCGGGCTCATTACCGCGTATGGGGAGCGTCCCACGGGTGGCGGATGTGGGGATGGTCGGTGGAAATTCCTTGGAAGTTCCTCCCGGCTAAGTCCGATGGACTCGCTGACCAACAATGGGAGGGGCCCTCCAGACTTGCTGGAGGGAGGGGACCTCCAGACTTGCTGGAGGTAGGGGCCCACCAGACTTGCTGGAGGGTGTGACGTAGGATTGAACGCCCTACTCACATATCTTTAGTTCACCAAACACCACAAAAAGTCATGGATCTCCCTAAGGTAAAACGCTCATTATCCGGAGGTAAACTAGTCCCCCGTTCGGGTCTCCGGGTGGGGACTGCTTTAGGGGATTCATGGCGCAAGTTGAAATATAGGGATTTAAATATTGGTACGTGGAACGTAAGGAGTTTAAACACAGCAGGAGGGCTAAAATCGGTCGCGAATGAGGTAAATGGGTACAATTTGGATGTCGTGGCTCTGCAAGAGGTTCGCTGGCCAGGGAAGGGCTCGATGAGGGAAGGGAAGTACACTATTTGGTACGGAGGAAGCGAGAATCATTGTTTAGGTACCGGGTTTCTAATTAGGCGTAGTGTTTACTTTACTATGCCAATCCCTTCCAAGACTGTCAGGGATATTGTCATAATAATTGTGCTTTAAGAGCTGGTGAAAATTTATTGCTGTGGACTGTAAAATTAGAGGAGTTAAAGGATTAAAGAAGTGAATGAGTAAAATCGATTGCTATATTTTATTACATGTATTTTATAAGGAGGTTAAATATAGGTGGGTTGGGATACTTGCATTTTTTCTTTTTCTTGTTGTGCCAGTCTTCTCGTTCATCTTCCCTCTCTTCCTTTCTTGGCCCCTTGCCGGCCGCTGTAGTGTTTTACTCCATATTTAATAAATCAGTGGAATCACAAAATTTTCAACTGGCCAGTCTAGTCAATAGTACGTGAGCGTCTACACTTCAACAATGGCGGCGTCACAACAAGGACTGAGGCATACATGCCGCATTTCCGAGATAACAGCTGTGATGTGCTTACTTGATTTGATTCAAATATAAAGTTTGATGTGTTCCCTAAACAAGCCGCCCACCTAAATTAAGCTACGCTAATTTACAATGAAAACAAAAAGCGTAACATAGTGCTGTGATGTGCTAATACAAATTTGGTAATACAAAATAAAAAAGCTTGTCATCTTGTTTGATGAAATTAAAATAAGCAATCATGATTAATTAAGGAAGTTAATGGTAATTGTAAATAAAATATAAAAAGAAAATAATCGCACTTTGATTGGTCAAAATAACAAAATTGGTTAAACAAAACACGACTGGTTAAACAAAATAAAGAATTTTGGCACTTATATTTATAAAACTAAGATTAACAATGAATATAAAAGGAAATAAATTGCTTAAAAAATATAGAAATAAAATATATACAACTAAGAGGGAGAGTAATCATCACTAATAAAAGGGGAACAATGGATCGAACGACGCAAAGAGACGAACAGGTAATCTACCATATGGACTTGTTTAAGATAGTGATTGCTCTACTTGACAAGATCTGGTCGGACATTCTGGTCATGCTGGAAGTAGGTGATCGATGATCGGAGTGAGTGATAAAATGATAAAATGCTCTAAGCGTAAAAGCTACCTTTGGAGTTGACCTTTCATGGTGATGTTTCCATTGCTGACGATCAAAGTGGTTCGGGAGTTTCGAACGATAGCTGCTTCGTTCATTGGAGTGTTTTCAGATGACTGATGAAATCCTAACAATTCTCATTATTCATATCTTACACACCTCACTAATTTTTCATTTATTGATTTTTCGATATATTTCATATATTTTCATCAGCATAACTAAATTACTCTTAGATTCCTCACATATATCATTCCATATCTAAAGATCAAATTTTACACATCATATCTCATCTATATTTCCTAACTTATCTATCAAACTTTTTTTCAACATCAATTAGCTCCATTTTTTATACAAACTATAAATTAAAATTAACTACCTATCCTCTACTCTCATCATCATTATATATCCATATCCACAACATAAAATAATCATAAAATCAATAATACTATCAATATTAAACAATCTATATTCAAAATTCTACTCCCATTATAATAAAATCCACATCACCAAATAATATAAATAAACCCCCCCCCCCCCAACCAAACAATACAAAACCCCCCCCCCCCAACACACCACCCCCCCCCCCCCCCCCCCCCCCCCCCCCCCCCCCCCCCCCCCCCAAAACCAACCTCCCCCCCCCCCCCCCACACCACCCCCCCCCCCCTCCCCCCCCCCCCCCCCCCCCCCCCTAAAACTGTTGTGATTCTGCTGCGGCAAAATGCTTAATCGATGGTTTGGAGAGGACATGTAATGCTGTATTGGTTGACGTATGGTGTTCTGGACTTGCGATCGCTGTTCTCTATGAACCGCAACATCCGAAGTTGTCGTGCACCGTACGTGAGGTTTGGAACTCAATTTGCCATTTCTGTTGTCTCCAAGAGTGGTTTTATTAAAAATAGGGTTTGGTATTAGGAATGCGTGATCTCTTTTGTCCACAGGGCAGTGACTTAAGGACAGAATAACATTGAGTGCTGATTCATTTTGCTTCGACAAGGTACCAAAAGATAAAACAGTAGTTGCTTGTGGTCCAATTGTTTCCACAGTTTCGCCGCCCACCTTTATCTTGTCCGGATTGTCAGTTGTATCTATTTTCTCCCCTTTGATACTTATCTGGAATCCAGTGAAGAGCGAAGATTTACTTGGATTTGAAAGGCATGCTGTCTTCCCCATTACTACTAAACCAAACACTGTTGGCTGAAGGAATAACTCATCAACACCAGAGCTGAATGGAATTCCGTTGATAATATGAGGATAAAGATCAATGCCGATCAAAAGATCGATGGTGCCGGGTATATGGAAGGATTCATCTGCAAGTTGGTATCCTGATAATAGTTGGATGACATAAGGTTCCAACGGAGTGCTGGGAAGTGGTGGAGAGATGGTATCCACAACGATTGCTGTTGCATTGAATTCATCACTGCTAAACAGTGATTTGAGGGTGCAATCAATTGAGCCTTTTGGCTTCACAATGGGATTACCGCCAAGACCAGCAATGCTAATATTCAAAGGGTTGGTCTTGAATCCAAGTTTGTCTACCACAGCTTGTGAGATGAAGGAGTGTTGGCTTCCAGAATCTATTATTGCGCGGACAGTGTGCAAACTATGCTTAGGACCCGAAATATTAAGTTGAGCCGTGCCTAGTATATAAGAGGATTCAGAACACTGTTGTTGTGAGGCTGAGCCAAATCCTGCAAAGTGTGTAGAAGTAGGAGGACTTTGAGCATTTGATTGAACCTCGGGCAGGAGACTATGATGACGAGCTTTACAGAAACGACATGTAAACTTTGACTTGCACTCTGATGTCTTATGATTTTGGCGAAGACAATTCTTGCAACATTTTAAACCGCCTACAAATGCTTTACGATCTTCTAAGGCGATGTTGCAAAAATTGAAACAGCCGGGTAGATCATGTTGTTCTTTGCAGAACGGACAACATCGTGGTGGACTTTGGTATCTGGCTGTCCGAGGAGTTGAGAACGGTGATTTTATGCTGTTAGGAGAATTGCTGGAATTTCTGTTAGGTGGGGTTTTAGTATGTAGGAAACTCGAAGTTCTGTACTTCGGTGATCCACGACTTGGAAATTGTGAGTGCTGGTACTGTGCTTTAACCCGATCGTCTTGAGTAGTGCTTGCAGAGGAGGCAACGTCTCTTGAGATTGTGAGGGCTATCTTCCTTTGTCTGACGAAGGTGATTACGTCGTCTACCCTTGGGAATGTGCTTGTTGAGGCCCTGGCTATCTCAAATTGCCTTCGAGTCTGCGAATCGAGAGCCCTTAATGCCAGAAACGCCAACAGAACCTCGCATGAATGTTCCAAGTTCAGAGCCTTATAACCTTGAATG
Source organism: Nezara viridula (assembly GCA_928085145.1). NCBI lineage: Eukaryota > Metazoa > Arthropoda > Insecta > Hemiptera > Pentatomidae > Nezara > Nezara viridula. Next base: position 206,427,027 of record OV725078.1, read on the forward strand.
TTGTCGGCTACACCTACAAGGAAGTTCTCATAATTCTGCAGCTCGTTCCTTGTATTTTTGGTTTCAAAATCCAATATCTGCTGAAGAAAATATGTCGCTAGTACCCTGGGATTGTCATAAGTTTGCATCAATTTATCCCAAGCTAGGACATATGACCTATCTTCTATTGGAATATTTGAAACCAAAGCTGCGGCCTCATCTTTAAGTGCCCCAAGTAGGTAATGGAATTTTTCGGTGTTGGTGAGTGATGTCTGGTGATGGACTAGTGATTCAAAGGTGTCCTTAAAATGGGTCCAATTCTTTATCTCACCAGAGAAACTTGGTATGGGTATCTGTGGTAAATAGGCCTTAGCGCCAATTGTCCTGCTCATGGTTGGTTCCATAGAACGATTTACAGGATCCTGAACTGCTGGATTCAATTCCGCTGCTAGCTTCCGATTTATCTGGAGCATAATAGCTTTTGCTTGTATTACTTCACTCCTACAAGCGTCGTAAATCTCCTGCATACGTGCACTCGGGAAATCTTCACCCGCAAGAGCGTGAATGGTGTCACATTTCTCCCATTTTTCCATAAACAGCGCCCAATCGGAATTTGCAGCATCTAGTTGAGCTTCAAATAATGGAGCTTTCTCAAGATCCGAAAGTGCTGCCGAACCATAATCTGAACATCCCACGATGTTCCGGTGTAAACCTCTGAGCTGTCGCTCCAGGGTAGTGATTTGAGTGTTGTAATCAGTGTTAACTGGTGGCATTTTCATAAGAAAAAACGACGAAGCAAGGGGGTACAAGGAAGAGAGAATCGATGAACACAAAGAAGACTGCAATGTAATAAAGAGAATAGAGAGACAACTATAAACAAAACAAACCAGGCATGAATGTGCTAAAGACCATGTAGAGACTGCTGTAAGAAAAATCTCAATATAAGCAATACAAAATTGAATGAATGAAAAATAAGGTGTCTAATTATAAACCATACACATATATTTATAATCAAATTAATTGCTTTTAATTTGATATAGAATGCTAAGTTATAAAATAAGTGTGTATATATAAGAATAAACATCAAATGAGTGCGTGATGTTTTTATCCAATAGAAGTTGCTATAACAAAGAGAAATTAAAAAAATGCTACCTCTTTATTTAGTGAATGAATCACTAATGAATGCTTAACTTAATGGCTGGACGTTAGATATTAACATTGAACGATTATGATTACTATTAAAATACTTATTAAAGATAATAAGTGCTAATTATTTTCTGATAATATACAAACTAGTAATGTAATTTAGCAGATAAATCGATAAATAATTTGAATAAAAAAAAAAATTATTAAATGCCTGGTAAATAAATGTTTCTCAATTAAGGTAGTGGTCGTTTTAAAGAGGGCTACAAAAATGATAATTCATAACTGATATGGATTCATTATGCATCAAAACCTAATTCAAATATCAGAAAAAGAAATAGGCCAATGAATAGAAATTAATTAATTAATTGCTAAATTTGATGTGATAAATAATATAAGAAGGTAATTACAAAACTAAAATGAGAACAAATATAAATATGAGTGCCAATATACTACATTTAACCTGAATGACATAAGAAAATTTTGTATGATTTAATCTTTAAAGATTTTAATGATATCGTGGCTCGGTGGACCATATGTTTGATTTATTATTAAAGATTTTAATAATATCAGAGCCCGGAGGACCAAATGTTTACTTTACTATGCCAATCCCTTCCAAGACTGTCAGGGATATTGTCATAATAATTGTGCTTTAAGAGCTGGTGAAAATTTATTGCTGTGGACTGTAAAATTAGAGGAGTTAAAGGATTAAAGAAGTGAATCAGTAAAATCGATTGCTATATTTTATTACATGTATTTTATAAGGAAGTTAAATATAGGTGGGTTGGGATACTTGCATTTTTTCTTTTTCTTGTTGTGCCAGTCTTCTCGTTCATCTTCCCTCTCTTCCTTTCTTGGCCCCTTGCCGGCCGCTGTAGTGTTTTACTCCATATTTAATAAATCAGTGGAATCACAAAATTTTCAACTGGCCAGTCTAGTCAATAGTACGTGAGCGTCTACACTTCAACAATGGCGGCGTCACAACAATGACTGAGGCATACATGCCGCATTTCCGAGATAACAGCTGTGATGTGCTTACTTGATTTGATTCAAATATAAAGTTTGATGTGTTCCCTAAACACGTAGATTACTATCCGCTTTGAGGGACGTACAATTCTTTAGTGATAGAATTTCGGTAGCTACATTTCAGGGACGTTGGTTTAAAATCGCATTAATAAACATACATTGTCCGACCGAAGACAGTGACGATGAAGACAAAAGTGAATTTTACGATAAACTCGAATGGGTTTATGATAAACTACCGCGAAACTACATGAAAATAATTGTAGGTGACGCGAACGCAAAGGTAGGAAGGGAAGAAGTTTATATTCCGACGATTGGTAAAGAAAGTTTGCACGAATATAGTAATGATAATGGGATCCGTCTGATAAACTTTGCCATCTCGAAAAACCTGATAATTAAAAGTACGAGGTTTAAACATAAGGATATTCATAAATATACTTGGACATCACCGGATTCGCAAACACGAAATCAAATCGATCATGTCTTGATACAACACAGCTGGCAAAGCAGTATAATTAATGTACGGTCTTATCGCGGAGCGGAATGTGGGTCGGATCATGAATTAGTAATCGCGAAACTTCGACAAAAACTTAATATAAAAAAGAGAAAAGAAAACCGTTTCGATTTTGAGAATTTTAATTTGGAAAAATTAAAAAATCCATCAATTAGAAAACAATTCGAGCTAGATGTTAAGAATAGGTTTGAAGCTTTAGAGCTTCCTGACGAGAACCACGAGGATATTGACAAGTTATGGATAGAGATCCGAGATAATATTAAAACGATCGGTAACTCGTGTCTAGGAAAAAAGGAAAATAAGAATAACAAACCGTGGTTTGATGAAGATTGCTTAAACATGTGTGAAAAAAGAAAAGCCGCTAAATTAAAAGCTCTAAATAATCCTAGCGAAGACAATCTGGAATACTTCCGAATCTCAAAGAACGAAACGACAAAATTGCTCAAAAATAAAAAAAGGGACTATCTTAAAAATAAAATAATTGAAATAGAAACTAATAGAATCGAAAATAACGTAAGAGACATGTACAAAGGTATAAACAGATCACGTAAATATGTAGGGCCCGTAACGTCTGGAATTAGGGATGATAATAACAATATTCTGACCGATCCAGTTGACATATTGAATAAGTTTAAGGACCACTTTGACAATATTTTAAATACGGGAAATTATGATCTGTGTCCTCCTTCTGAGTACCAGAGTGCTGAACCATTAATAGAAGGACCAAGTAAAGAGGAAGTTGAAGTAGCCATCGGAAAATTAAAATCATATAAAGCAGCGGGAATCGATAATATTCCTACTGAACTAATTAAGGCATGCGGAGAAGCTGGAGTTTCTAAAATACATCGGTTGGTTAAAAAGATCTGGGTGAACGAGAAATTACCTGAAGAATGGAAAGAATCTATTCTTATTCCGATTCACAAAAAGGGTCCGAGGACGGATTGTAATAACTATCGAGGAATTTCACTCCTTCCGGTATGTTATAAAATATTCACTTCAATCTTAACCAGTCGAATCACGGAATACGCCGAGGAAATTATCGGAGACTACCAATGCGGATTTAGACGGAATCGTTCGACTATTGATCAAATATTTTCTTTACGGCAAATATTAGAGAAAAAATTGGAGTATAACGGTATTGTTCACCAGCTGTATATAGATTTTAAAAAGGCTTACGATTCTATTGACCGCCAGAAACTGTATAATATTCTAATCGAGCAGGGAATTCCAAAAAAACTAGTAAATCTAGTCAGGATGTGCTTGACGGAGACACTCAATAAAGTTAGAATCGGTAATAATTTGTCCGAAAAATTTGAGGTTCGTTCGGGCTTAAAACAGGGGGATTCTCTTTCGCCTGTCCTGTTCAATTTGGCATTAGAACATGCCATAAGGGAGGTAATGCGAACCGAAAAAGGGTTGGATATGGGCGGGACAACACCCGTGCTGGGCTATGCTGATGATCTGGTACTGCTAAGCGAAGACGTTGAAACTGTAAAACTAAATACGACAACGTTAATGAAAGCCGGGAAAGAACTAGGACTCGAATTAAATGTGAATAAAACAAAATATATGGTTAGCTGCAAAAATGGCAAGGCTACTGGTGATATCGATATAGATGGTAATATGTTTGAACAGGTGGATAAATTTAGGTATCTAGGTTCTACGATAACTAGAAAAAACGAAATTGAAGAAGAGATTAAGGTTAGACTGAAGGCGGGGAATGCTTGTTATTTTTCTGTGACAAAACTACTTAGTTCGCGCCTCTTGTCCCGAAACTTAAAAATTAGAATCTATAAAACAATTATCTTGCCTACAGTTCTTTATGGATGCGAAACTTGGCCGCTTACATTAAGGGATGAGCAGCGTCTGAAGGTTTTTGAAAATAAAGTATTGCGTAGAATATTCGGACCGAAAAAGGATGAGTTAACCGACTGGGTTTGAACAGAAGGGACTGGGTTTGGACGGCGAACGGTGGAGGGAGGTGTGTAACAAGCGATTGGTGGTGTCGGCATCGAACCTTCGGGTTCGCTAAGCCTTATTATTATTATTATTATTATTATAAATTTTTCCATAATCAAACTATTTTATTAGATATTTCATAATTATTATTAACATTGTATTCAGCTTATCATTATTTTCATTTTAGAAGTTATTGATTTATTTTATCTATTGATGCCAATGGAAAATTGATTTCATCTTATATTTTATTTTCATTATTATTAGGTGTAATTGTTTCATAATACAGTCCAATTTCTTTTAAATTACAATCAATTAAATTTGAATAATAGTTAGGCTTCATTCGAAGTTGATTATAAACTAAGAGGGAGCTTAACACATATTTAAATTAACATATAATTTACACACATATATATATATATATATATATATATATATGTATACATATATATATATATATATATATATATATATATATATATATATATATATATATATATAATATATATATATATATATATATATATATATATATATATATATATATATAAATAATGCCTCTACGAAAAATCCAAAATCAGGCACTACAATACAGTGTTAAGGCCAGTGATATTGTACGGAACGGAGACAATGTTCTTTCTCAGTTTGGAGAAACTGCTGAAAATAGAAAGAAGGATTCTTAGAAGAATCCATGGGTCAAAAATAACACCAGAAGGATACAGATTGAAATCCAATAAGGAGATTTACAGTAAAACTTATGATTTGAAAGTGTAAATGAGGGTAAGAAGACTTAGGTTTTATGGACACATGCAAAGGATGACTGAGGAGAGATTAAACAAGATGATTTTCAGTAGGGTTATGGGATACAAGTTTAACCATGGATATACGGTACGAATAAAACAGGAAATTAAGAGGCTTGGGATAACACGGGAATATTGTGAAGATAGGACAGAATACAAGAAATTTTTGAAAAGAGCAGTGCATGCGGTGGACAGTAAGGAACTTCCGTCCAGGAGGAAGTGGACGGAGGAGAGGAAGAAAAACTTTAGCGATATCCTCAAGCAGAGAAGGGCAGAAAAGAGAAAATTAAAATAGAAACTAGTTTCATAGTCGCGTAGTCCTTCAGAGCTGTTTCGCGTCAAATAAATATATAAATTTCTCTCTCTCTCTCTCTCTCTCTCTCTCTATATATATATATATATATATATATATATATATATATATATATATATATATATATATATATATATAAGTTAAGCGTAGCGGGCTTGAAACACTTAAAAAAAAGTACTAGGGTTAAGAAATAACACGCATGAGGACGAAATCAAGACTGGTTTATTTCTCCTTCTAATCCTCTATAAATACATTCTGAGATTGTTTACATTACTGCATTTGGTATTAACGATAATACTGTCCCGCTCCGTACCTTAACTCCCCCCACCAGTTTATGGATATCCTTCGTAAACTGATGAATAATAATAAATAATACCAACAAAACAAAAAGAAATAAAACAGATACATATCTACAAAAATTCTTGCACCTACTGTAGCAAAGGTACGGAGTGTTCAGTATTTACAATGTAATCAAACAACCAAAAAAAATTTCATATACAATAATAAATAACCAAACAAAATACACTGTCCTCCTTGCAAGCAAACTACACATTTCACTTCACGTTTCTTCACATATATACTCTATGTCGTGTATGAACGCTATATATACACAATACAAAACAAAAGAAAAATAAAATGATCTCCTGAAATACATAAAAACAAAAAAAAAATTATCTTTCCGGAGATGAGGGCACTCCAACTCTACGGTTGTACGGGCTCTGAAATTGGGAGTTTTAATTGTTCTATATGAACCGTTCTTCTTTTCCTTGGTTCTTTGACACTCTCAATGGTCACGACGTTATGCTCCCTAATGACTATCACCCTGAATGGCCCCTCATACCTCCGCAATTCCTTCCCCCTGTTAGACCCTATCCTGCGATACACGATGGACCCGATCCTCAATCCCCCTGTTATCTCCTTTACTTTCAAATTCTCCCGCGCCACTCTTTTACGCTTTTCTCCCTCTATCTTTCCTTTAACCTTCTCCCACAGATTGCCCAATTCCATTTTATTGCTGATGATTCCTCTCGTCATTTCCTCATCCACAGCTGTGCTTTCCCAGTCTCGTTGCCGCCCGCGTAGTCCGAAGAGGATTTCAAATGGAGAGAACCCCGTTACCGTATGGATAGAATGGTTATATGCTGTCACCGCCTTCCGCATTGCCATGTCCGGTTCCAGGCCTTTTTCCACCTGGTATACTCTGAGGTGGTCACTGAGAGTGCTATGCAGTCTTTCTATACTTCCCCTACCCTTAGGGTGCCCTGGAGTGTTGAAATGCCACTTTACCCCTAAGCTCTTCATTTCCTCTCTGATTTTAGAATTGTCGAATTCCCTACCTCCATCGGACGTTATGCGATCGGGCACTCCGTAAAATTGGAACCACGTCTGAAGGGCTGGAACCTGGTGTGCCATCGCGACTTTAATAAAGAGGTCTATGAGCGTGACCCACTTGTACCCTTTCCACGTGAACATATCCACCTGCAAGTCGCTGAGCGGTGCCTCCACTGTGGGGGTCTCCTCCTGCATTGTTCTGGGGGGGGTGTCTATCGTATTTCGTACTTAGGCAAATCTCACACGCCCCTATGACTTCCTCGATTGTTTTCTTCATACCCCACCAAAAATACCTACGACGTAACGCCTGGAATGTCTCTTGCACTCCGCGGTGGTTCGTTTTGCCCTGATGGTAAGCAAGAGTCACTTCTTTCTGTCGTTCCTCGTCCCGCACCGTTTCCACCATCAGCTTACACCGGATGAACGTCATATCTATCCCCAATCGTTCATCCCGCCATAGCCTTTTTATCTTCTCCCAAATCGTTTCATTCTCCACATATAAGTGGTGAATTTTCCTTGCTTTAGACGCGTCTTTTAAAGCTCTGCAGATCTGGTAGCCGCTGGCCCCTGATTGTGACCAAATGGTTGTTATTCGGCTGTTTCCATATTTGCTGTATAGTATCTTCATCAGACCCGACGTCCTGGTCTTCCAGATAATCTGGCGGTTCTTATCGTTGACGATTTCCTCCCGTTCTTCCATATCCCCTGATCTCTCTTCCTTTGGACTTTCGTGTCCTGGGGACTCATCTCCAATCTGACCTCCCTCTCCCTCTGGCGTCCACTCACTCAGGAACTGCCTCACATCCCTGGATGATTCTCCCGTGCCCTCCTCTATAGCATTTATGGTGATTGCCCTTGACAACCAGTCTGCCACCACGTTCTCCTTTCCAGGTTTGTATACGTACACGGAACTTCCTCCCAAACACGTAGGGTCTAAAATCGTCGATCGCCCACACAATCCCCAGCAGTTCTCTTTCCAGCGCGCTATATCTGGTTTCTGCGTCCGTAAGCCGCCTGCTGGCATACGCTACGGGGCGCTCCCCCCCATTCCCTTCTTGTGACAACACCGCCCCTAACGCATATTCACTAGCGTCTGTCGTTATGGTGAATACTTTCGAAAAATCCGGAAATGGCAACACTGGTTCCTCTTGCAGTTTCGCCATGCACCTCCTAATATTATCCTCCATCATAGGGGTCACTATTATCTTTCTGCCTTTCTTTAATAAGTTGCTAAGGGGCACGAGGTATTCCGCCATTTCGGGCACGAATCTTCTATAATAGTTGAGGGTACCCAACAGCCTGCGAATCCCTTTAACATCCCGAGGTATCTCCATTTTTCGAATTGCCTCCACCTTCTGCGCGTCTGGTTTGACTCCCTCGCTTGAAATCGTGTGGTCTAAAAAATTGATGCGGTCTTGTCCCAGCACTGACTTCTCGTTGGACAATTTCATCCCAAATTGTCTCACTCTCTCGAACACACTCCGTAGGTGCTCCACATGCTCTGCCTCGGTTTTGCTAAACACCAACAAATCATCCATGTAGATTTGACAGACTCCTTCATCAATTCCTCTGAGAATCTCGTCCATCAACCGCTGGAATGTTATAGGGGCATTCTTGAGCCCAAACGGCATCCTAGTAAATTCGTAGTGCCCTCTCTCGAATGTAAATGCCGTCTTCGACTGGTCTTTTGGGAGCATTCTAATTTGATGGTATCCCGCCTTTAAGTCTAGAGTGCTAAACACCGTTGCCCCGCTTAGCCTATCCAAAATGTCTTCAAACTTCGGGATTGGATATTTCTCATCTAACGTATTTTCATTCAATTTGCGGTAATCGATCACGACTCGGTATTTCTCCTTATTCTCTCCCGGTGCGCTTTTCTTCTTCACTGCCCATAGCGGACTGTTGTAAAGCGACGTGCTATCCACAATTATGCCCTGGTTCTTTAAGCTCTGCAACTTTTCCCTAATGTGTTGACGAAGCGCCTGCGGATACCTCCTCTCTTTCACGTAACTCACCCTCTCGTGCTTTAAAGGGATCTCGTGCACCGTTTTACCTGTCACCCCAATTTGTCCCCCTCCTTAAAGAAAACATCTTCGAAGTCCCTTCTCACTGTCACTCTCAGATATACGGACACTGCCTCGCAATGTGTCCTTCCGTCCCGCACTCGAAGAATTTAGTGCGGGGACACTGTGCCACCAAGTTCCCGCTCTTCTCACAACCGTGACATTTTCTGTCTTCTTTCCGTTGGCTAGCCCTCGCTCTATTTTGCCCTGGTCTTCGCTCCCCTCCCATGTGCTTCTCTCTCCCGTTATATGCGGACTCTCTCCTTCTCCAGATCATCTTTGTACTCCTAGCCTCCTATAGCCGATCCGATTCCAGTCTGGTTCCTCCACCTCTAGCCGGCTTTCTTCCTCTCGGACATTGGAGTCTACCATCTCTTGAGCGCACTCAATAAATGTTCTTTCCCGGGGTAAGCCGTTCTTCTTCCCGGTTTCCTTCGCCAGTTGGACCTTCAATATTGTGGACAAAAAGGCCATTTTTGCTTCTACCTCCGGAGCGCCTGCTATTTCTCGCATTTTTTCCGTAATACGATTATAATGCGCTATGAGTGTCGCCGCATACTGCCCATTAGACTGCCGTGAAGACCTCATCTCGCGGAACATCTGGAAGATGTCCTCCTCGGTCGTCCATCTGCCGCCTCCATAGGCTTTCTTCGGTCGTTGCTTGACGGTCTCCCACGGCGTCTCTTCATCAGCCTGAATCTGGTTCAGTATACTCTGTTTAACCCTGCACACAAGTGCTGCATTAAGGGCCTCCGCATCTTCGACATTGACGAGATTCTCGTCTATCTTCGCATTAATCCTCGTCACGATCCGATCTCCCCCTTTTAGAAAGTGGTTTAGCTCACCTTTTTCTCCAGTGAAGCGCTCAAGATCAGATATAGCCTTCCTCAGGTCCTGTGAAGTAGCTACCCTGATCTTCTTCCATTCAATTGCGTTCGCATGCGCTGCGGCTAAATTTCCCTGTGGTAACGGAGGGATCTCCGGCACATTCATAGGATCCGGCTGCCTCAGGTCGAATTCAAGCATCCTCGTAAAAGTATTCACTTATTGAGAAAAAAAAAGTACCTCTATTACCGTCCCGGGTTTCGGCACCAGTTAAGCGTAGCTAGCTTGAAACATTTAAAAAAAAGTACTAGGGTTAAGAAATAACACGCATGAAGACGAAATCAAGACTGGTTTATTTCTCCTTCTAATCCTCTATAAATACCTTCTGAGATTGTTTACATCACTGCATTTGGTATTAACGCTAATACTGTCCCGCTCCGTACCTTAACTTTTATATATATATATATATATATATATATATATATATATATATATATATAATATATATATATATATATATATATATATATATATATATATATATATATATATCTTGTGATGCACAGCGATAAGGACCCCGGTCCCACAGGCAGGTTGATTTCTTTACCTCCTGGTCCTGGTGAAGTTCTTTGCTTGATTTTTTTCGAAATTCAAGCAGCAGGTCTCCAGCGTCCGTCTTCGGTAACATGTCAAGTTTTGGCTCAATTGGGCGAATAAAACCCTATCAAGAAGGAAACAGCCGTGGAGCCGATGGGTCTTTGTCACCGGCTAGAGGCGAACTCAAGCATTTATAAAAAAACTCAAGTATTTATTAAAAAAACTCAAGTATTTTTATTTTACATCTTGGGTTCTAATTTATTTCACTGAGGTCGAGTTCACGAAGTTACGTTTTTTCGTAGCATTCAGAGCTCCAAATCCTAATATCTTTAGTGTGATGCGATAGAGTCGTTTTCAATTTTTTTGTTTATTATTTTATTGAGTATTAATACAGTCTGCCACACTGAAGGGCATTGGTACTAGAGCTATAGTATTCATTCGCACAATATTTACATAAGAAAGGAAAAAAAAGAAAGAAAAAAGTATATATATATATATATATATATATATATATATATATATATATATATATATATATATATATATATATATATAAGTTGAGGTACGGAGCGGGACAGTATTAGCGTTAATACCAAATGCAGTGATGTAAACAATCTCAGAATTTATTTATAGAGGATTAGAAGGAGAAATAAACCAATCTTGATTTCGTCTTCATACGTGTTATTTCTTAACCCTAGTACTTTTTTTTAAGTGTTTCAAGCCCACTACGCTTAACTGGTGCCAAAACCCGGGACGGTGAAAGAGGTACGTTTTTTTTTTTTCTCAGTAAGTGAAAACTTTTACGAGGATGCCTGAATTCGACCTGAGGCAGCCGGATCCTATGAATGTGCCGGAGATCCCTCCGTTACCACAGGGAAATTTAGCCGCAGCGCATGCGAACGCAATTGAATGGATGAAGATCAGGGTAGCTACATCACAGGACCTGAGGAAGGCTATATCTGATCTTGAGCGCTTCACTGGAGAAAAAGGTGAGCTAAACCACTTTCTAAAAGGGGGAGATCGGATCGTGACGAGGATTAATGCGAAGATAGACGAGAATCTCGTCAATGTCGAAGATGCGGAGGCCCTTAAGGCAGCACTTGTGTGCAGGGTTAAACAGAGTATACTGAACCAGATTCAGGCTGATGAAGAGACGCCGTGGGAGACCGTCAAGCAACGACCGAAGAAAGCCTATGGAGGCGGCAGATGGACGACCGAGGAGGACATCTTCCAGATGTTCCGCGAGATGAGGTCTTCACGGCAGTCTAATGGGCAGTATGCGGCGACACTCATAGCGCATTATAATCGTATTACGGAAAAAATGCGAGAAATAGCAGGCGCTCCGGAGGTAGAAGCAAAAATGGCCTTTTTGTCCACAATATTGAAGGTCCAACTGGCGAAGGAAACCGGGAAGAAGGACGGCTTACCCCGGGAAAGAACATTTATTGAGTACGCTCAAGAGATGGTAGACTCCAATGTCCGAGAGGAAGAAAGCCGGCTAGAGGTGGAGGAACCAGACTGGAATCGGATCGGCTATAGGAGGCTAGGAGTACAAAGATGATCTGGAGAAGGAGAGAGCCCGCATATAACGGGAGAGAGAAGCACATGGGAGCGGAGCGAAGACCAGGGCAAAATAGAGCGAGGGCTAGCCAACGGAAAGAAGACAGAAAATGTCACGGTTGTGAGAAGAGCGGGAACTTGGTGGCACAGTGTCCCCGCACGAAATTCTTCGAGTGCGGGACGGAAGGACACATTGCGAGGCAGTGTCCGTATATCTGAGAGTGACAGTGAGAAGGGACTTCGAAGATGTTTTCTTTAAGGAGGGGGACAAATTGGGGTGACAGGTAAAACGGTGCACGAGATCCCTTTAAAGCACGAGAGGGTGAGTTACGTGAAAGAGAGGAGGTATCCGCAGGCGCTTCGTCAACACATTAGGGAAAAGTTGCAGAGCTTAAAGAACCAGGGCATAATTGTGGATAGCACGTCGCTTTACAACAGTCCGCTATGGGCAGTGAAGAAGAAAAGCGCACCGGGAGAGAATAAGGAGAAATACCGAGTCGTGATCGATTACCGCAAATTGAATGAAAATACGTTAGATGAGAAATATCCAATCCCGAAGTTTGAAGACATTTTGGATAGGCTAAGCGGGGCAACGGTGTTTAGCACTCTAGACTTAAAGGCGGGATACCATCAAATTAGAATGTTCCCAAAAGACCAGTCGAAGACGGCATTTACATTCGAGAGAGGGCACTACGAATTTACTAGGATGCCGTTTGGGCTCAAGAATGCCCCTATAACATTCCAGCGGTTGATGGACGAGATTCTCAGAGGAATTGATGAAGGAGTCTGTCAAATCTACATGGATGATTTGTTGGTGTTTAGCAAAACCGAGGCAGAGCATGTGGAGCACCTACGGAGTGTGTTCGAGAGAGTGAGACAATTTGGGATGAAATTGTCCAACGAGAAGTCAGTGCTGGGACAAGACCGCATCAATTTTTTAGACCACACGATTTCAAGCGAGGGAGTCAAACCAGACGCGCAGAAGGTGGAGGCATATATATATATATATATATATATATATATATAGAGAGAGAGAGAGAGAGAGAGAGAGAGAGAGAGAGAGACCAAAAATAAGTTCATAAAATTTATAAAGAAAACAACTATTGTATCAACAAAAACAAAAACAAATTAAAATTAAGCAAAGTTTATTCTACCTACATTATTTAGACTATACGTTTCACCTACATTTTATTTTTAATGTTAATAGTTTCTCATACCCATTGTTATTTGATTGTTATTTCTAGCCTTGATAACGAAAGGCCTGAACTTTGGGCTGAAACGTTGGCAAAAATAAAAATTTGTTAAGTGATACAGATCTTTTTATTGGTAAATAATACATTTAGACACACTTAAGGGCACTGATACTATAGCTGAGCACTGATACTAGAGGCTCATTCATACAAAAAAAAAAAATAAATAAAAATATATCTATATAACAAGGAAAAAACTATTAAAAAAACAATATATATATATATATATATATATATATATATATATATATATATATATATACAAACACATATCGAGGTTTTAGGTTGCTTATAAGGAATTTATCCTCTGAGAGATTGACAGATTTATTAGGCAAAGAGAGAGGAATCGGAAATGATAAGAATTCTGTAACTTCTGCAGTGTGGGTTGAGCGGAGTTTGGGGTGGGGAGTGAATGTGTTGCATATTTGTTCAATATGCATATTTGCAAATTCTTCAGCTCTAGTCTCATCTGACGAAGCCCAGGTTTCATCATCCCATCGGAGGGGATGGGAAATAGAGTAGTATTTAAGAATTGTTTGTTCTCGATTTCCAGAGTTAGTTGCCATCGGTAGATAGGGAAGAATATAGGAATTGTACGATTGGGATCTAAAGGAATCTAGTTCTTTTTGACCTTTTCGGAATAATAATTGTATGATTCCCGATAATTAGGATGCCTGGTTCTTTGCCAGAGGGTCCTAGATTGGTATTTGGATTTAATAAGATCACCAAGGTCTTGGGGCAAATTCTTTTTAAGGTATGTTTTGGAGGGGATTGGTGTTGATGCAGTCCAGACTGCTTGTTTGATCAAGGTAGTGAAGGAACTCACTGCATTATCTAATTTATGGGGGTTTTTAGGGATAATCTGAGGTCTATTGCTTTTGTTATTTTTTGGCGGAAAAGATCCCAGTTGACTGGGCCTCTGATGAATGGCGGAGGAGATAATCTGGGGATTGGAGTTGCGGAAAGGGTTAGGTTGAGCTGACTGTGGTCTGAAGAAAGGTCATCGAGCCATAAATCTGAGTAGTTTAGCGGCCCTAGACCTTTGTGAATGAAGCCAAGGAAGTAGATAAGATTTGCGGGAGCTGGTGCACTTTTCAGGATCAGCCAATCAGAAGCCAGGATTTCAGGGACGTCATCATGGCGGGAAGTTTGAATTTGAACAACGGCACCCTGCCTTTTAGGACCTCTAACCAGCCTTAACCTCCACGTGGTCAGTCATGTGACCACCAGTCACGCCCCTTTTCGATCCTGTGACCATCATATTTTCCCCCCACTCCTCTCTCTAAGAGGCTGAGTGTACCCGACCGCCATCTTATTTTCATGTACTTAAGAATTTTGCATCTCCTATGACGTCACGAGGTCCCCTTTTCGATCCTGTGACCCTCATATTTCAACCCCACCACTCTCTCTAAGAGGCTGAGTGTACCCCGAGGTGTCTACCCCCTAGGAAGTCACACCCCTTTTCGATCCTTTGACTATCATATGTTCCCCCCACTCCTCTCTCCAAGAGGCTGAGTGTACCCAGCCGCCATATTGTTTTCAAGTACTTTTGAGGTTTGCACCTCCTATGACGTCACGCCCCTTTTCGATACTGAGACCATCATATTCCCCCCCTCAAATAGGCTGAGTATACCCGGCCGCCATTTCCTTTTCAGGAACTTAGAAAAGAGATCGAATATTACTCACTTAAATTTCTCATTCTTAGAGTATATCTCGATCAGTCAGGAGCTCAACTAAGTGCCACTCGCTAATCATAATATTTAAACAGTTATTTTAGACATCTCTTTTAATTGTTTTCATAGATACCTCATTCTGTATTACCATATTAATATTAGAGCTTCGCTGCAGTAATTTCTTAGAAATAACGTTTTTAAAAAACCAGTGTCGGTGAAGGAAGCAATCGAGTTAGAGTAGTGGAGATAGCCAACAGCAGCCTAATCCTGCCAACTTCCACAGGAGATGCCAATAAACAGGTGTGTCTCTGTTAATATTATTGTTTGGTCTATTTTCGTCGTTTGAAAGCAATAAAGATCTATTTTCATATTATTATTATTATTTGATCAACATGGTTAATTTGAGAAGACAAAACTAAAGTAGTTTGTGCCACGTGCCAAAACTTATTTCACGGGAAATGTACGAAAACCGAATTTACCGACTTAGAAGGCCTAAAAGAGATCAGCAAAAAATGGAGAAGTAGCGATTGCGGGTTATCATCGGGTACGTTGCCAGCTGCTGAGTCTAGTAATATACTTGACCTACTGAGAGGGCTGACCGATGAAGTCACTGAATTGAGATGCAAACTTCAAGGGACACGAACTGAAGGAGATAAAGGAAACCCTGTAGAAGCAGTCGGAGCTTTCATTTGAGAACATGGACCGTTTACTAAAAATAGAAATACTCTTAGAGGACCAGAAAACCCATGTTGAAAATTTAACAATTAAAAATAACAGACTAAAAACAAAAATATCTGAGCTGGAAAGTCGACTAAACTCTACAAGAGGAATCCCGGAGAAGCCGGTTAAAACTGTGACTGGCACAATTCTTAGCGTCGGAGCGGGTCTGGGCGTCAAGTTGAGTCCGGAAGACCAGGCCCAATTATTGCAAGATTTGTTAGACAGACGGTGAAAGAGGAGTTAGTGAGGCAGCGAAGAACAAAGAGAGATTTCTCCACACGACATCTAGTCTGGGAAGAGAATGACTCGCACCGCGTTTATGCAAGTGAAGCCATGACGCCCACCAATAAACGCCTCTATTGGTTTGTCAGGCAGAAGAAATTTTGCTGCAGGTAGTCAGATGGATACCCACCGGTTATTATAGGAAAACCCAGTGACCTGGACGTATTCAGTTGAACTTTGTTTACATATTATCCTGAGTCTGCATTTAATTTTTTTTTTTCACCAGAAACATTTTTACTTTATTTTTTTTATCGTCAGGTGTTTATTTTACTATGCCAATCTCTTCTAAGGCTGTCAGGGATATTGTCATAATAATTCTGCTTTAAGAGCCGGTGATAATTTATTGCTGTGGACTATAAAATTAGAGGAGTTAATGGATTAAAGAAGTGAACATTTAAAATTGATTGCTATATTTTATTACATGCAATTTTATACGGAGGTTAAATATAGGTGGGTTGAGATACTTGCATTTTCTCTTTTCTTCTTGTTCATCTTCTCTCTCTTCCTTTCTTGGCCCCTTGCCGGCCGCTGTAGTTTTTTACTCCATGTTCAGTAAATCAGTGGAATCACAAATTTTTCAACTGGCCAGTCTAGTGAATATCTCACGGTACGTGAGCGTCTACGCTTCAACAATGGCGGCGTCACAACAACAACTGAGGTATATATGCAGTATGCTCCAGGTAACAGCTGTGCTGTGTTTACTTGATTTGATTTAAGTTAAATTTAAATATAAAGTTTGATGTGTTCCCTAAACATCAGTTTTTTTTTTAATATATAAATGTATCTTTTTATTTTTTTTTATTCTTATTGAAGTTTTTTTAATTTTTGTAAACGTTTATTCTCGACAGAAATATTTTGCTTTCAAACTTTTTTATTTTAAGCTTTCTTTATTTTTGTATAAATGATTTAGAACTTTATTTGGTTATTTACCAAAATGTATCAAGGTATTTAAAATAATTTAAATCAAGATATTTATATTTTCTTATGCTATAAATTATATTCAATTGAATATTTGTTTCGAAATACTGGAAATTCATTATTTTCATTTCAACTTTTATTTTATGTTTGCAATTTTTATATTTTTATTATTTTTGAACGGAGTATTTGTAAAAAAAAAAAAATTTATCCTATCCTTTATGTTCGATCCTTTTCACCAAAACTCTATTTGCCAACTCTACTATAATGGCTAATATCCTGAATTCCTGTCACATCAACGCACAATCCCTTATTGCACACTACGATGAATTCCAGAAATATTTCCTTGACAATTTTTATCACAGAATACCAGTATCTGAAACCAGGCTAAAACCTTTTATCCCATCTTCCCAGATTTCCTTACCAGATTGCTCGTTTCTACGTCACGATAGATCGAATTGCACGGGAGGTGTGTCGGATTATATATCCATGACAGTTTTACTCCAGGCTGCTCCTTATTCTCCTTCAGAACGTTGGTTATCTGATGTACTTTGAAACCTAGCGCCGCTAGTTCTTTTATAACTTCAGTTGGGGTTGAGGATTGAAAATTTCTCACCACTAGTAACGATCTTTCCTGTTTCAGCTGGTACGTGTCGAAATTTGCATTCGTTTCTGACGGGTACTTCACAATTTTTCGGTAGGTTTCTACAGTACCTGGTGTTATTTTTGTATCCTTGGTCCTGGTGTGGCAATGAATAACTGCCGGAGCAGATTTCGTTTAGTTGTGTACACAATACCTGGAAAGTCTTAATATTTTTTTCAAATATCGGAGGAGGCCTTGGTTCCCTGGGTATGTCTGCTGACTCCATTACTTCTCTGTCATTATGAAGCACTTGGAACGGGTTTGGAGTAAAGAAAGGAGATTCTTCAACCATTTCTTGCAAAGACGTACCTGGTTGAGGTTGAGTTTATGGATCTGAAGTGTTTACTGTGGTTATTGGAGCGATTTCTCAATTTCAGCGATTCGTCACTTTCAGCGACGAGTTCTTTGTTTGGCTGGTGAATCACGAGGGGTACTAACGCCGTCTGACCGATTCCTCATAGTTGGCACCTTACTGGTCATCACTTGGTGACAATGCAGCATATCATAAGAGAAGAAAAAGAAAAAAATATGTATATTAAAAATTTTTAAAAAAATGTATATCAAACTGTAAATATCAACTGCTCTGATGTACACTTGGACTGTATTCAGTGAATAATCAGAGAAACTCCACTGAAAAATTGGCAAAAACTGAGAGACGATTTGAGAACACAACCTTCGCATCAGCTGATCCACTGCCTTTCTGTTAATTTATAACGATTAAAATTTTTAATCGGTGATTTATAACGATTAAGCTCATGAATCGTTTCTATATAACTATTAAAATTATTAATAATTAATTTGTTACGATTAAACTTACCAATCGTTAATTTTTAACGATTAATCTTATCAATCGTTAATATATAACAATTAATTTTATTAATCGTTAATTTGTAACGAATAAACTTATTAATCGATAATATACGAAAAGCCGTTAGAGTGTTCGGAATTTATTGGTGATAGTTCTCGATCATGAAGTATTTCATACCAATAGAATATATACAAGTTATGTTATTTGTCAATAAATTCTAGTTCTGTTATAAAATAGTAAAATTAACCGAATTAAAAACATGTAAAAGATAAAAAGCTCTTCCATTGAGAGTGGCAGATAGTACAAGAAACATACCATCGATTACACATGCTTTAACAGCGGCTTAATATTAAAACCAAATTATAGCCAGTTTTATTGAAGATACCAATTAAAAAATGTCAGAAATTAAAAATCGGACCTGCATACTGTAAGTGAGGGAATTGTTTAACATTTTATCCTCTCTGTAATGGCCTATCACTCAAAATTGTATATTAATATGACGCTGTGTTAGAAATTCAAATAGGGAAAAAATAGTGTCGACAACCAAATTATAACGAGTTTTGTGGAAGATATGGATTAATATATCAAAGCTAAAACTCGGACCTGCATGCTGTAAGCGAGGAAAATGTTCGCTTTGATGATGTTTTCATTTCTGTAGTGTGTTCTAATGCACATACCTTAGTTTTTTTTTTTAGTTCACTTATTATAAAAAAAAACATTATTTATTTATTTATTTATTTTTTTAGGTATATATACGTGGAATCAGCAGTCGAAAAAATTGTAGGCGTATTCAATGTGTTGCAAGCTACCTGTAAACATTTAGTTTATCGTGAAAAAAGTCGTATCATTCTGCTTAAAGAAAAATATAATCTAATGAAACAGAAGGTAATTTAAAAGCTGTAAAATATTTACTTATATATATATGTGTGTGTTTGTGTGTGTGTGTGTGTGTGTGTGTGTGCGCGCGCATGTGTGCGTGCATGAGTGCGTGCGTGGTGTGTGGGTGGGTGGTGTGTGTGTGTGTGTGTGTGTGTGTGTGTGTGTTTGTGTGTGTGTGTGTGTGTGTGTGTATGTATGTGTGTGTGTGTGTGTGTGTGTGTGTGTGTGTGTGTGTGTGTGTGTGTGTGTGTGTGTGTGTATATACATTGAATTTTTTTTTTAATATTTTCGCCTAGGACATAGATCTATTAGAGCTATAAAAGAATTCAAAGTCAGATATTTGTATCTTTTCAGTATTACACTTATGAAATGCTAAATGTAGCTTTTGATCAATATAAAACGAGGTTTTTAAACCATTTTTCTTCCTTCTTAGTGAAAATCACCATTATTATTTAGATAACCCTACCAATGGGGGTTTAGCCACGGAACATCTACAAGAGATCAAATATTATGTCTTAGAACAATACTTGAGTGAACAAATGAATTTTGGGGAGGTAAGGGAAAAGAGGCTGTACCATTACCTAGGATTGACTTAGAGTTTAATCGGTCCTCCCACTTCTATAATTCCAGGAGAACAGTCGAGAATAAGAACCGAAATCTGCTCTCTCCCAAGACCTTCCTTGCTTGGAGGTATGTTGCATCCTATGAGGTTTCCCTGCTTCTACCAAACATGTCGGATCTCAACCGGAAGGTCTTAAAAACATCGCTGAGTAAGTGAGGGACAGCATTCTCACCAGTACTAGCATGGAGTCGAAGACAATACAAGTTGGATTGGCCCATGAACATCTA
The DNA here is from genome assembly GCA_928085145.1 of Nezara viridula. Lineage (NCBI taxonomy): Eukaryota > Metazoa > Arthropoda > Insecta > Hemiptera > Pentatomidae > Nezara > Nezara viridula. The sequence continues at coordinate 206,447,151 of OV725078.1, forward strand.
CAGACGACGCTGGAGATCAGTAGTACGGCTGGAGAACTACGACGGGACCACACCCTTTGAAGACCGCTGGAGTGCAAGGTGCAAATATTCCGATCGCCCATCCACGGTAGATGGAAAATAGGATTCCACGCACTTACTTCCCATTATGTCTACAACTGGACGAAATGATATGGAATGAGGAGCTACTCCAGTGGATTCCCACAGGTCAAGAAGAGCATCAAACCCAACTCAATAGGGCGGTTTTCAAGCTACCAGTGGCCAACTTCCTCCTGGTCTAGGGGCCGGGGATGGGAGTGGGGAGATCTGCTAATGGCCATACCAACAAGAAACTGAAGAGCCTCTGAATCAACAATGGAATGCAGGAGGTCTGTTGAAAAATATATTGAACATCATTAAAAGAATTCACGAAGAGGCTATGGATATAATATGTATAAACTCAACCGACGATTTGGTTTGAAAGGTTTTCAGGAAAGATCGCGTTAGTGGTATCCTGGTGGTATCTTCACGATTATACGAAACTGTCTCCCAGCCATGGATATACTTTTAAGAGATGACTATCAAAACATTGAAGCAGAAATCATGAGACCATTGGTCCAAATCGGCGATAGGAAACTGAAATTACTATTCCTCCGATTATAAAATGCTTTTTCTTCACGCTAAAGATGTTCTGGAGGACGACTGCATTGTAATTGGTGGCTTCAATAGCCTCTATCTTTCGTGAGTATATCGAGATTTGGATCAACGAGGCGTGGAAATTGAAACATAACAAGCTGAAGTATTCCTTCAACTTACCAGTTAATCTGAAGATCTTCCTAACTTGTAGTCACGAACCTTGAAATCAAATAACTCTCTAGACTTGGCATTTGCTGAAAATAATATAGCTTTATCTACACAATGACTGGAGAATGCGGACATAGGCCTAATACGTTTCTCTACCAAGATAGCTAGAAAATAATGTATCTCAATTACGGGATGTAGCATAGGAATGCTCCCTTGAGCAATCGGTTCTAAGTTATGGGTATCAGGAATGCCTTTGAGGATTGTATGACTAACTGAAGATCTCCTGGAGGTCCATTGTAGTTGAATATCAATTTTTGATTGACGTTTTCCAACAAGATGTCGCTAGGTATACGTATTTCTGCATAAATGGCATCCTGCATGTTTTGCCTCTGAGGCAATTGTAAATGCACTAAATCGGCAGTGTGAGTTGACTGCCTTAGATGTAGGTCAGGTAAAGGATGAAGTGGTCATAGTGGAATAAAGGGCGGAACTAGGATGAGAGACTGCTGATTGTCTTTGTTGTGCTGCTTGGGTTTTTCGGACCCAGAGAAGAATTTCGTTTGTTTCAATAATCTCGTTCTCCAAAGCGGAGTAGCGATCTCTCCATGAGTTCGATGGTAAATCGTACGATTCTCCTATCAGCAATTGCAACTCAGGTCCCTCATGCCACGTGGCCTGGAATCTTGACCAATAGGTCTCGGCAGCAACAAATTTGACCTTAAAAACAAAGAAGGCTAGACCAACAAGATTTCCTTCTTTGACTTTAGAAACCCTTGGAGTTCATGTATATTATATACGTATATAATCTCCTTTATATGTATATTAACTTTTATTATATAATGTTTAAAATACTATTAGTCTATTGTTTGAACATACTAAGCTACATATGTAAATCATTTAATGTAAATATTTATCCACTATTTTATTATTATTTTTTTCATTAATACAATGGTATGACAATAAAAGTAATTTGTCGCTCATTTCAAATTTCATTTAGAATTCCATAGTTTATTGTTTATAGCAACTATTTTGCAGTATTAGGACCTCATTGCTCATATTATGTATTTAATACATCTGTATAGTTATTTAAATACTTCTTTTATTCCTTATTATTTTTTTTTATTGCAATATGCATTTTGGCCAGATGTTATGTTAATTTTTTTGTACAATATTGTTATTCTCAAGGGCCTTGTTCCCAGAATAAAGTTGACACATCATTGTCTAATTCTACCTATAGGTACAGGTTTAATTATATAAGAATAAAAAAAAAACAATAGATGCATTCAGTGGCATTAAGAGCAGGAAGATATTGTAATATCCCTAGTGAAGTTTAGTATAGAATAGTACTATCGTTTGATGATGAATGATATAATAGAAATGTATAATATCAAAAGTTTAGCAAGCGTCTGACTGTTTTTGGGATAAGAATTGGGATAGAGGGTTTTGAATGTGAATATGGAGGGGAAATGCAGAATTTTGATAGGTAGAGACTTCCAGAAATTGACAGCGCGAGCTATAAAGGAGTTTTGAAATGAGACAGATCTGTGAGAAGGGATGTAGAGGTCAGAAGGTCGAGATCTTGTTGAAAGGGAATGGACTGAGGACTTGAATTGGAGAAGGTTGTAGGCGTAAGAAGGACGATGGTTGTTGATTATTTGATAAAGAAACGTACCTAGGAAATATTGTCTTCGAAAGGAGGGGAAGAGCCATCTTATATCTCAGTGTAGTGGTGAGCGACATGGGAGTACTTCGGGGCACCAATAACAAATCTTACGCAGCTATTCATTAATCTTTTCAGTCTATCACGGAGCTCCACCGAGAGGCTATCATACAACACACAGCTGTAGTCAAAGTGGGGAAAGATGAGAGAGGAAATCAGGAGTCTACGGGTATGTTGAGTGGAGGAAGCGATGAAATAGTTAAAGGGTAGAAATTGTCCGAACGGGAATGTGAGAAATATGGTAGGTCCAGGAGAGGGTTTGATCCATGAAAAATCCTAAATTTTTAACAGAGGAATAGAAGGAAATTGGCTGGTCATTAAGGTGTAATATGGGAAAGTTGGTATGGGATCTAATAAGAGGCTTGGAACCAATGACAATGGCCTGGGTTTTGGCAGAATTTAACTTTAATCCATTTACATTTGCCCAGGCACTGATTCGATCAAGGTCTTCTTTGATCTTGGCAAATGCTACCAATAACGCAGGGGGAGAAAAGGATAGGTAAATCTTGGAATCGTCTGCATAAAGGTGGTGGGAACAATGGAAAATTGAACTATGTAGGCCGTTAATGTAGGAGCTGAAAAGGAGAGGAGATATGCTTGAATCCTGGGCAGCTCCAGAGGATAAAGGAAGGTAGGCAGATAGTGGTTGATTGGGTATGGAGACTGCTTGGGTGCGTTGGGAGAGGAAAGATTGGAACCAAGAGATGGAACTATTGGAGAAAGACAATGATTTTAATTTTTTGAAGAGGATGGAATGGTTAATGGTATCAAAGGCTTTGGAGAAGTCGAGAAGTATAAGGACAGTTAATTTTCTATCATCTATTGCAGATTGAATGTCGCTGGTAATTTTAATTGAGTCAGATTGTGTGGAATAGCAGGGACGGAAACCAGATTGGAGAGGATCAAATTGGTTGGACTTTTCGAAGAACTTTCATACTTGGGATTGCACCAGTCTTTCAAGAGGCTTTGAGAGGTTAGAAATAATTGAGATTGGACTGAAATCTTTGGGCGAGGATGGATTAGGCATTTTATTTAAAGGAAGAACAGTGGCTTTTTTCCACGAGGTAGGGAATACTGAATTCTGAAGGGAGATATTGTAGATAAAAAGAAGAGCTGGAAGGATTTCAGGGAGACATGTTTTTATTAATTTGACAATGATAATGTCTGATCCTATGGAATTGGTGCGGGATTTCATAACCACGGTTAACAGGTCTATGGGAGAGATGTCGGGAAAATAAAAGTTATTGTCGTTAAAGGATATCTCTGGAGAAAAGCCGGAAGAGGAAGATAGAGGAGAGGTATTAGCGACAAATACAGAATCAGAGTTTAAATCATCGGAGGATACAGGAAAGGCTGCGTTAGAGAATCTGGAAGGATTAAAAATGGAAAGTTTACGAAGCAGTAGCCATTTCGATTTGATATCAGGAGCTGAGGAAAGGGTTTCATGGAAGTAGGTAGCTTATCTGTGCCTAGTACGTCTAAAACGTCTTCGGGCAGCGTCGCTCCTCTTCTGACACATCCAAGGAGCAGGCCGATGATGAAAGGTAGAGATTTTGAGGAGAGCATGGGTATTGAGAATATTGAGAAGATTGGTGGTAAGAATGTCAACTATGGAGTCGATAGAAGAGCAAGAATATATTCCATTCCAATGTAGGATTTCTTGGTCAGGTAATATTTTTTCTCGAGTAAGGGTATCTAGGTGATAGTTCGAGGCTGGATTGAAGGAGTTCGGATATTATATGTTATTTCTATAAGATCGTGAGATGATAGGAAAGATACTGGCAGTTGAGAAGAGGAGAGGAGATTTTGTGCAGAGTCTATAGTGTAGAAGTCTAGCCAAGTGTCGGACCTGCTGGTATGGTGGGCGGGGGAAAATGGAACGATGAAGAGGTGCAGAGAGAAAATTAGGTTTTCTAGATAGGATTTGTCATTGGAGTTAAAGAGGAAATTGGTATTGAGGTCACCGGAGATGATTAACATAGCCATAGTAAATAGATTAAATAGATATTGTAGATATTATATAGATATTAAATAGATTAAATAGATTAACATAGATGATTAAACATAGCTGCCAGCCGATATCTCGAATAGTGAGGTCCCTCTTGACTTTCCTCTTCGTTATCAAGTCGTGGAAGGTAGTGGAAGTTGTGGAAGGTATATATTACAGATGGAAAATGAAAAATCTTTGTGAACTCTGGTTGCAACAACATGAAGATGGGAATTAATGTTGATTGGTTCGGCATATATGGATTTATGTATAGCTACTAAAACTCCGTGGTTGCTGTGGTTTGGGTTTGGGGTATCTTTTCTGTATATATCGAAATTTTTCATTGAAAAAAATGACGTTTATTGTGAGGAGTGTCTCTGGTAAGGCAATGCAAAACAGGTCTATATCTTGTATTAGCATTTTTAAATCGTTAAAGTGAGTTTTTTTCAGTGTCCTTGAGACAGATTGTAATATTTTCAATAAATAAGTTTTAAAAAAATGAATGTGAGTTTTGAATTTACAGTTCCGACATGTACCGACATGTATAGGTATCATATATATATATATATCAGTATGGCCAGAGACAGCTACCTGTACACATCGCTATTACTCTCTTATATCATCAGTTCTGTTTTCTTTTTCTTTTAATCTTCAGTATAGTTCATTAGAGCAGCCAGTGGAGTAGGGATCATGTATCATAATGATCTTGCATCAGGAATCAAAAGTTGGAAATTTGTAAGCGATCGAATCATGCTCATAAATATTGTTGAGGGGAAAGACATCCACTCTTTGATAGTTGCATATGGGCCAAACGATAGTGCAAGAGCAGATGAAAAGGATTCATTTTTCAATTCACTACAAAAAGAAATAGATGACTGTGAGGGTAACTATATAATTCTTGGAGACCTGAATGGTAGAATGAGCCGCGATAGTGGAAGATGGCCAAAAGTGTTGGGATTTCACGGTGAAGACAATTTAAATGATAATGGGGAATGAATTCTGAGTTTATGTGTGGCAAACGACCTGGTGGTAACACCTCCTTCCCTCATAAACAAAAACATAAATATATTAGAGAGGAACCCAGCAGGAATGAAATGTCGATCATCGATTATATACTGGTTAAGAGGAAAGAGTTCAGAAATGTAGAAGATGCCAGAGTGAAGAAGGGTAGGTAGTAAGAACAAAACGATTAAATCTTACAGGCTGAAGGAGGATGAAATGGCCCAATACTATCAGGAGGAAGTGGAAAGGATGTCACCAGATATCTACCAATCATGGGATAGCGATAATATTGAGGAGAGCTGGACAGCATTTAGAAATATCATTCTTAATGCCGCGAAACTCGTCTGTGGATAGAAGAGCATTGGGTCAAATTTCAAGCGAACTGCTTGGTGGACAGAGGATGTAAAGAAAGCTGCTTGGAAAGACTTCATGAGCCAAAGAACATCCATTGTTCACCAAAAGTACAAAGAAAAGAGAAAGGTAACAAAAACTAAATTACTTCTAGTCAAGAGGAAATGGTGGGCAGATCTGGGTCACGAACTTGAAGAAAAAGCTAAAAAAAATCAAAAACTATTCATCAAAGCAATCAAAGAAATGCGCAAGGGAGACCCACCACATTGAAAGGAATTAGGAGCAGTGAGGGGAACATTGTCTGGCGGGATGATGAGATAATGGAGTGGTGGAGAGAGTATTTTAAAGAGCTGCTGGAAGGGACAGATTGGAACCTAAACGAGATCAGGTTGTAGAGGAATTTTCCTCAGAAGAAGACGACTACATTGATGAAGAAGAATTGCTTGAATCCATTGTTAAGATGAAACTCGGCAAATCGGCGGGACTGGACGGAATCACTCCGGAAATGATGAGGTTTATGGGAAGTAAAGGCCAGGAAATGTTTCTCCAGTAGTTAAGAAATGAGGCCATCTTGTTTTCTGATATGAGGTTTTCTTCTTGTATGACGTCACGAGAACCTTGTCGGTCGTGGGACCTTCACATTTTCCGCCCCACTCCTCTATAAGAGGCTGAGTGTACCCGGCTGCCATCTTGTTTTACTGCAATTTGAGAGACTTAGATCGTTCGTCATTTTGTTTTTTCTATAACCTTCCTAATGTTTATCTTTTATATTATAACCTTCCTAATGTTTATCTTTTGTATAACATTCTTAATGTTTACATTTTCAGGGTCACGTGAACAGACACATGGCCACCGTCATTTTCCCTGTAACCTTTCTAGTGGTTATATTTTACATAACCTTCTCAATGATTACCTTTTCAATGTCAAGTGATCAGTCACGTGACCGTAGCTAATTGGTTATTTATATAGAATTTTCAGTGATCCTTTATGAAATCCTCATTTCATATTGATCGCCTTGTTCTTGTAATCATTAAAACATATCGTCACAATGCCAGCCTTTATCCACCTGTAAACAGGTTTGGTCACGTTGCGGACACGTCCAATCCTGCCTAGATTATATGTAAACAATGACCTTTAATCCTCTTACTCTTAATTCTCTTGACGTAAATGAACTTTGACACTTTAATCCCTTATTGCTTATTCTTTCTCCAACACATGTTAACAAACTTTTTAATCCTTTCTTATCAAATTATAAACATGGACTTTGATCTTTTAATACTCAAAACATCTTTATCTGTCTGTAAACACGTTTGATCATGTTACGGACTTGTTCCATCCTGTCTAGATTATATGTAAACAATGACTTTGAATTTTTAATCATCTACCAATTAAAAATTTCATGAAAATAAAAGCTCACACATAAACCTTGATAGATTTATGATTAGTTGCACTCATCTTAGTTTTCTAAATATAATCTTTAAAATTAAGCCTTCCCACCACGTCAAGGTATGAGTGCTTCTGGAAGGTTGCTGATATAATATTGTTGTTAATATTTTCTACCAAATCATTCCTTAGGTTTAAGGGTAAATCAATACCTCGCCAGTGACCAGTACACATACATTCTTTGATTTACGTGTAAATCAATACCTCTCCAGTGACCATAACATACAGGTTTACGGGTAAATTAATAGCTCGCTAGTGACCGAAAACATACATTCCACACACATACATTCTGTGGTTTACGGGTAAATTAATACCTCGCCAGTGACCATTATTTTTAAAACAATAACAACAATAATATATCAACAAAAGCTATGTATAAAAATAAAAATAATCTTTAAAAAAAACAAAAAAAAAAACTGCACAGTTGAAATAACAAAAACATCAACTTTAGGATACTTAAAAGTTCAATATAAAAGTGATTTAATACAACAAAACAATTAACTTTATTTTTTTTTAATGTACTTTTATTTATTTTTTTTCATGTTTTTATTTTTTTTTATTATGTTATTTTTTTTATTATATTATTTTTTTATTTTATTAAATATAAACAAAAACAAACAGCTATTTATATATGTGTCCTTAGCCAGTGGGCCAGAGAGTAGACACCATAAATTGTACACATTTTGGGAATTCCATAATGCATAAGGCAATGACAGCCACCAAATTGACGGATTGCTACAGGAGGTTTTAAACTGTCAATTCCGGGGCAATTACGTTCCTCCAGATCAATTACTGCGCTTTGAATGAAACGGCGGAGAAAATACATTTTTTTTGTCCTATTACGAAGACAACAGCGTACTTCTTGAGATTTTCATGGAGGACTGAGCTCAGTGGATCATATTCCACATCCCCTTCGTACCAATTAATTTTATGATAACGGTGGGATAGCCATTGATTTGTACGATCAGTTTTGGAGTTAAATTTTATCGGATCTTTGGAAGGTTTTAAAAGCCAGTAGCGTATGCATAAAAAGTTATAATCTAAAACTGCGAGTTCTTTAACGCCGAATTCTGAATCGTCGTCCACGAAACTATGGAGATCTACAATGCATGACGCCATGTTGATAAATGATTCTCTAAAGCTACTTTCTTATAATTCTCGTCGGCTACTTTTATACCATTCGACGAACTATGCCAGTCAATGGATTGTATTGGATAACTCTATCATGTATAGGAGTCTAGTGTTGGCATTGGACTGTGCCACATCGCTAATAGTACCTCTGTCTTTTCACTTCTTTTTGTGTGGTTGTAGTGTAAATTGTTCAATAAGTTTTTGAATCAAGAACTGAAGAAATCAATTTTATTCAGTTACTCATCCATATCTTGAAAGTAACATAACATTAGAGGAGCTACAATATTGTATCCAACAATCCAAGAACCATAAAGCTCCTGGCTTCGACAATATTATATACGAAACCTTCAAAAATCTCACGCCGGAGTGGGAGCATTATCTTCTCAACCTATTTAATACCGTGATGGACTGTGAGAAACTTTCCCTACAGTGGTCTAAATCAAAACTTCATTTACTGTTTAAGAAGGGAGAAAGGACGGATACAGATAATTACAGAGGAATATCCCTCTTAAATACAATGCTGAAGTTATTTTCCAGTATTCTGGCAAGCAGGATTATACAATGGGTTGAATCTGAAAGCCTTATACCTGAAGAACAAGCGGGGTTTTGAAGTCGTAGAGGATGCACAGACCACAGTTTCACTAGTTGATATTAAATTTATATCCGAAGGCAGCTACTTATATGCTGCATTTATAGACTTCCGGAAAACGTTCGACTCCATCAACCATAACTTGCTATGGGAAAAACTCTTTTCTCTCGGACTTGGAGGAAAACTTATAAGGATAATGAAGGTGCTGTATGACAATGCTACAACTCAAATTGCAATCAAAGGACAACTATCAGAAAGCATAGATATAACATTTGGCCTGTTACAGGGAGAAAGTCTTAGTCCAACACTTTTCATCTTGTTCATATCAGATATAATCCAATTTCAGCATAGTGGAGCCACAGGCGTAAGCATCGATAGCACTCATGAAGTTAAAATGCTCTTACTAGCAGATGATATTCTTCTTCTTAGTAATACTTGGCAAGAAGCACAAAAGAAACTGAAGATCCTGCAACAGTACTGTGAGAAGAACTCCCTGACTGTAAATGAGGAAAAATCAAAAGTTGTAGTATTCCATAAATCCCCCAGGATGAAGAAACTTAAGCCCCTTTACTGGTATGAGAAAAAGCTGGAATACACTAAGGCCTATACTTACTTAGGAGTACCTTTCACTTCCTCAGGAAAATTTAGTAAGGCATCTGAGCATTTTATACAGAAGTCCTCTGTTGCCACGGAAAAAGTATTGGAGATTTTGCGAAGGGGTAGAAGCGATTCATGGGAGATAAAAATAGCTCTTTTTGATTCTATGGTGTCTTCAACTCTTCTGTATTCTTCTGAAATATGGAGCTTAAGATACCTGGATGCTATTGAAGTGGTACAGCTGAAGTTTCTGAAGCAACTATTTAGGTGGCCAAGGAATACTGTCAACTACATTGTACGTCTAGAAACTGGCCGAAACGCCTTGAGTGTTAGGGTTATGAGAAGGATCATAAATTACTGGTCTAAATTGTCGCTTATGCCTGAAGAGAGGTTACCAAGGCTTTGCTTCAACAAATTAATTTTGCTGGATACAAGGAATCCTGATATAAACTTTAATTGGATCACACAAGTCAGATCAATAGCTGCTCATTATGGCTGTAAAGAAGAGTTCGATAAAGTATACCCAACTGGATTATTAAAATACAGCGATGAAATATTGGAAAAGCTAAAAAACCATAACCTATCTAAGGACATCCATGTATCGATAAATTCCAACAACAATCCCATATATAGAACTATGTCCAGCCCAGAGTCCTATTTGAAGTATAGAGCTAACATGAAAAACCTAAGATCAATAAGTCAATTAAGGGTTTCGAATCCCGCATTAATTAAGCTCTATACGAAAAACAAAAGTTTCTGCTTCAAATCCCAGGAAACCTGCACTTTCTGTAACCAATTCATTACTAACAGCCTGTTCCATATCCTTCGGTACTGTGAAAAGCTAACAGACAACAGACAAAAACATTTACGAGCATTTCTCTTTGCGCCAAGTGATGTAAACAAGATACAAGACATACTTCGAATCGATAGCATAGAGAAACTTAATAAAATTTACTGGTTCATAATGTTAGCGAGCAATTCACTGGATTCCTTAAGCTCTGATGTTCCACACACCAACAAAGTGCTATGACTAAGGATAATTGTTGGTCAGTTCAATTAATTATGTGTTTCTTTTTCTTTTTTGGTTTTATTGATAATGTATATAGAAATTAATTGAAATGTAATGAAGTATTATTGTTTAGTTATTGTTTTTATAATAAGTAAATGTACAGTTATGATAAACTAGACTCATGTAGGTGAAATGAAGTTATTCATATATGTATCATTTGTACAAGATTGTAAAATAATCTTTAGCAAATAAATTCAATTCTATTCTATTCTATTCTAACTCTATCATGTATAATGAGACAGTAGGCCGTAGTAAGCGTTGTAAAATTATTTTTCGATTCAAACTCCAGTCTTACGTCAACTGGACCAGTTTTTATAGACTCGGTTTGTTTCGAGCAGTCAATCACGACCAGAGGCGCCTTACTCTTGAAATTTTCCCAACTCGTTGGTGGTTCAGCATATTGAGAATCTTCATAGTAAGACTGTTGAAACGCTATATACATGTGACAGAGCAAAGCATATCGATTTGTAGAAAAATCCAAATTCATATCATCATACGGATATGATTTACAATTAAGATACAGCTTGACGTTTGTCAGATCACAATGATCGAATTGACTAGAATCATTTCGAGCATTGTTTTGCTCTAAAAGGCTAAAATAATGTAACGAGGTTTTTCCATTTGACTCGATGTTTTAACAGACCAGATTTGTCTTTTTCTCGTGGGCAAGAGTGGATAGTCAAATAGTTCCCAGCTATGGAAAGGAATCGAGAACGTCCTTTCAGACCTGAGGTTTCGCATGAGAGCCAGTTTTTGATGCTCATTGACCGTTACATACGGCAACTTCCAACATAGTTTGAGTATGTCTATTTTACACTGTTCTTGAGCGACATCTTGAGTTACTGTTGTTTTGTAACTATTCTCATCATGCCGGCTTCTTATTAAAAAAAATTCTTGCGATATTAAGTTTGTAATCTCATCATTTGGATAACACCATCCTTGATATGTCAAGGAATTAAATTGCCCTCTTCTAAGAGAAACGAGATTTTTAAAGTAGATGTAATTCTGGGGTTTTTCACACGATCAACTTCTACTCCGCTCAACTCATATCGGATCCCATCGAAAAGGTAAGCGATAGCATTGTTTGTTAATTTCGATAATCTAGGAATCGTCATTCCGTCTTTTGGGATGAACTTCCCATTGACGTAGAGCAGACTGGGGCTGGTCAATGTGTACAAACATTGGTGTTGCAAACTGATACGAATCTCATCACCAGATGAAAGTTTTGACGAGGCCTAGGAGTGATTAGAGTGAAGTTCTATGCATTCGATTGAATTTCTAATCGCGGGACTACCCACTAAGTTTAATATATCTTCCATGTCGATGATAGAACGTAATATCCTAGTGATCCACCCTTCACAACGAAATATATTCAAGCCAAGACAAAATGATTTTTCTTCCTCACCAAAAACAGACTCAAAATGGTTTGAAAAAACATTCTCAGACAATATTAATGGAAATAACCGTTCTTATAATGAACCATCTATTATTGAATGTTTTAAAGAAGTTAAAAATATTTTTAAACTTTTTAACTTGAATAAAATAATCAATAAATTTAAAAATATTGTTTCTGAAGTAAAATCAGCAGAAGACAGCATGTCAAAAATATTTATTGTAATAGAAGGGTTATTATCATTAATTGATTAAGAGTCAAGAGTTTAAAATGCTTAAAATTGGGTTAAGATGCTATTTATGTATCATCTCTAATAGCTGTATCATCTGCATATAAGGAGTATTCTATTGAAGGAATGGAAAGGAGGTCTGAGATGTATAGGTTGAATAGTGTAGGAGAAAGACAGGAGCCTTGAGGGAGACCTGCAGATAGGAAATGGATTGAGGAATGGTCATTCTTTATTGTAATGCAAAAGGATCTATTGTTGATATATGAGTGAAGGAGGTGGATTATGTAAGGTGGGAATTTACATAAAATGAGTTTATGGATAATACCCTCATGCCATACCGTGTCAAAAGCTTTTTCTATGTCTAGGAGGAGCATACCGACGTGCTTCTTTTCATTGAACGCTTTAGTAATATAGTCGGTCAGTCTGGCTAGTTGGGTTACTGTTGAGTGCTGTTTTCTGAACCCGAATTGCTCGTTAGATATCAGACTGTTTTGAGATACATGGCTCAGGATTCTTTTTAAAAGTAGTTTTTCAAAAAGTTTTGAAATTATGTTAAGTAGACTTATTGGTCTGTAACTACGAACATCTGCTGGGTCTTTGTTTGGCTTCGGAATCGTTATGATTTTTGCTGTTTTCCAAGCCGTCGGAAAATATCATACAGCATAATATAAAGCATACAGTTATACGTTTTTGTCAGGAATAAAATAGCCTTTTTGCTTAATTTCTTAATGGCAATTGGAGGTATAGAGTCTGGACTGGGCGATTTTTTAGTTTTTAACTGCTTTATAACCTGTTTCACCTCTTTGAATGAGATTGAAGGGAATGTATATGGAACTGGTTCTTTGAGAAAGCTTTTTACGGATTTGATGATAGTTCGATTGTGGTTGTTGGTGCCTAGATCAGCCGAAATATTAGATGCTAATGTGAAATAGTTTGCCATAGCTTCTGCCTTCTCTATATTAGAATAGGCGAAATTGTTTGATAATTTGATTGGAGGGATATGGTGGGGACGATTTGTTAGAATTTTGTGTATTTTCCAAAATTTTTTACTACCAGGAGACAGTTCTCTAAGAGTTTCCTGCCACTTTAAGTTCCTCCAACTGTTTCAACGAGTTTTTACGTAGGCATTTAATTTGTTAAAGAGGCATTTATACTTCATGTTCCTGGTGAGCTGGTATTTTTTCCGGAATTCATTTTTTATAAAAATAAAAAATTGTAGTTGGGGAGATATGTTGTCGGGTTTGTATTGACAGGATACCAGTGGAATTGATTTTATCATGCCAGTTTTGACTTAAGTCTCCATAAATTTATCGATGTTCAAATCTATATCGGAGTTATTTCTTATAACTGGGTTAATATCTAGATTTTTATCTACGATATTCCGGAATTTTTCCTAATCAGCCAATTTGAAATTGAATTTTGGGATCGTGCTGGTTTTTATGGTTTTATTTTCCAATCGAAAGATCACCGGGTTATGATCCGAACTGAGAAATGGTACCGAGATAAGCCGAGAAACATCAGAAATATTTTTGGTGAGGGCTAAATCAATAATGCTAGATTTGCATTTTTTCTGAGTTGGTATGTAAGTTGGCTCGTTTGGAGCATGCAATTCTATACTTTTCTGTGATATAAAATTTAATAATAATTTTCCATTTTTATTCGTATTATGGCAGTTCCATTGTAAATTTTTTGCGTTTAAGTCCCCAAAAATAAGTGTGTGTTTACCGATATTAAACATAACTCTAAGATCATGTGTATTTATTTTATTCGGTGGGATATAAACTGCAACTGTGTTAATAATTTTGTTTTTGACCTTAAATTGAATTGCAGTCGCTTCCGCCTATTTTAAATTATCAATCGTCCTGTAAACGTGCGGTAGATCTGAACGCACCAGTATCATAACCCCCCAGCCTGCTCTGTTCCTGTCCTTTCGGTAAACAGTGTAGCCAGGGACCGAGAATTTGTCTTGAGCAGATAAACGAGTTTCGCTTACTGATATTAAATGAGGTTGATTTTCATGTAGAAATTGTTTGAATTCTATATCATTTCGGCGAAGTGTTTGGGCATTCCACATCATTAATTTCAAATGTCGTCTACCGTTGTTCATTATGAATAAAAAAAATATTACGTAATCTCTAATATACAAACAATAGTAAAAAAAATAATAATACATAAATGGAAGAAACAAAACATATGGGTAAAAATACGTGAATATTAATAAGTCATCAAAATGATTTAGTTTACGATATATAAGGTGTAGTATTGTTTTTGGTTGAGTATTAAGACATGTTTTGCTTAATATAAACAATAGCAATTTAGTATACATAGGTTCGGAAATTGATATGAAAGTGTTGACTGTTTTCATGGTAGGTGTGTATTTACATTTGATTGTACTCACTTTAAGGTCAGGAGTACACATAGGAATGTTGTAGTTAAAGTATACAATATGTGATATTAAAATAATAGATAAGAAAATATTACATAAATAGCATCTTAACCCAATTTTAAGCATTTTAAACTCTTGACTCTTAATCAATTAATGATAATAACCCTTCTATTACAATAAATATTTTTGACATGCTGTCTTCTGCTGATTTTACTTCAGAGACAATATTTTTAAATTTATTGATTATTTTATTCAAGTTAAAAAGTTTAAAAATATTTTTAACTTCTTTAAAACATTCAATAATAGATGGTTCATTATAAGAACGGTTATTTCCATTAATATTGTCTGAGAATGTTTTTTGAAACCATTTTGAGTCTGTTTTTGGTAAGGAAGAAAAATCATTTTGTCTTGGCTTGAATATATTTCGTTGTGAAGGGTGGATCACTAGGATATTACGTTCTATCATCGACATGGAAGATATATTAAACTTAGTGGGTAGTCCCGCGATTAGAAATTCAATCGAATGCATAGAACTTCACTCTAATCACTCCTACGCCTCGTCAAAACTTTCATCTGGTGATGAGATTCGTATCAGTTTGCAACACCAAGGTTTGTACACATTGACCAGCCCCAGTCTGCTCTACGTCAATGGGAAGTTCATCCCAAAAGACGGAATGATGATTTCTAGATTATCGAAATTAACAAACAATGCTATCGCTTACATTTTCGATAGGATCCGATATGAGTTGAGCGGAGTAGAAGTTGATCGCGTGAAAAACCCCAGAATTACATCTACTTTAAAAATCTCGTTTCTCTTAGAAGAGGGCAATTTAATTCCTTGACATATCAAGGATGGTGTTATCCAAATGATGAGATTACAAACTTAATATCGCAAGAATTTTTTTTAATAAGAAGCCGGCATGATGAGAATAGTTACAAAACAACAGTAACTCAAGATGTCGCTCAAGAACAGTGTAAAATAGACATACTCAAACTATGTTGGAAGTTGCCGTATGTAACGGTCAATGAGCATCAAAAACTGGCTCTCATGCGAAACCTCAGGTCTGAAAGGACGTTCTCGATTCCTTTCCATAGCTGGGAACTCTTTGACTATCCACTCTTGCCCACGAGAAAAAGACAAATCTGGTCTGTTAAAACATCGAGTCAAATGGAAAAACCTCGTTACATTATTTTAGCCTTTTAGAGCAAAACAATGCTCGAAATGATTCTAGTCAATTCGATCATTGTGATCTGACAAACGTCAAGCTGTATCTTAATTGTAAATCATATCCGTATGATGATATGAATTTGGATTTTTCTACAAATCGATATGCTTTGCTCTGTCACATGTATATAGCGTTTCAACAGTCTTACTATGAAGATTCTCAATATGCTGAACCACCAACGAGTTGGGAAAATTTCAAGAGTAAGGCGCCTCTGGTCGTGATTGACTGCTCGAAACAAACCGAGTCTATAAAAACTGGTCCAGTTGACGTAAGACTGGAGTTTGAATCGAAAAATAATTTTACAACGCTTACTACGGCCTACTGTCTCATTATACATGATAGAGTTAGAATAGAATAGAATAGAATTGAATTTATTTGCTAAAGATTATTTTACAATCTTGTACAAATGATACATATATGAATAACTTCATTTCACCTACATGAGTCTAATGGACCCGCTGTTGCTCCGACGTCTTCCGGAGACTCTGAACATAGGCGTCTCTGTCGCAACGTCTCTAATGAAGGAGGCAGTGGAGTTTCCTCAATGTTTCTCTCTGGTTCCTCAATCATAGATTGCGGCGTCTTTTCAAATGATTTTTTCTCCTTCTTCATAAGCGGAAATAAATAATTTGTTTGATTCTCGATTAAAGGTGTGCTCAAAACGCTTAATCTGTTTACTGCATCAATAACGGGTTTATATTTTTCTTTTCGATACTCCTCAATCTCCTTTCTATTTCTCTCCAATAAGTTGCATTCCTCATTTCGATAATTTGGCGAGTAACCGCTTCAGAAGATGTTTACAGTTCTATGTCTGCTAGCTGACTGAAAATTAGGTAATCGTTTAAGGTATTTTATAGGTATCAAATTCTTTTCGATATCTTCCGTTTGAAATTTCTCTGCCTTTATCTAACATGATAAAGGCGTACTTTGTCATCTTTCCAACACCAATGACAAGCAGAGATTCATCGTATAGAATCGCAACTCCGGATAGGTGGTATAATAGCTAAGTAATATTAAATACTCTCAGTTCAATATGACGACTGTTAAAGAGCAGATCGTGAGTGAGCATCATAAACCGGCTAGAATATCATTTCAACGAAGAAGTGTCCTACTTAAAGGTATTGATGATTTATGGCAAGCAGACTTGGTGGAATTGATTCCTTATTCGCGAATAAATAATGATTACAAATACCTACTTACCGTAATCGACTGCTTCTCGAAATACGCTTGGGCTGTACCGGTCAAGAATAAGACAGCGCTCAAAATAAGTCAGGCATTTCAAAAGATATTGAAAGAAAGAAAACCTCATAATATTCAGACAGACAAAGGCAAGGAGTTCTACAACTAGGAGTTTCAAAAACTTTTTAAATTCAAAGGTGAGATCAACTATTACTCTACATTCAGCAATCTGAAGGCTTCGATAGTGGAAAGATTTAATCGTACATTAAAGTCCGAGATGTGGAAAAAGTTCAGCTTACAAGGTAAATACAAGTGGCTAGCAATTTCTGAATCTCTTCTTAGTGAATACAATAATAGAAAACGTAGGACGATAAAAATGAAGCCGATAGATGTACGCGGAAGGAAAATCGAAAAACGGCTTTTACTAGAAGTTTACTACTATTAAACACTTTATTCAGAAACATTACAATTTTTCACAGTTTAAGGAGGCTTATAATAGAGTTCAGAGATTGCATTCATACCGTATATACAAAAATATAAATAAATAAAGTAATAACAAAAGAATAAGAAAAAAGAACAAAAGAGTAAAGAAAAAAAAAATATATATATACATAAGTAAATAAAAATAGAAATAAAAGTAAAACAAACACCTTATATAAAACATACCTATATACATTATTTACAATTTGCCAGGTGATCTACGAACTAATCCTGTCCCCTCCACATGTGGAAGGAAAAGGGAGGCTTAGAAGATCCCTACGCTTCTCCCTCAGCCACTTCACTGGTATTTTAAACCAGCGGAGGATGAGTAAGAGCGCTATAGCCACAGACACTCATGACTTGAGTGGAGAATCTGGCCATTGCTAGAACTCCAAAATATCCATATTTACAAAAGGTCTCGTGGCCACTGCCGCTTTAACCTACGAAGGGGATTGTAGGGATGGGTGGTGCTTGATAGGGATTGTACAACGGGATTTGGGTGATGAGAAAGGTTCTGGTGAAATTTGGAAAATTTGGCTGGGATAAGATCAAGAATAAATGGGATATTAAGGTCATGGTGTAGGGTTTTATTGGTTACATAGAAGGGAGCATCGACTATTGTACGGAGGACTTTAGACTGAAAGGATTGAATGCGTTTGATGTTAGAAAATTTGGCTGTTCCCCATAGTTCTAGTCCGTAAGTCCAGATGGGTTTCAGTATTGTCTTGTAGATCAGTAATTTGTTTTCACCAGAAAGTTTAGATTTTCTATTCAGTAGTCTATATAGCTGGCCATATCGTCTGTTAAGTTCCTGTCTTTTAAGTCTAGTATGTGGATTCCATGTTAGTCGTCTGTCTAAGAGAAAGCCAAGATACCGGACTGTATCTGAGAAAGGAAGCTGGATGGAGTTAAAATAAACTGGTGGGCAGGTATTACGCCGAAGGGTGAAGGTAATGTGTTTACATTTAGATTCGTTTACCTTGATGCGCCATTTCTTACACCAGTGTTCAATCAGGAAGAGGTGCCTTTGTAAGTTTGCGGACGCTGTTTCAGGATCTGAGTTGGAAGAAAGGATAGCAGTGTCATCAGCGAAAGTTGCCAGGAGGGTATCGGGATGGACAGGAATTTCAGCGGTAAAGAGAATGTAAAGGATGGGGCCCAAGACGCTGCCTTGAGGAACGCCAGCCTCAATTGAGTAACAGTCGGAGAATTCGGTGCCACAGCGAACTCGGAAGGAGCGGTCGGAAAGATAGGATCGGAGTACTAGGTATAAGGACTGTGGTAGATGGATTTTAAGCTTGAAGAGTAATCCGGCGTGCCATACCCGGTCAAAAGCTTGCGCTATGTCCAGAAATGCACCCGAGCAATACTGCTTGCTTTCTAGGGTTGAGGATATATGGTCAACAACTCGGAGTCCTTGTTGGACAGTGGAATGTTGGGAACGAAATCCGAATTGATGAGTAGGAAGGTTATAGGATTCAATTATAGGTAGGATTCGTTTCAGTAGGATCTTTTCAAAAATTTTTGAGAGGATTGGGAGTAGGCTAATTGGTCTATAGGATGCTGTATTGTTGGAAGGTTTGCCTGGTTTCAAGAAGAGGACGATGGTGGAATGTTTCCATAAAAGAGGGAAGTGGGTAGTTCGTAGGATGCAATTGTATATATATGTAAGAAATATGATGGCTTTAGATGGAAGTTGTCGAAGGATCTGTGGGGTTAGAAGGTCATATCCAGGAGATTTGCGAGGAGTGATTTTCCGTAAAAGGTATTTGACCTCAGAGGGATTAACAGCTTTAGGTGGTAAGGAGAGTGGAATAGGTATTGAGAGGGATTCTTCTACTTTTACTGTGTGGCTGGGATGGGATTCCGGATGAGGAGCGAAAGTATAGGAAAGGTGTTTGGCAAATTCTTCGGCTTTATCTTCATCAGATGCTGCCCAGGAGCCATCATCTCGTCGAAGAGGGTGGGAAATATGATGGGATTTGAGGATTTTTCTGGTGATATTCCAAAGGGAATTATCATGAGCAGAGAGTGTGGTGAGGTAGGAATTGAATGATTGGGATCTGAAGGTGGCTAATTCTTGTTTTAATTTTTTACAGTGATAATTGTAGGAGTGGCGGTCGGCTGGATGTCTGGTACGTTGCCATAATAATCTGGCACGGCGTTTTATGTGGATTAGGTCAAGGAGGTGTTGAGGTAAATTATGTTTCTTAAGGATTTTTGAGGAGTGATCAGGGGAGGAAGCAGTCCAGACTGCTTCTTGAATTTTGGTAGTGAAGGAATTTACTGCATTGTCCAGGTCTTCAGGGGTTTTCAGGGTTACTCTGAGGTCAATTTTATCGGAGAGGATTTGATTAAAGAGTTTCCAGTTAACTGGGCCTCTGATGAAGGACGGAGGAGAGGGTTTAGGAATAGGAGCTAGTGATACTTGGAGTATTAATGGGCTGTGGTCTGAGGAAAGCTCGTCAAGACGGGCAACGGAATGGTTGAGAGCACCTAAACCACTATGGATAAAGAAATCGAGGATATCGGGATTACGGTTAGGATCAGTGGGCCAGTAGGTAGGTGAGTTGGGTGGAAGAAGGGTAAAATTTTGGGAATTGAGTACAGACAGCAATGTTCGACCACGAGAATTCGTGGTTCTTGAACCCCATTGTTGATGCTTGGCGTTTAAGTCTGCACCCAAGATGAAATGATGTCCTAAGGAAATGAGGAAGGAACTAAATTGGATATTGGAGATGGATTGGTTTGGAGGGCAATACGCTGATGCAACGGTAATAGGAAAGGAGAAGGTTTTGATTACGACTGCGGTGGATTGTAGGAAATCGTGTGTAGGCAGTGGGAGTAGGTGATGGGAGAGGGATTGGTGCACAATGACTGCAGTACCGGCATGTGCTCTACCGTCAGAATGGTCGGTACGGTAAGTTATGTATTGTGGTATTTTTAGGAGCTGTTTTTTAGTCAGTCGAGTTTCCGTTATTAGGGCTACATCTACGTTCTTGTCTTGTAGTAAGGCTGTTAGTTCGTGTATGTGATTTCTAACACCATTCGCATTCCAAAGGAGAATGGATATGGGTTTGATGGAAGTCATTTAAGGATTTTTTAAAGGATGGATAAGGTGAGAAACTAGGTTAGTGAGAAGTGATATCAGTAGGGTAACAAGGGATTTAAATTCTGAAAGAAAGGATGTCAATAAGCTGGTTAGATCTGTAGCATTAGGCGGTGGAGGAACATATTGGATTTTTTGTTGATTAGGTACATTAGGTGGGATAGGATATTGAGATTGGGGTTGAGTTTGTTCTTGCGGCAGGGCCTCACATTCATTAGTCGGGTCTCTACCCCCAAGTAGCTTGGCAAAAGAAACCTTAGAGTTCACAATTTTAGGATCCTCTTCTTGGTTTAGGTGTATCATCAGGGTCCCTGGGTTTCATATATCTCGCTTTAAGATTTTTATAAATTTGGCAGCCTTTGTAGTTGGCTGGGTGGCCTTCCAGGCATAGGGCACAGACTGCTGGTTCTGTAATTGGCTTATTACACTCGCCAGACTTGTGTGTTTTACCGCATTTCACGCAGCGTGGTAAGTGGTGGCAATAAGACTTGGTGTGGCCATATGCTTGGCAATTATGGCACTGGATGAACTTTCTTTTTGGGTAGGGTTTGTCGACCTTTACGCTGGTGTAGAAAATTCTATTCACATCGTATATTTTTTCGATCCCAGGCGATGGCTCTAGATCGACGAAAAATAAGGGCAATGGGATTTTATTCTTTACAGCTGGTTGTTCTTTATTTTCTTTTAATACATTGGTTATCTGACGTATTTTGAACCCTAACGCCGTTAACTCTTCTTTAATCACTTCTGTTGGGGTTGAGGAGTGTAAATTTCTTATTACAACTCGTAGTGCTCTTTCCTGCTTCAACTGGTATGTGTGAAAGTCCGCGTTTGTTTCTGTTAAATATTTTACGATTTTTCGGTACGCTTCAGGTGTGGCCGGGATTATTTTTGTATCATTTATTCTGTTTAGGCATGTATAGCTACCTGGGCAGATTTTATTAAGTTGAGTACACAACAACTAGAAATTTCTCAAATTTTTGACAAACATAGGAGGTGGGCGTGGTTCTCGGGGTATAGGTGCATCTTCCCTGTCATTTTCAAGCACCTGGTGTGGATTAGGTGTAAGAAATGGAGATTCCATTTCTTGTGAAGACGTACTTGGCAGTGGTTGAGACACAGATACTTGAGTGTTCGCTGGAGGAGTTCCCGGGGGTGTTAATCGCTTACTACGACGTGTTTTCTGTTTAGGCGGTGAATTACGAGGGGTATAGCCAACTGAATGGGACCTCTTAGTTGACATTACTTGGTGGTAATATCGCATATATAAAAAAAAAAGAAAGGAGAAAAAAATAAATAAATAAAACTACGTCTGCGTGTTATTATGATGGATGAACCACCGACTGTGGACCAGTCAGTTACGTGGCTGGGCCACAACTGGAGTGGGGAGCCGTCAGCTGTTATGGCTATAGAGATAAGGCTATAGACGCTAAACCACTAAATTCACTGTCTGTAATAGTACACAGTAAATAACAACACTACTCACTATGGTGTTAGTCCATTGTTGTTGTTTTGATGTCTGCTTAACTAGTTTTTTTTTTAAGTAAAACTGAGCACTTATTCTACTAAAAAATAGTAAAACTGTCGGACACGACGTGAAATGTGGGTACTCAAATCAAGCGCATGCGCAGAACTCTACTAGAAGTTTATGGTAAAAAGAAATCTAGCTTGAAAGCTGTCAGATAAAAGCTGGAGATCGAGTGATATTCTCAAAGTATAAGGCTCAGTTCGCAAAATGTTATCAACCGTCTTGGACGTCTTAAATAATTACGATAAAGCGAGTTAAACCCACTGTACCAGTAACTTATCACTTGAAGGATGACAGAGGTGAAACTATCGCAGGAGGTTTCTATCAAGAAGAGCTTCAATTGGTCAAATATTCTGACTGCTATCTTGTCGAGAAGGTGATCAAAAGGAAATGCAAAAGGTATTGGTTAAGTGGCTTGGTTTCGATAATTCACACAACAGCTGGGAGGAAGAAATCGATGTAAATATAAAAGGAGCGATTATCGCTAAGATGATGATTTAGTCATGAGAAGTTGTGCTGACAACAACAAAAAGAAGAAAAAGAAGCTTCGGGTTATCGAAACGCTAAAATAAATTGGAGGTAGTGCTACTAAATTGAAACTAAACGATATCAGCGGATTATACCTAAAACGGTATTGAGTAATTACGATCTACTAATGCTGGCGAAAGTGTATAAAGTAAGCACATGTAGAGTTGTGTTTATGAGAGACGAATTTCCCAACAAACCCTGAAAAAACGAACGTGCAATTTTCAGTTTGTACAACAGTTACAGGAAAAGTACTCATTGGATCTGCTATAAGAAAATTGGACAATTAGTTTACTACTTCGACAGTAGCGGAGCTGATCCTCCATCCGAGTTCGCGCGTTATATGAAAAATTACTGAAATGAACTGATAAACTGTATCAAGAAACGAGAACTAACAATTGCGGTCAGCTGTGCCTCCTATATTTACTGGATCTTATATAGTAAATACATATCATATAGGTATTTTCCGATCTGAAGAAACCATGGGTTTAGACTTCAGAAAGGTATATAAAGGCCTATCCGCGGACAGAAGCATCTTTCCAGTGAAGATTTTGAAGAGTGCGTATCATTGAGTGCGAGTAATATTATATTTCTTCAATCACTAGGATATTACTTTCTATCATCGACATGGAAGATATATTAAACTTAGAGGGTAGTCCCGCGATTAGAAATTCAATCGAATGCATAGAGCTTTACTCCTACGCCTCGTAAAGATTTTTATCTGGTGATAAGATTCGTATCAGTTTGCAACACTAAGATTTGTACACATTACCCAGCCCCAGTCTGCTCTACGTCGAAGGGAAGTTCATCCAAAAAGACGGAATGACGATTCCGAGATTATCGAAATTCACAAACAATGCGATCGCTTACCTTTTCGATGAGATCCGATATGAGTTAAGCGGAGTAGAAGTTGATCGCTTGAAAAACCCCAGAATTACATCTACTTTAAAAAATCTCGTTTCTCTTAGAAGAGGGCAATTTAATTCCTTGACATATCAAGGATGGTGTTATCCAAATGGTGAAATTACAAACTTAATATCGCCCGAATGTGAGTTAATGTGATAATTCCATTAGCGAAGTTGCTTGAAGTGGCTGAAGATTACCCAAAGATCATGTTGAATGTTAAGCAAGAATTGATTTTAATAAGAAGCCGGCATGATGAGAATAGTTACAAAACAACAGTAACTAAAGATGTGGCTCAAGAACAGTGTAAAATAGAGATAATCAACTTAAGTTGGAAGTTGACGTATGTAACGGTCAATGAGCAACAAAAACTGGCTCTCATGCGACACCTCAGGTCTGAAAGGACGTTCTCTATTCCTTTCCGTAGCTGGGAACTCTTTGAATATCCACTCTTGCCCACGAGCAAAAGACAAATCTGGTCTCTTAAAACATCGTGTCAAATGGAAAAACCTCGTTACATGATTTTAGCCTTTCAAAACAATAGGCAAAACAATACTCGATTCTAGTCAATTCGATCATTGTGATCTGACAAACGTCAAGCTCTATCTGAATTGTAAATCATATCCGTATGATGATATGAATTTGGATTTTTCTACAAATCGATATGCTTTGCTCTGTCACATGTATATAACGTTTCAATAGTCTTATTATGAAGATTCTCAATATGCTGAACCACCAACGAGTTGGGAAAATTTCAAGAGTAAGGCCCCTCTGGTCGTAAATGACTGCTCGAAACAAACCGAGTCTATAAAAACTGGTCCAGTTGACGTAAGACTGGAGTTTGAATCGAAAAATAATTTTACAACGCTTACTACGGCCTACTGTCTCATTATACATGATAGAGTTATCCAATACAATCCAATGACTGGGATAGTTCGTCGAATGGTATAAAAGTAGCCGACGCCAGCTTTAAGGAATCATTTATCAACATGGCGTCCATTGTTTCGTTGACGACGATTCCGAATTCATCTTTAAAGAACTCGTAGTTTTAGATTATAACTTTTTATGCATACGCCACTGGCTTTTAAAACCTCCCAAAGATTCGATAAAATTTAACTCCAAAACTGATCGTACGAATCAATGGCTATCCCACCGTTATCATAAAATTAATTGGTACGAAGGGGATGTGGAATATGATCTTCTGAGCTCAGTCCTCCATGAAAATCTCAAGAAGTACGCTGTTGTCTTCGTAAAAGGACAAAAGAAAATGTATTTTCTCCGCCGTTTCATTCAAAGCGCAGTAATTGATCTGGAGGAACGTAATTGCCACGGAATTGACAGTTTAAAACCTCCTATAGCAATCCGTCAATTTGGTGGCTGTCATTGCCTTTTGCATTATGGAATTCCCAAAATCTGTACAATTTATCGTGTCTACTCTCTGGCCCGCTGGCTAAGGACACATATATAAATAGCTGTTTGTTTTTGTTTATATTTAATAAAATAAAAAAATAATATAATAAAAAAGAAATAAAAATAAAAACATGAAAAAAATAAATATAAGTACATTAAAAAAATAAAGTCATTTTTTAAGTTAGAGAAAACAACCCTATATCAATTTAACTAGACACGTATCCAACAGAATATGCTGGAAATTGACACTTACCAGCTGTGCCGATATTATATAAGATATATTAATATACGCAAAAAAGATTCTTATTAAAACGATCGCTTAAGTAGAATCACTAACAATAAAGAAAGTCAAGAGAAAAACCCCCAACCATTACCCATTCTCTGACAACAAAACACCCACCTCCCCCTCCCCATACATTTTATAGAAATCCATACATAAAAGTTACCCCAAGTCACTTGACTATCGTAACCACCTACCCCGTCATACAGAACAGGACCCATTCTCTGACAATCAAAGCCCCTACCCCACTCCCTGCCATACGAGACCAGTACACATTGCGTCTGTAATAGTCATAACCCACCCCCAACGGAAATCAAAGGTCTCCTGCACAACCCCCCCCCACAACACACCATCCCCCTACCGCTGTCCTCCCACCACACTAGGCCGAGTAAGGCTACGTCAACGATCTACTCAACAAAAACGCCCCCTAGGCGCTCAGCCTATGCCGCCACACACCACCCCCACACGACCCTTAAACATACAGCTCAAAACAAAACGCATCTCTAGAATAATCCAATATACTCAGTCAACCTCCCAACCCACTATCCATAATAACCTGAACCACACCAACCACTTCCCTTCATTCCCCCGACCCATACCCCATCACCCCCCCGTATAAAACCCTCCATCAGCCCTAATAAAATCTACAACCCTTCACCCCTACCCATAAGAACACCCCAAATCCCTTTCCCTTCAAACCCCCTAAATAAAAGCCCATATAATTTCGTCCCTCCACCCTCCCATCCTTCAACCCTAAACCCTACAACAAAACCTCACCCACTTCAACATCTACCTCTGCCAACCACTACCCAATAAAACCCACCCCACACTTCCTTCCAATTCCAATCCCTCCCCGTTTCCCACGCCCATAAAATCCCTGCAGGCTCCCTTAATGCCAAGAGCCTCACAAAAACCATTCAGACACCGCCTCCACCTTTTCAGCACCCACTTCCCGCACCTTCGAAACACTCCTGCAATCCATCACATACACTCAACCCCTCCCCCAGACCCAGCGTACACGAGCCAGTACACGTGACCCAGGCCCCGTCACCACAGCGCAAGGAACCACACCCCCAATCACACTATAGGAGGTTACAGGGAAAATGACTGTGACCACGTGACCCTGAAAATGTAAACATTAAAAAGGTTATACAAAAGAAAAATATTAGGACCGTTATAATTTAAAAGATAAACATTAGGAAGGGTATAGAAAAACCAGAATGGCGAACAACACCCTAAGTCTCTCAAATTGCAGTAAAACAAGATGGCAGCCGGGTACACTCAGCCTGTTATAGAGGAGTGTTGAGTAAAGGTGGGAGGTATACGATCAAAAAGGGTCTCACGACGTCATACAAGAAGAAAACCTCGTATCAGAAAACAAGATGGTGGCCGGGCACACTCAGCCTCTGAGGGAAGAGTGGGGGGGATATGGAGGTCGCACGATCGAAAAGGGGCGTGGTCAATGTTCACGTGACTAATCACGTGACTAAAAGGGGCGTGGCTAGGTGGTCAAGAGTGGGCGTGGCCTAAGGGTCACGTGACTGATCACGTGGTGGTTAAGGCTGGCCGGACGGCTGACCATGTGGTACTTAAGGCTGGGTGGAGAGAATGGAGCAATCGGTGCACCTGCTCGCCCATTTCTTATCTACTTTCTCCATCTTGTGAATCTGGTCTGGAAATAGAACAAGATTCCGAAGGACTGGGAAGTCGCAGTCATACTGCCAATATATAAGAAGGGAGACAACAGGGACTGCAACAATCATAGAGGTATTTTGCTCCTTAGTGACCCCAGTAAAATATACTCAAAAATCATAGAGGCAATGGTCAGAAGCACCGTAGAATCCAAGATTGGAGAGGAGCAGTATGGATTCAGAAGTGAAAGAAGCACACAGGATCTTGTTTTCACTTTTCGACAAATCACAGAGAAGATTAACGAGAGGTGAAAGGAGCTCTTAGTGTGCTTTGTAGATCTCTGCAAAGCCTTTGACCGGGCTAGAAAAAATTTATAATTGAGGCTCTAGTTGAAAAAATTGTAATAATGGACTTATAAGGGCTGTAAGCAGTTTATACAGAAATACGAGGAATCTTGTTATAAAAAGAAACCATACCTCTCGAGAGTTCAAATAAACACTGGGCATACGACAGAGTTGTAGCCTGAGCCCACTCTTTTCGTACTGGTTCTCGATCTGGCGTTGGGAAAAGCAAAACAGTAGATGCGAAGTTTTCAGTTGGGGCACGGAGATATGCAGCCTACTTTATACTCTCTGCTGGCGTTTATGGATGACCTCGTCATATTGGCCCAGAATGACCGTGACCTCCTGAACAACATTAATATCCTAAAGGAAGATTTAAGAGAAATCAATATGAAAATTAATCCAGAGAATACAAAAAGTATGCGCATTGGAAGAAAACCTCACAGGGTTATGAGGGTATTGAGGGCCGGCGGTGAGATTTTGGATCAGGTGGAAAGTTTCAAATACTTGGGTGCTCAACTCAACGAAAATGGATATATTGACGAGGAGGTAAGGCAGAGAAAAGGAGCTGCTGGAAGAATGTTCGGCTCGGTTAGGAAAAGCTTTCTGAAGCGAAAAGAGGTGACCAAGGAAATGAAGATGGAGGTCTACAGATCAGTATTCCTTCTTATAATGACGTATTCTTCCGAGACTTGGACACTTACTTCGAGAAACAGGAGCCAGATCCAGTTTCTAGAGATGCGACACCTGCGTAAGGTAGAGCAAAAGACTAGACGCGACAGAACTCGCATTACTACAATCTGGAGAAATCTAGACGCCAATCCGGTCGAAACTATAATAGAAGAACACAAGTTGAGATGGTTTGGGTACCTTCTCCGTATGGATCGGAACAGAGTCGCAAGGAAGACGTATCAGACTCTCGTGCAAGATAGGGAACCCAGCGGAAGACCCAGAATCTCCTGGGAAGAGGGAGTAAGAGATGCATCCTAGAAGCGAGGTTTAGAATGGAACAAGAGACGAGAGCTGATACTGGAAATATCCACCTTGTCCAAGCTCTACAAGAAGCAACCTCACACTGTATAGCGGTAAAGAGGAATATGATTATGATGATGATGACAGTTCATTATAGTTGAGTGTATTTTTCTTTTAACAGTATTAGTATTCACTATGATTATTGTAATATATTCACTTTTGTCTACTTAAAGATAGTGTCGTTAATTAATTTGAGTTCTAGTAACTACGAGAGTGTAAACATCTACTAATCATTACGGCATTACATAACACTGTTTACTGCTTTTATCAAAAGAATTCTCTTCCGTTATTTATTTATATCTTAATTGAACTATTTTAATTAAATATGGTGCAGTGTAGTATTTGCAATAATACTATTGTACGCGAAGACAAAAACAATCATTGTTGTATAAAATGCAAAAAAAAAAAAAATTCACGGTAGGTGTCTCAATCTGAGTAAAAAAGAAACTGAAGCCTTAAAAGCACACAAAAAACATGGGTATGGCCTAATTGTCTCAGAAATACTGGCGGCAGTAAATCGCTTAGACTCAAGTGTCAAAGAAGACATGAAAGAGACAAAGAGAGAAACACTTTATTTTCATAAAATATAAAATATAAAGGATTGCTGCCCAATTATATTGGGTTGCTAAACACACAGCATACTCTTCTATCCTTAGGACAATATATGAACTTATATATTAATATACAGAAGTCTTAGTTAATATTAGTAAAATAGATATATATATATATATATATATATATATATATATATATATATATACATTTTTTTTTCCTTTTTCCTTCCTTTCATTGTTTATGCTTTTTTTTTTTAACATTTAGTTTCCCTTTCTCTCACTTCTCTCTCGTTATCTCTATTGTTTTCAATTATTCATTAAATAAATAAATAGATACATAAATTAAAACTCTCGGGCTAGCCATGCACGTGGTGGTGAATGATTCCCAGGGAGTCGAGGACTATATTTTCAGCCAACCTCGCTACGTTCTTAATGTCGACATCTAGTTCCTCGAGGAAGCTCCTTGTTCTTTTTGGGATAGTTCCGCGAGAACCAAACTAGAGGCCTCTCACGGTGAACTCTCTCTCTCCGAAGGTCTCACGGAATTTATCTTTTAGGAAAGGGATACATTTATAGTATGTGTTCTTCTTTTCCCTTTCCACTTCACCCGCCTGATCAAGGTCATTGCTCTCAAAGCGGACAGTTGGATCCAAGATCAGCGCTGTCCTTCCTGTCTTGGGAAATGAGACGATAACCGCGTATCTCGTAGAGCCTTCACTATCGATGCAATATACTTCGTCAAAGCAGGTGAATTTCCTTTCCCTAAGGAACCTCATCAACTCGAACTTGACCAGGTGGTGACGACGTGTTATGAGGAGGGAGTTGTTGGGGCATTTTCCAAGCACATGGGCTGGTGTTTCAGAATCTCTGCCGCATTTACGGCATAGGGACCCAACTTATCCGACCTGTCCGCTGACTCTTGGGACTCCACGCAGGGGTGCATAATTAATGTTTAGTTTTAGGGCATTCGACCATTCAGACCCAGAAAGTACTTGCTTTTCATAGATGTATCTATTCGCTTTCGGGGTCTCTTTAAAATGGCGAACACCAATACCCTGCCACCTGCAGTTGGCCCATTCCTCAAATGCATTTTTTCGTAGCGACTGCCGTAGAGCTTTCACATTTCGAACACCCTGATCAACCCCCAATCTCTAGGCACATTCAGTAATTTCAGCCGAATAATCGAAGGTAGACTGAAAAAGGGTATCTGGTACATTGGACAGTCGCTGAGCAATGGACCAATGTTGAAGAGGAGCCTCCCATTGGCAGCGGATTAATCCCAATCCTCGGTATCTCCTGGGGGCATACAACATCGCTGTATTCGCAGGGAGTCCAATAATGGCCTTTACGCTCCTGCGAATCATAATATCGATGCCCTCCAGGATAGCAGGACGCAGCTTTGTTAGGGGCGCAGTTTGGAGAGGGTAAGTACGACCCGGGAACAGATATTGATTGAGATTGTTGAGTTTCTGCTCAGGTTTGAGTAAGCAAGAGGTTACCAGCTTGTTTAAATTATCATTCAATTTAGTCACCGAATCTTCGTTGAATTGTAGCTCTCCCGAGAATGTACATCCTAAATACTTAATCGTTTCTCCATTCCTCAGTGTTTTTATGTACTCACCATTCTCCAGGGAGAGCACCGTAGTTTCCAGCTCTCCTTTATTTACAACGATGCCCATACTTTTTTGAGGATTTATAGCCAGACCAATTTTTTTAAATGTCCTCTGGATGCTGTCAATCACTCTTTCCGCAGCCCCCTTGTCTCGCGCCGACACAGCCTGAACATCCGCGAAACCTGTGAGGACCACACAATCCTGCTCATTCCTTAATTTGTATCCCAATTTCTTGGAAAAGTCCTCATCGCACAGGTCGCGGTAGAGATGATCGATGGCCAGGTTGAAGAGTGAAGACGACAGGGGGCCGCCTTGGGGCACACCGCGCAGCACATTGATCTGGCTAGTTGCATGGACACCGTTATTAATCTTTATGGTGTTCGTGCTAAGGAGAACCGATATGACATTTGTAAGATTCGGTGACACACCTCTCGCTTCTAGGGAGCTCATGATGTGTTTGTGACCAACATTGTCAAAAGCACCGACAACGTCGAGGAAAACTATCGCACAGTAATTTTTCATTTTTTGTGCATCTTTTAATACCGCGTCGATAATCCTCGCGTTGACGTGCGTTCCCGAGAGATCTTTTATAAAGCCTCTCTGACTCTTGTGGAAGGTGACCTGCTTTCTTAATTCGTGGTCCAGAACCTTCTCTATGATTCGGCGCACAATCGAATATATGGTGATCGGTCTCCAGGTAGAGATATTATTTATATCACCTTTGCCCTTATATATTAATATTGTGCGCCCTTGTCGAAGTGGTTCCGGAACATAGGCCACCTTCAGCATTATCTCTGCTATCGTTTTGATAATGTTTGATACGTCAAAATATTTTATTGTGCAGATCAGAACTCCATCAGGCCCCGGCGATGTGTCCATTGACGTTGACTTAATGACTTTCTTGACAGCTTCTATGTCAATGGACAGTAAATTTGGCATCGGGGCACACTGTTCATAATCCGCACGCCCGCAGAGATTTTCGCTTTCAAAGAGGTCTCTACAATGCCTCTCGATTTCGGCCATTTTTAGAGGACACCGTTTTGGAGCGTCGGCATTCATTACAGTTTGCACAACCTTTTTTCTTTTATTATAATAATTATATTGGGAAACTTCATACTGGTACTGCTCCTGCCGACGACTCCTGTCTGCTTTGTTTGCCCTCTGCGGATTTGAAACGCAGATTTTCATTTTATTTTTTTTCCTCATCCTATAAAATTTTACGGTTGGGTGCTGGGGACCTGGCAGTTCGGCATTGATAACTTTGAGGAACTTTAGGAACTTTAGGAACTTGCCTACAGCCTCATCAAAATCAGCAGTATTCACTATATTTTGCTTTAAAAGGTTCTTGAACGTAGCAGACCATTCAACAATGTCCTCTTTTATTTTTGATGACTCACCCTCTCCATTCCTAGGACCTATCACGTTCTTTATTATGTCCCTCAATGTATTGTTATTCGCCTCTCTGGGATGTTTTTTGCAAGGTGGGTTTCGAGACCTCGTTCGCCCTTAAAAGAAAGCCCGCATATCAGACAAACTTTATTATCAGGGCGTAGAGCTTCATTTTGCCGCTCAATAAGTACCTCTGTGACATTCAGCGGATCATTTGGCAATCTGGGAAAGACATCATCTATCGACACCGTCTTTCCCAGTACCACACCTTCTGTGTCAGGCCATTCCACTTTAATAAATTTATTTTCCCCGCCTCCTGCAGTAGCTACAGACATGACATCACAGAGGCAACAACCGCCTCTTGAACTGGTCCTCCAGTTCTCAGAGCCCATACCTTTTGTCCAACTTCGATCTTTTTCATTGGTATTTTGTTCATTGCAATATTATTGTTTTCGTTCTAGACTATGGCCACCACGCGCATGATTGAAACAATCTGTGCATAATTAAATAAATACAAAGTTAAAAACTATAAAATTAAGTGTTAAATAGTGTTATAGTTAAAATATAAAATCAATAAAAGCTTAAAAAAATATACATCTATCAAATAAATTGCTTATAAATAAGTTACAATATAAAATCAGTAAAAAGTTTAAAGTTAAAATTTAGGTACAAGTTAAAAATAAGTGAAAGTTAAAATCTAAAAAAGTTAAAATCTAAGAAAGTTAAAATCTGAAATAGTTAAAAAGTCAAAATCTAAAAAGGTTAAAATCTAAAAATGTTAAAATCTATAAAATAATTTCCTAAAATGAGTTAAAATGTAAAATCAATTAACTGTTAAAAAGTTAGAATCTAAAAGAATAAATAAATAAAACAATAAAAATAGTAATTGCCTAAATCAGTTAAAAATCAAAAGATAAAAATTTAAGTAGTTATAATCTAAAAAAACAACAATATATATACACCTATCCACATCACATTATCAAACCTAATATATTCTTCAAAGTATATAAATAAATTACAAAATATAGGATCATTAAATACTTTTGAAAAAAGAAAAAATTCAGTTCAGCAATAGTAAATTTAAAAAAACAAAACAAGTATCCACTTTAAAAATTTGATTTAAAACGTTCTATAAATAATAAATTAGGATAGTAAAAAACTAATTTTAAAAAAAAATATTTTATGAGAGAAAGGGATCGAATATATAAAATACGTAAGTGTCAAATTAGTTGGGCTCCGTCGATGATTGTATCGATGAGACGACACTGACCTTGCTGAGAGGTGGAGGGGACCGACAGGTTCCAGGCTGCAGAGTGATAAGGCTCCGGTCCCAGAAGTATATTACTTTCGTTGCCTTCTGATTCTGGCTAATATCCTCGCTCAATCTTTATAAAATTTCACATGCAGGTCTTCAGCACTCAGCTCCGTCTAGGTGCAAAATCTCAGCTGAATTGGACCAAAATTACCCAGTCGTAAATCATAATGACGTGGTGCCGATCTTTCTTTCTCACCGGCTCAAGCCGAACTCCCAAACGACTCTCGATAAATATGGAGAGCTCAGTTTTGAGCTTAATGAAAAATTGTCGAAAATTGAAAAACACCTCGAAAGTCAAGCCAGTTATTTCGAAAAAAATATTCTGGAAAATAAAGCCCTCAAATGTCGAGTGGGCGAACTGGAAGCTCGCCTGAATAATGCAGAGCAAGGCTTGTTATCCAGATCACGGGAGATCCAAAGAATACCGGAACGAATTGGTGAAACGCCCGCCGCTTTGGTAACCAGCATTGGAGCAAGTTTGGGCATCAAGCTCAGTACATGACTTGAACATAGTACATCGCCGCAGAAGCAAAAAAGATGACGAAAAGAAGTAAGTCTGTGAGGTTTTCTTCCAATGCGCATGCTTTTTGTCTTCTCAGGATTAATTTTCATATTGATTTCTCTTAAATCTTCCTTTAGGATATTAATGTTGTTCAGGAGGTCACGATCATTCTGGGCCAATATGACGAGGTCATCCACAAACACCAGCTGAGAGTATAGAGTAGGCTGCATATCTCCGTGACTCAACTGAAAACTTCGCATCTTCTGTTTTGCTTTTCCCAACGCCAGATCGAGAACCAGTACGAAAAAAAGTGGGCTCAGGCTACAACACTGGGCATACGACAGGGTTATAGCCTTAGCCCATTTTTTAGTTTTGAACTCTCGAGAGGTATGGTTTCTTGTTCTAACAAGATTCCTTGTATTTCTGTATAAACTGCTTACAGCCCTTATAAGTCCATTATTTACACCTTTTTCAACTAGAGCCTCAATTATATCCTTTTCCTAACCCGGTCAAAGGCTTTGCAGAGATCTACAAAGCACATTAAGAGCTTCTTTCGCCTCTCGACAATCTTCTCTGTGATTTGTTGCATAGTGAAAACAAGATCCTGTATGCTTCTTTGACTCCTGAATCTATATTGCTTCTCTCCAATCTTGGATTCTACAGTGCTTCTGACCCTTGCCTCTAGAATTTTTGAGTATATTTTACTGGGGACACTAAGGACGGAAATACCTCGATGATTGCTGCAGTCCCTGTCGTCTCCCTTCTTATATATTGGCAGTATGACTGCGACTTCCCAGTCCTTCGGGATCTTGTTCTGTTTCCAGACCAGATTCACAAGATGAACAAACATTTCCTGGCCTTTACTTCCCACAAACCTCATCATTTCCGGAGTGATTCCGTCCAGTCCCGCCGACTTGCCGAGTTTCATCTTGGCGATGGATTCTAGCGATTCTTCTTCATCAATGTAGGCGTCTTTTTCTGAGGAATATTCCTCTGAAACATGAATCTCATTTAGGTTCCAATCTGTCCCTTCCTGCTGCTATTTAATATACTCTCTCCACCTCTTCATTATCTCATCATCCCTATTACTACTAGTATAGTTATGTAGTATAGTTGTATAGTATAGCTGTACTAGTATAGTATTGTACTACTATAGTTGTACTAGTATAGTTGTTGAAAAACCATATAGCAAGGGGGAAATAGTCCAATGCGATAATTTCCAATCTTATGGCCGCACTAAAAGTTATTGCCACCGTTTACAGCGCTGCGCAAAGTGAGGGTAACAACAAAGGTCAGAATTATGCAGTAAGTTCAGGCAAACACCTGCGATCTGCGCATTATGCCATAAAGACCACCCAGCAAACTACAAAGGATGCCAGACCTACAAAATATTAAAATCGAGACTTCAAACGGCTCCTAGGCAGGAAGAGAAATCCAGGACATCCATACTACCAAGGTGACAGACAAGATTTACGAACAATCAAGTCTCGTATGCTCAAATACTGGGAGGGCCCTGCCACAAACTCAACCACAACCTCATAATCCGAATGTTCTTCATGTTCCTCCTCCTAACAATTCGAATGACCTATTCAGCCCCTTTACATAATTTCTTTCAGAATTCAGATCTCTTATCACTCCGCTCATCTCCTTACTTACAAATGTCATACCCAATCTTATCGCACCGCCAAGAATTCCTTAAATGTCCACAATAAAACCCATCTCCATTCTCCTCTGGAATGCGAATGGTGTTCGAAACCACTTTAACGAACTAACTTTTTTTCTACAGGACAATAACATTGACATAGCCCTAATTACTGAGATCCGACTAGCTAACAAACGACAGTTGAGCATACCTGGCTAAAAGATTTATCGAACTGAGCACCCCGATGGAACAGGACATGTAGGCACTGCTGTCATCATATATCAATCCCTCTCTCATCACTTCTATCCTCTACCAGTTCATAATTCCCTACAAACATCAGCAATAACAATGCAAATCTCACTCTTCCATGTTACAGTTGTTGCAACATATTATCCACCTAAACTAGCAATACCTTAACCCAACTTCAATTCTTTTCTTAATTCCTTGGGACACCATTTCCTTATAGAAGAATATTTTAATGCAAAACATCAGCAATGGGGAGCCAGAACTACGAATTCCCGCGGGTGAACATTGCTGTCTGGTTGTAATTCCCATAATAGCAACATCATTTCGCCTGATACCTCTACATACTGACCAACAGATCCTAACCGTAATCCTAACCTCCTTGACTTCTTCATTCACAAAGGTCTAGGGCCGCTAAATTTCTCAGTTTCAAGGCTCGATGACCTTTCTTCAGACCATAGTCCGCTAAACCTAACCCTTTTCTCATCTCCTATCCCCAAATTATCTCCTCCCTCATCTGAGGCCTAGTCAACTGAAACCTTTTCCGCCAAACAATAAAGCAATAGATCGCAGAGTATCAGTAAAAACCCCCCAAGACCTAGATAATGCAGTGAGTTCCTTCACCACCTTGATCCTAATGATCGGAAATTATACAATTACTATTCAAAATAGGTTTAAAAAGAACTGGCTACCTTTAGATCCCAATACTACCATTCCTACCTTTCTTCTCTCTCTAACGATGACAACTCCCTCTGGAAAGTGACCAAAAAAATCCTTAAATACCAATCTATTTCCCACCCACTCCGACGAGATGATGGAACCTGGGCTTCGTCAGATAAGACTAGAGCTGAAGAATTTGCCAAACACCTATCCAACACATTCACTCCCCACTCCGAACTCCACCCCACCCACATTGCTGAAGTTAAAGAACTCCTCACTTCTCCGATTCCTCTCTCCTTGCCTCCTAAAGCTGTCAACTCCTCTGAAGTCAAATTCCTTATAAACAACTTAAAACCTCGAAAATCACCTGGATACGATCTCCTTACTTCCCAGATCCTTAGACAACTTTCCAAAAAATTCATATCATATTCCTCACATACCTATATAACTGTACCCTCCGCACAACTCACTTTCCTCTGACATGGAAAAATTCTCTTCCCTAAACCAGGTGAACCTATTAATAATACCTCATCCTATAAGCCTGCTCCTGATCCTCTCTAAAATCTTTGGAGAATTGCTTCTCAAACTTATCCTACCCATTCTTGAAACCTTGCAGTGACAAAATTTAATATAATTAGCGTGATGTAAACCAGCTGTAAGAATTTCGTTGTATACTTGAAGAAGAATATGTCCTCTGCCAGCATGCTGGTGATCAAAAAACCACCGAAGAATATAAAGTTTCAACCTAGTCGACCCTGGGTTAACTCAGAGAGCAATAATCTAAAAAAAAGAAGTTAGAAGAAAATATAGAGCATTCATTAAATTCAACTTTCCTCCTCAAGCTTTACAAGACAACACCCAAACAAGTGATTCCTACACAACATTAATTAAGCTCAAGAAAAAAGAATTTCAAATTATGAAAAACCTGAAGGACATAAAAAATAGCAAATATTTTTGGAAAACAGTCACCTTCTCTTGGTGGAACCGGTCCACTAGGGAGCGCGTCCCCCGGGTGGCGGATGGGGGATTCCTCTTAGGAAGGGTGGTCTGAATATACTGAATAAAGACCCGTGGACCAACAGGTACCCAGTGCTGGGTGGTATAGCCCGACTACCCTTCCTCCTGAGGGGATATAAATGATATATTGAGGAGGCCAGTTGTCCTGAGGATACAGGCTCTCCAGCACTAGGCTAATCACCAGTCTGGAGAACAGCGATTCAAAGCAATTTAACATGCCTCGGATGAGGAATGTCTTAAAGGAAACGACCTGGTGCTCTAAGTGTTACACGAATGGGAACGTGGAACATAAAAACTTTAACATTGAAGGAGGTCAAGCTGGTGGAGGAAATGAGGACCTACAAAGTAGAAATATTGCGCGTAAGTGAAGTGATGAAGAAGGGCAGTGGAGAAATGGAATACATGTGGATACCGCATACCTCATTCCGCTATCCAGCTATGCCATCGTGTGATAGACGTTGTCTCCTCTGCATTGAAGTGCGGAATGTATTCCACTGGAGTCTTTCTCGACGTTGAACAGGCATTTGATTGAGTCTTTCACCTAGGATTGCTTTACAAACTCCGTAAATTCCTTTCCTCTACATACTTTCTCATCATCAGTTCCTACCTTACTGGTAGACACTTCAAAGTAAATCACAATAATGCCTATTCATCCCTTTTTTCTCAATCTGCTGGTGTTCCTATACTTTACACAGTTTATATAGCTGATATCCCAAGTCATCCTAACAATGCCATCACCACGCATGCCGATGACACATCTATTCTTTCAGTTATTAATGATCCATCAGTAGCATTCTAAACCTTGAAGAATTGTGTCAAAACTGGAATATTGAAATAAATTCCAGTAAATCCCATCAAATCACCTTTACCCTTCGTCGTAAACCTATGACTTTCTGTCCTACGGTATCCTTTAATAACACCCCACTTATCCCTGTAGAACAAATCCGATACCTAGGACTCCACCTGGAAATACGTCTCACTCGGAATCCTCATTCGAGACTGAAACGACAAGAAACAGCTTAACGTTTTCGCTTACTCCAACACTTACTAGACAAACGATCTAAGCTTCCAATTCTATTCAAAAACCTCCAATTCAATTCGCGTAAAGTAAACTAACAATAAGTTAATAAAATACGAAAATACTTTCTAGTGATATTTTACTATTTATAATTTTGTGGTATGAAAAATTAAAAATAAATGTAATTGGCATGAACTTATAGTAATATAATAATAATAAGGCTTAGCGAATCCGAAGATTCGTTGCCGATATCTCTAATCTATGTCCACATTCTTTCATCCACCGGGCTTCGTCCAAACTCAACCCCGCCAATTCGGCCTTAACACAATCTATCCATCTTCGCTTTAGTCTACCCCTCGGACGCTTATATGGTAATATAGACAAATAATATTGATAAATGTCGTATCGATTTGCAGAATTCGTCCTCTTTTTATACCTGTACAAAACAATAAACATGAAATAATGGTTTTTACTTCTTCTTATCAACTGTGTCACAAGTTTATCTTATTAATATTTTTTTAATTTGCCTTAAACTTTTTTTAGGTTTCAGAAGTCCAAGAAATTCTTTATAACATTCAAGAGTCATTACTAAACTCTTTAACCGATAAAACAGCCGACTTCGTCTTTTTACTTGAAGAATTCGATGTGGATTTTGAAGATAATGGGCCGTTAAAAAGTGATATATCAGCAAATGAAGCCAGTGACAGGTATTTCAAATAAAAAAACTTATATTTTTAATTCATTACAATAATCATTATATAATAGTACATAAGCAATAACACCTGTAATTAATAAATAAGCAATAACTGATAAAGGGAGGAGGGCGGAGTATAGAGGTGGGATCACTGCTTTCAATGAACCTTTTTTTTTTGTGACATTTGGATGAAAAAAATTAGCTCCATATCCAAGGAGTATGAACACTGAGCCCTAGCATATATAAGAAAGCATTTTATATAATTTTAAACAAACTTTATGCTGCCAACTACTTCAATAAGTTTTGGATTTCATTCTACTTTAAGCTGGGAGAGAGAGAGAGAGAGAGAGAGAGAAATTGATCAGGAAAGTTAACTAAAAATATTAAAACCATATTAAATAACACTGAGCCAACTTATAGAACACTATAACCACCATAACCTCCATCCACTCTCACTCCACGAGAGAGCGTGAGAGAGAGTGAGAGAGAGTGAGAGAGAGCGAGAGAGAGCGAGAGAGAGCGAGAGAGAGCGAGAGAGAGCGAGAGAGAGTGAGAGAAAGTGAGAGAGAGTGAGAGAGAGTGAGAGAGAGCGAGAGAGAGTGAGAGAGAGAGAGTGAGAGAGAGTGAGAGAGAGTGAGAGAGAGAGAGAGAGAGAGAGAGAGAGAAAGAGAGAGAGAGAGAGAGAGTGAGAGAGAGAGTGAGAGAGCGTGAGAGAGCGTGAACGAGAGAGAGAGACAGAGAGCGTGAACGAGAGAGAGAGAGAGAGTGAGAGAGAGAGAGAGAGAGAGAGAGAGAGAGAGAGAGAGAGAGAGAGAGAGAGTGAGAGAGAGTGGATGGAGGTTATGGTGGTTATAGTGTTCTATAAGTTGGCTCAGTGTTATTTAATATGGTTTTAATATTTTTAGTTAACTTTCCTGATCAATTTCTGTCAGAAAAGTCTCCTTTAACACTTTTTTAGTGAAATCATATGAAAATATATGGAAATCAAGATCACTTTAGTTTCTCAGAGAGAAGATAAAGAAGCAATTAGAACAACCTTAATGTGTCTTTTTTTCACTGGTTAATATACTTTACTTATTTAATATTGGAAATTTAGCTAAATTGGAGTGTGTTTATTGTTTTTAGTTATTATTATTTCCACAATTTTATTATTAGATATAACAGTTTACTAACCTATAACCTTAATATAATTGACTTTACTTACACATATTTAGATTAATAAGTTCAGCTATACTATATAATTATACTTATAACCCATTTTATTTTTAACACTTTGGATTTAATGTTTATTAACTATATATATTATATGCACACATTTTATTATTAGATTTAAGAGTCTACTAACCTAAAACCACAATATATTTCACTGTACTAACATATATTTAGATTAATAAATTAAGCTATACTATATAATTATACTTATAGCCTTTTTTTTATTATTAGCACTTTAGATTTAATGTTTATTAACTATATATACTGACAAATACTTTATCCTAACCTATTGTATTTGTATTCATTATATTTTATCCTAACCTATTGTATTTATATTCATTATATTTTATCCTAACCTATTGTATTTATATCTGCTTTTTAACAATTGTGTATATTTAAATGTTTGGACTGGTTGATATGCTTTAATCAAATAACTATTATTATTTTATTCACTATTGTTAGTTTTAGATTTTTTTGATAGTATTTTTAAACTTGTTTACCATTCTGTCTTCATGTTTGGTCTATGTTTTTAATCCATTTTAACTATTATTATTTTATTGAATACTTTGTTCTAACACTGACATAGAGTTTTATACCTTTTCACTATTTTGTATGTATGTTTAGACTGCAATAAGTCAGATAGAAGTATATTATACTTATAGCAAAAGTCGATTATCCAAATTGATTGATTGAAATTTTCACTTGAGTAGTTTTATTCATCACTTTAATATTAAGGATCTCTAGTTCTCAACTTAACCTACTGCAAGTTGCTTCATTTGGTGCTTCTATTATATTTCCTCTTGAAGATTACCTTGCACCATATCCCCTATTACTACTGCAAGAAGTACAGAAATGGAGGAAGGTGAAAAACAAACTCCTTTTCAATCACGTAAAAAGCTGCATGTGTCTCCAGCACCCGATAGAGCAATAGTAAATAAAGGAGCACTGACAAGTGGCGGGGAGAGCAGCGAGATAGGAGGAGCCAAAGAGACATCACACAGTCAGCCTAGTTCTTTGAATAGTAACAGCCAATGCAGCCGTGACGTCACCGAATCTTATCACGATACTTCGCAGCAAACAATTACATCACCTGATCGGAAACATACGTGTCATGAGGCTATCGCAGAGAAGAATTTAAGTTATAAGAACGTAAATGAAGAAAACAGCCGAATAATAATAAAACTGCAAGAATTTTTACTGAATGCCCAAGCAAAACAAATAAGCAAGACGGCAGTTGAGACGGTTCTTGCGGCGGCACGTAAACTGGAGGATAACTGTAACAAGCTCATAATTGAAAATGCAGAATTAAACGGCGAAATAAGAGTATTAAGAAACCAAGCCTTCTGCCCTACACCTGTTACTTTCGAAACGCATGGTCTAGAGACATTAAAGCTGGTAATGAAGGACATAATAAATGAGGAGGTTAAGCCTCTCGTCACTGAAAAGGTCGATACCACGAAAAAACAATCTTATGCCTCTGCATTAGTTGGGAAAAGAAATCAAACTCGTATTGAACCTCCAAATTCAGTGTACATAGCCCAGACAGACCTAAGCAGGGAAAAATATCCCACTGTACAGGAATTGAAACAGGGAATAAAGAAAAGTTTCACGCCTGCTAAAGAAGGAATCAAAATTAGAGGACTGGTAGAAACAACAAGGGGTGTAATAATTAAGAAAAGAAGAAGCTACGAGGCTCGCTCAGTCGGAGAGAATAAAACAACTCGGCGCTAAAGTAAACTTGGAGAATAAACGGCTTCCAAGAATAATTATATATGATGTCCCAAGTGACCTGGAGCAAGAAAAGATTGTCGAACTGTTCTAGACCATAAATGCAAAAAAATTAGATCCTAATAAGCAGCACTTCAGCCTTGTTTTCAAGACAGGTCCAAGAGGAAGAGATACAGTTCATTGGGTGGCGGAGGTGTCCCCGGCGGTGAGAAATGAAATATTGGCAGAGGGAAGAGTTTTCCTGGATTGATCATCCTGCAATGTGAAAGACTGGGTGGCAGTGACACGATGCAATAAATGCCAGGGTTTTTCACATATAGAAAAATTCTGCCCCGCAACTGTCGTAAACTGCGGCTACTGTAGCGAAAGAGGACATGTTTCAGGAGACTGCCCAAAACAAAAGACCGGCGGACCGCCGAAATGCATAAACTGCAGTAAAACCAACTCAGCATCTAACCATCCGACAAATGACAAAGACTGTCCATCATACAAAAGAGCAATTGAAAGGTTAGTAATGAGGACAAAATATAACGACAATGAATAATAATTCTGCCCTCCGGATAGCCCAACACAATCTAAACAAGAGACCGCTTGCAATGTCAGAATTTAGACGCATGGCCTCACTAAATAACATAGATATTGGTGCTCTTCAGGAATCTCCTACTAAGAGAGGGAAGGTGTCTGGAACTGAACCGCAAGACCGCACCATTGCTAGCAATGGAAGTGGGTTACACGATGCACCACAGAGTGCAGTGGTGGTGTTTAATCATTGCCTTACAATTACATCACAGCCTGATCTGGAAGATAGATTTATTTCAGTTGCCAATGTAGATTACGTAGGCATTAACTTTGACTTGATCAATGTTTATGCAAAATTCGCACTCCCACTGGAAGACATACTGACAAAATTGCAGCTGGTAATACGGAAGCTGAGTAAGAACATCTTAATAATGGGCGATTTTAATGCTCACTCAATTTTGTGGGGCAGCCGAAGAACCGATAGAAAAGGCGTATTGCTGGAGGATTTTGCTGCAAGGAATGGCCTAACCATTGTAAATGATCCCACGGCCTTGCCAACGTTTTCGGGATCCAGCGGAGAATCATTTATCGATATAACTCTGGCATCACCTGGCATTGGCCAGCTTATTAGCTTTTGGAAAGTCGAGGATTGGACCTGCAGTGATCACCGGGTGGTTTTATTTGAAATAAACCTAAACAATCGAGAAAAGCGATACCATAAGGAACGTTTTGTGACGGAGGGAGCTGAGTGGGAGCGTGTTGCTGAGAATATTGCATGGCACCTAACAGAGCTGGAGCAACACCATCAAATGGAATTAGAAAAAGAGGCAGCGAAAATTTCAACAGAAATTTTCACAGCGGTTAAGGAGGTGTTGCCCATAACACGAGAGTCAATAAGAAATGGACAAGTATGGTGGAACACACAACTTACAAGCCTGAAGCGGGAGACGTACAGAGCAAGACGCCGATTTCAGCGAGAAAACGATGCTGATACCAAAAGAAATGTCAAAAAAGCATATTACGAACTTAATAAGAGTTTCCAAAAGGCAATAGGAAAAGCAAAGAAAGAGACATGGCACCGATACCTAGACCAATGCAAAAGCCCTTGGGGACTAGCCTATCGGAGAGCCCTTGATAA
Source organism: Nezara viridula (assembly GCA_928085145.1). NCBI lineage: Eukaryota > Metazoa > Arthropoda > Insecta > Hemiptera > Pentatomidae > Nezara > Nezara viridula. Next base: position 206,490,717 of record OV725078.1, read on the forward strand.
AATCTCAAATAGAAACTCCTTCACATCGTTTATGCATAATGGGGATGCAACCAGAACGGCAGATGAGGTTGTTAATGCTATAATGGTGAGATCTTTCCCTGAAGACGAACTAACTTCGGACACAGAAGACCATGCTCACAAAAGAATTGCAATGTGTGAACTTCCGCAAACCGAAGATGCGCTTTCATGGGAAGAGGAAGACGTGAGGTTGGGTATAGGACAACTCCGATCGGGAAAGGCACCAGGACCGGATATGATAGGAGCTGATATCCTTAGAAATACAAAAAACGCACTGATTAAGCCTTTAACTACGTTCTACAACCGATGCTTCAATGAAGGCATTTTCCCCTGTATCTGGAAACAGGCTGAGCTGGTTACTATCTTGAAGCCCGGTATAACAGAAGTCACTGCTAAATCTTACCGCCCAATATGCCTCCTTAATGTAATGGGGAAAGTTCTGGAAAGCCTAATGCTGCAACGCCTAAAAGACGTGACCGATTTGCTCTCTCCTGATCAATTCGGAGGTCGAAAAGAACAGTCAACAACGGATGCCATCAACCAGCTCATATCAACAGCTAAGGACTCGCCCTCTAAATATTTTGTAGTCCTCTTCTATGATGTTGCTGGCGCGTTCGATAATATGTGGTGGCCTGCTATTATGGACGAGCTAAATAAACTAAAATGCCCCAGAAATATATACAGGCTCATATTATCATTTTTATCGGGGCGCTCTGTCTACTATCAACTTCCGGGAAGGAGAATAACGAGGCCAGTCCAGAGGGGTTGTGCTCAGGGATCAGTTTTGGGACTCCCCCTATGGAATATCAACATGAACCCTCTCCTTGTTAAATTGAGAGCTGCCGGGTATACGCCATCTGCTTACGTGGACGACTTTGCTGTTTGAATAGAGGCAAAATCACGACAAGATTTGGAAATAAGGGCAGCGGAAGTCACTGACATAATCTTGCAATGGTGCCAGGAAAATAAACTCTCTTTAAATTTTCGGAAGACTCGACTCCTGTTTTTGAAGGGAAAAATGGTAGGGTTTCTCCCCAGAGTAAAGTTAGGAGATGTCCTAATAAAACCATCTCAGGAAGTGAAGTTCTTAGGAGTCCTATTGGGCGAGAGGTGTAACTTCACTAACCACCTAAAAGAAATTAAGAGCAAAACTATTGTCCGTTACAGTTGCCTTAAAACGATGGCGGGGACCACCTGGGGTCTCAAATATGGTTACCGGGAAACCCTATATAAGGCTTCTTTCTTGCCTATTGCATTATATGCGGCGCCGGTCTGGGGCCAGAAACTGAGACAGTCAGACATCAGTGTGCTGGAGCAAGCTCAAAGAAGATCTCTCTTACTGGTGACAGGAGCGTACAGAACGGCACCCACTTCGGCTTTGCAAGTAATTACAGGACAATTGCCTATAGACCTGAAAATACAAATATCTATAGCCAAATATAGAATAAAGAGAGGAGTGCCAGCAAATGTGGGAACAAGCTGTTTTGTGTGCCCTAGTGGAAGGTACGACGAGGTGGCCAACAGAATAGAAGAACTAGTCCTTTCTGAATGGCAGAGAAGGTGGGATGCATGCGAGACTGGAAGACTGACCCATGAGTTCTTCCCAGATGCCAGGAGAAGAATCAAGAATGACTGGGTGGAGACGGATTTCTGGACAGTTCAACTCCTCACAGGCCATGGAGACATAAATGAAAAATTACATTTTTTTCATAGAAGAGCCAGTCCGAATTGTCACTGCGGGGCTGTTGAGGACGCTAGACACGTAATTTTGGAATGTCCAATGTACACTGGCGCCCGACAAGAACTGGCAGGAGAGTACTCCATGTTGGAATGGCCTCCTTGGTCTCTGGACAAGCTTGTGGAGAGACCTGAGATATTTGATGCCTTTAAGAAATACGCCAGGAGGATATTCCATGAAAAAATAGCAAGAGAGGAAAGAATAAACCGGTGATATACCAAATACATACATTTATTGTTATCATAAGATTTAGAAATAGTATATATAAACTTAGTAATAGGCCCACAATAAGTAGGTAGGAAGTTACTGGAGTCCTGTTTGGTGGGAACAGCCCTCCAGTTGCAGGCAGCCCATTAGTGTAGGTTTACCCGTAATAATTAATCAAACATAACCCCAATCAAAAAAAAAAAAATTTTGCCTCACTTTGACCCAAGAATTTGGATCAAAGTGAGAGCAGACCTGCCCGCTTGGTTACCAATCCTGGTGACCGGGCCCTTTAAATTCGTGGCATATTTTTCAGTTAGAAAATTGGATGTACCGCTGGTATAGGGTTGCCCTAAGGTACAGCGAGGGGAAAGAAGGAAAAAAAAAAAAAAAGAGAGAGTGAGAGAGAGTGAGAGAGAGTGAGAGAGAGTGAGAGAGAGTGAGAGAGAGTGAGAGAGAGTGAGAGAGAGAGAGTGAGAGAGAGTGAGAGAGAGTGAGAGGGAGTGAGAGAGAGAGAGAGAGAGAGAGAGAGAGAGAGAGAGAGAGAGAGAGAGAGAGAGAGAGAGAGAGAGAGAAAGAGAGAGAGAGAGAGAGGATCACTTTATTATCATAAAAGGGTGCTGCCCAATTACATTGGGTTGCTTTAAACACAGCATACTTATTAATCGCTATAGAATTTTTTTCAAAACTGATTTACAATTATATAGTATTAACAATATGTATGAGAATAATATACAATTTTTTTTTATCTATATACATATATATTTTTTATTATAAATTTTTTTCCTATATTTTTATTTATTTTTTTTATTTTTACTATTTCTTTCATTCAATTATTAGCATTATACATCCCTTTCTGTTTCTTCTCTCAGTTATACATTTTTCTCATTCCCTAGATTTTCTCCTAATCCAATTCATAACATGCATACAAATACATAAAGTGCAGTAGACGTGGTCAATAAATAATGCAAAAATACTGTAAAACACGGATGCCTCCCCCCATGAACAAACTCTCTCTCTATCCATGCACATGGTGATGGATAATTCCCAGGGAGTCGAGGATTATATTCTCCGCCAACCTCGCCACGTCCTGTATGTCGACACCAAGGCCCTCCATGAAGCTCCTTGTTGAGTTCGGTATCGTCCCGCGAGCTCCGAACCAAAGGCCTATCACGTGGAACTCTCTCGGCCAGAAACTCTCGCGAAACTTTTCACTAAGGAAAGTCATGCATTTCTCATAGGTATTTTTTTTCTGTTTCCACTTTGCCTGCCTGATCGAGGTCATTGCTCTCATACCTCACGGAAGAATCCAAAATCATCGCCGACTTTCCCGTCTTAGGGAATGCTACAATGTCAGCATATCGGGTGGATCCATCCGTATCTATACAATGAACTTCCTCGAAACAGGAGTAATCTCTCTCTTCAAGGAGCCTCATCAGTTCACGTGTGACTCTGTGGTGACGGCGTGTTATAAGGAGGGAGTTGTTGGGGCATTTTCCAAGCACATGTGCTGGTGTTTCTGGCTCTCTATCGCATTTGCGACAGAGGGACCCAACTTCGATTACCTGTCCGCTGACACCTGGGACTCCACGCAGGGGTGCATAATTAATATTTATTTTCAGGGCATTTGACCATTCAGACCCAGAAAGTACTTCCTTATCGTACATGTATTTATTGGCTTTCGGTGTCTCCTTAAAATGGCGAACTCCAATGCCCTGCCACCTGCAATTGGTCCATTCCTCGAACGAATTTTCTCGAAGCGACTGCCGTAGAGCTCTCATATTTCTAATAATCCCGATCAACCCCCAATCTCTCGGCACATTCAGCAACCTCAGCTGAATAATCGAAAATCGATTGGGATAGGGCATCGGGCACATTGGACAGTCGTTGAGCATGGACCAATGTTGTAGAGGAACCTCCCATCGGCAGCGGATTAATCCTAATCCTCGATACCTTCTGGGAGCGTACAACATCGCAGTGGAAGTGTTCGCAGGGAGTCCAACAATAGCCTTCACACTCCTGCGAATCATGGAGTAGATGCCATCAAGTATGGCAGGACGTAGCTTTGTGAGGGGCGCAGTTTGAAGAGGGTAAGTAAGACCCGGGAACAGATATTGATTGACAATGTTTAGCTTCTGCTCCAGCTTAAGCAAGGGAGAGGTTACTAGTTTATTGAGATTGTCGTTCAATTTGGTCACCGAATCATCGTTGAACTGTAGCTCTCCCGAGAATGTATCTCCTAAATACTTGATTGTATCTCCATTCTGCAATGTTTGGATGTACTCTCCATTCTCAAGGGAGAGCATCGCTGTTTCCAGCTCTCCTTTATTTAGAACGATGCCCACGCTTTTTTGAGGATTTATAGCCAAACTAATTTCCTCAAATGTCCTATGTACGCTGCCGATGACTCCTTCTGCAGCCCCTCTGTCACGCGCCGACACTGCCTGGTCATCCGCAAAACCTGTAAGGACCACACAACCTTGGTCGCTTTTTAACTTATATCCAATTTTTTTTTTAAATTCTTCATCGCACAGGTCGCGATAGAGATGGTCGATGGCCAGGTTGAAGAGCTACGATGACAAGGGGCCGCCTTGGGGCACTCCGCGCAGCACTTTGATTTGGCTAGTTGCGTGAACACCTTTACTAATCTTGATTGTGTTCGTGCAGAGGAGAGCCGATATAACACGTTTAAGTTCCGGTGACACACCTCTTGCTTCTAAGGAGCTCACGATGGGTTTGTGGCCAACATTGTCAAAAGCACCGACAACGTCAAGGAAGACTACCGCACAATCATTTTTCATAATTTTTGCATCTTTAAATATAGCGTCGATAATCCTTGCGTTGACGTGCGTTCCCGGGAGGCCTTTTATAAAGCCTCTCTGATTCCTGTGGAAGGTGACCTGCTTTCTTAGTTCTTGGTCCAGAACCTTCTCTATGATTCGGCGCACAATAGAATAAATGGTGATGGGTCTCCAGGAAGGGATTTTGTTTACATCACCTTTCCCCTTATATATTAGTATTGTGCGCCCTTGTCGAAGTGGCTCTGGAACATAGGCCACCTTCAGCATTATCTCCTCAATTTTTTTGATAATATTTGCTACACCAAAATATTTAATCGTGCGGATCAGAACTCCATCAGGTCCCGGCGATGTGTCTATTGATGTTGATTTAATGGCTTTCTTGACGGCTTCTAGATCAATGGACACCAAATTTGGCATCGGGGCGCACTGTTTGTAATCCGCACGTACATATATGTACATATACATATATATATATATATATATATATATATATATATATATATATATATATATATATATATATATATATATATATATATATATACTTTTTTCTTTCTTTTTTTTCCTTTCTTATGTAAATATTGTGCGAATGAATACTATAGCTCTAGTACCAATGCCCTTCAGTGTGGCAGACTGTATTAATACTCAATAAAATAATAAACAAAAAAATTGAAAACGACTCTATCGCATCACACTAAAGATATTAGGATTTGGAGCTCTGAATGCTACGAAAAAACGTAACTTCGTGAACTCGACCTCAGTGAAATAAATTAGAACCCAAGATGTAAAATAAAAATACTTGAGTTTTTTTTATAAATACTTGAGTTTTTTTATAAATGCTTGAGTTCGCCTCTAGCCGGTGACAAAGACCCATCGGCTCCACGGCTGTTTCCTTCTTGATAGGGTTTTATTCGCCCAATTGAGCCAAAACTTGACATGTTACCGAAGACGGACGCTGGAGACCTGCTGCTTGAATTTCGAAAAAAATCAAGCAAAGAACTTCAACAGGACCAGGAGGTAAAGAAATCAACCTGCCTGTGGGACCGGGGTCCTTATCGCTGTGCATCACAAGATATATATATATATATATATATATATATATATATATATATATATATATATATATATATAAAAGTTAAGGTACGGAGCGGGACAGTATTAGCGTTAATACCAAATGCAGTGATGTAAACAATCTCAGAAGGTATTTATAGAGGATTAGAAGGAGAAATAAACCAGTCTTGATTTCGTCTTCATGCGTGTTATTTCTTAACCCTAGTACTTTTTTTTAAATGTTTCAAGCTAGCTACGCTTAACTGGTGCCGAAACCCGGGACGGTAATAGAGGTACTTTTTTTTCTCAATAAGTGAATACTTTTACGAGGATGCTTGAATTCGACCTGAGGCAGCCAGCTCCTATGAATGTGCCGAAGATCCCTCCGTTACCACAGGGGACTTTAGCCGCAGCGCATGCGAATGCGATTGAGTGGATGAAGATCAGGGTAGCTACTTCACAGGATCAGCTATAGGAGGCCTAGGAGTACACCGGTGACCTGGAGAAGGAGAGAGTCCGCATACAACGGAAGAGAGAAGCACGTGGGAGCGGAGCGAAGACCAGGGCAGAATAGAGCGAGGGCTAGCCAACGGAAGGAAAACAGAAAATGTCACGGCTGTGGGAAGAGCGGACACTTGGTGGCACAGTGTCCCCGCACGAAATGTTTCGAGTACGGGACGGAAGGACACATTGCGAGGCAGTGTCTGTATATTTATTCGAAAAGGGACAGGGAGCCGCAACGAGCAGAGCCGATGGAGGTGAATGCACAAGGTCTGAGGAGGAGAAGGGTGCAGTCCAGGAGACGTGGCTCATCGACGGAGGCCTCAGAAGAATCTGCAACCACCGAGACTGAGGAAGAACCAGAGGACCCAGTAAGCCGGGAAAACGAGAGGAGCGGAGAAGGGAGGAGAGGCAGTGGAAGAAGCGGACGGCGGCGAGCAGTAGAGAGGATCTGAGGGAGTCTGTCAGATTTACATGGATGATTTGTTGGTGTTTAGCGAAACCGAGGCAGAGCATGTGGAGCACCTACGGAGTGTGTTCGAGAGAGTGAGGCAATTTGGTTTGAAATTGTCAAACAAGAAGTCGGTGCTGGGACAAGACCGCATCAATTTTTTAGGCCACACGATTTCAAGCGAGGGAGTCAAACCAGACGCGCAGAAGGTAGAGGCAATTCGGAAAATGGAGATCCCTCGGGGCATTAAAGGGATTCGCAGGCTGTTGGGTACCCTCAACTATTATAGAAGATTCGTGCCCGAAATGGCGGAATACCTCGTGCCCCTTAACAACTTATTAAAGAAAGGCAGAAAGGTAATAGTGACCCCTATAATGGAGGATAATATTAGGAAACTGCAAGAGGAACCAGTGTTGGCATTTCCGGATTTTTCGAAAGTATTCACCATAACGACAGACGCTAGTGAATACGCAACTTGCGTTATCACAAGAAGGGAATGGAGGGGGAGCGCCCCGTAGCGTATGCCAGCAGGCGGCTTACGGACGCAGAAACTAAATATAGCGCGCTGGAAAGAGAACTGTTGGGGATTGTGTGGGCGATCGATCATTTTAGACCCTACGTGTTTGGGAGGAAGTTCCGTGTGCACACGGATCATAGACCTCTACAATGGGCAGGCAAGTTGAAGGAGTCCAATTATGTTATTTTGTCGTTACTGTTCCTGTTAATTTCGTTTTATTGGTGTATATAGTTTTGGACTGTTAGGTTAAGTGTTTCTTTTAAGTGCTATTTCTGTAGTACGTTCTGTAAAGTTCTTCAGTAGTGAAATATTGGGTTAGACATTGTCGTACCTTAAGGTAAGTGTCAGTGTAAGATTCGTCAAGTTTATTTCACTATAACCTTTTATCTACTACTTAACATTTTTCCAGAAAATAGTTTTAAAGTGTGTTAAGGAAAACTATTCGACTCCTTGGTAGCTAAAACTACCTTAAGCTTCCCTAGGAAGCCGAAAGACTCTTTAGGAAAGATAAGTAAGTTTTCTTTTATTTAAAGGTTACGTCACTTTTAATTTACTATGTTGAATGATAATATAGTTGAAGGAGTGGAACCTCGTAAAGAACGAAAACGTACGATAAAGAGGGCCAGGAAGGGTTCCCCTGTTGCTAAAAAGAAATTGGAAGAGGGCTCTAATCTATTTCTTGAAGCCAAGCGAATACAGGAGAATCTCCGTTTATACATGGTCAAACATGAAAACACGCCCGTAAGTAGTGTTAGGGACCATATTAGCAACAAGATTCAATGTCTTGTTAAGATGATTGAGACATCAGAAGACGAAGATACTCAAGATAATTATTACAGTGTACTTACCCTTGTCCAAAGAGCAATAAATGAAACATTGTCATCGGAAAAAGTGCATGACATAATAACCAAAGTTATCGTTGAGACTTCTATGCCAAAGGTTTTGGAGGCTCTTTCAAGTTCAGCACCTCAACATTTACATCCTAAGGCAGGACCCTCTGGAGAACAGCACCAACTTGCTAATCAAGATATGGATCATTGTCCGGAGTTAACAGAGAGATTCGAAACCGCCAAGAGTAAGAGAAGGAGGAAAAAAACTAAAGCTACTAATAAAGCACTTACTTCGTCAAACAGAGTGATCTCAATAGAACCGAAAGCTCTAGAACAACGACAAGAGAAACCAATAACCATTGCGGATATTGTGAAATCTTTGCCTACAAAGCCAACTCAAACTGAGAGATCGACTTATATCACTATAAGCGGAACTGGCAAGAGACCAGCAGATATAATCAATGGGTTGCCTTCCCCAAGCGAAATTGGAGGAAAGGCCTCCATTGTCCGTACGACCAAGACTGGCTCCGTGTTGGTCCGCATGGGTAATAGTAGTGATACCATGAAGGTGATTGGATGGCAAGGGCTAAGAGACAGTGGCCTTCAAGCCAAACTTGCCTTGAGGAAGAAACCTAGATTGGAGGTTCAGGGCGTCCCCCTCTCATGGGATTCAGCGGAGTTGGTGAGATTTTTATGGGAAAGAATACCCGAGAAGTCGGTCCCCACTCCTCTGGTCGTTGATGATATCCGGCCACTTTTTTCCTCAATGGCGAGAAATGGCTTTACAAAGAATTAGGTGATAGAAGTGCACCCTACAGTTCGATTCCTGCTATTGGAAATAGGAAGCTTAGATGGAGGATGTTGGAGTATTACAATCAAAGACTACCTCGACGCTCCTCGATGCAGTAAATGTCAGGAATATGGTCACACTAAGGCCACTTGCATATCAAATGCCGTAGTCTGCATTTGGTGCGCTTCCACTGGCCATGTTATAAAAGATGGCCCTAAGAAAAAAGAACTGGCTAGCCCATCGTGAATCAACTGCGAGCGGGTAAATGCGCCTGCTAGTCAAAGGAAGCACAAGGCGGGAAGTCGGGAGTGCCCTGTGCACCTGAAGTGGGCTAAAGAGGTAGCGAAGAGGACCTTTTATGAGTGAGCTTACCATCCTCCAGCTCAATATGGGGCGCCGGCATATAGTGGCAGACGAACTCCGGACTCTTTATTCGCGCTACGATGTTAGGCGGTTCAAGAACCAACCTGCCGTGGGAACTTAGTAACGGGATTTGGCCTCACATCGAGAGTTATAGCTTTGGGCAGTAGAGAGAGGAGGCCCAGGGCTGCTATTGTGATTAATAATCCTAACCTCGATGTGATGGATCTGAGGCAGTATACCACGGCGGATTGTGTCGCATGTCATATCAAGTGGCGTAATATTTCCTTTACGATAGTTTCATCATACATGCCTGATGGAAATGACATAGAAAGGGACATAACCGCCGTGGAGATGATCACGGCTTGCACTCGGAACGTGATCATCTGCTCAGATTCCAACTCTTGGAACACGGTCTGGGGGTCCAATCGAACCAATAGAAGAGGCGTCCAGCTTGATGAATTTATAGCAAGGAGCCAGCTACTAGTCATAAACGATTCCTCCACTATTCCAACGTTCTCCAGTGCAAGAGGCCACAGCTGGATCGATGTGACTTTGGCATCACCGGTGCTGGCAAACCGCATCATCGATTGGACCTTTCGATCTGAGACGAGTTCCGACCATCAGGCGATATCTTTTAGGCTAGTGGAAAGTTCATTTAGTTCCCACGGCACAGACAAGGGTTACATAACCCGAAGAAAAAATTGGAGCGCCTTCCGGTCGACTCTGGAGGGAAAATTGGTTGATGAGGAATGGGATGAGGCTGACATGGATCAGACTCATGATCTGGATTACAGAGTATCCAGTATCACAACTGTCATCCGTGATGCTGCTGAAGAATCCCTCCAGCATCGGAAGGCGAGAGTTCGACCTGTCCCATGGTGGACGCCGGCCTTAACTATGATGAAGAGAGAGCTCTACAAGGCCCGGCGGTCGTACCAGAGGTGTATTTGTGACGAGAGGCGCATTACACTTCGTGACGAGTACAAGTCTAAAGCCAGGGCATATCGAAATGAGGTGCGCTTATAAAAGCGGAAGTCTTGGGACGAGTTCATTGTTGAGGAGTCATCAAAGAATCCTTGGGGTATTTCTTACAGAGTGGCTCTGGGTAAGCTGACACCACAACAAGTGATTCCTGCGCTCAAGTGCGGAGCTACCCATGCAACCACTCTGGAAGAAACATCGAAGATGTTTATAGCAGAAATCTACCCCAGAGATGATCCGTCCCAAGATAATGAAGAAGAGGAATTCATATCCACCTGGTACGGACTTGTGCCCACCATGGGACATATGGGATCTCCGTGCTGCTGTGGACAGGCAAAGGACTGGTCGTGCTCCCGGTTTAGATGCAATCGATGCGGCTATGCTAAAGAATAGTATCCCCTATATCGTTGAGGGCGGGGTGGCCGAATAGGCTAAAGCGTGTGCACAGCACCGCTAGTTGCCTGGCAACCGGATAACAGAGATTTGAGATTATATAAAAAGTACAAGTTCGCGTCCCGGTGCCGGAGGGGATTTTAAATTCCCCGCCCTCACCCCCCGGCCCGGGAAAATCCCGTATAGCCTAAAAGGCGAGGTAGAGAAGAACAAAAAAAAAAAACCCTATATCGAAGATACATTGTTGGAGTTATTCAATGATTGCCTTGATAGGGGATACTTTTCACGAAATTGGAAAATTGCCGACATAAGGCTCCTTTACAAGGGAGGAGACAAGGACAAGCAATTAGCCAAGTCTTATAGGCCTATATGTCTCCTCCCTGTTATGAGCAAAGTGTTAGAGAACCTACTCCTGGTGAGCCTACGACCAGTCTTCTCAAGAGCGAGCCATCCACGGCAGTACGGATCCAATAAGGGTAGGGGAACCGTGGATGCCCTGCTGAGAGTGCGCAATGACGTAGAAGAGAAGGCGGAGAAGTATGTTATGCTCCTCCTGTTTGATATCTCCTCCGCCTTCGATAGTGTTTGGTGGCCTTGCGTACTCCAGCAGTTGCAAAAGTATGAAGCTCCCAGCAACTTGTACGAGCTATTACGGAGCTATCTTCAGGATCGAACTTCAAGAATACGGGGTAACTTCTTCGAAGTTGGAGACTCCATGGAAAGAGGTTGTCCCCAGGGTTCTGTTCTAGGTCCTGCCCAATGGAATTTAGTCTTCAATGAGTTGTTGGGAGTACTAGAAGAGCAGCTTTTCCCCGCTACGGCTTATGCAGATGATCTGGCCGTTGTGGTAGCCTCGAACAGCAGAACCCGACTGAAAGAAGAAGCTGAAAGGTGTGTCAACTTAGTAGAAGAGTGGTGCGAGAAGAAGAAATAAGACTAAGACTCAGGCCATCCTCTTGAAAGGCACGACTGATAGGGCTCACCCTATAACAATGGTTATACAAGCATCAAGAATACGTACAAGTGAGGTTGTCACCTATCTTGGGATTAGGATAGGAAGAAAGTTCAACGTGACACCTCACTTGGACTACTTGAGAAGTAGAGTAGCCCTACCCCTTAACGTACTCAGTCCTATTGGGGGCGCATTTTGGAAACTCAGGTACCCAGCAACTATGACCATTTATAAAAGTGTTATTGTGAGTATCCTGAGGTATGCGTCCCCTGCCTGGAGCCAAAATCTCTCGCACAGACAGAAATGTAGGTTGGCCACGATTCAGCGGATGGCTCTGCTTCGACTATCCAGATCATTCCGGACGGTGTCTCATGAGGCTGTGTAGGTCTTGGCAGGAGGAATACCTCTCGATCTCCTGCTGAGAGAAGACTACTACCGTTATAAGATTAGGAGAGAATGCTTAGCGGCTCTACCGGATTACCTCCGAGTGAGAATAAGAGATGATCCAAGAAACTGGAAGAAGATTCTCCGAGAGGATACAGTAGAGGACTGGAACCGACGGTGGTTGACGACTCCCAAAGGAGCTACTCTAAGGAAGTACTTCCCCACCGGCAGTTCGCGACTAGAAGCGACTTGGGTCCTCCCGGACTACCGGATTTCACAGATTCTCGCGGGGCATGGGGGTTTCCGAGCAAAGCTCGTTCAGTATGGTATAAATATCGATCCCCTATACCCAAGTTGTGGGGTACCGGAGACCGCCGAACATGTTGTGCTTACCTGTACGGTCTATGAGTCACTGAGGGCGAAACTGTTGAGAGAAACAGGTCTCTTTGTCCTAACAGAGAGAGATCTTCCTCAACTTATGGACAAAGAAAGATACGATCATTTTAAAAGTTTTATATACGGATGGAAAGAAGTTGTTCTACCAACCCACTTCTCTTCGGGTAGAAGAAGAGAAGCTGCACCGGGGAGACCATTAGAATAAGAAGAAAAGTATACCAGATGCAAGTGAAGAGAAGAAAAAGCACAGCTCAGAAAAATAATATAATAGTCAAAAATGCAGCAGTGGGTTGTTATGTAACAGTAACATCCCACTGCTGCAAATACCCGTATTGCCTTCAGGCAGGGGAGGGTTGAAAATAAAATAAAATAATAAAAATAAAACTATTTACAAAAAAATCATGCAAAGAACTTCTTTGTAATGTTTAACTGTTTTATCAATATTCTCATTAAAGCTTTCATTAAATCTTTGCTTTTCAGACCATGAATTGTATACTGATGGGTAAAGATCCCTTTTAATGAAACTATTGTTAATATTATCTGTGATCAAATAAGGTCAAAATAGTATAACATTAACAATCAACTATTCACAAAACATGACTTGATGTCTTGGAACGAATGAGTGCATTGAGATGTTTTGTTGATATAATATTGCAGTTAATATATATTTTTTCAATTCACATTCTCTTGGCATATGGGCAAAGTAATACCGTGCCAGGAACCATAACATACATTCATTCATTAACCACAGTAATAAGCAACATGAAAGAATAACAGATATCTATTATCTTTTAAAAATTAAATCTGGAAATGATAAACAAATTAAAACTTGTCTTTGAACCTTCCTTGACTTGGACATTTTTTCATAGTGTGTAGGTTAAAGTTTTAAAAAAAGTTGTAACGGGGAAAAATAATAATAATAAAATAAAATAAATAAATCATCTCTTTAAAGAACTTTAATTTTTTTGAAAACTAATCGATTACATAATACATTACATACATAATTACATAATAGGAAAAATTAACTAAAACACAAAATAATACTTCACTTGATGAAATAAAGGGCAAAAAAAAAATAATAATGTTTAAACATAATTATGACTTTTATTTATTACATTTAAAGCAGCAAACATCTATAAAGGTTTAAATCGGTTGACTTTCAAGAGAAGCCCATCTAGATTTTTTAATGATCAGCCGCTTTTCTTCATTTCCATCTCTTCCATCTCACTCACCATCTTCACATACATCTCACTAAGAGAATCCAAAATTGAAGAGACCTCGTACACCGTAATGTTTTTGGTTTTGAAGGCCCGATCACACGTTTCTCCTTTAACATTTTCGTAGGTGGCCTCCAAAATCATATTGAATTTGAGAGAGATTACAGCTCCACAGTCCATTGTTTATACTCAGTAGAGATTAAGAAGACCTAAGAGGTTGTCTATATTTTAAGGATTACAGGGTCAAGGTCCATGTCTATGTACGAAGGAGAACAATTAGAGATAAGGGATGAAACATCCAAAGTTCATATTCACATACCGATAAAGACTCTGTGAGATTTGCATAATTACAAAGTTCACATTTACACATTGACGAGAATTCTATGTGAGATTATTAAAAGATCAAAATCCATATCTCTCATTCTCAACTCTATTAGGTGTCTAATATGTGGACCATCAAACTGCGGAAAAACGAATCTCATGTTGAGTTTAATCTACGATCCTTTAGGTTTGAGGTATGAGAATATTTACTTATTTTCTAAATCTTTACATCAGCCAAAGTATAGGCAACTAGCGCGAGTACTAGAACCTCTAGAGGATATTAGGTTTTTTCAATACGAAGATAACTCAAATGTACCGCCACCAAAGGAAGCTCGAGTCAATTATATATTTATTTTTGATGATATCGCCTGCGATAAACAAGACAATGTTCGAGCCTACTTTTGCATGGGGCGGCATAATGATGTGGACAGTTTCTACTTGAGTCAGAGTTATACCAGAATTCCGAAACATTTAATCAGAGAAAATGCAAATCTTCTCATTCTATTCCGACAAGACGAACTTAATTTAAGAAGAATCTATGGCGATCATGTCAACTCCGATATGGATTTGAAAACATTCAAAAAAATATGTCATTGGTGTTGGAAACACGACAAGTACGCCTTTATAGTGTTACATAAAGACAGGGAAATTTCAAACGGCAGATATAGAAAAGGATTTGGTACTTATATAATACCTTGAACGATTAGATAAAGACAGGGAAATTTCAAACGGCAGATATAGAAAAGGATTTGGTACTTATATAATACCTTGAACGATTACCTAATGCTCAGTCAGACAGTAGATATGGAACCGTCAACATCTTCTGAAGCGGTTACTCGCCAAATTATTGAAATGAGGAAATCAATTCAACGAAAATGTAACTTATTGAAGAGAAGTAGAGAAGAGATTGAGGAGTATCGGAAAGAGAAATATAAACCCGTTATCGATGTAATGAATCGATTAAGTGTTATCAACACACCTTCAATGGAGAAACAAACAAATGATTTATGTACGAGTATGAAAAAAGTGAAAAAGTCCTTTGAAGCAACACCACAAAACATGAATGAGGAACGAGAGAAAAACAGAATTGAGGAAACACCGCTGGCTCCTTCATTAGAAACATTGCGATCGAGATGGCTATATCCAGAGTCTCCGGAAGACGTCGGAGCAATAGCGGATCCTTTAAAAGAAGAAGAAGTATACGAAAATAGCCCCCGATCTGCTAGCCCGGACGTGATAGCTATGGAACCGAGATCTTCTTTGCAGATGGTAAGAGAAGAAGCTCAAGCTCCAGAAGGCATGGAAATAGTTGAACAATGCTTGAAAGAGGTTGGTGAGGTAGCTTCGAAGTATATTAAAAAACTAGTCAACAATGATATAAAAGATCTCGATACGATTTATGGTATAGTCTACGACGGCCAAAGGTTCACCGTTGGTGATACTGTTGTCTCAATACAAACGGATATTATTTCCGTGGGAAACGTTGACTACTATGGCACGCCTGGTCTTTTCGAAATATTGTTTATGGAAAATCCAAAACTTGAACTTGCAACAAAGGGTGACTTCGACATATACAAGAAAATATTGAACCAGACCAACGCTCATAAGAAGGAATACAGCCCAACTGGCCCAATACGACAACTAAAGAACAATTTGAAATATAAAAATGTGATCTCTAAACTATTTCCGTCGAAGAAAGGAAGTGGAATCGATGATCCCAACATTTTAGTTAACAGATTGAGAAAGTTGATCGAATCTCCCGATAGCGCTAAGAAACGAGCAGAGATTCGTCGTATAGAATCGCAACTCAGGATAGGTGGTATAATAGCTTAGTAATATCAGTTCATACTCTCAGTTCAATATGACGACTGTTAAAGAGCAGATCGTACATGAGCTGCACAAACCAGCTAGAAGATCATTTCAACGAAGAAGTGTCCTACTTAAAGGTATCGATGATTTATGGCAGGCAGACTTAGTAGAATTGATTCCTTACTCGCGAATAAATAATGACTACAAATACTTACTTACTGTGATCGATTGCTTCTCGAAATACGCTTGGGCTGTACCGGTCAAGAATAAGACAGGGCTCGAAATAAGTCGGGCATTTGAAAAGATATTGAAAGAAAGAAAACCTCGTAATCATCAGACAGACAACGCCAAAGAATTCTACAACAAGGAGTTTAAAAAACTTTTGAAAGTAAATGGTGAGATCAACCATTACTCTACATTCAGCAATCTGAAGGCTTCGATAGTGGAAAGATTCAATCGTACATTAAAATCTATGATGTGGAAAAAGTTTAGCTTACAAGGCAATTACAAGTGGCTACAAATTTTGAAATATCTTCTCAGCGAATATAATAATAGAAAACATAGTACGATAAAAATGAAGCCGAAAGATGTGCGTGGAAGGAAAATCGAAAAACGACTTTTACTTGAAGTGTATGGTGAAAAGAAACCTAGCGTGAAAGTCGCCAGATACAAAGCTGGAGATCGAGTGAGAATCTCAAAGTACAAGGCTCAGTTTGCGAAAGGTTATCAACCGTCTTGGACGTCGGAAATATTTATGATAGAGCGGGTTAAACACACTGTGCCAATAACTTATCACTTGAAGGATGATAGAGGTGAAACTATCGCAGGAGGTTTCTATCAAGAAGAGCTTCAATTGGTCAAATACCCTGACTGTTATCTTGTCGAGAAGGTGATCAGAAAGAAAGGCAATAAGGTTTTGGTCAAGTGGCTTGGTTTCGATAATTCACACAATAGCTGGGAGAAGATCACCGATATCAATATATAAGGAGCGGTTATCGCTACAATGAGCATTGAGTCATGAGACGCTGTGCTGACAACAACAAAAAGAAGAAAAAGAAGCTGCAAGTTATCGTAACGCCAAAACGGATTGGAGGTAGTGCCACTAAATTGAGCAACGAAGCTAAACGATATCAGAGAATTATACCTAAAACGAGATTGAGTAATTTCGATCTACTACTGTTGGCGAGAGTGCATAAAGTACGCACATTTAGAGGTGTGTTTATGAGAGACGAATTTCCTAACAAACCGTGGAAAAATGAACGGGCAATTTTCAATTTAGACAACAGTTACGGAAAAGGTACACATTGGGTCTGCTATAAGAAAATTGGACAATTGGTTTACTACTTCGACAGTAGTGGAGCTGAACCTCCATCCGAGTTCGTGCGTTATATGAAAAATAATCGAATCTCTACGAACGATAAACTGTATCAAGAAACGAGGACTAACAATTGTGGTCAGCTGTGCCTCCTCTATTTATTGGATCTCATATAGAAAATTTCCGGTAAGGAGAAGCCATGGGTTTAGATTTCAGAAAGGTATATAAAGGGGTATCCGCGAACAGAAGCATCATTCCGGTGAAGATTGTTGAAGAGTGCACATCTTTGAGTGCGAGTAATATTCGATTTCTTCAATCACTAGGATACTTCGTTCTGTCATCGACATGGAAGAAATATTAAACTTAGAGAGCTGTCCCGCGATTAGAAATTCAATCGAATCCATAGAACTTCACTCCCATCATCACTACGCCTCGTTCGTCAACATGGCGTCGTGCATAGTAGATCTCCATTGTTTCGTTGACGAAAATTCCGAATTCATCGTTAAAGAACTCGCAGTTTTAGATTTTAACTTTTTATGCGTACGCCACTGGCTTTTCAAACCCCCCAAAGATCTAACAAAATTTAACTCCAAAACTAATCGGACGAATCAATGGCTATCATATCGTTATCACAGAATTAATTGGTACGAAGGAGATGTGGAATACGAACTTCTGAGCTCAATCCTTCGTGACAATCTCGAAAAGTACGCTGTGGTCTACGTAAAAGGACAACAGAAAATGCATTTTCTTCGCCGTGTCATTCAAAGCGCTGTCATTGATCTAGAGGAACGTGATTGCCCCAGAATTGACATTTTAAAACCTCCATTAGCAATGCTCCAATTTACCCGTAAACCTGTATGTTTTTGGTCACTGACGAGGTATTAGTTTACCCGTAAACCAAATAATGGATGTATGGAATGATTGTTTTGGTCAATGGCGAGGCTAAGAACGCCCGTAAACCAAAATAATACTTGTTGGAAAATATTAACAACAATATAATATCAGCAAACCTTCCCGATGCACTCACACCTTAACGCGGTGGGAAGGCTTATTTCTAAATAATATTTAGAAAACTAAGATGAGTGCAAACAAATCATAAAATCTGTTGATTTGAAAGTTAAAGTTTGAGATTATATTTTAAGGTACAGTCTACATGATAGATGATTAAAAGAACAAACTCATATAACCTAGACATAATGGAACCTGTCCGCAACTTGATCAAACCTGTTTGTTTACACGTAAACAAATGTAGGCATTGTGAAGATCAAAGTCCATTGTTTATATTTAGATAGGGATTAAGATGTTGTTTACAGTTTGAGGATTAAAGGGATCAAAGTCCATCCGCTATCTGCGCAATAGAATTATGTGTAGTGTTTACATATCTAAAATCACTTCAAAATATTTAAATAGGAAACCTCCAGAGGCCTTTTACAGTATTACTACAATAAATATATTTTTTTCCAAATAATAATAAAAAATTAAAAATCAAATGTCGAATATCTCGAAAACGGTTGATTTTAGAGAAAAAAGGACCTCGGCCCTAGCCCCCGAAGGGCTCTAGGGGGGTCCGTAGAATTCCATGTAGAACCCATTACCATAATAAAAAATTAGGAAGGTTATTGTAAGGTTATGATGGTTATAATGGTTAGGATAGAGGGAGAAGCGCCAGATTTGCCATTCTGAAAAAGGTAAACAATAGAGAAGTTATAGAAAAACAAAATGACGGACAAAGGCCTCCTGTCTCTCAAACCCCTGGTCACGTGACCGATCACGTGACTCTGAAAAGGTAAACATTGAGAAGGTTATGTAAAAGATAAACATTAGGAAGATTACACATAACATAAAAATTAGGAAGATTACCGGAAAAAACAAAATGGCGGCCGGTCTTATCATCTTCGAAAGGAATGGGGGGAGGGGAGGAGGGGGGGAGGGGGAAATGTGAGGGTCACAGGATCGAAAAGGGGCGTGACGATATACAAGGTGTAAACCTCGTAAGTACATGAATAGAAGATGGCGGTCGGGTACACTCAGCCTCTTTGAGGAAGGGGTGGATGGGGGGGAATATGAGGGTCACAGGATCGAAATGGGGACCTCGTGACGTCATAGGAGATACAAACCTCGTAAGTACATGAAAAGAAGATGGCGGTCGGGTACACTCAGCCTCTTAGAGAGAGGAGTGGGGGAGAAATATGAGGGTCACAGGATCGAAAAGGGGCGTGACTGGCGGTCACGTGACTGACCACGTGGTGGTTAAGGCTGGTTGGTTGGAGGTTCCCGCCATGATGACGTCACTGAAATCCTAGCTTCTGATTGGCTGTGCAAATCGGTGCGCCAGCTCGCCCATTTCTTCTCTACTGAAGTGGTATGGAGTTGAAATAAACTGGTGGACACGACTTGCGCCGAAGTGTGAAGGTGGTGTGTTTGGAATTAGATTCATTTACTTGGATGCGCCACTTATTATACCAGTGTTCAATAAGAGAGAGGTGACTTTGTAGATTAAATGATGCTTTTTCGGGTTCGGAAATGGAAGATAGGGTGGTCGTCTCATTAGCGAATGTTGCCAGGAGGGTTCCAGGATGAGTAGGAATATCAGCGGTAAATAGAATATAAAGGATAGGACCCAAGACGCTCCCTTGAGGAACTCCCGCCTGAATTGAATAAAACTTGGAAAATTCAGTTCCACAGCGGACTTGAAACGAACGGTCAGAGAGATATGATCGAAGTACCAGATATAAGGACTGAGGTAGATAGGTTTTAAGCTTGAAGAGCAATCCGGTGTGCCATACCCGGTCAAATGATTGCGCAATGTCCAGAAATGCACCCGAGCAATATTGCTCGGTTTCTAGGGCTGAGAATATATGGCCAACAACTCGGAGATCTTTTCGGACAGTGGAATGTTGGGAACGAAATCCGAATTGGTGGGTAGGAAGGTTTTGGAATTCTGTAATGGGTAGGTTACGTTTCAGTAGAATCTTTTCAAAGATTTTTGAAATGATAGGAAGTAGGTTTATTGGTCTATAGGAATTTGTGTTATTAGAAGGTTTACTTGGTTTCAGAAAAAGGATGATGACAGAATGTTTCCATAATAGAGGGAAGTGGGTAGTTCGTAGGATACAATTGTATATATAAGTGAGGAATTTGATTTCTTTGGATGGAAGTTGACAAAGGATCTGCGGGAGTAGAAGGTCGTATCCAGCAGATTTAAGGGGAGATAGTTTTTGTAAATGATGTTTGACCTCAGAAGGATTAACTGTTTTGGTGGTAAGGAGAGTGGGATGGGTGAAGAGAGGAATTCTTCTGCTATTGCAGTGTGGGTAGGATGAGATTCCGGATGAGGAATGAATGTGCAGGAGAGGCGTTTGGAATTCCTCAGCTTTGTCTTCATCTGACGCCGCCCAGGAGCCATCACCTCGAAGGAGGGGATGGGAAACATGATTGGATTTAAGTATTTTTTTGGAGATATTCCAAAGGGAATTGTCATGAGTGGAGAGAGAGGTAAGGTAGGAGTTGAAGGATTGGGATCTGAAGTAAGATAATTCCTGCTTCAGTTGCTTACAGTAATAATTATAGGAACGGCGATCGGCTGGATGTGTGGAGCTTTGCCATAATGATCTGGCACGGCGTTTAAACGAAGCAAAAAAAAAATGTATAAAGCACAGAATCCAACCCAGTTTACTAGATCTTTTGCTGAAATTACATAACAAAATCCTAACACTATCGAAAAGAAAGACATTGGCATTCAAACAAATTCATTGTTTAACTTTGGAGAAAACATATTTAATACCGCTTACTCAGCTAATACTAGAAATACTCAAACAACAACCAATCATATCCCATCAGTATCCCCACCACTAATCCCCCTCCCTAACATTTCTGTGATCCCACCTCCGGCCCCTTCCCACCCCCGATCTCCGGCCGTCTTCCTGCCGCCGTCACCGGCCACCCCCCTTCTTCCGCCGCCAGCCGCCTCCCTAGCGGCCCCAAAACCACCTCGCAGGTCCAGATCAAATTCTAGGAGTCGGGCAGATCCTCTCCCCTCTCTTTTTTCTCAAGACGCAAGTTCTTCAAAAACATCAGAAGTCGCATTTGCGATCGTAGGTTCTGACCAAAACTCAGATATCGATCCGGAAGGAGAGTTTACCATCGTACATAACAAAAAACAGTGCAATTGTAATAAAAAGAAAACCTAATAACTTACGAAACACTAACAGTGTACGATTTTATTTGATTTTTTATATATATTTTTATTTTATTTTTTTTATTTTTTATTTATTTATTTTTATTTTTTTTGTTTGGTGGTAAAAGGCATCCATCCAACAACTCCACCTGAGGCAATCAAAGAAGAATTGACAGAACTTGGTTTCAGTGTCCGCCAAATTGTCAATGTATCTAGAGATAATAAAGAGCAACAAGGTGCAAACAACAAAATAGCCTTACCACTATTTTTCGTAGACCTTGAGGGCACCAGTGGAGTCGAAAACATCTATAAATTAAGACGCCTGTACTATACTAGCATAGTTGTCGAAAAACCGTATGCAAAACGGGAAATAGTACAATGTCATAATTGCCAATCATATGGCCACACTAAAAGCCATTGTCACAGATTACCGCGTTGCGTGAAGTGCGGGCAGCAACATAAGTCGGAAGATTGCAATAAGTCAAGGCAAACTCCTGCTGTGTGCGCATTATGCCACAAAGATCACCCAGCAAATTACAAAGGAAACCAGACATATAAAATCTTAAAATCAAGATTACAGACAGCGCCTAGACATGAAGAGACTTCCAGGACTCCCAGACCACCAAGGCAACCCTCAAGATTTGCAAACAAAGAAGTCTCCTATGCTCAAATTTTAGGAGAATTAGAACAGCATACTCAACCTCAGGCCCTGCCGCAAACTCAACCACTACCTCATGGTGCACCACCCGAACATAATAACACCCAAAAGTTCAGTCCTCAATAAATATCCTACATTCCTCCCCCTAACAATTCCAATGACCTTACCAGCCTCCTTACATCATTCCTCTCCGAAATCAAATACCTCATCACACCGCTCCTTACCTTACTTACAAATGTCATATTCAATCTTATCCCTTCGCCAAGAATTCCTTAAATGTCCTCAATTAAACCCCTCTCTATTCTCCTTTGGAATGCGAGTGGTGTTCGAAATCACATCAACGAACTAACCTTTTTTCTACGGGACAATAACATAGACATAGGCCTAATAACTGAGACCCGGCTAGCAAATAAAAGACAGTTCAACATACCTGGCTACGAGATATATCGAACTGACCATCCTGATGGAATAGCACATGCTGGCACTGCTGTAATTATCCATCAGTCCCTCTCCCATCACTTGTATCCTTAATCAGTTCACAATTTCCTACAAACCTCAGCAATAACTATCCAAACTTCACTTTATCCTCTAACAGTTGTCGCAGCATACTCTCCACCTAAAATAGCAATACCTGAACCTAACTTCATTTCCTTTCTTAATTCCCTAGGACACCACTTCCTTATAGGTGCAGACCTTAACGCCAAACATCAGCAATGGGGAGCCAGAACCACGAATTCCCGCAGTCTATCGTTGCTGTCTGCACTTAATTCCCACAATTCCAACATACTTCCCCCTGATACTCCTACGTACTGGCCAACCGATCCTAACCGTAATCCTGATATCCTCGACTTCTTCATTCACAAAGGTCTCGGGCCGCTAAATTACTCAGTTCTACGGCTCGATGACCTTTCCTCAGGTCACAGTCCGCTAAATCTAACCCTTTCCGCATCTCCTATCCCCAGGTAATCTCCTCCCTCATTCATCAGAGGCCCAGTCAACTGGAACCTATCCGCCAAACAATAACATATGTAATAGACCTCAGAGTATCCCTAAAAATCCCTCAAGACCTAGATAATGCAGTGAGTTCCTTTACCACCTTGATCCAACAAGCAGTCTGGACTGCATCCTCACCAATCCCCTCCAAAATATACCTTAAAAAGATTCCTCTGCCTCAAATCCTTACCGACCTCATTAAATCCAAACGCCGATCTAGGACCATCTGGCATAGAACCAGGCATCCTGACGATCGGGAACTATACAATTATTATACCAAACAGGTAAGAAAAGAACTAGCTTCCTTTAGATCCCACTCATATAATTCCTACCTCTCTTCCCTATCTACCGATGACAATTCCCTCTGGAAGTTGACCAGAAAAATACTTAAATACCATTCTGTTTCCCATCCCCTCCGATGCGATGATGGAACCTGGGCTTCGTCAGATGAGACTTGAGCTGAAGGATTTGCCAAACACCTATCCAAAACATTTACTCCCCACCCCGAACTCCATTCCACCCTTACTGTTGAAGTTAAAAAATTCCTCTCTTTTCCTATTCCTCTCTCCTTGCCTCCTATAGCTGTCAACCCTTTGAGGTCAAATTCCTAATAAGCAACCTAAAACCTCGAAAATCCCCTGGACACGATCTCCTTACTTCCCAGATCCTTAGACAACTTCCCAAAAAAGCAATTATATTCCTCACATACCTATACAACTGTATTCTCCGCACAACTCACTTTCCTCTGACATGAAAAAACTCCATAATCATCCTCTTCCCAAAACCAGGTAAATCTGTCAATAATACCTCATCCTATAGACCAATAAGCTTGCTCCCAACCCTCTCCAAAATCTTTGAAAAAATCCTTATCAAACGCATCCTACCCATACTCGAAACCCACAATATCCCTTCCCATCAGTTTGGTTTCCGCTCAAGACATTCCAATGTTCAACAAGGCCTTCGCGTTGAAAACAAGCAATATTGGACCAGTGCCTTTCTGGACGTAGCGCAAACTTTCGACCGGGTGTGGTTTGTTATTCAAGCTTAAAACTCACTTACCCCAATCCTTGTACCTAGTCCTCAAATCCTACCTCTCAAATCGTTCCTTTCAAGTCCGCTGCGGCACTGAATTCTCCAACTATTATCCAATTGAAGCTGGTGTTCTTGGGCCCAGTTCTCTTCATCCTCTTCACCGCTGACATTCCAACCAACCCCGATATCCTTCTTGCAACCTTCGCTGACGATACTGCCATCCTGTCATCCTGCCACCCTCCGACGCAGATCCTGTCCACATATCCTTTTCAACTCTGTACCTCTCCCCGTCTCAGACACAGTTCGGTATCTTGGATTCCTTTTAGACAAAACGCTAACTTTGAACCCAGATACCAGACTTAAAAAACAAGAACTTAACCTACGATTTGGCCAGCTATACAGACTACTTAACAGAAAATCCAATAAAATCCTGAATAGAAAACAAACTATTAATATACAAGGCCGTACTCAAACCCATCTGGACCTGAACTGTGACGGACTTGAACTGTGGAACATCAAACGCATCCAATCCTTTCAGTATAAAGTCCTCCGTATAATAGTCAATGTTCCTTATTATATTACAAACAAAACCCTACATCATGACATTTACATCCCTTATGTCCTTGACGTTATTCCATCTCGATTCTCAAATTTTCATCTGAACCTAATCCACGATCCTAACTCGTTAGCACAATCCTTATCCAGTTCCAGTCACCCCTACAACACTCCCCGAAGGTTGAAACGGCAGTGGTCTCGAGACCTTTTGTAAAGACTGTTACTGGAGTTCTGGCCATGGCCAGCCACTCCACTCACGTCATGAGCGCATGTTGCTTTAGTGCCCTCTCTCAATTTCCACTGGACTCCTGCCGGTGACGCAGCTGAGAGAGAAGCGCTGGGATTTCTTAGAGTCTCGCTCTGTCCGTCACACGTGGAAGAAAGGGTTGGACTCGGAGCTCCCTTGGCTGATTGTAAATAAAGTATGAATGTTTTTCTTATTTTATATATTAAGTATGAATGTTTTTCTTTTTTATATATCTATTTGTTTTACTTATTATTATTTTTATTTTATTTTTTTATTTGAATTCAAGTTACATTTCTTTAGTTTTATAGTTTTTACCTTTGTTATATAGATATATATTTATTTATTTTTATTGCATTGTATATATAGTATGAATGAGCCCCACTCAGCTTTAGTACTCAGTGCACTTAAATGTGGCAAAATGTGTTATTTCTCAATAAAGAGATTTAAAGAAATTTTTATTTTTATTTTTTTTCATTCAAAATAAACCTGTATAATGTCTATCCGTGCCCTAACATATATTTTAAATTGGAAATATAAGTATTTTCATTGCGATAAACATATATATCACTACTACAGCAATAAAAATAAAAACAGTGCTATATACAACGCTCGAAGCATTTACTTATTACTACCAGACATAACAATAAACACCTACAGAACCCTCACTGCTACAATCATAAACAAACATCCTACGTTATTCTTATTCTATTACTACAAAAATAGACCTCATTTTTCTATAATAAAGAAACACTCTATGTTCACTAATCTATTTATCTACATAGCATGCGTTTATTTCTATTATTTGAATATTCATAGATGCGTGTATGCATATATGAATTACTTTGTTATACATTCCTGTACATATATATTTATTTATGTAGGATTATATTTTTTTTATGTATACGTGTTTACTTTTGTATTTTTACGTATATACGTAAGTATATATGTGATTGTGCTTATATGTATATATATATTATAATACAAAAATTTTGTATATATATATATATATATATGTATATATATATATATATATATATATATATATATATATATATATATATATATTATATATATATATATATATATATATATATATATATATATATATATATAAGTTAAGTGTCTCGGACTCGTGAGAATAAAAAAAAAGAGAAAAAAGTGTCTAGAAATGAAACGCATGAAGTCGAAATCAATACTGGTTTATTGTTGCTTCTAATCCTCTATATATAGCTTATCACCTTGTTTACATCGATACGTTTGGTATTAAGGCTAATACTGTGCCGCTCCGTACCTTAACTCCCCCCTGCCAGTTTACGAACACTCTTCGTAAACTTAAAAAAAAAATGAACTAACTAATAAAAGATAGAATAAAATAATAAAAAAAATGCAACACTATATTCCTGCTCTGGAGCAGAGGTACGGAGTGTCCAGTATTTACACTTCAATAATAATTCCAACCAACAAAATACATAATAAAGTAAAATAAAAAAAAATCCTCTATATATAATACAAATAAAATGCATTTCTTTCACTGTCCCTTTGGAACACCACTTAAACACTTCTGTGTTGACCCGCACTTCACACATACATACAGCAATTTCTATTATATACATGCAATGATAATAAATAATAAAAATTTAAAAAAATAACTTTTATAATACCATAAAACAACAAAAAAACTTTGTTTCTGGAGACGAGGACACTCCAATCCTACGGCTGCTCTGGCTCTGAAATTGGGAATTTCAACTGCTCTATGTGAACCGTCCTTCTTTTTTTCGGTTCTTTGATACTCTCAATAGTAACAACAATGTGCTCTCTAATGGGTATCACCCTGAATGGACCCTCATATCTCCGCAACTCCTTCTCCCTATTTGAACTTAGCTTCCGGTAGACAACGGATCCGATTTTTAATCCCCCTGTTATCTCCTTTACCTTTAAGTTTTCTCGAGCCACCCTTTTGCTCTTTTCCCTCTCTATTTTTCCCTTAACTCTGTCCCATAGATTACCCAATTCTATTTTGTTATTTATTATTCTCTCCGTCACTTCTTCGTCTGCGGCTGTGCCACCCCAGTCGCGCTGCCGCCCACGTAATCCGAAGAGAATTTCAAATGGAGAGAACCTCGTTACTGTATGTATGGAGTGATTATACGCTGCCACCACTTTCCGCATCGCTACATCTGGTTCCAGTCCTTTCTCCACCTGGTATACCCTCAAATGATCGCTGAGAGCACTGTGTAGTCTCTCTTTCCCTTCCCCGGCTCTTGGGATGCCCCGGAGTGTTGATGTGCCACTTTACGCCTAAGCTCTTCATCTCCGTCATAATTCTGGCATTATCAAATTCTCTACCCCCGTCAGACGCTATTCGGTCAGGCACTCCATAAAATTGCAACCACGTTTGCAGGACTTCTAAAACCGTTTCCGCTGATTGATCCTGTACCAGGTGTGCCATCGCTGCTTTGCTAAACAGGTCGATCAACGTGACCTACTTATACCCCCACCACGTGAATGTATCTACTTGCAGGTCGCTCAGCGGTGCATCAACTGTGGGTGTTTCTTCTTGCATAGTTCTTGGGGGAGGGGGGTGCCTGTCTTATTTCGTACTCAAGCAGACCTCGCAAGTCCCTATGAGTTCTTCTATGGTCTTCCTCATTCCCCACCAAAAATATCCGAAGCAACGCCTGGAACGTCTCCTGCACTCCGCGGTGATTCGTTTTGCCTTGGTGGTAAGCGAGTGTCACCTCCTTCTGCTGTTCCTCGTCCCGCACTGTGTCTACCATTAGTTTACACCGAATGAACGTCCTATCCAGGCCTATCCTTTCGAATCGCCATATTCTCTTTATCTTTCCCCAAATCGTTTCGTTCCCTACGTATATGTGGTGAGTTTTTCCTGGCTTAGATGCGTCTTTCAGAGCCCTGCAAATCTGGTCTTCACTGGCTCCTGGCTGTGACCAAATGGTAACTATTCGGCTCCTCCCGTACTTGCTGTACTGTACTTTCATTAGACCCGACATCCTGGTCTTCCAGATAATCTGGCGGTTTTTTTTCATTGACAATTTCTTCCAGCTCTTCCATTTCTGCTGACCTCTCTCCCGCTGTGCTCCCCTCTTCCCGGGCATCACCTCTCTCCTCCTCTTCTTCTAACGCTTGTCCTCCCTCTCCCTCTGGCGTCCATTCCCTCAGGAACTGTCTCACGTCCCTTGACGGCTCCCCTGTCTCTTCTTCTATGGCATTTACCCGTATTGCTCGTGATAGGCAATCCGCCACTACGTTCTCTTTTCGTTTGTACATGATATCCATATTGTACTGGCTGAAGAACTCCTTCCAGCGCGTGACTCTCACCGAGGACTCTTTTAACTTGCCTACCCATGTAGGGGTCTATGGTCAGTATGCACGCGGAATTTCCTTCCGAAAACATACGGTCGAATGTGGTCTATAGCCCATACGATTCCTAGCAGCTCCCTTTCGAGCGCACTATACCGAGATTCCGCATCTGTAAGGCGCCTGCAGGCATATGCTACCGGGCGATCCCCCCCATGCCTTTCCTGGGATAACATAGCCCCCAATGCGTATTCACTAGCGTCCGTTGTAATGGTAAATTCCTTTGCGAAATCCGAAAACGCCAATACTGGCTCCTCCTGCAGCCGCGTCATACATTTCCGAATATTATCCTCCATTACTGGGGTTACTACCCCCTTACTCCCTTTTTTCAATAGATTGTTAAGGGGCACCAGATACTCCGCCATTTCGGGCACAAACCGTCGATAGTAATTAAGGGTACCTAACAACCTCCTGATCCCTTTTACATCTCGAGGAATTGTCATCTTGTTTATTGCCTCTACTTTTCTTGCATCGGGTTTAACTCCGTCCTTTGAAATCGTGTGGCCTAAAAAATTTATCTGGTCTTGTCCCAGCAGCGACTTCTCATTGGACAATTTCAGCCCAAATTGTCTCACTCTTTCAAATACACTTCGTAGATGTATCACATGTTCTGCCTCTGTTTTGCTGAATACCAACAAGTCGTCCATATATATTTGGCACACCGCTTCGCCAATCCCCCTTAGGAATTCGTCCATCAGCCTTTGGAATGTTATAGGGGCATTCTTGAGTCCAAATGGCATTCTCGTGAATCCGTAGTGCCCTCTCTTGAACGTGAACGCTGTCTTCGCCTGGTCTCTCGGGTGCATTTTAATTTGGTGATACCCCGCTTTCAAGTCCAGAGTGCTGAACACTGTTACCCCGCTCAACCTATCCAAAATGTCCTCAAACTTTGGGATCGGGTATTTTTCATCGACGGTGTTCTCCTCAAGTTTGCAGTAATCCATAACTACCCAATATTTCTCCGTACTATCTCATGGCGCTCTTTTCTTCTTTACCGCCCACAGTGGACTATTATACGGTGACGTGCTGTCCACAATTATTCCTTGCTCTTTCAAGCTTCGTATTTCGTAGTGTTGGCGAAGAGCTTGAGGATATCTCCTCCCCTTCACATAACTCACCTTCTCTTGTTTCAACGGAATCTCATGCACCGTCCTCTCAGTAACGCCCAATGTGTCCCCTTCCTTAAAAAAGATATCTTCAAATTCCCTTCTCACAGCTGATCTCCAATCCTCCGCTCGACATATCACTCCTATGCACGCTCCACAGTCCTCTTTCCTTATTATCGTTTTGCTCTTATATTTAATTTTACCTATCTGCACTTTCCACGTTTCCCCCTTATTCGTGATTCGCATATCCATCTTCCCCAACATATCGCACCCTATGATCACGTGATATTCCCGGGCCATTTCTGCTACCACATGCACCCTAATATTGCCTCTCTTGGCCGCCTACCTCCATAATCCTATCTCTACTTCCCCCTCTACTCTACACGGGCCACCACACAGGGTGATTAATTTGCAGTAACATACCTGTAATTGGAGTGTCCTCTTCCCGCCGTATAGCTTCTCCAACGCTCTCCGAGTCATGATCGTGTTGGAACTCCCGGTATCCACCAAGCATCGCACTCCTCCTCTAACCTCTATTATAGGCAACCAGCAGCTTTTCCCTCTGATATTATGGTTGACTAGCGTGCGGTCACCCCTCGGCTGCCACTCTCCTCAGATCCTCTCCTCAGCTCGACGACGCCTACTTCTTCCGCTGCTCCTTCACCCCTCCCTGCTCCTCTCGTTCTACCTGCCCGCTGGTTCGTTCCTTTCCTCCTCTGTCTCCGTGGTTGATGGCGACTCCTCCGTAGAGTCCCTCGATGCCTCACTCCTCCTCGACTGCAAACTCCTTCTCCTCAACCGCTGCGCATTTACTTCCATCGCCTCTCCGCGTTGCGAGTCTCGTCCCGAGTAGATGTATGGGCACTGCCTCGCAATGTGTCCTTCCGTTCCACACTCAAAGCATTTCGTGCGGGGACATTGTGCCACCAAGTGCCCACTCTTCCCACAGCCATGACATTTCCTGTCCTCTTTCCTCTGGCTGGTTCTCGTTCTGCCTTGCTCTGGCCTACGCTCACCTCCTATCTGTTTATCCCTACCATTATATGCCAACTCCCTCCTTTTCCATCCGATTGGTGTGCTCCTTGGTTTTCTATAGAACACTCGATTCCACCCCGGTTCTTCAGTCTCTACTCAGGCTTCCTCTTCTCTGGCGCTGGAATCCACCATCTCCTGAGCACATTCGATGAACGAGCGCTCTCTGGGCAAGCCATCCTTTTTTCTGGTCTCCTTCGCTAATTGCAGCTTTAAGATCTTTAAGACAAGAAAGCCATCTTAGCCTCTATTTCTGGAGCACCCGCAGTTTCCCTCATCTTTTCCTTAATGCGGTTATAATGAGATAAGAATATACCGGCATACTGCCCATTCGACTGCCTTACCTATTTTGTCTCTCGAAACATCTGGAAAATGTCCTCTTCTGTGGTCCACCTGCCACCACCATATGCCTGCTTTAATCTTTACTTGACTGTTTCCCAAAGTTTCTCTTCGTCCGCTTGAATCTGGTTCAAAATGCTTTTTTTACTCTACATACGAGAGCCACCATAAGGGCCTCTGCATCCCCAGCGTTGACAAGATTTTCATATACCTTTGCGTTTATTCTTGTCATAACCCGATCCCGGCCATTGAGAAAAAGGTTCAACTCACCCGTTTCTCCCGTGAATCGCCCCAAATCAGATACCGCCTTCCTCAGGTCTTGTGACGTGGCTACTCTTATTTTCATCCACTCAATCGCGTTTGCATGAGCCACAGCAAAAGTTCCCTGCGGCAGTGGAGGGATTTCCGGTATATTCATAGGCGCTGGCTGCCTCAGATCGAATTCAGGCATCCTAGTGAATGATTTTTCTGTTCAATAACAAAAAAAAATACCGTACCCCTAAACTCTCAATGCTCCCGGGTTTCGGCACCAGTTAAGTGTCTCGGACTCGTGAGAATAAAAAAAAAGAGAAAAAAGGGTCTAGAAATGAAACGCATGAAGTCGAAATCAATACTGGTTTATTCTTGCTTCTAATCCTCTATATATAGTTTATCACCTTGTTTACATCGATACGTTTGGTATTAAGGCTAATACTGTGCCGCTCCGTATCTTAACTTATATATATATATATATATATATCTTTGCAAATCATCTTCTTCCATAGCTCTCCCAGTCTATCCTGATGCCTTAAATTCCAACTTTTTATCCTCCTCCTCTAGTAATATTTCTCCCGCCTCTTCCAATATTCCTGTATCATCTGCATTTAATAGTGACAATTTTTATTTTTCCTACATCACTCATACGAACCTTATTTCCTCCATAATGAAATCCCAATCCAACTCTACAGGAATTGACGGAATACCTGTCAAACTGTTAAAATTATATCTCCCTGAAATCCTTCCAGTTCTTCTATTCATTTATAACTTCATTTATAAATTCTGTTTTTCCTACATCTTGGAAAAAAGCCTTAGTCCGTCCAATTAACAAAATCCCTAACCCCACCTCTCCTAAAGACTATCGTCCAATTTCCATCCTCTCAAATCTGTCAAAACCTCTCGAAAGAATAGTCCAATCACAAATTTCCAATTTTCTCGAAGAGTTCAAACTTTTAGATCCTCTCCAATTTGGCTTTTGCCTAGGCTTTTCCACTCAATCCGCTTTAGTTAAAATCACAAATGACATATGTACTGTAATATGCTCTCAGAATCTCAAGAAAAATACTAGTTCAATGACCTAATATTTTCTCTCAATCTTTATGTTGTCCCTTATTCTCCCACTCATCACACGAAATTCTTTGACACCTGGTTAGACCTTCATATCTCTGACTCACTCCTTAAAATCCTTTCCTCCTCTCAAGACACTGTACCCTTTCTATCATCACACGACCTCATTCAAATTTCGTGCCACCTATCAGCAGTGTTAGGCAATTACTCGAGCAAATGTCCAGCGGTGACGTCACGCGTGATCACTCTTAGAAGCTTAGCCATGAGTAAATTTGAAAATTATTCATGAAACATTTTTCCTCCAGGAGTAAATCTCTCATGAAAAATTTTAAGGTCATGAGTAATTTAAAAAAAATGTATTTTTTATATAATCTAATTTTTTTTGTCACCTTTTGGATTTAATCCATATCAGGGTGGATTATTAAGTTTTGGGGGGAAGCTTTTTATGAAAATGATATCGAATTTGAGATTTGGCACCCCGGTCCTCGACTTTTTTTAACTTTTCGGATTAAATCGATATAAGAGTCGTCTTATATGTTGTTTTTTTTTTTGGAGGCGGGCGCTTTTTAAGAAAATGATATCGAATATGAGATTGGGCCCTTTACGGATTAAATCGATATCATGGTCAACTATTATGTTTTGGGGGGCGCTTTTCATAAAAATGATGTCGGATTTGTGGATAAGCCTTTTCTGGCTCACTTAAAACGTAATACTCGACCCTGATATCAATTTAATCTGAAAAGTTAAAAAAAGCCGAGGCCTGGGGGATCCAATCTCTAATTAAATATCATTTTCTTAAAAAGCGCCCCCCAAAACATAAGAGTCGACCCTGATATCAATTTAATCTGAAAATCTAAAAAAAGTCGAGACCCGAGGGGCCCAATCTCAAATTCGATATCATTTTCTTAAAAAATGCTTCCCAAAACATAGGAATCGACTCTGATATGGATTAAATCCGAAAGGTGACAAAAAAATTAGATTAAATAAAATAAAAACATTTTTTTCAAAATTACTAGGGGGGTGAGGTTGGAATAAAGTCGGGTCGAAACGTTAGCTTTTAACAAAATAGTTTTGCCACTGAACTGGGATCTATACCTTCATTTTTGTTTGACATGGCACAGAAGATGATTGGGTCTTTGTAATAAAATAAGTGGACTGTATTGAAATGAAATAATTATATTGAACATTGTATAGAGATGGGGGTTTATATATACATTCTTTTACATACACAATCTTTTGGTTTTTTACATATTTGGGGTTTATACATAAACAATATTTTATTTGCTGTGGCTTCATGCTGACTGAGTACGGTGGTGGTATCGGTCCAACCTTGTTGTGGTCGGCCGACTGCATTTCCTCACCGCCATGGGTCCGGTAAGTCCCGGAGTGTTCTACTCCATACTTCCTCCCATGGTAGAACGAAGAAGGAATTTCCAAGTCATGTAGAGGGAAGAGAAGTCGTCTTCTAGTCTTGACTTCAGTCGCCCATTTTTCTTTCCTAACAGATTTTGTGCAGACGGCACCACCGTCGGCACAGTGTTGCCATGGCGAAGGTTTTGCTGTACCATACGAAAGAGGGGGGGGGGGAGATTTAAAATCGAAAAAGTCATGGAATCTTCAATCTCCTGAGTGATCTTCCGACTCAGAGGTAAATAGTGGAGCTAGAGAGGTGACAGCTCTGACGAAACTGCCGCCGGAGGGCGTACGTAGAGTAACAGTGCGGATGGTGTCATCACGTCCAGCATGAGTCTCTGTAACTCTCGCAACTGACCAATGTCCAAGTAACGATCGTTTCTCCAGTAGTATGACGAGATCACCTATTTTAATATTAGAAACCTTGCGTGTCCATTTCATCATTTTTTGAAGGGTGTGCAGGTACTCTCTTCGCCAACGATTCCAAATTCACGAGATTTGGACTTGTATAATTAGCCATTTGGAGAGATGGAAACCTGAGACATGAAACAGTAAAGCCGGTTCAGAGAGAGTGTGTATTGCGGAGCCTATAAAAAAATGGCATGGAGTGAGAAAGTTAAAATCCTGAACGTCTTCCTTGAGGGTGCATAATGGTCTGAAATTTAAAAAACCTTCTATCTTGGTAAAGGCTGTGACCAGCTCATCATAATGATAGGCCGAGGCATCCCGTCAAAAGATTCTTCGTGGACTTCACTACAACTTTCTAGAGACCGCCAAAGTGTGGAGCACGTGGCGGAATAAATTTCCATTTGACGCCCTTTGGTGCAAGTTCATTGATGATGGTGTTGGAAATCCCGACTTGAAACTTGTATACGTCCTTGAGAAATCTCGACGCTTCCACGAAATTGGTGCCATGATCAGACTAGATAACGGTAGGAGTGCCAAGAAACGCACAAGGGCTGAGAGAAACGAGCCGGTGGTTAGGGAAGGAACCAGTTCCAAATGTAGTGCCTTGGTCGCGAAGAATGCAAAGACAGCCAAATATGCCTTGCCGGTAGCAGAAGTTCTCAGTCGCGATTCTTTGATGAGGAAGGGTTCCGCGTAGTCCACTCCAACTTCAGTAAATATGCGGAATTGGTTGAATCTGCCTTTGGGTAGAGCGACCATGTAAGATGTAGTGGGTTTCGCCCTTAGTATGCGGCAATGAGTGCAGCGTTGGATATAACTACTTATGAGTTTAGAGACTCTGGGAATCCAATACTTTGCTCTAACAAGAGGCAAGGTGAGTGTTGGCCCAGCGTGGTTGTTTTGCGTATGCGCGATAACAAGACGGGAACCAGGAATGATATGATGGATATTTAATAGTTGACCGTTGCATTATAAATCAAGGAGATGGTCCGGGGTTGCGGTCATAAATAGGCTCAATAGCGGTAAAACTATTTTATTGAAAGTTACATAATATTTTGACATAATTTATAAACTATGTGAATAAGCTTATTAAAATTATGAACAGTAAGTACAATAAAATATGAACAAAGTAAGCTGAGTAACAAGATCCTAAACTGAAGTAAATATATGCTAACAATTGTTGTAGTGTAATATATAATAAATGAAACTGTGAATATACTTCTACAAAAGCTACAGGAGAGATTGAAAAAAAAAAAAAAGGAAAAACATACATCAATTTATGATCATCCTTTTTCCACTTTAAATTCATTTTACTTATTAACCATGTCTCATTATTATCTAATATTCAAATGTAATTTTCTTACATATGTACAACCAAATATAATTATAATTATTAATTGTTTCCCTCTCTATACTTTTAAGTTAGTTCTGCAATGTATGTATGTAAATGAAGTTATTTCTATATTTATATTTTACTTTTGCCAATTTTGGGTTTATTCACATTGTACTCTGATCTAGAATCTCTCAACTCTTTTTTATATGTATATTTATAATTTAATATTTCTAAGATATAGTATTTTTAGATTTTATCCATCCATATCTTCAAATTTTAGATACTGTAATTTCCTAGGTTTTCCCAATTACTCAGTTAACACATATTAGCTTCCTCTCCCTATATCTGCTATCCTTACCCTTGGCTTTCCAGTTCTAAGTGAAACTCCTATCTGAAAACACCTGTAAGTCTCTAATTTTATTCTTCCAATTTCACCTACTTATTTATCTAATTTTGGTTTCCTTTTTCCTTTCTTTCTCCACATTCCTTTATGTCTATTATTTCATATTATATCCTTTTTCCTTTTCTTTCAATCTCTCCTGTAGATTTTGTAGAAGTATATTCACAGTTTCATTTATTATATATTACACTACAACAATTGTTAGCAACTATTTACTTCAGTTTAGGATCTTGTTACTCAGCTTACTTTGTTCATATTTTATTGTACTTACTGTTTATAATTTTTATAAGCTTATTCACATTATTTATAAATTATGTCAAAATATTATGTAACTGCCACAATTCTCTATCTTTTTGTATCTTGTCCGTTCTAGTCCTGATGAAGACCTGCAAAGTCAGGTCGAAACGTCGGCTTTTAATAAAATAGTTTGACCACTATTGAGTCTATTTATGACCGCAACCCTGGACCATCTCCTTCCTTCAGGAATGATATGGCAATAAAATAGGGTGTTTACTCGATTAGCCGAGAGGAGAGTATTGTAACCTTCCGCCCACCCTGAGAACCTGTTGTTCATCAAAGAATGACGAGAGATGAGTGTATGCCTTGGGTATAACGTCAAGTTCGTTGAACAGTTCCTTAGGAAGGTACACTTCCTGTATGTACCGAATGACTAGTTCTGCGTCGAGGAATTCTTCAGAGGAAATGACCCTAACGTGAGAGAATGGTGAGCCAAGCTGCTTATGAAGAGGATTCCTTAACCTACGAAAGGTTTGGTTCATGTAGTGCAGAATTCTGGCGATGGTACGAACTAAGTTGGGATAGGAAGAAAATCTTGTTGTCCAATCAAGTGTCGGCTCCTGCTTTTTATTCGGCTGAGAAAATGCACTCATTGAAACTTTCGTTTCGGTGGGTGTGTACCGTTCAGTTGTAGAAGAACAAAGCCAGGATGGTCCGTTCCACCATATTTTTTCGTCTTTAAGCCGGCTGGGAATGCAGCCACGGGACGCCAGATCGGCAGGATTCTCCACTGAGCCCACGTGGCGCCAATGTCCGAGATTGTGTTCACTATTTGGGACACACGGTTGGCTTCAAACACCTTCAGTGTATGCACAGGAGTGGCTAACCACGCAACCACAACCTCAGAATCAGAAAAACAAATGTCTTCAAGCTTACGGACACGAGGTACAGAAGACAACAGACGAGACAGCCGAAGTGCACCGCAGAGCTCGAGTCTGGGAATGGAGGTATACCATAAGGGGGCCAACTTCGTTTTAGCCTTGATGAGGGGGACCTCCACATCCCCACAAACAGCCTCTGCTCGCAAATACAGTGCCGCTGTATAACCTTTCTGTGAGGCATCACAAAAGCCTATTAGTAGAAACCCCACCTTGTCCAGTACATCACACCCGATTAAGGTATGATATTCAGCGGCCAATTCCTCTAACATGTGGACAACTGCACCTATTTTAGGCCTGGTGGGATTCTCGAGTTCCCATGCATACTCAAGGGCCACTCAAGTTATAACTGAAATGAAAGTGATAAATGAAAAAATACAAAATAGGATCAAAGACAAGGATTATGGATTGAGGTTAATTAGATTAAGATTAATTAACATGGTTAAGTTTGTGTCATCCCGTGTTAAAGGCTATGTTTGAAACGTTTGGCTGTTTAAAAATATTCAAGGATCCCAAATCCATTCAAATTGTAAATCGAATTATAACTGAAAATTAGGGATAAAATTAGTTTTTGTGACTCACGATCGAGGACTTACGATCTTAAGATACTTTTGTATTGGTCCAACTTACAGCATTTAATAGTGTTATACAGTTTTAACATATTATTTGATTGAGCTATATTTAAGAGTAATAATTTTTCAAAACCGTTTGGATCATATACAAGAACTTTATGAACGGTGTTGCAATGACGAAAAGCTTTTTGGGTTGGAGATTTCAGAGTATGAAATTTTAAGAGATCGTAAACTTCAACTAAACGTACTTCAAAAACTTTATGGACTATATAGATCTGTAAAAAAATCCATTAGCACATATTATGAAATGCCTTGGAAAGACATTAACACAGAGGTAATAATGACGGATATCAATGAATATCAAAACCGGTTAATTTTAAAACATTATTCAGTTTCTCTTTTTACAATTACTGCTATACACTTTTATAAAGCAATAACATAAGCTCTATGTTAAAAATGTTGATTTAATGAATTTATAAACATAGTAAGTAAGTCAAGAATCATTCAATGGATTCACCATAAAATAAACTTTAACTCACTGCTGTGTATTAAACAGGTTACATAACCTTTAAGTTTAATAAAATGAAGATAAGCGATCAAAAACAACAGTTGGACGTTGATGAACGGATTTTTTTTTCGAATAATTTATCCAATAAATTTTCAATCACTAACTTTAAATGATTGACGATTCCTAGAATAACCTGTAGTTTTGATTCATTCTAAGAATCATTCAGTATTTATATTGGAAAAAAACAAATTATTCAATAAACACATGCCTGAATAAATACACTGACTGGCAAAAAATTCCACCCACTTGATTTTTTCAAGCTTTCATCTAAAAATATCTCTGCCACTTGTAAAAAAAATTGTATTTTTATATAATACATAGTATTTGTAGATAATATTTAGCATTTATAGAATTTTATAATCTTTTTTACATTTAATAATCAAACTGTGATTGGGTAAGAAAGATTAGAGAAAAAAAAATTGAAATACGAACCATTATTATTCTAAAAGAAATTAATTACATCATCGTTTAGTAGCACGTGTTTCCTCCTCTTGCCTTCAATACTTCTTGAAGACGCCTCGGCATACTTTCCACCAGTCGGGAAATGTCCCTTTGCTGGAGGATAGCCCATTCCTCCCGAAAAGCCCTTTCAAGGTCCTGCAGTGTATCAGGAAGGGTTGCACGCGCTCCTATTCGTCTTCCGAGGTTATCCCATAAATGCTCAATGGGGTTCAAATCTGGAGAACATGCTGGCCAGGCTAAAACTTCAATATTGTTCTGTTGAAGGAACGTCTGCACTATGCGGGCGACATGTGGGCGTGCATTAGAATAGAACGATCGCCGATTTCGTTGAGGATAGACAACACATGAGGTTCCAAAATCTCATCTACATAGCGAATGGCCGTCAAAGACCCTCCACGAACAACAACCAATTCTGTGCGGCGCTCCATTGAAATCCCAGCCCACACCATTAAGGAACCACATTGGAAAGGTTGGCTCTGGGAAACATTACAGTCTGCATATTTTTCGTTTCTTCTTCTCTACACCCTTTCACAGCCGTCTGGAGATCGAAGAGCGAATCTTAACTCATCTGTAAAAAGTACAGCACTCCATTCGTCCATAGTTCATATGGCTGTGTTTTCGAGCAAAAGCCAGCCGTGTTAGTCTGTGAGTTCTGGTCAACTCTGGTCCTCATACTGGACGAGAAACCATTAATCCATACTCATTTAATCTTCTCCGAGCGGTACGTTCAGAAATTTGCACACCTCGAATTTCTTCGAGCTGATGAATCACTTGAACAACGGTAAGGTGCCGGTTTCGTAAAATTCTCAAAGTCAAAAACCGGTCATGACTTGGTTCTGTTACCCCAGGCCGTCCAGAACCGGGCCTTCTATTGTAAGACCCAGTTTCCCAAAATGCCTGACGGGGTCTCGTAAAGTTTCATTTGGAACTCCAATGGCATTAGCTGCATATCTAATGGAACGTCCATCATCAATAAGTGCCATACCACGCGCAACATCCTCAGCACTAAGAGGCACTTTTAAACTTAATATTGAAAAAATTCAAAGCCAGAGACTATGAAATTT
This sequence comes from Nezara viridula, assembly GCA_928085145.1. NCBI lineage: Eukaryota > Metazoa > Arthropoda > Insecta > Hemiptera > Pentatomidae > Nezara > Nezara viridula. The sequence continues at coordinate 206,529,983 of OV725078.1, forward strand.
GCTGCAAGAAACGGCAATGAATAATGATACTGAATAAGCATTTTGATTCCATAGAAAGTAAACATTGGAATCTAGAAAAATTTCAATGAATTAAGGATTAATGGTTATTGTCCTCTATATTAAATAATAATAATAATAAGGCTTAGCGAACCCTAAGGTTCGATGCCGACACCACCAATCGCTTGTTACACACCTTCCTCCACCGTTCGCCGTCCAAACCCAGTCCCATCAGATCGGCTTTATTGCAATCTTCTCACCTTCGTTTCGGTCTACCCCTCGGACGCTTACCATTCGGCACAGCAAATATTAACCTTTTAGGAATTCTCTCGTTACTAAGCCCAACAACTTTACAAGCCCATTTGATTCGCCGCGATGAAATTACCTCAATTATATTGCCCGGATACAGCTCGGCGTTGTGTAACCGTCTGAAATCTCCGGTTAACTCATCCTCCTTCAGTCCGAATATTCTACGCAATACTTTATTTTTAAGAACCTTAAGACGCTGCTCATACCTTAATGTAAGCGGCCGAGTTTCGCATCCATAAAGAACTGTAGGCAAGATAATTGTTTCATAGATTCTAATTTTTAAGTTTCGGGACAAGAGGCGCGAACTAAGTAGTTTTGTCACAGAAAAATAACAAGCATTTCCCGCCTTCAGTCTAACCTTAATCTCTTCTTCAATTTCGTTTTTTCTAGTTATTGTAGAACCTAGATACCTAAATTTATCTACCTGTTCAAACATATTACCATCTATATCGATATCAACAGTAGTATCGCCATTTTTGCAGCTAACCATATATTTTGTTTTATCCACGTTTATTTCGAGTCCTAGTTCTTTACCGGCTTTCATTAACGTTGTCGTATTTAGTTTTATAGTTTCAAAGTCTTCGCTTAACAATACCAGATCATCGGCATAGCCCACCCAGATCCAACCCTTTCTCGGTTCGCATTACCTTCCTAATGGCATGTTCTAATCCCAAATTGAACAGGACAGGCGAAAGAGAATCCCCCTCTTTTATGCACATCCTGACTAGATTTACTAGTTTTTTTGGAATCCCCTGCTCGATTAGAATATTTTACAGTTTCTGGCGGTCAATAGAATCGTACTCCTTTTTAAAATCTATATACAGCTGGTGAACAATACCGTTATACTCCAATTTTTTCTCTAATATTTGCCGTAAAGAAAATATTTGATCAATATTCGAACGATTCCGTCTAAATCCGCATTGGTAGTCTCCGATAATTTCCTCGGCGAATTCCGTGATTCGACTGGTTAAGATTAAAGTGAATATTTTATAACATACCGGAAGTAGTGGAATTCCTCGATATTTATTACAATCCGTCCTCGGACCCTTTTTGTGAATCGGAATAAGAATAGATTCTTTCCATTCTTCAGGTAATTTCTCGTTCACCCAGATCTTTTTAACCAACCGATGTATTTTAGAAACTCCAGCTTCCCCGCATGCCTTAATATTATCGATTCCCGGTGCTTTATATGATTTTAATTTTCCGATAGCTACTTCAACTTCCTCTTTACTTGGTCCTTCTATTAACGGTTCAGCACTCTGGTACTCAGAAGGAGGACACAGATCATAATTTCCCGTATTTAAAATATTGTCAAATTGGTCCTTAAACTTATTCAATATGTCAACCGGATCGGTCAGAATATTGTTATTATCATCCCTAATTCCAGACGTTACGGGCCCTACATATTTACGTGATCTGTTTATACCTTTGTACATGTCTCTTACGTTATTTTCGATTCTATTAGTTTCTATTTCAATTATTTTATTTTTAAGATACTCCCTTTTTTTATGTTTGAGCAATTTCGTCGTTTCGTTCTTTGAGATTCGGAAGTATTCCATATTGTCTTCTCTAGGATTATTTAGAGCTTTTAATTTAGCGGCTTTTCTTTTTTCACACATGTTTAAGCAATCTTCATCAAACCACGATTTGTTATTCTTATTTTCCTTTTTTCCTAGACACGAGTTACCGACCGCTTTAATATTATCCCTCATCTCTACCCATAACTTGTCAATATCCTCGTGGTCCTCGTCAGGAAGCTCTAAAGCTTCAAACCTATTCTTAACATCTAGCTAGAATTGGTCTCTAATTGATGGAGTTTTTAATTTTTCCAAATTAAAATTCTCAAAATCTAAACGGTTTTCTTTTCTCTTTTTTATATTAAGTATTTGTCGAAGTTTCGCGATTACTAATTCATGATCCGACCCATATTCTGCTCCGCGATAAGACCGTAGATTAATTATACTGCTTTGCCAGCTGTGTTGTATCAAGACATGATCAATTTGATTTCGTGTTTGCGAATCCGGTGAAGTCTAAGTATATTTATGAATATCCTTATGTTTAAACGTCGTACTTTTAATTATCAGGTTTTTCGAGATGGCAAAGTTTATCAGACGGATCCCATTATCATTACTATATTCGTGCAAACTTTCTTTACCAATCGTCGGAATATAAACTTGTTCCCTTCCGACTTTTGCGTTCGCGTCATCTACAATTATTTTCATGTAGTTTCGCGGTAGTTTATCATAAATCCATTCGAGTTTATCCTAAAATTCACTTTTGACTTCATAGTCACTGTCTTCGGTCGGACAATGTATGTTTATTAATGCGATTTTAAACCAACGTCCCTGAAATATAGCTGTCGAAATTCTATCACTAAAGAATTGTACGTCTCTCAAAGCGGATAGTAATCTACCCCTAATTAGAAACCCGGTACCTAAACAATGATTCAAGCTTCCTCCGTACCAAATAGTGTACTTTCCTTCCCTCATCGACCCCTCCCCTGGCCAGCGAATCTCTTGCAGAGCCACGACATCCAAATTGTACCCATTTACCTCATTCGCGACCGATTTTAGCCCCCCTGCTGTGTTTAAACTCCTTACGTTCCACGTACCAATATTTAAATCCTTATATTTCAACTTGCGCCATGAATCCCCTAAAGCAGTCCCCACCCGGAGACACGAACGGGGAACTAGTTTACCTCCGGATAATGAGCGTTTTACCTTAGGGAGATCCATGACTTTTTGTGGTGTTTGGTGAACTAAAGATATGTGAGTAGGGCGTTCAATCCTAAGTCACACCCTCCAGCAAGTCTGGAGGTCCCCTCCTTCCAGCAAGTCTGGAGGGCCCCTCTCGTTGTTGGTCAGCGAGTCCATCGGACTTAGCCGGGAGGAACTTCCAAGGAATTTCCACCGACCATTTCCACATCCGCCACCCGTGGGACGCTCCCCATACGCGGTAATGAGTCCACGCGAGGCATATTTGTCCTCTATATTAACATTCGTAATTGAAAACAAATAAAAAAGTTACCTATTTATTCATTAAAAACAAAAGACCAATCCAAAGCAGAAATATTTTTAGATGAAAACATGAAAAAATCAAGTGGGTGGAGTTATTTGCCTGTTAGTGTATTTATTCTGAGAAAATATCCAATGAATAAAAATTTATGCGTTGAAAAAATGCACTGAAAAATAATATATGTCAGCATTAATCATATATATATATATATATATATATATATATATATATATATATATATATATATATATATATATATATATATATAAAAATTTACATTTTGTTTTTTACAATAAGGTCCGTTAAGTTATTAAGGGATCTTTTTTTTATTCATTGGTTTTGAAATTTTACAATATAGGTTTGTTTTAAAATTAGGGTGCGCTTTTATGTTACCGGGGGCGCTTTTAATAATATACTGTTGGATTTAAGATTGCGCAATTGAGAATCACGTTTTTCAAACTTTTCGGATTTAATCCATATTAGCATACATTATTATCTTGTAGAGAACGATTTTCACGAAAATGATGTTGGATTCGAATCGCGCAAAAATTTTTCAGATTTCATCGATATTCGGGTCCCTAATTGTGTTTTGGGGGACAATTTTTATGAAAATGCTGTCGCATATCAGATTTCACAATTTCTCATCGAGTTTTCGTTACTTTTCGGATTAGATCGATATTAGGATCCTCTATTATGTTATCGTGAGTGGTTTTCATTAAAATAATGTCGGATTACTAATTGCACATCAAGGTTTTGTTACTTCTAGGATTCAATCGATATAAGGGTCATTATTATGTTGTCACTTAGACACCGTTTACCCTAATATTGTACTGCAGCATCAGCAACTTCTCCCCACTGCTATATATAGGTCTTAGTAGTAAGCAGTAGCATAGTAGCTCATGTCTCAGTAGTGTTGTAGCTGCCATTATGTAACATTGTACTTGTTTTTCATACTAATAAAGTTTTGTTTAAGTTGTTCGTTGATCCCAGTTTGAAATTGGCTCCCGAACGCAGGGACTGGGTTCGACTAGTGTTGAGAAAATTCGTCACCGTTCTAGACCATTTTCTGTCTCAAGACCACAGGAAGACTCCATCTCTTGTAATATCAGGAATACTACAAGGATCTGAAGACCTCTGGCACTGAAGATATAAGGCACCGCTTACGAAATTCACGCTAGGTACTCTTCGAATTTTACCCCAGTCAGAACTTAACATTTGAACTTAAACATCAGGAGCAACTTACTTGAGGTATCGAAGGAATACTTGAAGTATTGTTAAACATTGTTCACAATTTTTATTTAATTTTTGTTTTAACATTTTATGGGAAAAACCAGTGATAGACTTTTAAGATCTTGCAATATCCAAATCGAAACAATCATGCCTGTAACGCATCAAATCAGTAAAGAAAATTATGGAAATTTAATGAGAATCCATATGATGTAGTATTTTTTGTTAACGAAGTAAGGCAGATTTATAATAATGTCTGTATAAGAGACAGATTTATAATAATGTATGTAGAAGAGACCTCGCGCGGGCTCATTACCGCGTATGGGGAGCGTCCCACGGGTGGCGGATGTGGGGATGGTCGGTGGAAATTTCTTAGAAGTTCCTCCCGGCTAAGTCCGATGGACTCGCTGACCAACAATGAGAGGGGCCCTCCAGACTTGCTGGAGGGAGGGGCCCACCAGACTTGCTGGAGGGTGTGACGTAGGATTGAACGCCCTACTCACATATCTTTAGTTCACCAAACACCACAAAAAGTCATGGATCTCCCTAAGGTAAAACGCTCATTATCCGGAAGTAAACTAGTCCCCCGTTCGGGTCTCCGGGTGGGGACTGCTTTAGGGGATTCATGGCGCAAGTTGAAATATAGGGATTTAAATATTGGTACGTGGAACGTAAGGAGTTTAAACACAGCAGGGGGGCTAAAATCGGTCGCGAATGAGGTAAATGGGTACAATTTGGATGTCGTGGCTCTGCAAGAGGTTCGCTGGCCAGGGGAGGGCTCGATGAGGGAAGGGAAGTACACTATTTGGTACGGAGGAAGCGAGAATCATTGTTTAGGTACCGGGTTTCTAATTAGGCGTAGATTACTATCCGCTTTGAGGGACGTACAATTCTTTAGTGATAGAATTTCGGTAGCTACATTTCAGGGACGTTGGTTTAAAATCGCATTAATAAACATACATTGTCCGACCGAAGACAGTGACGATGAAGTCAAAAGTGAATTTTACGATAAACTCGAATGGGTTTATGATAAACTACCACGAAACTACATGAAAATAATTGTAGGTGACGCGAACGCAAAGGTAGGAAGGGAAGAAGTTTATATTCCGACGATTGGTAAAGAAAGTTTGCACGAATATAGTAATGATAATGGGATCCGTCTGATAAACTTTGCCATCTCGAAAAACCTGATAATTAAAAGTACGACGTTTAAACATAAGGATATTCATAAATATACTTGGACATCACCGGATTCGCAAACACGAAATCAAATCGATCATGTCTTGATACAACACAGCTGGCAAAGCAGTATAATTAATGTACGGTCTTATCGCGGAGCAGAATGTGGGTCGGATCATGAATTAGTAATCGCGAAACTTCGACAAAAACTTAATATAAAAAAGAGAAAAGAAAACCGTTTCGATTTTGAGAATTTTAATTTGGAAAAATTAAAAAATCCATCAATTAGAAACCAATTCGAGCTAGATGTTAAGAATAGGTTTGAAGCTTTAGAGCTTCCTGACGAGGACCACGAGGATATTGACAAGTGATGGGTAGAGATCAGAGATAATATTAAAGCGGTCGGTAACTCGTGTCTAGGAAAAAAGGAAAATAAGAATAACAAACCGTGGTTTGATGAAGATTGCTTAAACATGTGTGAAAAAAGAAAAGCCGCTAAATTAAAAGCTCTAAATAATCCTAGCGAAGACAATCTGGAATACTTCCGAATCTCAAAGAACGAAACGACAAAATTGCTCAAAAATAAAAAAAGGGAGTATCTTAAAAATAAAATAATTGAAATAGAAACTAATAGAATCGAAAATAACGTAAGAGACATGTACAAAGGTATAAACAGATCACGTAAATATGTAGGGCCCGGAACGTCTGGAATTAGGGATGATAATAACAATATTCTGACCGATCCGGTTGAAATATTGAATAAGTTTAAGGACCACTTTGACAATATTTTAAATACGGGAAATTATGATCTGTGTCCTCCTTCTGAGTACCAGAATGCTGAACCGTTAATAGAAGGACCAAGTAAAGAGGAAGTTAAAGTAGCTATCGGAAAATTAAAATCATATAAAGCAGCGGGAATCGATAATATTCCTACTGAACTAATTAAGGCATTCGGAGAAGCTGGAGTTTCTAAAATACATCGGTTGGTTAAAAAGATCTGGGTGAACGAGAAATTACCTGAAGAATGGAAAGAATCTATTCTTATTCCGATTCACAAAAAGGGTACGAGGACGGATTGTAATAAATATCGAGGAATTCCACTACTTCCGGTATGTTATAAAATATTCACTTTAATCTTAACCAGTCGAATCACGGAATACGCCGAGGAAATTATCGGAGACTATCAATGCGGATTTAGACGGAATCGCTCGACTATTGATCAAATATTTTCTTTACGGCAAATATTAGAGAAAAAATTGGAGTATAACGGTATTGTTCACCACCTGTATATAGATTTTAAAAAGGCTTACGATTCTATTGACCGCCAGAAACTGTATAATATTCTAATCGAGCAGGGGATTCCAAAAAAACTAGTAAATCTAGTCAGGATGTGCTTGACGGAGACACTCAATAAAGTTAGAATCGGTAATAATTTGTCCGAAAAATTTGAGGTTCGTTCGGGCTTAAAACAGGGGAATTCTCTTTCGCCTGTCCTGTTCAATTTGGCATTAGAACATGCCATTAGGGAGGTAATGCGAACCGAGAAAGGGTTGGATCTGGGCGGGACAACATCCGTGCTGGGCTATGCTGATGATCTGGTACTGTTAAGCGAAGACGTTGAAACTATAAAACTAAATACGACAACGTTAATGAAAGCCGGGAAAGAACTAGGACTCGAAATAAACGTGGATAAAACAAAATATATGGTTAGCTGCAAAAATGGCGATACTACTGGTGATATCGATATAGATGGCAATATGTTTGAACAGGTAGATAAATTTAGGTATCTAGGTTTTACGATAACTAGAAAAAACGAAATTGAAGAAGAGATTAAGGTTAGACTGAAGGCGGGGAATGCTTGTTATTTTTCTGTGACAAAACTACTTAGTTCGCGCCTCTTGTCCCGAAACTTAAAAATTAGAATCTATAAAACAATTATCTTACCTACAGTTCTTTATGGATGCGAAACTTGGCCGCTTACATTAAGGGATGAGCAGCGTCTTAAGGTTTTTGAAAATAAAGTATTGCGTAGAATATTCGGACCGAAAAAGGATGAGTTAACCGGAGAGTTCAGACGGTTACACAACGCCGAATTGCGTGAGATGTATCCGGGTAATATAATTGAGGTAATTTCATCGCGGCGAATCAAATGGGCTTGTAAAGTTGTTGGGCTTAGTAACGAGAGAATTCCAAAAAGGTTAATATTTGCTGTGCCGAATGGTAAGCGTCCGAGGGGTAGACCGAAGCGAAGATGGGAAGATTGCATTAAAGCCGATCTGAAGGGACTGGGTTTGGACGGCGAACGGTGGAGGGAGGTGTGTAACAAGCGATTGGTGGTGTCGGCATCGAACCTTCGGGTTCGCTAAGCCTTATTATTATTATTTATTATTATGTAGAAGAGAATAGAAGACTCAAATTTATTTTGGGACTACGCCCCTTAAGAATAACAATATTGTACATAAAATTAACATTACATCTGGCCAAAATGTATATTACAATAAACAAAAAACCAACAAACAAACAAAAAAAAAAACAACTAAAAAATAAGGGATAAAAGAAGTATTTACATAACTGTAAAGATATAGGAAGACTTAATATGAGCAATAAGGTCCTAATACTACAAAATAGTTGATATACACAATACCCTATGAAATTATAAATGAGCGACAAATAACTTTTGTTGTCATGTCATTGTATTAATGAAAAAAAATAATAATAATAAACATGTTATAGTCCTCGCGCGGGCTCATTACCGCGTATGGGGAGCGTCCCACGGGTGGCGGATGTGGGGATGGTCGGTGGAAATTCCTTAGAAGTTCCTCCCGGCTAAGTCCGATGGACTCGCTGACCAACAATGAGAGGGGACCTCCAGACTTCCTGGAGGTAGGGGCCCACCAGACTTGCTGGAGGGTGTGACGTAGGATTGAACGCCCGCCCTACTCACATATCTTTAGTTCACCAAACACCACAAAAATCATGGATCTCCCTAAGGCAAATAATTCCACCCACTTGATTTTTTCATGTTTTCATCTAAAAATATTTCTGCTTTGGATTGGTCTTTTGTTTTTAATGAATAAATAGGTAACTTTTTTATTTGTTTTCAATTACGAATGTTAATATAGAGGACAAATATGCCTCTCGTGGACTCATTACCGCGTATGGGGAGCGTCCCACGGGTGGCGGATGTGGAAATGGTCGGTGGAAATTCCTTGGAAGTTCCTCCCGGCTAAGTCCGATGGACTCGCTGACCAACAATGAGAGGGGCCCTCCAGACTTGCTGGAGGGAGGGGACCTCCAGACTTGCTGGAGGTAGGGGCCCACCAGACTTGCTGGAGGGTGTGACGTAGGATTGAACGCCCTACTCACATATCTTTAGTTCACCAAACACCACAAAAAGTCATGGATCTCCCTAAGGTAAAACGCTCATTATCCGGAGGTAAACTAGTCCCCCGTTCGGGTCTCCGGGTGGGGACTGCTTTAGGGGATTCATGGCGCAAGTTGAAATATAGGGATTTAAATATTGGTACGTGGAACGTAAGGAGTTTAAACACAGCAGGGGGGCTAAAATCGGTCGCGAATGAGGTAAATGGGTACAATTTGGATGTCGTGGCTCTGCAAGAGGTTCGCTGGCCAGGGGAGGGCTCGATGAGGGAAGGAAAGTACACTATTTGGTACGGAGGAAGCTGGAATCATTGTTTAGGTACCGGGTTTCTAATTAGGGTAGATTACTATCCGCTTTGAGGGACGTACAATTCTTTAGTGATAGAATTTCGGTAGCTACATTTCAGGGACGTTGGTTTAAAATCGCATTAATAAACATACATTGTCCGACCGAAGACAGTGACGATGAAGTCAAAAGTGAATTTTACGATAAACTCGAATGGGTTTATGATAAACTACCGCGAAACTACATGAAAATAATTGTAGGTGACGCGAACGCAAAGGTAGGAAGGGAAGAAGTTTATATTCCGACGATTGGTAAAGAAAGTTTGCACGAATATAGTAATGATAATGGGATCCGTCTGATAAACTTTGCCATCTCGAAAAACCTGATAATTAAAAGTACGACGTTTAAACATAAGGATATTCATAAATATACTTGGACATCACCGGATTCGCAAACACGAAATCAAATCGATCATGTCTTGATACAACACAGCTGGCAAAGCAGTATAATTAATGTACGGTCTTATCGCGGAGCAGAATGTGGGTCGGATCATGAATTAGTAATCGCGAAACTTCGACAAAAACTTAATATAAAAAAGAGAAAAGAAAACCGTTTCGATTTTGAGAATTTTAATTTGGAAAAATTAAAAAATCCATCAATTAGAAACCAATTCGAGCTAGATGTTAAGAATAGGTTTGAAGCTTTAGAGCTTCCTGACGAGGACCACGAGGATATTGACAAGTTATGGGTAGAGATCAGGGATAATATTAAAGCGGTCGGTAACTCGTGTCTAGGAAAAAAGGAAAATAAGAATAACAAACCGTGGTTTGATGAAGATTGCTTAAACATGTGTGAAAAAAGAAAAGCCGCTAAATTAAAAGCTCTAAATAATCCTAGCGAAGACAATCTGGAATACTTCCGAATCTCAAAGAACGAAACGACAAAATTGCTCAAAAATAAAAAAAGGGAGTATCTTAAAAATAAAATAATTGAAATAGAAACTAATAGAATCGAAAATAACGTAAGAGACATGTACAAAGGTATAAACAGATCACGTAAATATGTAGGGCCCGTAACGTCTGGAATTAGGGATGATAATAACAATATTCTGACCGATCCGGTTGACATATTGAATAAGTTTAAGGACCACTTTGACAATATTTTAAATACGGGAAATTATGATCTGTGTCCTCCTTCTGAGTACCAGAGTGCTGAACCGTTAATAGAAGGACCAAGTAAAGAGGAAGTTGAAGTAGCTATCGGAAAATTAAAATCATATAAAGCAGCGGGAATCGATAATATTCCTACTGAACTAATTAAGGCATGCGGGGAAGCTGGAGTTTCTAAAATACATCGGTTGGTTAAAAAGATCTGGGTGAACGAGAAATTACCTGAAGAATGGAAAGAATCTATTCTTATTCCGATTCACAAAAAGGGTCCGAGGACGGATTGTAATAACTATCGAGGAATTTCACTCCTTCCGGTATGTTATAAAATATTCACTTTAATCTTAACCAGTCGAATCACGGAATACGCCGAGGAAATTATCGGAGACTACCAATGCGGATTTAGACGGAATCGTTCGACTATTGATCAAATATTTTCTTTACGGCAAATATTAGAGAAAAAATTGGAGTATAACGGTATTGTTCACCAGCTGTATATAGATTTTAAAAAGGCTTACGATTCTATTGACCGCCAGAAACTGTATAATATTCTAATCGAGCAGGGGATTCCAAAAAAACTAGTAAATCTAGTCAGGATGTGCTTGACGGAGACACTCAATAAAGTTAGAATCGGTAATAATTTGTCCGAAAAATTTGAGGTTCGTTCGGGCTTAAAACAGGGGGATTCTCTTTCGCCTGTCCTGTTCAATTTGGCATTAGAACATGCCATTAGGGAGGTAATGCGAACCGAGAAAGGGTTGGATCTGGGCGGGACAACATCCGTGCTGGGCTATGCTGATGATCTGGTACTGTTAAGCGAAGACGTTGAAACTATAAAACTAAATACGACAACGTTAATGAAAGCCGGTAAAGAACTAGGACTCGAAATAAACGTGGATAAAACAAAATATATGGTTAGCTGCAAAAATGGCGATACTACTGGTGATATCGATATAGATGGTAATATGTTTGAACAGGTAGATAAATTTAGGTATCTAGGTTCTACGATAATTAGAAAAAACGAAATTGAAGAAGAGATTAAGGTTAGACTGAAGGCGGGGAATGCTTGTTATTTTTCTGTGACAAAACTACTTAGTTCGCGCCTCTTGTCCTTAACCTAAAAGGTTAATATTTGCTGTACCGAATGGTAAGCGTTCGAGGGGTAGACCGAAGCGAAGGTGGAAAGATTGCATTAAAGCCGATCTGAAGGGACTGGGTTTGGACGGCGAACGGTGGAGGGAGGTGTGTAACAAGCGATTGGTGGTGTCGGCATCGAACCTTCGGGTTCGCTAAGCCTTATTATATTATAAAGATTTTATAGTAATAATAGTATGTTCGAAGAATACAATAATAGTACAACAGCATATTCACAATAAATATATTAATATATATATGTACTGCGGCAGCCATCGGCTGAAGGACTGCTGCGAACCAACTCGTAAGTGTCCCAACTGCTCTAACTTTAACCGACATGTCCGACAAGACAAAAACAAAATAGACCATAACCATTCTGCACTAGACCGAAACTGTCCCTCATTCATAAGAGAAATTAACAAACTATCACAAAACACAGACTACTAACTTTACTTCAGTATGGACAGACTTCTAAAGATAATACAGTTAAATACACATCATTCGAAATCAGCGACAGACTACTTGAACCATTTTATACAAAGCAAACACATAGACATTACTCTTATTCAAGAACCGTACACACGAAATAACAAAGTAACAGGATATTCACAAAGATATCAAATTTACCAAACATATGACACCAAACCCAGAACTGCTATCATACTCAACAACAAACTTGCTGATGCAATATTACTATCCCAACATAGTGACTCCGACTTTTGCGCCATAGAAATTACTATCATAAAATTAAAACTCATTTTTATAAGCTCATATTTTGACGAACAGACAGACATTAACAAAGACTTCGCGAAGATTGATGCAATCATAAAACAATACAAAAATTACCAAATAATTTTATGTATCGATTCGAACTGCCGATCACCTTTTTGGCACGACTCTAAGGTTACCCCAAGAGGCCGAGCTTTAGAATCATACATTATGTCTAATCACCTAATATTAATTAATAGACCTTCTACGATGACTACTTTTGAAGGATCAAGGGGGAGAAGCAATATAGACATAACTATATGCACACCCAACGCAACCAAATGCATACAGCAATGGAAAATACTTGACGACTGTAACTTTTCTGACCATAACTCAATTTATTTTGAAATAACGACAAAACGGAACCACGGAAAGTACACACACAATAAAAGTTGCTACTTGACTAAATCTGGTGACTGGAAAAAATTTGAAAACAATTTAACCTTTCAATTACAAAAACACTTTAAAATCGACCAAACATACCCGATTTCTCAGATTGAACACAAAATTATGGAAAACATTTTAAATTACAACGTGAAGGATGCTGTCGACCTATTAAACTCCGCAATAAAAAAAGCGTGCAACGCGACGTTTAAAATATCCAATACGAACAGCTATAATAAAAACAAACAACATCGGACGGTACCTTGGTGGAATCACGAATTAACAAGTCTCAGAAAAACGACTAACAAACTTAGAAAATCATACCAGAAGACCAAAACAGATATCCTCATAAGAGAACAACGTAAACAAGAATATCTCACCTGCCGTCACAAATACCAAGCACTGATCAAACAATCGAAAATCACATCTTGGGAAAAATATTGCACCGAAGAAACAAATCCATGGAATTGGGCTTACAAGTACGCATCTAACACTATTAAAAGTCAAGAAGTCCTCAGAACTATATTAAATGATGAAAACAACCATACTTTAAACATGAAGCAAACACTAGAACATGTGCTTAACACCCTTGTTAAACAAGATACATCCACAAACGATACACTAGAACAAACAAACTTAAGAAGGAGACTCAAAATACCCCCAAATACTGACAATGACAGCTCTTTGGAAAAGGCTGAGGTTCTACACATCATAAATGATTTAAACAAGAATAAAACACCAGGACACGACAAAATAAATACTGAAATCTTACAGCACATGACAGAATCATATCCTAACTTAATCACATATATTTACCAACTTATATGGCAACAGTCAATCATACCGGCAACCTGGAAAAAAGGGTTACTACACATAATACCCAAACGAGATTCTGACAAATTACGACCTATAACGATCCTACCAATCATGAGCAAAGTCCTAGACAAATTAATCAATAATAGACTGACACACTACTTAACAGTTAACCAAATATTGCATACTAATCAGTATGGATTTAGACCACAAAAAAGTACAATAGATGCTCTGTACAATGCAAAAACTTACATCGAAAGTGCCCTGGAAACAAAATCTAATTGCATTATGCTCAAATTAGACATTGTTGGAGCTTTCGATAATGCATGGACACCAATTATATTAGAAAACCTGAGAAAATACAATTGCCCAAAAAATATCTTTTTATTGATTTCCAGTTTTTTCGATGACAGGACGATTGAAATCAGGACAAATAACTACATATTTAAAAAACACCTAACAACTGGTATACCACAAGGCTCATGTCTTTCTCCTACACTCTGGAACGTCCTTCTCAATACAATTTTCGATTTACAATTGCCTGGCGGAGCACACATCTTAGCTTATGCCGACGATATCCTTCTACTAGTAAAAGACAAGCTATTACCAAAATTACAAGTGCTGACCAACCAATCTCTTATCATCTTAGAAAAATGGGCTACAGCTAACAAACTAGAATTTAATACAGACAAGACAAAATACATGCTCTTTACACGAAAGCAGAAACTTCCAAAGTTGGACATAAGACTCTACTCCAAGACACTAGAACAGACGGACACAATGAATTATCTAGGATTGATATTCGACCGGAGACTGAATTGGAAAACCCACACAGATATGGTAGTTAATAGATCTCTGAAGACGATAAATGCCCTCACTATTGCAGCAAGATTAACTTGGGGACTAGGGACCCAGGTATTAAAGCTTATCTACGAAGGTGCTATAGTACCAAAAATCTTGTACGCTATACCAGTGTGGGAATCAGGTGCCAAGAAGCAGAATAACCTCACCAAACTGCAACGGGTACAGCGGCTTATGGCTATCAGGATAAGCAAAGCATTTAACACCGTATCATATGATGCAGCTTGTGTCTTAGCTGGTATACTTCCAATACGTTACAAAATCACAGAACTGTCTACAATATACAAAATTAAAAAACACACAATGGGATACAAAGACATAGTACGCGACAACATCGAACAAGAGCAACCCTTAGAACAACGGTTACACCCAGCAATACAAGCCAAACTAGTACAGTACTTGGAACAAACAATAGAACTACAAACAAACATTGTGGACATTTACACGGACGGAAGTAAACAAGAACACAAAACAGGCTGCGCATTTATTACAGAAGGAGACGGCGACTATTATGAAGAACTGCACAGACTCGGACAGAATTGCTCCAATAATCAGGCAGAAAAACTGGCAGTTCTAAAGGCTACGGACTACATTTTACGACAAAAAAACAAAACTGAATCTATTTACAACATCTATACTGACAATAAAATAGCCATTTACTCAATAAAAAACAATAAAATACAAGACCCACTAACAGCTCAACTTAGAAACAATTTTATCGAACTGATGAACTTGGACATAAAAACACAACTGATTTGGGTAAAGGGACACAGCGGCGTCCGCGGAAACGAAAAAGCTGACGCAATGGCAAAAGTAGCTGCTTGTGATATTCAATTGCCTTATGAATATAATTTAGCCCCCTTCACTTACGTTAAAAAACTCTTATATACTGATTTAACCGAAGAGTGGAACAGACATTGGCAACAATCTACCAAAGGACGACCATTACATAAATATATTCCAAACATCACCCTACAAAACTGCAACACAACAAAAAGCACCCATTATAAACTAACCCAATTCCTTACTGAACACGGCCCGACTAACCAATATCTAAACAGATTCCACTTAAAAGCGACAGACGCATGCAATTGTGACGGACTGACTCCACAAACTTTCATACACATTTTAAACGACTGCCAGTTATACGAACACAAAAGAGCCAACTTCCTGAAATCTTCTTTGACGCAAGGAGACACGTGGCCTCTTCCCGAACCCATACTATACAAAAAATACAAGAAGGAGTTGAAGGAATTCATTAATAGCATAAAATTATAAGACATTCCAGCATAGCTCTTTTATTTAATATACTTCTAAAGTTAGACTTATGTCTTTTATTCTTTATTTTGTTGATACTCAATTGTAAATTTGTAACATTTGTTTATTCTCCGCATAATTTTTGTATTTGATTCTTCCTCTGTTTTAGAGTATTTTGTCTTAGTATATTCTGGTACTGTTCATTCATCTGATACTGTTACTTACTTTATTTAATCGTTTATTGTTATTTATTTTATTTAAACATCTATAAATATTCTCCTTGTAATACAAATTAAGTACCATTCTTTTTAAATATCTTTAGCCAACACATATTGTAATAAGTTATATTTATAGTTATATACTAAATAACACTGTAATGCATATAATATACTTTTGCATGGTGTATGCACACTTCTAAAAAATATACGCCTCTTCTGTAGGGTTACTACAGCAGAGAAAATAAAACAAAAAAAAAAAAATATATATATATATATATATATATATATATATATAATAATAAAATAATAGGCTACCCAGCGTCTGATTGAATTGTAAGGAGGAATTGGAAAAGGAGGGTTTTAAATGTGGATAAGGATGGTGCATGGCGGATTTTAAGTGGGACAGAATTCCAAAATGTGGTGGATCGGACAATAAAGGAGTGTTGAAATGAGGTCGATTTGTGGAAAGGGGTATAAAGGTCAGAAGGACAAGATCTTGTGGAGAGGGAGTGGATGGATGACTTGAATTGAAGGAGATAGAATGCGTAGGACGGACGATGATTACAGATTATTTGGTAAAGGAATGTACCTAGGAAGTACTGTCTTCTGATGGAGGGAAAGAGCCATCCTGACTCGGCGTAGTAGTGGGAAACACGAGAACGTCTCGGGGTCCCATTGACAAATCGTACTAAGCCATTCGTTATTCTTTTCAGTCTGACTCAAAGTTCCGATGAGAGGCCACCGTACACTACCCAGCCGTAGTCAATGTGGAGAAAGATGAGGGCGGATACTAGGAGTCTACGTGTGGATATGGGTAGGAGATGGCGGAAGCGATGGAAGAGTTTCAGGATGGAAATTGAACGTCGGGAAATGAGGGAAATATGGTGATTCCAGGAGAGGATTTGATCTATGATAACACCTAAGTTTTTAACTGAAGTGTTGAAGGTGATGGGTTGGTAATTAAGGTACAGGAGAGGAATGTTAGTATTTGCTCTGAGAAGGGGTTTGGAACCGATGACAATGGCTTGGGTTTTAGCAGCGTTTAACCTTAATCCATTTTCTCTTGCCCAGGCAAAAATCCGATTTAGGTCTTCTTGTATTTTGGCAAACGCATCATGCCATTCAGAGAGAGCAAGGGAGAGGTAAATTTGGGAATCATCGGCATAAAGGTGATGTGAACAGTGAAGGATTGATTTATGAAGGTCGTTAATATATGAACTAAAAAGGAGAGGAGATATGCTGGAGCCCTGTGCCACTCCTGAAGACAGAGTTAGATAGGATGATAAAGGTTGGTCCGGGATAGAGACTGTTTGGGTACGTTGAGAGAGGAATGATTGAAACCAAAGGATAGAGCTGTTGGAAAAGGATAACGATTTTAGTTTGGAGACAAGGATGGAATGGTTAATGGTATCAAAGGCTTGGAAAAGTCTAGGAGGATAAGACAGTTAGTTTTTTATCATCTATGGCTGACTGAACATCACTAACGATTTTGATTAGGGCGGATTGTGTGGAGTAGCCTGGTTGAAAACCAAACTGGTAAGGTTCAAGTTGATTGCACTGTTCTAGAAAGTTGGAAACTTGGGATTGGACTATTCGTTCTAGAGGTTTTGCAAGGTTAGACAGGATTGAGATTGGATGGTAATCTTCAGGGGAATTATGTATTATGTAATATTATGGAATTATGTACTAAATTATGTACTGATAATAATATGTACCGTTACAGATACGATGATAGGCGGGACGGACAACAATATAGACCACATGCGTGGGATCAAAAAAATAACTGGCGCGGAATCGATAAAACAAAAGAATCTTTTCCATCACAATCTTTTAATCCCATTTCTCAAAAGTTTCACAGTTTCAATCAGAACTGTTAAAAGTAATGATTTCCACCATCTAGAAGAAGAAAATTATGAATTAAAAGAAACGCTAGCTACCTTAGAAGATAAATTTAATCATCTTTTAGAACTAGAAAGGCCGGAACCCAAACCACCGAACAATACGACTTAAATTTAAATGATAATTTGGTTGAATTTACGGATTTACTCGGCAGCAAATGTATGATTGATACCGGATCACATGTTTGTTATATAAACCCAAGTTCTGTACCCGACGGAATAAAATACTTTTGGAAGAGTTCATTATTAACACTCCTAATGGTCGTAAGCCGGGACACGGAGCGATCTTCATAGATCTCGCACCCAGATTACTACTGTGGCATGAATTATTAATTAAGTGTACAATTTTTGAGTTTAATACAAAATATGATTTATTACTTGGTATTGGAACAATAAGAAGCATCGGAATGAAAATTTATTTTGAAGAAAACGACGAATTACCTATAAGTATACGTGTAAAAGATGGAAAAATAATAAAAATAAAGAATGCAAATGAAAATGTTTAAAATGCTAATGATATTAAATCAAATAGTAATAATAATAATGATTATGATTTAAATAGAAATATACGAATAATAGAAATAAAGAATGAAAATGAAAATGTAAGAAATGTTAATAATTTTAAATCAAATGGTGACAGTAAAAATTATAATAATAATAATCCCGCAAGGTGAAACTGATAGGTGCAGTTGCAGGGCCTTTTATCCCCCGGTTTCTTGAGTACAGTACACCTCCTACAGATACACACACAACAGTCCACTAAATAATTAGCACTGACACCAAGGACACATACAGTACACACCCTAGGGGTACCATTCCTAGGATGACCTGACAATAGGTAAAAAATGCGTCTACCCAACAAAATGGTGCGAACTAAGAGACAAATAGCCTCGGACGAATCCGAAGTGAGGGCTGCTTTAGAGGGATTGGATATTCAGCCTTCGACATCTGCAGGTGGTGCGAGAGGTACATCGGTTTCGTATGTTCCCGTGAGACCAGCTGCCATAGGACTTTCATCATTAAACTCTGGACCGTGCTTGGATACCGTTCAGTCTCCCGAGCGAGGAAGAGGAATCATTGGCCAAATAGGTAGGCAGCGAAGGATGAAGTGGGACCCCAATATGAATATTGCTGCAATCCGAGCTTACTTATTGGCTACAAACTTAACGAAAGAAAAAACAGGATATCGCAAAAGAATCAATCGTCACTGGAATGAAAAATATCCGAAAATAGCTTTATCATCTCAAAGACTCGCTGACCAGGTCAAGCAAATATAAGAACGCCATTTTTTATCTGAATCGGAAATTAATGCAATCAGAACAGAAGCAGGTAATATATTTGCTCGAAATCCACAGATGGAAATACAACAAGTAAAAGTGGCAGAATCCTTGGATTGGATTGGATTGGCAATTGGAAACGACTTCTACAAATAACCAAGAACCGTCACACATCATAGAGATGTGTATACTATTAAGAGAACACATAATAAATGAAGGAATACCTTTGGATAGTAGACCCCCTGTACCAAAGGTGCCATATTCCAAAAGAACTTTATCCGCTGTCTACACCGTCAACGAGATACTTGCTGAGCATATGTCGATGGGTATAACTCTAGAAGAGATATGTCATTGGATATACGTAGGGACCCGTCTCGATGGAGCTATGTTTCATAAAAGATAAGATGAATTGTAATAAAACTAATGAATGCAAAGATCCTCCCTGGAAGAGAAGAATTAAAAAAAAGATCGAAAATATACGGTGTAAAATCGGAATTATTACTAATTACCTTCGGAACCCAGAAAATTCTTCTTTAGAACTGATGGAATTATTGTATTAAATATTGGAGATGTAGCAAGAAGCGAATTAAATAAAAAACTTGGTGTTTACATGGAAACACTCAAGCAGAAATTAGCATTGTTAGCCAATAGGATTAGGAGGTATACAGAAGCTCATGATCGAAGGAGATAAAATTCAATATTTAATAAAAGAGAACAATATTTTAATAAATCTTTAAAACCTAAAAAGGAAGATAATAACGATGTCTATCCAGATCCTATTGAAATATCAGAGTATTGGAAAGGTATTTGGGAAGGTAAAAAATGTTTTAACTATGAAGCCAACGCCAATTCCTACCAATTTGGAAAACATTAGCGGTGGCTTATCAGATCTTCAGCCTATGGAAGCAACCAGTATCACTGTGGAAGATGTGACTAAGGCACTCAAGGAAATGAAAAACTGGAAAGCTTCTGGGCCAGATTAAATACAAAATTACTGGCTGAAGTCCTTTAGAAGTGTTCATAGCCACCTGTGTGGTATTAAAAACTATTGTCTGAAGAGATTGACTGACCTTACTTAATAAAGGAAGGAATCAAAAAAAGGCTGGAGCCACAGGATTTGAGACCCAGAACTTGTCTTAATGGTGTGTACAAATTACTAACGGCTGTGATCAGGAATAAGTTGACAGATTACATTGAGAAAAAGGGTATTTAAGGCAGGTTCAAAAGGTTGCAAAGAACTTCTGATTATCGATTATTTTAATGCTACTCAAAATACAAAAATATCTCGTAAAATTACATTGTCTTGGATCGACTACCGTAAAGCCTTCGATTCGGTTCCCCATGATTGGCTTCTGGAAGTGTTGAAAATCTATAAAGTAAACCAGGCAATAATAGATCTATTAGAACGACTGATGAAAATTTGGAGGGTCTCAATCAGTACGCCAACTTTGAACGGAATGAGTTCCAATGAATATATATCTATAAAGAGGGGTATTTTTCAAGGGGACACCCTTAGTCCTCTATGGTTTTTTTTTTGGCGCTCAATCCACTTAGCAAATTATTGCGAGATACAGAAAAAGGGTACCTGTTTAACTCTCAAATGAAGCTCTCTCATTCATTCTATATGGATGACCTTAAGCTTTATACTAGGAATGAAGGCGAAATGGGAGCTCTTCTGAATACAGTAAAAACGTTCAGTAATGATATAAAAATGGATCTAGGAATAGATAAATGTGCAATAGTACACGTGAAAAGAGGAAGAATTATTAAAGGGGGTATTATTGAGATATCAGAAAATGTAAGAAAGGAAGAAATTAATTTTCGCAACTACATTATAAACCATACTTCCAATATACTTTCGCATCAACTATCGTATCATTCGATATAAATTATATAGCTTTAAATTTACAAAGGCTTGGGATCCTTATTAGTGAAGCAGATGATGGCACTAGATCAGAAATATGGAAAAATAAACCTTCACATGGACGATTTTATCACTCAGTAAAGGATGTAGGAGTGAATGCTGAAGCGTCGTTGACATGGCTGAAGAGTGATAGTATCTTTCCGAAATAAAAGGATTCTTGTTTGCTATTCAAGAACAGGTAATAGCCACAAAATCATATAGAAAACATATATGTGGAGAGGGCATCGATGACTTATGTCGCTTATGCAAAAAGGCAGTTGAATCAATTCAACATGTAACATCGGGATGCACAATACTTGCGGGTAAGGAATACTTGTAGAGACACAACAATGCAGAAAAGGTAGTGCATCAAGCTATGGCTCAGAAAATGGAACTCTTCGACAAATATTGTTGTTATTATAAATATCATCCAGAACCAATTATCTCCATGGGCAATGTCAAGGTGTTCTGGGATCAACCGATTCTGACTGATCACACCATCCCCCACAATAGACCTGACATTCTTATAATAGATAAAGGTAAGTAATCTGCGTTTATCATAGAGATTGAGGTTCCTTCTGATGATAACCTACACAAGGTAGTAGCGGAAAAAAAGAGAAAGTACGTAGAATTAGCTGAAGAGATGAAACAATTGTATCATTTAAAGGAAACCCCAATTTTGCCAATTTTAATCTCGTGCAACGGACTGATAGCGAAAGAAACTGTATCTTCTCTGCGACACCTAGAACTACCATCTCGGCCGGTCGAAAGAATGTAACAAGCGGTGTTGTGGATAACAGCAAGTTTAGTCAGGAAGTTCACAAATAGTAAGTAATTATATGAAAATAACAAACAAACAATAACAACAAAACAAAGCAAATATGAAAATACATAAATGTAATTTTTGGCTGACCTAATAGATCCTCATCTATTACATATTATAAACACCATTTCATATGTGGAAAATAAAGAGATAATGATAATAATAATGATTTAAAAGAATTAAATATATTAAATATGAAAGAATGTATCAGAGTAACGCATATAAATAAGGAAGAACAAAATTCGGTTGTTAACTATTAAATAAATACCCGCGGATAATTAAAGAAGAACATGAAAAGTTAGTAGCAAGTGTCATGGCCGCAATTACAGTCGTATGCTTGCATCGCTCTGTCGTTGTTTCCTTTTCATCAGGTTAATGCTCCAATTACTGCTCCTATAAAGTGTGAATAATGTGCTTTTTGTGCTTAATGTGTACATTTGAACATTTCCAAATTAAAATATTGAGGTGAAAGACATTTATTAAAATTTTGTTGACTATTTAATTGATATAAGTTCGGTAGAAACAGCTCAGCTGGCCGATAATTCCCTTTGCGGGGGTCTTACCTTATCAAGATAGATTCATGGTCAACGCCTGGTACCAACACACCTTCCTTCGAGTGATATCGAGTTCGTATCTAAGAAACATCTTTTTTTTTTTAATTATTTTTAATTGAGACTTTTAGTTTTATTTAATTATGTACATTGAGAAATGTTTTATTTTACCTGTAAATATTTTGTAAATAGCTTAGTTTTAAGAATTAATTTATTTTATTTCCATTTTGATTCCATTATAACTTTTATAGACTTTTAGTTATTTTGTTATCATGGATCTTGTTAATACGTCGGGTGATGAATCGGAGGAAGAGACACCATTTTCCGAAATAAGCGAGACAGATTCGTAATATTTAAATAGAAGGACACTCCAAAACCACAATCGAAATTCTGCCCTTGGATTGGCGGGTAACTTACCTACTAAGATAAAAAATAAAGCTACCAAATCAAAAAAAATATCTGAAAATAGCAAATCTACACAAAACACCCGCAGTAAAACCACTGCAGCCAACAAATTAGAAACAGTTCCACCATCCACCTCAATCAGTAATTCTGTTACTACCAATATTTCATCAAATAAAACTCAGGAGCCAAAAACATTTTTGGATCCAGAACCACCACCTATTTTTGTATCAAAAATTGAAAATTTTTTGTCCTTCGGGCAAGAAATTGCTTACTTAATAGGACAGCCTAATTTTCGATGTTTCTCAACAGTTAATGATATAAAAATTAACACTAACTCTAAAGAAAACTATAAAAAACTCATCGAGCATTTTACATCAAGAAAATACCAATTCCACTGCTATCAACTCAGACAGGAAAAAGCGTATAGAGTAATCTTGAGAGGCCTGCATTCAAGTACCACCACAAACGCTATTAAAATCGGATTGGAAGAAATAGGCCACAGTGTCAGAAATATTTCACCCGTACTACATCCTAGAGAAAAATATCCGTTACCACTATTTTTCGTGGATCTGGAACCAGCAAAAAACAATTCCGAAATATTTCAGGTAACGAGATTAGTATACTCAACGGTCCGTTTTGAGGAACCTAGACAGAAGCCCATAATAGTGCAGTGCACAAACTGTCAAAATCTGGGACTTACCAAAGCCTACTGCTTTCACGAGGCCAGCTGTGTGAAATGCGCAGGTTCACACGCATCACACTTGTCAGAAACCAAGGCGATATGTGCTCTTGATGAAGCCCACACTGCGAGCTATAGAGGTTGTGAGGTTTATAAAAGGCTCCACAACCAAAGATCCCATAATACAGCAGTAAGAAGCCAGAACCTTGTTCAGAAAAGTAACACCGAACCGCCTGAAATTGAAAATCTGGATGTTTTCCCAGTACTGCCGACAACACCGCAAATCGTCCAAACAGGGCCATCGACCACTGCATTAACGGACATTCCTCAACAAGAATCCACCTAGCAACACTCTCAAACCATTATCATCAAGCAGCAACCTCGACGTCAGGCGCCTCAGACCTTCAAATCCAAACCTTAAATCACTAATCCTCAGCATCAACCTCCACGTCAACAAATCCCCCCTCATTATCTTCCCCTAACGGTCAAACTTCCGCCAGAGCACCCGCATCCAGCACAATCCCATCCTAATCTCCAAATGAACCCCCCATCATATGTACATATGTACCTCAGAAATTTCAACCAACTCCTCGTACCCAACAACGGACCCAACCCCCTACCAGTAACTCTAATCGCACAAATTACCAACCACAATCTCCTCCTGATCTGAATCCACAGATCCTCCAAAGCCAAACATCATTCAACATCAATTCTATCCTATCAACATTCCTGATAGACCTTCAACAGACTATCAAACCACTCATAACCCTTCTAACCAGATTCCTATCCGAAATCCCGTTCAATTTTCCTCGATGAACAAAAAACCCCTTGCTGTTCTCTTATGGAACGCTAATTGACTACAAAACCACCGTGACGAACTAGACGTATTTCTTCATGACAATTACATTGACATTGCCCTCCTGACGGACACTCTTTTCACACAACGATCAAACTTTTACATAACTGACTACATCACTTACAGATCAGACCATCCAGATAACACTTCCCATGCAGGCTCTTGCATCCTTATCCATAAATCCTTATCTCATTCCCTAATCCCTTCCACCCCAACTGACGCCATTCAATCAACATCTGTAATCCTATCAACTCGCCCTTTCCATCTTAAATTATCAGCTGTATACTGTCCTCCTGGAAATTCCCTTTCTCATGGTGTTCTTGATTCCTTATCCCAATGATTCGGATCACGCTTTATTGCTGGAGGAGACTACAATGCTAAACACCAACGATGGGGTTGTCGAACATCCAATTCCCGTGGTAATATCCTATCTCATGTCTCATTTTCTAATAGTAATTCTATCCTTTCGCCCACGAATCCAACGTATTGGCCAACATCCCTTAAAAAACGTCCTGATATCCTAGATATATTTATCACTTCTCAGATTTCCTCTTCCCTGACCACAATAAAATCCCTGGATGACCTTTCATCAGATGATAATCCAGTTCTGCTATTATTACATTCAAATCTCGTTCCTAAACCCTCACATTCGAAATTGATTACAGGACGAGTAGACTGGGACAAGTTTCGTTACGATTTGGAAAATAAACTTAAAAATTACGCCTAAGTCAAAACAAGACATTGACAAATCCATAGAAAAACTCACTACATCAATAGCTATTAGTTATCCTGTAGTATAAATGATAAGACTTCCATCAATAAAAACAATAACTCACGATATAGTAACTTGCCATTAAATATTCGAATCTTATTAAGAGAAAAACGCAGAGAAAGATCGAAATGGCATAGGACTGGATATCCTTCAGATAAAACTTACTATAACGAATTGACTAACAAACTAAAAAGAGAAATTAGAAAATTCAAAACTCAAAAATTACTTAACCTAACTGATAATCTTACAACTACTGACAAATCTCTATGGACGATCACAAAAAAGATACTAAAGTTTAAAGACTTTAACCGTCCACTATTAACTGAATCCCAAACCTGGTCCAAATTCGAAGAAAAATCTCAACTATTCGGTCAATACCTCTTCCAAATCTTTAATCCATATCCTGATATTCTTAATCCACATCAAATTGAATGTTTTGAAGCAGAACTGGATATTCCACACCAAATGACTCTTCTACCTAAAGCATTTCATCCTTCGGAAATATCTAATATCATCAACAGATAACCTTCCCGAAAAGCTCCTGGACACGACCTTACCACTTCCCAGATCCTAAAACTTCTTTCTCGGAAAGCCATCCTATTCCTCACTTACATATACAATGCTGTGCTCCGATCCACATATTTCCATGATTCTTGGAAACTATCTATTGTCAAAATGTTACAAAAACCTAAAAAAAACACCCGAACACTCATCCTCTTACCGTTCTATTTCTCTATTACCTATCATGGGCAAAATCTTGGAAAAACTCACCCTAAAACGCCTGTATCCCATCTTAGACTCTAATCATATTATCCCTGATCACCAATTTGGATTCCGCACATCGCATTCCACTATCCAACAATGTCACCGTGTGGTTGATGTAGTCTCCTCTGAGACCTCAATAAATGATAAACTAACAGAGGTAGAAAAGCGAATAACAATAACAGATCTTTCTTCTCTCTTTCAAAGGTACTGAAATCCAGAAAAATCTCTAGAAATCTCAAAATAAGAGTGTACAACGCAGTGATTAAGCCAGTTCTGCTGTACGGTTGTGAAACCTGGGCTCTAACTGGCACATTAGAAGCTAGAATTGAGAGATTTGAAAGAAAAATTCTACGTAGGATAACAGGATCTATATGGGACCAAAACCTTGACACATGTAGGAGAAGGAACTGTAAAGAACTGTTGAAAGAAACTGGTCAGTCAATATCTCATGACAGGAAGGGAAGGAGGTTAAGATGGGCAGGGCATGTAGCTCGTAGTAATCCATCAGGACGCCTCCAAACGACAATGAATGCTAGAGTAGTAGGCAAGAGGCCACGTGGGAGGCCAAAAACCAGATGGATAGATAGGATAAACAAAGATATGGCTGAGCTTCATACAGCAAACTGGAAAGCAGTAGCCCAAGATAGGCAGAGGTGGAGAAGGCTGGTTCAAGCTGCCAAAGATCTACAAGGTCTGTAGAGCCAACCGAAAAAAAAAAAAAAAAAAAAATATATATATATATATATATATATATATATATATATATTATATATATATATATATATATATATATAGATAGATAGATAGATAGATAGATAGATAGATAGATAGATAGATAGATAGATAGATAGATAGAAAGTAAACTTTATTCTGGGACAAGGTCCCTTATGAATAACAGATATGAGCAAAAAAATTAAAACTACATCTGGCCAAAAATTACATTAATCAATATTAAAGAATATATACAGTATCTTCAGTGAAATTAAATTAAAACAAGTGAAAATAAAATAAAATTTTGAGAAAAAACGAAATAAAAAACAACAACATTATTTAAATGAAAATAAAAATAAAATAAAATAAGCATGGGTTGATTTTTAAAATTAAGACTCAATAAATTTTATCAACCATTCACCTCAGTCAAAATCTGTTTCACAATATTTATTTTATTGTATAACGTCGTTTTGGGATGTGAGAAGGAATTGGTAATGATGATATTTAAATGAGGACAAGGAAGAGGCATGACGGATTCCAGATGGCAAGGAATTCCAGAAGGCTGTGGATCGGGAAATAAAGGAATATTCAAACGTCTTAGTTCTATGGGAAGGGATATAAAGGTCGGAAACACGGGATCTTGTTTTCTGGGAGTGGACCACGGGTTTAAACTGTAGCAGACTGTAGATGTAAGAAGGGTGTCTGGTGTTGGTTGTTTGTAATAGGAAAGATTCGAGGAAATATTGTCTGCGGAAAGAAGGGAAGAGCCACTTTAACTCGTCGTAAAGGTGGGACACATGAGATCGCTTTGATGTACCGAAGACAAATCTTAAGTACGTATTCATGAGTCGCTTCAATCTATCCTCGAGTACCATCGGGATGCCTCCGTACACCACACAGCCGTAGTCAAAGCGGGGGAAAATGAGAGAGGATACAAGGAGCTTGCGGATGGGTTGTGGGAGTAGGTGGCGGGAGCGATGAAATAGCTTAAGGGAGATTATTGATTTACGGGAGATGAGGGCAATATGGGGTTTCCAGGAGAGGTTTTCGTCTATGGTGATTCCTAGGTTTTTAACGGATGAACTGAATGTGACAGGATGATCGTTGATGACTAAAGGAGGAAGGAAGGAGATGGATTTAAGAATAGGACTGGAACCTATAATAATGGCCTGAGTTTTCATCGCATTTAGATTTAAATTATTCAGACTTGCCCTATTATATGTATATAAACTTGCTATAAACTTGCCCTATTATAAATTATATATATATATATATATATATATATATATATATATATATATATATATATATATATATCTGTTATTGCTGCTCATATCTGTTATTCATAAGGGACCTTGTCCCAGAATAAAGTTTACTTTCTATCTATCTATCTATCTATCTATCTATCTATCTATCTATCTATCTATATATATATATATATATATATATATATATATATATATATATATATATATATATATATATATATATGCGGATTTAACAAATGCTATCGTTGGTATTATTCAATATTTACTTGTATAGATTATAGCGATGTGAATATTAAAATTTTTATATACAGGAGTACGTAAACAAATAATAATATCTACAGTGAAAGATAAATAAATACAGCGTCTATAATTTTTACTTTTACTTCCCCTTTATCTAAAAATACTTACTTCAACCAAGAAGAGTAAGTGAAATTTGTGTTAACCGCACCCGCTGTTTTTTATATTAGATGGTGCTGATAAAAAACATAATAAAAAAAACTGTATCACTACAACCCTTCAAGGGTCTTGGGTTCAACAGTTTGAAAGGAAGTAATGTTTCTTATTCAACGGTTGTGCAAGGTGTGATTTGAGCGAGATCACGCTAAACCATTATATTTTATTCCTTAATTGACCATTAACGCTGTAACACAGAGCAACTCCACTCCCCGATAAAAGGTCTAAAAGAATTATTGATAATTAAGATAATTATTATTTGATAAAGTAAAACGTAAATGCCTTTCAAAGTTATGAAAATTAATCAATTCAATTTATTAAAATCACATTGTTGTCAACTAACTTTCTAAATTAAAAATTAAATTCATGTTGGTATCAATGTATAAATTTAGATGTCGTAAATTTCCTAAAATGCTCAGGGATTGTCCCGCTTATAACGAATTAAAACAAAGCCTTGACAACTTTAGTGAATGCGTTCCACTTGTAGAATTAATGTCAGATAAATCCATGGAAAGAAGGCATTGGAAGAAATTAGAAGACCTGTTAAATTGTGAATTGGATGTGGAGTCCCCAACATTTAAACTAAAAGATATAATGCAAAGAGATTTAATCAGTGTTCTTGATGATGTTGAGGTATACTTGTCTTACCAAAAAAGGAAACAATCAGTTTCTAGTAGTTTCTAAAATAGCAAATAACATTAAGCTGAAATCTTAAATGAATATAAAACAATAATTGAGTGTTTCAACATAATAATAATTGAGTGTTATAATTATAAGCGTAAGTAAGTGTTATAATTATAATTATAAGCGTAATTAAGTGTTATAATTATAATTAAGTAATAAAAAATTGGTAAAGATGATTGAGTGTTTCAACTGCCTCCCGCAGTGCCACATCCTACGCCCTGAAGACGACCTGCAAAGTGGGTCGAAACGTCGGCAAAAATTAAAATAATTAAGAAAATAAAACATTGTAATAATGGAACAGTTTTAATAATAATTACATGTTCAACCTTACCTTAATCTCCTTTTCAATTTAGTTTTTCCTGGTTATCGTAGACCCTAGATCCTTAAATTCTTTACGTGCTAAACACATTCTCTTCTATATATTGGTAGTCTGGCCTGAGACGCCCTCGTGTGTACATCGCTTTAATTCGTTCATATAAGAGACTCAGTTTACTTTAATTTAATTTTCAGTTCAGTTTTTTTCTTATCTTTTTTTTTAAAAAACACTATTAATAATCACGCTATTAAGTGTCGGATTTCCACATTAATCTGAGTAAAGAAAGTGTAGTGAGATTGATAAAGTTCTGGGAGCAAAGAACTTGTAGTCGTCTACTAATCCTTACAGCATTAGACGCAATCAATTAGGGATGATTTAATTACGAAAAGGAAAGTGAAGGGGGATTTCTCCACACGGGATACCGGTTGGTAGGAAAATGACTGCCACCGAATATATCTGGGTGAAGAGATGACTAGGATTCCAGATGGCAAGGAATTCCAGAAGGCTGTGGATCGGGAAATAAAGGAATATTCAAACGTCTTAGTTCTATGGGAAGGGATATAAAGGTCGGAAACACGGGATCTTGTTTTCTGGGAGTGGACCACGGGTTTAAACTGTAGCAGACTGTAGATGTAAGAAGGGTGTCTGGTGTTGGTTGTTTGTAATAGGAAAGATTCGAGGAAATATTGTCTGCGGAAAGAAGGGAAGAGCCACTTTAACTCGTCGTAAAGGTGGGACACATGAGATCGCTTTGATGTACCGAAGAGATGACTCACACAGACACCTCTATTGGCTAGCCCGGAAGAAGAGAGCGGCGGAAAAAAATCTAATATACGTGGTTTGCTTCCGGAAAGGTGCGGTGTCGAAAAGAGGACGGACATAGAGTTATCCTGATTGAACAGGCCTCGGATCTAGATGTATTTGACTGACTACCTAGAATCCGTCAACCCCTTAGCCTCATTAAAATAGTCTTAATTCTGCTCTCATTGTTACCTCTACACCGTCACTCACCAATCTGTTTATTTTTAAGTACATTCTCTTTATTTATTTTTAATGTATACACTTTTTCTTCACTTAGTGTCATGTACTATAATCGCTTTTCTGTACTTTCTATTCGTTTTGACTTCTCGCTACCAAACACTGACTGTTTCTCTTCAAATCCACTGTATGTCTAGTTCCCTAATCACATGTCAGGTTAACTCTCAATCCCTTTCTGCCCATTATGACGAATTCCTGCAATACTTTACCCAAAACTATTATCATATCATAGCAATATCCGAAACCTGGCTCAAACCCTACATTCCATCATCTTCAGTATCCTTACTTAATTACATCCTGCTCCGTTATGACCGGGTAAACCGGACTGGCGGTGGAGTAGCCATGTTTGTCCATAATAGCCTAAAGACCCGAATCCTCGATTGCTCCCCACCTTCAGATCACCCTCAAGTAGAATACCTCTTAGTAGAAATTCTCAGTAATACTTCTCCTATCCTTTACGCAGTGATATATCGCCCTCCTCTAGTGCCATTTGATCCGTCCTTCGAATCAACCCTATTCAACTTCGTTCCCCTTTATTCCAGAATAATTATTTCCAGTGACCTCAATACCAATTTCCACTCAAATTCCACTGATAAATCCTATTTAGAAAATTTTTTACTCACTTCACCTATTCATCGTTCCTTTTCCTCCACCCACCACACCAGCAGATCTGACACTTGGCTAGACTTCTACATCATCGACTCAGCACAAAACCTCCTCTCCGCCTTTCAATTGCCAGTATCCTTTCTTTCATCTCACGATCTGATACAAATTCGCACTCCTCCAATCCATCCTCGAACTATCACTTTCCGCCAACTGGATACCCTTACTCGAGAAAAAATATTATCTGATCTAGTAACATTGGATTTGAATGGAATATATTATTGCTCCTCCATTGACACCATCCTCCATATTGCTCCTCCATATAGTGTGGTTGATATTCACACTACTAATCTTCTCAATATACTCAATACCTACGCTCCTCTCAAAACCACTACCTTTCGTCATCGTCCTGCTCCTTGGATGTGTCAGGAAATTAAGGATCTGCAGAAGAGACGCGACGCTGCACGCAGACGCTTTAGACGGACTAGGCTTGCAGATAATTATCAAACATTCAGAGTTCTTCGTAACACGACACAGACAAGGACCCGTCAACCGAAAGCAAACTACTTTCATGAAGCCCTTTCCTCAGCTCCTGATATCAAATCAAAATAGCTTCTGCTTCGTAAGTTTTCACTCTGTGAACCTTCTAGATCCCCTTCCTCAGTTTTCCCAATATCACCTGATGACCTAAACTCCCACTTTATATCGGTTTCCACCTCTTCATTACCCTCCCGTTCCGGATTTTCTCCAGAGATATCTTTTAACGACAATAATTTTTATATTTCCGACATTTCTCTCACAGACCTTATTACCGTTATAATGAAATCCCGTTCCGATTCCGTAGGGCCAGATGGCATTCCTATCAAACTAATAAAATTATGTCTCCCTGAAATCCTCCCAGCTCTCCTTTTCATCTACAATTTCTCCCTGCAGAATTCAATATTCCCGACCTCTTGGAAAAAATCCATTGTCTTTCCTTTAAACAAAAAGGCTAATCCATCCTCTCCCGAAAATTTCCGCCCAATATCAATTCTTTCCAATCTTTCGAAACCCCTAGAAAGGTTAGTGCAATCCCAAGTTTCCAACTTCCTTGAACAATCCAACCAACTCGATCCTCTCCAATCTGGCTTCCGTCCTGGCTACTCTACAAAATCTGCTCTGATTAAAATTACTAGTGATATTCAGACTGCAATAGATGCCAAAAAACTAACTATACTTATACTTCTTGATTTCTCCAAATCCTTCGATTCCATTATACATTCCATCGTTTTCAACAAACTAAAATCATTATTCTTCTCCAATAGTCCCATCTCTTGGTTTCAGTCTTTCCTCTCACAACGGACCCAAGCAGTTTCCATACCTAATCAAATTCTATCTGCCATCTTCTGGAGTTGCAAAGGGTTCAAGCATGTCTCCTCTTCTTTTCAGCTCTTATATTAATGACCTAAATGTTCAATCATCCATTGTTCCCACCACCTTTATGCCGACGATTCTCAAATCTATTTATATGAGTTATTGGTGGCATTTGCCAAAATTCAAGAAGATTTAGATCGATTTAGTACCTGAGCCAACTTAAATGGATTAAGGCTATATGCTGCCAAAACTCAGGCCATTCTCATTGGTTCCAAGCCCCTTCTTAGATCCCACACCAATGTTCTCTCACTCTATCTAAACAATCACCCCATCACCTTCTGTCCCTTTGTTAAAAATTTAGGCTTTTTCATAGATCAAACCCTTTCCTGGAATCACCTTATCTCTCATATCTCCCGCTTTGCAATTTCTTCCCTCAAACTATTCCATCACTTCCGCCATCTTCTACCCCAAAATACCCGTAGACTTCTAGTTTCCTCGCTCATCTTTCCCCACTTTGACTACAGTTGTATGGTGTACGATGGCCTCTCGGTTTAACTCCGTGATAGACTCAAAAGACTTATGAATAGCTTCGTAAGATTAGCAATTGGGACCCCGAGACGCCCCCGTTTCTCCCACCACTACACTGAGTTAGGGTGGCTCTTCCCCTCCTTAACAAGACAATATTTCCTAGGCACTTTCCTTTATCAAATCATTACCGATCATCGTCCTTATACCTTCAAACTTCTCGAATTTAAGTCCTCAATCCATTCTCTCACTACAAGATCTCGACCCTCTGACCTATACATCCCTTCTCATAGATCTGCCTCATTCCAAAACTCCTTTATAGCCCGCTCTGTTAACTTTTGGAATTCCCTCCCGATCAAAATTCGGTATGCCCCCTCCCTATACAAATTCAAAAACCTCCTATTCCAATTCCTGTTCCAAAAACAGTCAGATACCTGCTAACTATTAATAATACATATGTATTGTGTAGCAATCATATAATCATATGATAATACTTGGTAAGAGATAGTACATGCATTTCCTATTATCGACGTAGGAATTTGAATACATTTCTTTTTTTATTTAATTATATATATATATATATATATATATATATATATATATATATATATATATATATATATATATATATATAAAATATGTTTAAAATATGAATAATAAATGATGTTTATATATATATAATTGGTAATTGGTTGACTGTCGTGGATAATGAAGACAAGAATAGTTATATTCCTTTCCTTTTTGCTGACAACTCCCTTATATATATACATATATATATATATATATATATATATATATATATATATATATATATATATATATATATATATATATATATATATATTCACTTTCACTTTCTATTAACTTTCGTTCAATATTCCATAATTTTTCTACATAATATATCTCTCGTAACTATTTAGGCTTCTAGCATTCTTCTAGTTCAAACTTCGTCCGATAACCGTTACAGATGACGCCACCTCCACATCCCTTCTCTCTCCACCTTCTTTGTAACGACTTCATTCTCACTTTGACACTTTAGGAGAAAGGTACTACTTCTTTTATTTCTTTCTTATTTCAGCTTTCTCAATTTCTTCCCTCCTTCCTTTCATTCCTTTTCTCTGTTGTTAACTCTCTATTTTATTATACATTGTCTGTACATCTTGATAGACTTTACAATATCTCAATTTTCTATCAAACTACTCCATTCTCAATGTTTTAATTTTACTATTTATTTTATTCTCATTTCTTATATAACTTTATATTTCTTTTTTATTTTTTTACATTTTATTCTAAGATTCCCAATGGAACACTTTTGTCACCCCCTTTTTGATTATGCCTACTTCATCATTCCACACTATGTAACAGTCTGTATTATTTATCTCTTAGTTCTTAGTCATTATTCTAACAATTTTATTTTACTTTACATCTATCTATTTTCTTTTTCTTTTATTTAGAACTATTTTATCTAGATCTAATCTACTTTATTTTCTCATTTTTTTTTTGTTATTATCTTTTTTACCATGATTACTTAAGTTTCTCATACCTTGTTATCTGGTTATTTTCTTACATCTGATGATGGCCTGAACTTCAGGTCGGAACGTCGGCAGATGTAAAAAATAAATATTATAATTTATTTTTGCCTTCCTTTTTTGACTGAGCACCCCAACTATTCTTCTCTTCATTATCCACGACAGTCAACCAATTACCAATTATGAATCTATCCACACGGGGCCAACGACCAGATAACAACCGTCTTTCTTCTCATCTCCGAACTAGACATCAAAATCATTCTAGAGCTCCGCAGTCACCAGCAGCAACTTTTTTGCCACGCCCACCTAGCCACCATTCACCTTCTTCAACTCCGGCCAGTACCTCATCTCGCTTCAACATTTCATCTCCGGTCATCACTTTTTCTCATGCCAACTCTTCTTCTTCATCTACAGCTCTTCAAGCACTTGATGTACAACCCTCCACCCAACCTCATACATCTTTTTCCTTATTGAAGTCTACCTACCCTCATCTTAAATCGCGAATCAACAACCTGTGTCACCTTCATCAACGTCTTGCTAATAGCACCCAACAGCGTATATTTCTTCTCAAATGCCGTTCTTATTCCATATTTCCTAAATTCATAGAAAACTATTTTAACCGCTTTTCAATATCACCTCCGTTCAACTCTAAATTATTAAATTCCTCCTTTAAATTTAAAAAATCTTTGCTTAACCTAAAAATTCGTGAAACCATTCAAAATATTAATTTTCTCCATAAGCAAATTTCTGTTCTCACCCAATTTTTTGATCATAACATCACCCAAGAAGACGTTATTAATCTCTCCGTTTGCATTTAAAATATCTTTAATTCCACTAAAGCACAGAAGAAACTTATATTAATTTCCAAGTTTAATAATTTGTACCAGGCCACTCTCAAAACCAAGGTTTATCCTGCAGGAAAAGAAGAATGGGTGGACAATATCTCCTCCACTGACATCCCTTCCAAAGTCACTAATATTTTAAGTTTAGGACCTAATTTTTCCACACCCAACACTTCTGTCAAAATTATTCCACAACTTATCACTGATCTCGAATATATTTACGCAGACGATTTTTTCACCACTTCAAAAGAAAATAAGGAGTTGTCACGCGCTTCCATCTGTAACATTATTTCCAATTATCTCTTACACCCACCGCTCTCCTCTTCTTCTTTTTCTCCTGAATTTTTCAAAGACCTCTCTTTTACCCGATCTTTCTTAAAATCCCATGATAATATAATCATAACCAAAGCTGATAAAGGCAACAAAACTGTAATTATGGACCTTACAGAATACACTGACAAAATGACTTTACTCCTATCAGACCGTTCCACTTACTCTCCCACATCCCGTGATCCTACCTCATCATTAAAAACCAAATTTAACCTACACCTAAAAAATCTTCTAAATTCAAAACTCATAAACTATCCTACTTACAGAAACCTTATCTCCTACAATTCAGTTGCTCCCCGTTTTTATGGACTTCCTAAAATCCACAAACCCGGCACCCCACTCCGTCCGATCACTTCCAACATTAATTCTCCTTCTGTTAAACTTAGCAAATTCTTACTACCTTCCCTACAAATCTTCAGCCACAACAACCCTTATGATATACAAAACTCATTCCATCTCCGTGAACAACTACTCTCCTTTACCATTCCAGACAATTTTATTCTCTGCTCCTTCGATGTTGAAAGTTTATTTACGAACATACCCATAGACAAGGCACTTACTATAATAGACGACAATTGGACCATCATTGAACCTCACACCTCACTTAACCGCTCCTCATATCTCGAATCCCTTCATCTATGCTGTAAATCAGGCTACCTTACTTTCCAAGGACAATTTTTTAACCAAATCTCTGGACTAGCAATGGGTAACCCCCTCGCTCCCGACATCTCGAACATCGTTCTCAATGATCTTCTAGACTCCATTATCCCTCTTTACCCTGACGACATCATCTTTATTCGGAAATACTTAGACGACCTCCTCCTAATCATCAATCCAAACAAAATTTCTGATATTCTATCACATTTTAACTCTTACCACCCCCGCCTCAATTTTACAGTACAACGCGAACTCAATAATTCTCTCCCTTTTCTCGACCTTCTAATCATTAAAAATCCCAATAACACCATATCCACAGACTGGTACACCAAACCAACTTACACTGGCAGACTCCTAAATTTCCATTCCAAACATCCCTACCACCAAAAAATTAACGTTGCGAAAAACCTCATCCACCCTAGTCTCTCCCTCTCTGATCCCCAATTTCATGTTACCAATACCAAACGCATAAAACAGATCCTGTCAAACAATAATTTTCCTCTCCATCTCATTAACAAACTTATAACGGACCACAATAATCGCTCTTCCTTAATCTCAACTTTCTCTAATTCTCCACAACCCATTTCAGCCCCTATATACAGATCTCTACCTTATATTCCTAACCTTTCAGACAACATCGATCAGACAAGATCGGGAGAGAATTCCAAAAGTATATATATATATACAAGTAAAGTTTTTTTTTATGAAATGAACTCATTCTATCTCTTTTTCGTTCTTCATTTCTCGAAGTGTATGTTTATGTTGTTCAACCTTATATATAGTTTTGTTCATAGTTCAAGTGATTCGTTCATAGTTTTAATTGTATTGTTCATAGTTTTAAATGCTCTTTACATAGTTTTATCTTTATTGTATATAGCTTGTGCTCCTAAGGTTTTCTTTACTTTTTAGTTTATTTTATTAATTTTATTTATTGTTTCAAACTTTTAGGTCTGTAATATTCTATTCTTTTGGACAATATTGTTATTCTAAAGGGACTTAGTCCCATAATAAAGTTTTTTTTCTATCTATCTATATATATCATCAAAATTGTCTTTCTTTTTTTTAGAAAACTATTTATTTTGTCTTATCCGTGTTTATTTCGAGTCTCAGTTCTATACCAGCTTTTATTAACGTTGTTGTATTCAGTTTTATTGTTTCCGTGTTTTCGCTTAACAATACCAAATCATCAGTCTTCCTAAAGTCTTCCAAAGGAGATATTGAGCTCATAAGCCGTTTTAGGGGTTGGTGATCCGATCTAATTGATACTTTTGATCCTACAGTAACCTCTGAATTTTTAAGTAGACCACTAAACTGATAGAGTTTCGCATTTAGTAACGTTATAGTTATTTTCAGCAGCAGTGAGCAAGCAGCTAGCATATTCGATCGGGTATTCTTCAATCATATGATTAGAGAAGTACGGCACCAAGTGCGTAATCGCTGGCGTCCATCCTTAAGATAAATAATTTGTCAATGTATAATTGTTTAAGGATGGGGGCAGATATCAATCGATTTTTCAATTGGTTGAAAGAGTTTTGTAGCGCTATTTTCAATTGCCAAGGAGTTGCTTTCTTCGTTATTCTTTTGAATGTCACCATCTGCCGTGTTGCGAGAAGTTCGGGGAACAGCAAAAATTTGTGGAGTGCACTTAACCGTAACAAGATCCTGCATTGTGTGCCCTATGCTTGGAAGGACACCTGGCCAACTGCAAAGGCTCCCATATTTACCAGAATCTCAAAACTAGACAACAGAAAATTCGGATTCATGATTAAGCAGTAAGAACAAGAAGAGAGATAGAGCCTTCTCGAATTGTAAAAAATAACGTATCATTCTCAAAACTACTTAGAAGTAAGAACTCAAATGAAAAATGTCAAGCCCTGTCGCAACAACAACCTCAAAATCCTATTCATCTTAATATACCTAACCATCAACAACGAATTCATCATATTCCTCCTCTTTAAAATGAAACAGGTCTCACCAGTTTATTAGCATCCTTCCTCACCGATCTCAAATCCTATGTTACTCCACTCATATCACAAATCACAAATTTCGTATCTCACCTCATCCCTCTTTTGAATAATACTTAAATGACTCACATTCCAAAAACCATTCCTCTACCTCCTATTCCTAAACCCTCTCCACAAAGTAAGAAAATAAAGATTAAGAAGAAACTGTATTCATCTGTCCGCAAGGTTTCATTCAGGTTTCTCCAAAAGGTGCATGTCACTGGCCCGGCACCTATGGCATTTCGAGTTGAAACCTATGCCAATATTTAGAACCTAATTTGTACCTCACAAAATTAGAATTTGTACCCCTCAGGAACCGGAGATTTAACGCTCGTAAAAGTGCCGGGCCAGCGACATGGTCAAATGACATATCGATTTTCGAGTTGAAAATTATGCCAATATTTAGTGCCTAATTTGTACTAATTTGTACACCAAAAATTAGAATTTGTACCCCTCAGGAACCGGAGATATAAAGCTCGAAAGAGTGCCGGGACCGGAAGTTCCATCTCCCTGGACGACACCAATGGATTTTCGAGTTGAAACTTATGCCAATATTTAATGCCAAATTTATACTAATTTTTACACCAAAAATTAGAATTTGTACCTCTCAGGAACCAGAGATACAAAGCTCGAAAGAGTGCCGGGACCGGAAGTCCTATCTTCCTGGCCGACACCAATGGATTTTCGAATTGAAACTTATGCCAATATTTAGTGCCTAATTAGTACTAATTTGTACACCATAAAATAGAATTTGTACCGCTTAGGAACCGGAGATATAAAGCTCGAAAGAGTGCCGGGACCGGAAGTTCCATCTCCCTGGACGACACCAATGGATTTTCGAGTTGAAACTTATGCCAATATTTAATGCCAAATTTATACTAATTTTTACACCAAAAATTAGAATTTTTACCTCTCAGGAACCAGAGATACAAAGCTCGAAAGAGTGCCGGGA
This sequence comes from Nezara viridula, assembly GCA_928085145.1. NCBI lineage: Eukaryota > Metazoa > Arthropoda > Insecta > Hemiptera > Pentatomidae > Nezara > Nezara viridula. The sequence continues at coordinate 206,569,171 of OV725078.1, forward strand.
CCGGAAGTCCTATCTTCCTGGCCGACACCAATGGATTTTCGAATTGAAACTTATGCCAATATTTAGTGCCTAATTAGTACTAATTTGTACACCATAAAATAGAATTTGTACCCCTTAGGAACCGGAGATATAAAGCTCGAAAGAGTACCGGGACCGGAAATTCCATCTCCCTGGACGACACCAATGGATTTTCGAGTTGAAACTTATGCCAATATTTAATGCCAAATTTATACTAATTTTTACACCAAAAATTAGAATTTGTACCTCTCAGGAACCAGAGATACAAAGCACGAAAGTCCGCTAATTTGTACTAATTTGTACACTAAAAATTAGAATTTGTACCTCTCAGAAACCGGAGATATAAAGCTCGAAAGAGTGCCGGACCGGAAGTCCATCTCCCTGGCCGACACCAATGGATTTTCGAGTTCGAAACTTATGCCAATATTTACTGCCTAATTTGTACACTCAAAAATTAGAATTTGTACCTCTCAGGAACCGGAGATACAACGCTCGAAAGAGTGCCGGGACCGGAAGTCCCATCTTCCTGGCCGACACCAATGGATTTTCGAATTGAAACTTATGCCAATATTTAGTGCCTAATTTGTACTCATTTGTACACCAAAAATTAGAATTTGTACCCCTCAGGAACCGTAGATATAAAGCTCGAAGAGTCCGCGACCGGAAGTTCCATCTCCCTGGCCGACACCAATGGATTTTCGAGTTGAAACTTATGCCAATATTTAGTACATAATTTGTACTAATTTTACACCAAAAATTAGAATTTACCCCTCAGGAACCGGAGATATAACCTGTATCGGCCCTGGCACCTAGGAATTTGAGTTGAAACCTTGCCAATATTTAGCTATCTAATTTGTACCTCAAAATAGAATTTGTACCTCTCAGGAACCGGAGATATCGTTCTATATTCCTAGCCCGACACCAATGGAATATCTTGTTGAAACCTATGCCCATATTTAGTACCGATTTGTATAACAAAATTTACAATTTCAGTGGGGGTGACATTTTTATTTGTAGAATGCAAATAATTTGACAAATAAAATATTCATGATTGATACAGGATTTACGATGTTTCTTATAGTTAAAAAAATCGTGACTATTGGCTTGTCATCAAATAAAAATAAATAAGAGATAACAGTCGATACAAACATAAAATAGTTTGAGGTATTCAATAGTTAGACAAATAATGTTTGCAATATAGACAATCGTAATGAATTGACGTGGTAAGTAGTAACACAGACAGATCTACGGGGGTAATGTAATAAAATGGTAAAATGTAACCGTGTTTTACAGAAAAGAATATTAAAAACTATTCATGTTCGTGTAATTACATTTAATAGTACTTTAAGAAATACTTAAGTACCATTTGATATAGGTAGTTATTTTTTTTTTCTAATTAATTATTGTTATATGTAGATGAAAAAAATCTTTCGGGCTGAAGCCCCTCCCCAAAATTAAATCCTGAATTCCCTAGTGAGTAGTAACATATGTATTACCATATATTAAGAAAAACAATGTTGATTATAAAAAAAAATATTATATTAAGGATTACATAGCACTAACAGTGTAAGTATAAATATTTGTTTGCCTTTTGATAGTAATTTGTATAAGTACTGAATGTCACAATTTTTTATTTCTCTAAATATTCATATTTAAGCGTTTTAAAAAACGAATCTAATTTGCGTTTTCGTAATAAAAAATTCCTTGACAAACTTTATTGAAAGCGCCTTTCGATTTTGTACTTTTTTATAAAAATAAAACTCATTTAATAGAATAGTCAATTTTTTTTTCTTATCTTGCACAAGTATTAATAGATCCTTACAAAAATAGATTTAAACGGAAGTCAGCCTCCGTGAAGCTCATTAAAGGATCTGACCCTTGGTTTACCTGAAAAGGGTTTGGGATCAACTCACACTCTCCAACAGAACAACCTTTTTTTTTTTATTTTATTTTGGGATCCAATAAGTGTGTAGATTTGTGTAATTGGGTTTTTTTTTTTTTAGTTCAAATATATTTTTTTTTACATTATTTACTTTCAGTTGAGAAAGTTCTACAAATGTGCTAATGTTATGAAGGTCGTCTACCCTCTCCTCTTTGTTTAATATAACAAATACATCACATATTCAAGATCTTTTTTTTAGATATTTTCAAGTATATCTGATAGGTAAAAAAAAAAAAATTCCTACAGTTAAACAAACATATAAACAAATTGATTTTAAACACTCAATATTATATTTGTTCGTTTCACAATAATTATGTCGAATTTTAATACACAATAAAAACTTCCGCTATTTCTTTTTTTTTATCCATGGCCCCACCCCATTACAATTTTAAGTCTGCGCCTATGCACACAAGTAAAATGAGATAGTTTTTGAATAATATGTTCTTAATAAAGTGTATTTTACTTTTTTTTTTTTTTAAACTTAAAAATAACTTTATAAGTTTACATTCAGTTAGGACATTGATTTAATTTTCCTGGAAACATGTGGTTTTCTTTTTATGTATTTTTTTTATCTTCATATCTTCATCCACGCATATCTTCATTTAAAAATAAGGTAATTCAATAGTCTACTTTACCACTTCTCCCAAAATTTAATTGGTTGAAACAAAATGAGTTAGTTTATCAGTCTAGGGTGGATGGTTTAGTTAACCGTTTATCTGTAAATGAGCATTCGGTAGAAGATTTGATGGACTTTCTCTCAAATATCATCAAGAGGTCTGATAATTATAATCCTTATCCAAGGTCAGTATATAAAAGGAAAAATTCATGGTTTGATAAGGAGGGTTTCCAGGCTAGAAAGATGTCATTTATAAGTTTAAAGTTATTTAGAAAAACTTCGTCCTCTCACAATAAATTACAGTATTTAAATTAAAATAGTACTTATAAAAGTCCATGTTTATTTAAAAAAGAAGAAATATTATATAGGTTCTGTCCAACTTCTGAATAAGGTTAATAACAGTACAGAATTTCGGGAACTTGTAAAAGTATTTAGAAAAAGTAATTACTGGTCTGTAGGTAATATATCATTACAAGATTGGCTTATGCCCTTTAAAACTCTGTACAACCCTCCGTTAATTTCAAACAGAATTTTATACGTTAAACCTGATATTACCAATGCTATTTTAGATAGACCCTTCTCTCTTGTGAGTTGAAAGCGGTTTTGGGTAACTCCAAAAATAACAAGGAAGTGAAAGGATCCCTTATGTATTTTACAAGTATGCTCCCAATTCCTTTTTAAACATTTGTTGGCTACATTTAATAGAATTTATAAAATGGGCTATGTCCCTTTAACATTTGAAAATCCATTCTTTTCCAATTATATAAAAAAGAGTATAAAAATTTATCTTCTAATTACAGGGGAATCTCCTTTATTAATGCAATTACCATGTTATATAGGGGCTTGATTTTGGCTAGATGTCTGGACTTGATTGATGAAAACAATATAATTCAAGAATCTCAGGCTGGTTTTAAAAAGATTCAACAATCGATAACATATTCACATTAATGAGTCTAATTAAATTAAAATTACAAAAGAAAAGAGAAAAAGTGCATGTATTTTTTTTTAGATTTTTCTACAGCATTTGATAGTGTGGATCGTTATAGTCTAATTTATAAATTATATCAGCTAGGATTTTCATCTTAATTAATTAATTCAATTAAAAGTTTGCCTAGCGATACTAATGCTTCAGTTTGGGGATTGAATGGTTTGACGAAACCATTTAGTATGGCATTGGGTGTAAGACAAAGTTGTTAGCTTAGTCCGATTCCATTTTCTTTATATATAAATGATTTGGAAGAAAACTTAGATGGTGGTATTTGTGTAGAGAAAAATTGTAAAATTATGTATCTAGCTTTTGCGGATGATATTGTTCTCCTATCTTCACATCCAGCGACATTACAGAGTAATATAAATTAACTAGATGAATACTGTAAAAATGGACGGGTAATAATTATAATTTTTGGGGTACAAATTAGTACCAATTAGGTACTAAATATCAGCATAGGTTTCAACTTGAAAATCAGTATGTCATTTGACCATGTCCCTGGCCCGGCACTTTGCGAGCTTTATATCTCCGGTTCCTGACGGGTAATAATTCTAACTTTTCTGGTTCAATCTAGTACAAATTAGGCACTAAATATTGGCATAGGTTTCAACTCGAAAACCAATATGTCATTTGACCATGTCGCTGGCCCGGCACTTTTCCGAGCGTTATATCTCCGGTTCCTGAGGGGAACAAATTCTAATTTTTGAGGTACAAATTAATACAAATTAGATACTAAATATTGGTACAGGTTTCAACTCGAAAATCCATTGGTGTCGGCCAGGGAGATGGAACTTCCGGTACCGGACTTTCGAGCTTTATATCTCCATTTCCTGAGGGGTACAAATTCTAATTTTTGGTGTACAAATCAGTACAAATTATGTTGAGTCTGGCCAGAGACAGCTACCAATGAACATCGCTATAATCCTCTCGCTATATATCTACACAGTTTTTCTTTATTTTAGTCTACACTACAGTTTATGTTGAGTTCATATTTTTTTTTGTTTTTGTTTTTTTTTCTCTTTTATTCTAGAACTTTATTAGTGTTCACTGATTCAAGTGACGTATATTTACGTAAAAAAGTGCATAACTCTAACTGATTTCCTAGAAGTACGGGACTGTAATCTCTTACTAATCCTTACGGCATTAAGCACGCTGTTTACTGCTTTCATCACATCAACAACTGTCTACCGGTATTTATTTATATTTTAATTAATTTACTTCTCATAAAATATGGTGCAGTGTATTATTTGCAATAATACTATTGCACGCGAGGACAAAAACAATATTAATTGTGCAAAATGTAAAATTATTTACCATAGTAGGCGTTTCAACTTAACTGATAAAGACATCGAAGCACTAAAAACACACAAAAAAACATGGATATGCCCTAATTGCGACCAGGCCAAAAAAACCAACACTGAGCCGTCTGCCTCAGAAATACTGGCGGCAGTAAATCGTCTAGATTCAAGCGTGAACGAAGACGTAAAAAACATTAAACAGCCCTCGATAAATATGGGGAGCTCAGTTTTGAGGTAAATGAAAGATTAGCGAAAATTGAAAAACACCTCGAAAGTCAAGCCAGTAAATTCGAAGAAATTATTCTGGAAAATAAAGCCCTCAAATTCCGAGTGGGCGAACTAGAAGTTCGCCTGAATAATGCAGAGCAGGGCCTGTTATCCAGATCACTGGAGATCCGAGGGATACCGGAGCGAGCTGGTGAAACGCCCGCCGGTCTGGTGACCAGTGTAGGAGCCAGCCTGGGAGTCAAGCTTAGTGCAGAAGACCTGGATGTGGTGCATCGCCGCAGAAGCAGGAAAGATGACCCGCGACCGCCGTCTGTCATAGTGCGATTTGTCAGGCAATCAGTCAGAGACGATTTAATATCGAAAAGAGAAGTTAAGAGGGATTTCTCCACGCGGGATATCGGTTGGCAGGAGAACTGCCACCGGATATATCTGGGAGAGGAGATGACTCACACGAACAGGCACTTATACTGGCTTGCCCGACAGAAGAAAGCAGCGGGGAAAATCAAATATTGCTGGTTTGCCGCTGGAAAGGTGCGATGTCGAAAAGAGGACGGGCATAAGGTTATCATGATCGGACAGGCCTCGGACCTCGATATATTTACCTGACTACACAGAATTCGTCTACCCTCCATCCTTATCAAAATAACTACTGACAAAATTTCCTTTGAAGAAAGATTTTCGCTTTTAGTTGCATTTCTTCACTTCCACATATTAGCCTATGTATTATTTACTATATTTTTTCTATTTTTTGTTTCTTTAAACACTTTCTTTTTTCTCATTTTCATTAATTGTAATAGTTTTTCTGTATTTTTTATTTGTTTTAGTGTTTCTCTACTGATTTCTGACTGTCTCCTTCCAAATACTTCTCATGTCTAGTACCCTAATCACCTGCCATGTTAACTCTCAATCCCTCCCCGCCCACTATGACGAATTCCTGCAATATTTCACTCAAAATTTTTACCATATTATAGCTATCTCCGAAACTTGGCTCAAATCTTATATCCCATCCTCTTCTGTCTCCCTGGCTAATTACAACCTCTTCCGTCATGACCGGGTAAGCCGGACTGGCGGTGGAGTAGCCATATATGTCCACAATAGCCTGAAGACCCGAATCCTCGATTTATCCCCATCTTCCAACTACCCACAAATTGAATACCTATTAGTTGAAATCCTTTGTAATACTTCTCCTCTCCTCTACGCTGTGGTATACAGTCCTCCTCTTGTTCCATTTCATACGTCCTTTGAATCTACCCTATTGAATTTCGTTCCCCTCTATCCCAGAATAATCATCTCAGGTGACCTCAATACCAATTTCCTATCTGACTCCAATGACAAATCCTATCTAGAAGACCTATTCTTCTCCCTTCACCTCTTTATCGTTCCTTTTTCTCCCACTCACCATACTAGCAGGTCCGACACTAGGCTAGATTTCTATATTATAGACTCTGTACAAAACCTCCTCTCCTCTTCACAACTGCCAGTATCCTTTTTGTCATCTCACGATCTGATACAAATAACATATAGTATCAAACCTCCTCCTATTCAGCCTCGAACTATCACCTTCCGCCATCTAAATTCCCTTACACGAGAACAAATATTACCTGACCTGGAAATCCTTGATTGGAATAAAATATATTCTTGCACTTCTATCGACTCTATGGTCGATATTCTTACTACCAATCTCCTCAAAATCCTCAATACCCATGCACCTCTCAAAACCTCTACATTTCGTCACCGGCCTGCTCCTTGGATGTGTCAGGAAATCAAAGACCTGCAGAAGAGGCGCGACGCTGCTCGTAGACGCTTCAGACGTATTAGGCTTGCAGATGACTACCAAGCGTTCAGGGTGCTTCGCAACTTGACACAAACAAGGATCCGGCGTGCGAAGTCCCTCTACTTCCACGAAGCACTTTCCTCAACTCCTGACATGAAATCAAAATGGCGACTGCTTCGTAAACTCTCCCTTTGTGATCCTTCCCGATCCCCTACCCCAGCCTTTTCAATATCCCCTGATGATCTAAACTCGCATTTTATATCTGTTGCTACTACCTCTCCTTTATCCTCCTGTTCCGACTTCCCAATAGAGATACCATTTAACGACAATAACTTTTATTTTTCGGACATTTCCCCTACAGACCTTTTAACCGCTGTAATGAATTCCCACACCAATTCCATAGGACCTAACGGCACCCCTGTCAAACTAATAAAATTATGTCTTCCTGAAATCCTCCCAGTCCTTCTTTTCATCTACAATTTCTCCCTTCAGAATTCAGTATTCCCTACATCTTGGAAACAAGCCATTGTCCTTCCTTTAATTAAAAATTCTAATCGGACCTCACCCGAAGATTTCCGCCCAATCTCAATTCTTTCCAACCTCTCGAAACCTCTAGAAAGATTGGTGCAATCCCAAGTCTCCAACTTCCTTGAAAAGTCCAACCAACTTGATCCTCTCCAATCTGGTTTCCGTCCCAGCTACTCTACACAATCCGCCTTAATTAAAATCACCAGCGACATTCAAACTGCAATAGATGATAAAAAGTTAACCATCCTTATCCTTCTCGACTTCTCCAAACCCTTCGATTCCATTAACCATTCCATCCTCTTCGACAAACTGAAATTATTATCCTTCTCCAATAGTTCCATCTCTTGGTTTCAATCTTTCCTCTCACAACGTACCCAAGCAGTCTCCATACCCAACCAACCACTATCTGCCTTCCTTTCTTCATCCTCTGGAGTTGCCCAGGGTTTAGCATATCTCCTCTCCTTTTCAGCTCCTACATTAACGACCTACCTAAATCAATTCTTCATTGTTCCCATCACCTTTATGCAGACGATTCACAGATCTACCTATCATTTTCCCCTCCTGAGTTACTGGGGGCATTTGCCAAGATCCAAGAAGACCTAGATCGAATCAGTGAATAGGCAAATGTAAATGGATTAAGGTTAAATGCCGCCAAAACTCAGGCCATTGTCATTGCTTCCAAGCCCCTTCTTAGATCCCATCCAGACTTTCCCATCCTTCACCTTAATGACCAGCCAATCTCCTTCTACTCCTCTGTTAAAAACTTAGGATTTTTCATTGATCAAAACCTCCTTTGGAATCACCATATTTCTCATATCTCTAGACGGACAATTTCCACCCTAAAACTATTCCATCGCTTCCGCCATCTCCTACCTCAACATACGCGTAGACTCCTAGTTTCCTCTCTCATTTTCCCCCACTTTGACTATAGCTGTGTGGTGTATGATGGCCTCTCTGTGGAGCTCCGTGATAGACTGAAAAGACTAATGAACAGCTGTGTAAGATTTGTGATCGGGGCCCTAAGGTACTCCCATGTTTCTCACCAAGTTAAAGTGGCTTTTCCCCTCCTTCCGAAGACAATATTTCCTAGGTACGTTCCTCTACCAAATCATCAACAGCCATCGTCCTTCTTACGCCTACAACCTTCTCCAGTTCAAATCCTCAGTCCATTCCCTGTCCACAAAATCTCGACCTTCTAATCTTTACATGCCTTCTCACAGATCTGCCTCATTCCAAAATTCCTTTGTTGTTCGCTCTGTCAATTTCTGTAATTCCCTCCCTATCAAAATTCGACATTCCCCATCCATATCCAAATTCAAAATCCTCCTATTCCAATTCCTATCCCAAGAACAGTCAGATAGTTGCTAACCATTCGAGCTGATTTTAATAGAGAATTTGATACATACAAATTCATTGATGGATTCATTGATACATTTTTATTTTTTAACTATTTATTATTTTCTTAAAAGTGTATACTAGTGCAAATAGCTTTAAGTGCCTTGTCATAGTATTAATTGTTTTGTATATAGTTTCGTTTTTTGTATATAGAATGTTTACCTTATATTTTTTTTACATTATTTCTTTTTTTCGATTTATTTTATTTTGGCCAGATGTGATCTTTTAATTTTGTTATATTTTGTTATTCTCAAGGGACTATGTTCCAGAATAAAATTATTTTTCTATCTATCTATCTATCTACTAAATATTGGCCTAAGTTTCAACTCGAAATTACATAGATGCCGGGCCAGCGTCATGGACCTTATATCTCCGGTTCCTGAGGGGTGCAAATTATAATTTTTGGTATACAAATTAGTACAAATTGTGTACTAAATATTGGCATAAGTTTCATTTCGAAAATCCGATGGTATCGGCCAGGGAGATGGAACTTCCGGTCCTGGCACTTTTTCGAGCTTTACATCTCCGGTTCCTGAGGGGTACAAACTCTAATTTTTGAGGTACAAATTAGTTACTAAATATTGTCAGAGGATTCAACTTGAAATTCTAATTTTTGAGGTACAAATAGGTACAAATTAGGTACTAAATGTAATAAATAACTGGAATGAGTACAATTTTGAAACAAATTGGGATCGACCAACATAGGTTACTGGGGGCAAATATGTTTAAAAAAAGAAACTAAGTAGATATTAGTTTTTAGAACCTTAAATAATTTTTGGTTATTAATTTTTATAGTAATTTTATTAGTAATCAAAATTTTTGGATCTATTTTTTTTTTTGTGGAATACAACAAAAATTATGATAACTACATGAGTAATCTATTGATCATTACGAAACTTTTAAGGTTTTTAAGGCTCTATAGACTACAGGTTATAGCATGAACCCAAACTCCAAAAACAGATAAGAACCAAAAATATAAAATCAAAACGTATGGGAAGTTTTTAGTTATTCCTACCTTAAGAACTAAAAAAAAAGAAAGAAAAATCCCGAGCCAGATACCTATCCTTTCAAGATAAACTCCAGTCCCATCCGAATCCACTTGTTTTCACCCTTGCTTCTTCCTCGATGCCTGATAATTCCCCTACGCGTCTGAAAAGAAGATGGCCTCGTGATCTTCTCATCTAGAATTAAATAGGGAGTGCTACCACTGGGCAGAATCTCTTCAAGTCTGTTCTTGTCATTTACTAATGACTAATGTGTGCATTTTTACTAGTTGTATTGTTTGCATTTATACAGTTGTAAATTTCATTAAATAAATAAAGAAAAAAATAAATAAAAACATCTTAAAGGTTATTGGTATAGGTCGGAAGAGCAGTGAACAGCTTTCTAACGGTCGTATTAAAGTTTAATTCAAAGAACATCATGAACAGTTTAGTTGAATTCTTTAGTTGACGGCCTGAAAAATAAAAACCCTCTAAGAAAATCTAGTACGAAAGTTTATTTTTCATTTTACGATTTCTATAAAAATCCATATTTAAGAATATCAAATTTTAAAGAGCACTAAAAAAGTATATAACTTCCTTTTTCTTAACAAAAATATAATCGGTCTACTTTACTAGAAGCGTCTTATGGTTTATTTAATTTATGATACATTTTAACTCATTTAATACTATTACCAACATTTTTTTCTTATTTTGCACACATAAATCAACAAAAATAACCTTGAAATCCGGTGAACACAAACACTAAGGCCCCTTTCACACTGAAGATACATGACGTAGGATACATGCATTTCAAGACGCAGGATACATGCATACTGGAGGCAGGATGCTTACATCTTAAACACTGGACTGCGTAATAAAATGAGAGCTTTCACACCGAGGATTCAAGAAGTAATACCAGCCGGCTGGAGATTTTTAGCGTGCATCTCGATTGTGCTGGTCTTGCATACTCGCCCCTTCCACCTCTGCACATCCGAAGCAAAATATTTTTGAGAAACATCATCGGGCCCGGTTGGCTTAAATCACCAACGCTCGGTATACCCTCTCCCTTCTGGATTTTCTCTAAGCTCTTGTGATTGACGGCTCTATCAATTGCTTTTTTATTTTCAACAATTATTTTATTTTTTTATCTATTTTTTATTTATTTTTTAACTATATTTTTTTTACCTCGCGCGGGCTCATTACCGCGTATGGGGAGCGTCCCACGGGTGGCGGATGTGGGGATGGTCGGTGAAAATTCCTTGGAAGTTCCTCCCGGCTAAGTCCGATGGACTCGCTGACCAACAATGAGAGGGGCCCTCCAGACTTGCTGGAGGGAGGGGACCTCCAGACTTGCTGGAGGTAGGGGCCCACCAGACTTGCTGGAGGGTGTGACGTAGGATTGAACGCCCTACTCACATATCTTTAGTTCACCAAACACCACAAAAAGTCATGGATCTCCCTAAGGTAAAACGCTCATTATCCGGAGGTAAACTAGTCCCCCGTTCGGGTCTCCGGGTGGGGACTGCTTTAGGGGATTCATGGCGCAAGTTGAAATATAGGGATTTAAATATTGGTACGTGGAACGTAAGGAGTTTAAACACAGCAGGGGGCTAAAATCGGTCGCGAATGAGGTAAATGGGTACAATTTGGATGTCGTGGCTCTGCAAGAGGTTCGCTGGCCAGGGGAGGGCTCGATGAGGGAAGGAAAGTACACTATTTGGTACGGAGGAAGCGGGAATCATTGTTTAGGTACCGGGTTTCTAATTAGGAGTAGATTACTATCCGCTTTGAGGGACGTACAATTCTTTAGTGATAGAATTTCGGTAGCTACATTTCAGGGACGTTGGTTTAAAATCGCATTAATAAACATACATTGTCCGACCGAAGACAGTGACGATGAAGTCAAAAGTGAATTTTACGATAAACTCGAATGGGTTTATGATAAACTACCGCGAAACTACATGAAAATAATTGTAGGTGACGCGAACGCAAAGGTAGGAAGGGAAGAAGTTTATATTCCGACGATTGGTAAAGAAAGTTTGCACGAATATAGTAATGATAATGGGATCCGTCTGATAAACTTTGCCATCTCGAAAAACCTGATAATTAAAAGTACGACGTTTAAACATAAGGATATTCATAAATATACTTGGACATCACCGGATTCGCAAACACGAAATCAAATCGATCATGTCTTGATACAACACAGCTGGCAAAGCAGTATAATCAATGTACGGTCTTATCGCGGAGCAGAATGTGGGTCGGATCATGAATTAGTAATCGCGAAACTTCGACAAAAACTTAATATAAAAAAGAGAAAAGAAAACCGTTTCGATTTTGAGAATTTTAATTTGGAAAAATTAAAAAATCCATCAATTAGAAACCAATTCGAGCTAGATGTTAAGAATAGGTTTGAAGCTTTAGAGCTTCCTGACGAGGACCACGAGGATATTGACAAGTTATGGATAGAGATCAGGGATAATATTAAAGCGGTCGGTAACTCGTGTCTAGGAAAAAAGGAAAATAAGAATAACAAACCGTGGTTTGATGAAGATTGCTTAAACATGTGTGAAAAAAGAAAAGCCGCTAAATTAAAAGCTCTAAATAATCCTAGCGAAGACAATCTGGAATACTTCCGAATCTCAAAGAACGAAACGACAAAATTGCTCAAAAATAAAAAAAGGGAGTATCTTAAAAATAAAATAATTGAAATAGAAACTAATAGAATCGAAAATAACGTAAGAGACATGTACAAAGGTATAAACAGATCACGTAAATATGTAGGGCCCGTAACGTCTGGAATTAGGGATGATAATAACAATATTCTGACCGATCCGGTTGACATATTGAATAAGTTTAAGGACCACTTTGACAATATTTTAAATACGGGAAATTATGATCTGTGTCCTCCTTCTGAGTACCAGAGTGCTGAACCGTTAATAGAAGGACCAAGTAAAGAGGAAGTTGAAGTAGCTATCGGAAAATTAAAATCATATAAAGCAGCGGGAATCGATAATATTCCTACTGAACTAATTAAGGCATGCGGGGAAGCTGGAGTTTCTAAAATACATCGGTTGGTTAAAAAGATCTGGGTGAACGAGAAATTACCTGAAGAATGGAAAGAATCTATTCTTATTCCGATTCACAAAAAGGGTCCGAGGACGGATTGTAATAACTATCGAGGAATTTCACTCCTTCCGGTATGTTATAAAATATTCACTTTAATCTTAACCAGTCGAATCACGGAATACGCCGAGGAAATTATCGGAGACTACCAATGCGGATTTAGACGGAATCGTTCGACTATTGATCAAATATTTTCTTTACGGCAAATATTAGAGAAAAAATTGGAGTATAACGGTATTGTTCACCAGCTGTATATAGATTTTAAAAAGGCTTACGATTCTATTGACCGCCAGAAACTGTATAATATTCTAATCGAGCAGGGGATTCCAAAAAAACTAGTAAATCTAGTCAGGATGTGCTTGACGGAGACACTCAATAAAGTTAGAATCGGTAATAATTTGTCCGAAAAATTTGAGGTTCGTTCGGGCTTAAAACAGGGGGATTCTCTTTCGCCTGTCCTGTTCAATTTGGCATTAGAACATGCCATTAGGGAGGTAATGCGAACCGAGAAAGGGTTGGATCTGGGCGGGACAACATCCGTGCTGGGCTATGCTGATGATCTGGTACTGTTAAGCGAAGACGTTGAAACTATAAAACTAAATACGACAACGTTAATGAAAGCCGGTAAAGAACTAGGACTCGAAATAAACGTGGATAAAACAAAATATATGGTTAGCTGCAAAAATGGCGAGTAATAAAATTGAGGTAATTTAATCGCGGCGAATCAAATGGGCTTGTAAAGCTTTTGGGCTTAGTAACGAGAGAATTCCTAAAAGGTTAATATTTGCTGTGCCGAATGGTAAGCGTCCGAGGGGTAGACTGAAGCAAAGGTGGGAATATTGCATTAAAGCCAATCTGAAGGGACTGAGTTTGGACGGCGAACGGTGAAGGCAGGTGTATTACAAGCAATTGGTGGTGTCAGCATCGAACCTTCGGGCTCGCTAATATTTATTATTATATTATTATCATTATAGGTACTAAATATTGGCACAGGTTTCAACTCGAAATTCCATAGGTGCCGGGCCAGCGACATGGACCTTATATCTCCGGTTCCTGAGGGGTACTAATTATAATTTTTGGTGTACAAATTACTACAAATTGTGTACTAAACATTGCCATAAGTTTCAACTCTAAAATCCATTGGTGTCGGCCAGAAAGATGGAACTTCCGGTCCCGGCACTCTTTCGAGCTTTATATCTCCGGTTCCTGAGGGGTGCAAATTCTAATTGTTGGTGTACAAATTAGTACAAATTAGGCACTAAATATTGGCATAAGTTTCAATTCGAAAATCCATTGGTGTCGGCCAAGGAGATGGGACTTCCGGTCCCAGCACTCTTTCGAGCTTTGTATCTCCGGTTCCTGAGAGGTACAAATTCTAATTTTTAGTGTAAAAATTAGTACAAATTAGGTACTAAATATTGGCACAGGTTTCAACTCTAAATTCCATAAGTGGCGGGCTAGCGACATGGACCTTATATCTCTGGTTACTGAGGGGAACTACTAATAATTTTTAGTGTACAAATTGTGTACTAAATATTAGCATAAGTTTCAACTCGAAAATCCATTGGTGTCGGCCAGGGAGATGGAACATCCAGTCCCCGCACTCATTCGAGCTTTATATCTCCGGTTCCTGAGGAGTACAAATTCTAATTTTTGAGGAACAAATTAGTACAAATTAGGTACAAAATATTGGCACAGGTTTCAACTCTAAATTCCCAAGGTGGCGGGCTAGCGACATGGACCTTATATCTCTGGTTACTGAGGGAAACTAATAATAATTTTTGGTGTACCAATTGTGTACTAAATATTGGCATAAGTTTCATTTCGAAAATCCAATGGTGTCGGTCAGAGAGATGGAACTTCCGGTCCCACCACTCTTTCGAGCTTTATATCTCTTTAATTCTAAGTTTTAAGGTACAAATTAGGTACTAAATATTGGCACAAGTTTCAACTCGAAATTCCATAGGTGGCGGCCTAGCGACATGGAACTTTTATCTCAGGTTACTGAATGGAACTAATCATAATTTTTGATGTACAAATTAGTTCAAATTGTGTACTAAACATTGGCATAAGTTTCAACTCGAAAATCCATTGGTGTCGGCCAGGGAAATGGAACTTCCGGTCCCGGCTATATTTCGAGC
The DNA here is from genome assembly GCA_928085145.1 of Nezara viridula. Taxonomy (NCBI): domain Eukaryota; kingdom Metazoa; phylum Arthropoda; class Insecta; order Hemiptera; family Pentatomidae; genus Nezara; species Nezara viridula. The sequence continues at coordinate 206,584,208 of OV725078.1, forward strand.
TTTATATCTCCGGTTCCTGAGGGGTACAAATTCTAATTTTTGAGGTACGAATTAGTACAAGTTAGGAACTAGATATTGGAACAGGTTTCAACTCTAAATTCCCAAGGTGGCGGGCTAGCGACATGGACCTTATATCTCTAGTTACTGAGGGAAACTAATTATAATTTTTGGTGTACAAATTGTGTACTAAATATTGGCATAAGTTTCAACTCGAAAATCCAATGGTGTCGGTCAGAGAGATGGAACTTCCGGTCCCACCACTCTTTCGAGCTTTATATCTCCGGTTCCTAAGGGGTAAAAATTCAAATTTTTGAGGTAGAAATGAGTACAAATTAGGTACTAAATAATTGCACAGGTTTTAACTCGAAATTCCATAGGTGGCGGCCTAGCGACATGGAACATATGTCTCCGGTTACTGAGGGGAACTAATTATAATCTTTGATGTACAAATTAGTACAAATTGTGTACTAAACATTGGCATAAGTTTCAAATCGAAAATCCATTGGTGTCGGCCAGGGAGATGGAACTTCCGGTCCCGGCACTTTTTCGAGCTTTATATTTCCGGTTCCTGAGGGGTACAAATTCTAATTTTTGAGGTAGAAATTAGTACAAATTAGGTACTATATAATTGCACAGGTTTCCACTCGAAATTCCATAGGTGCCGGGCCAGCGACATGGACCTTACAACTCCGGTTCCTGAGGGGTACTAATTATAATTTTTGGTGTACAAATTGTGTACTAAATATTGGCATATGTTTCAGCTTGAAAATCCATTGGTGTCGGCCAGGGATACGGAACTTCCGGTTCCGGCACTCTTTCGAGCATTATATCTCCGGTTCCTGAGGGGTACAAATTCTAATTTATGGTGTACAAATTAGTACAAATTAGGCACTAAATATTGGCATAAGTTTGAATTTGAAAATCCATTGGTGTCGGCCAACGAGATGGGACTTCCGGTCCCAGCACTCTTTCGAGCTTTGTATCTCCGGTTCCTGAGAGGTACAAAATCTAATTTTTAGTGTAAAAATTAGTACAAATTAGGTACTAAATATTGGCACAGGTTTCAACTCTAAATTCCATAAGTGGCGGGCTAGCGACATGGACCTTATATCTCTGGTTACTGACGGGAACTAATAATAATTTTTAGTGTACAAATTGTGTACTAAATATTGGCATAAGTTTCAAATCAAAAATCCATTGCCATTGGCCAGCGAGATGGAACTTCCGGTCCGGCACTCTTTCGAGCTTTATATCTCTTTAATTCTAAGTTTTAAGGTACAAATTAGGTACTAAATATTGGCACATGTTTCAACTCGAAATTCCATAGGTGGCGGCCTAGCGACATGGAACTTTTATCTCCGGTTCCTGAGGGGAACTAATTATAATTTTTGATGTACAAATTAGTACAAATTGTGTACTAAACATTGGCATAAGTGTCAACTCGAAAATCCATTGGTGTCGGCCAAAGAGATGGAACTTCCGGTCCCGGCACTTTTTCGAGCTTTATATCTCCGGTTCCTGAGGGGTACAAATTCTAATTTTTGAGGTACAAATTAGTACAAATTATTTGTTAGATATTGGCACAGGTTTAAACTCTAAATTCCATAGGTGCCGGGCCAGCGACATGGACCTTACAACTCCGGTTCCTGAGGGGTACTAATTATAATTTTTGGTGTACAAATTGTGTACTAAATATTGGCATAAGTTTCAACTCGAAAATCCATTGGTGTCGGCCAGGGAGATGGAAATTTCGGTTCCGCACTCATTCGAGCTTTATATCTCCGGTTCCTGCGGAGTACAAATTCTAATTTTTGAGGAACAAATTAGGTACTAAATATTATCACAGGTTTCAACTCGAAATTCCATAGGTGTCGGGTCAGCGACATGGACCTTATATCGCCGGTTCCTGATGGGTACTAATTATAATTTTTGATGTAAAAATTAGTACAAATTGTGTACTAAACATTGGCATAAGTTGGAACTCGAAAATCCATTGGAGTCGGCCAGGGAGATGGAACTTCCGGTCCCGGCACTTTTTCGAGCTTTATATCTCCGGTTCCTGAGGGGTACAAATTCTAATTTTTGAGGTACAAATTAGTACAAATTAGGTACTAGATATTGGACAGGTTTAAACTCTAAATACCATAGGTGGCGGACTAGCGACATGGACCTTATATCTCTGGTTACTGAGGGAAACTAATTATAATTTTTGGTGTACAAATTGTGTACTAAATATTGGCATAAGTTTCAACTCGAAAATCCATTGGTGTCGGCGGGGGAGATGGAAGCTCCGGTCCCCGAACTCATTCGAGCTTTATATCTCCGGTTCCTGAGGAGTACAGATTCTAATTTTTGAGGAACAAATTAGTACAAATTACTTACTAAATATTGGCACAGGTTTTAACTCGAAATTCCTTAGGTGTCGGGTCAGCTACATGGACCTTATATCTCCGGTTCCTCAGGGGTACTAATTATAATTTTTGGTATACATATTGTGTACTAAATATTGGCATAAGTTTCATCTCGAAAATCCTTTGTTGTTGGCCAGGGAGATGGAACTTCCGGTCGCGGCACTATTTCGAGCTTTATATCTCAGGTTTCTGAGTGGTAAAAATCCTGATTATTAACGTACAAATTAGGTACTAAATATTGGCACATGTTTCCACTCGAAATTCCATAGGTGGCGGCCTAGCGACATGGACTTATATCTCCGGTTACTAAGGGGAACTAATTATAATTTCTGATGTACAAATTAGTACAAATTGTGTACTAAACTTTGGCATAAGTTTCAACTCGAAAATCAATAGGTGGCGGACTAGCGACATGGACCTTATATTTCCGGTTCCTGAGAGGTATTAATTATAATTTTTAGTGTAAAAATTGTGTACTAAATATTGGCACAGGTTTTAACTCGAAATTCCTTAGGTGTCGGGTCAGCTACATGGACCTTATATCTCCGGTTCCTGAGGGGTACTAATTATAATTTTTGGTATACATATTGTGTACTAAATATTGGCATAAGTTTCATCTCGAAAATCCTTTGTTGTTGGCCAGGGAGATGGAACTTCCGGTCGCGGCACTATTTCGAGCTTTATATCTCAGGTTTCTGAGTGGTAAAAATCCTGATTATTAACGTACAAATTAGGTACTAAATATTGGCACATGTTTCCACTCGAAATTCCATAGGTGGCGGCCTAGCGACATGGACTTATATCTCCGGTTCCTGATGGGTACTAATTATAATTTTTGATGTAAAAATTAGTACAAATTGTGTACTAAACATTGGCATAAGTGTCAACTCGAAAATCCATTGGTGTCGGCCAAAGAGATGGAACTTCCGGTCCCGGCACTTTTTCGAGCTTTATATCTCCGGTTCCTGAGGGGTACAAATTCTAATTTTTGAGGTACAAATTAGTACAAATTAGGTACTAGATATTGGACAGGTTTAAACTCTAAATACCATAGGTGGCGGACTAGCGACATGGACCTTATATCTCTGGTTACTGAGGGAAACTAATTATAATTTTTGGTGTACAAATTGTGTACTAAATATTGGCATAAGTTTCAACTCGAAAATCCATTGGTGTCGGCGGGGGAGATGGAAGCTCCGGTCCCCGAACTCATTCGAGCTTTATATCTCCGGTTCCTGAGGAGTACAGATTCTAATTTTTGAGGAACAAATTAGTACAAATTACTTACTAAATATTGGCACAGGTTTTAACTCGAAATTCCTTAGGTGTCGGGTCAGCTACATGGACCTTATATCTCCGGTTCCTGAGGGGTACTAATTATAATTGTTGGTATACATATTGTGTACTAAATATTGGCATAAGTTTCATCTCGAAAATCCTTTGTTGTTGGCCAGGGAGATGGAACTTCCGGTCGCGGCACTATTTCGAGCTTTATATCTCAGGTTTCTGAGTGGTAAAAATCCTGATTATTAACGTACAAATTAGGTACTAAATATTGGCACATGTTTCCACTCGAAATTCCATAGGTGGCGGCCTAGCGACATGGACTTATATCTCCGGTTACTGAGGGGAACTAATTATAATTTCTGATGTACAAATTAGTACAAATTGTGTACTAAACTTTGGCATAAGTTTCAACTCGAAAATCAATAGGTGGCGGACTAGCGACATGGACCTTATATTTCCGGTTCCTGAGAGGTATTAATTATAATTTTTAGTGTAAAAATTGTGTACTAAATATTGGCATAAGATTCAACTCAAAAATCTATTGGTGTCGGCCGAGGAGATGGAACTTCCGGTCCCGCCACTTTTTCGAGCTTTTTATTTCAGGTTCCTTAGGGGTACAGATTCTAATTTTTGAGGTACAAGTTAGGTACTAAATATTGGCACAGGTTTCAACTCGAAATTAAATGTGTGCCGGGCCAGCGACATGGACCTTATATCTCCGGTTCCTGAGTGGATACTAATTATAATTTTTGAATTACAAATAAGTACAAATTGTGTACTAAACATTGGCATAAGTTTCAACTCGAATATCCATTGGTGTCGGCCAGGAAGATGGAACTTCCGGTCCCGGTACTTTTTCGAGCTTTATATCTCCGGTTCCTGAGGGGTACAAATTCTAATTTTTGAGGTAGAAATTAGTACAAATTAGGTACTATATAATTGCACAGGTTTCAACTTGAAATTCCATAGGTGCCGGGCGAGGGACATGGACCTTACATCTTCGGTTCTTAAGGGGTACTAATTCTAATTTTTGATTTACAAATAAGTACAAATTGTGTACTAAACATTGGCATAAGTTTAAACTCGAAAATCCATTGGTGTCGGCCAGGGATATGGAACTTCCGGTCGCGGCACTATTTCGTGCTTTATATCTCCGGTTGTTGATTGGTACAAATTCTGATTTTTGAGGTACAAGTTGTGTACTAAATATTTGCCTGAGTTTCAACTCGAAAATCCGTTGGTATCCGTCAGGGAGATGGAACATCCGGTCCCGGCACTCTTTCGAGCTTTTTATTTCAGGTTCCTGAGGTGTACAGATTCTAATTTTTGAGGTACAAATTAGGTATTAAATATTGGCACAGGTTTCAACTCGAAATTCCATAGGTGGGGGGCTAGCGACATGGACCTTATATCTGTGGTTCCTGAGGGAAACTAATTATTATATTTGGTGTACAAACTGTGTACTAAATATTGGCATAAGTTTCATTACTGAAAATCCATTGGTGTCGGCCAGGGAGATGGAACTTCCGGTCCCGGCACTTTTTCGAGCTTTATATCTCCGGTTCCTGAGGAGTACAAATTCTAATTTTTGAGGTACAAATTAGTACACATTAGGTACTAAATATTGGCACAGGTTTCAACTCGAAATTCCATAGGTGGCGGGCTAGCGACATGGACCTTATATCTTCGGTTACTGAGGGGAACTAATTATAATTTTTGGTGTACAAATTGTGTACTAAATATTGGCATAAGTTTAAACTCGAAAATCCATTGGTGTCGGCCAGGGAGATGGAACTTCCTGTCCCGCCACTCTTTCGGGCTTTATATCTCCAGTTCCTGAGGGGTACTAATTATAATTTTTGGTGTACAAATTGTGTACTAAATATTGGCATAAGTTTCATTTCGAAAATCCGTTGGTGTCCGCCAGGGAGATGGAACTTCCGGTCCTGGCACTTTTTCGACTTTACATCTCCGGTTCCTGAGGGGTACAAACTCTAATTTTTGAGGTACAAATTACATTACTAAATATTGTCCCAGGATTCAACTTGAAATTCCACAGGTGCCGGGCAAGCGACATGGACCTTACATCTCCGGTTCCTGAGGGGTACTAATTATAATTTTTGAGGTACAAATTAGTTTAAATTGTGTACTAAATATTGGCATAAGTTTCAACTCGAAAATCCATTGGTGTCGGCCAGGGAGATGGAACTTCCGGTCCCGCCACTCTTTCGAGCTTTATATCTCCGGTTCATAAGGGATACAGATTCTAATTTTTGAGGAAAATATTAGCACAAATTAGGTAGTAAATATTGGCACAGGTTTCAACTCGAAATTCCATAGGTGCCGGGCCAGCGACATGGACCTTAAATCTCCGGTTCCTGAGGGGTACTAATTATAATTTTTGGTGTACAAATTGTGTACTAAATATTGGCTTAAGTTTCAACTCGAAAATCTATTGGTGTCGGCCAGGGAGATGGTAATTCTGTTCCGGCACTCTTTCGAGCTTTATATCTTTGGTTCCTGAGCGGTAAAAAATCTAATTTTTGAGGTACAAATTAGGTACTAAATATTGGCACAGGTTTCAACTCGGAATTCCATAGGTGGCGGGCTAGCGACATGGACCTTATATCTCCGGTTACTGAGGGGAACTAACTATAATTATTGATGTGCAAATTATTACAAATTGTGTACTAACCATTGGCATAAGTTTCAACTCGAAAATCCATTGGTGTCGGCCAGGGAGATGGAACTTCCGGTCCCGGCACTCTATCGAGCTTCATATCTCCGGTTCCTGAGGAGTACAAATTCTAATTTTTGAGGTACAAATTAGGTACTTAATATATTGACACAAGTTTCAACTCGAAATTCCATAGGTGGCGGGCTTAGCGACATGGACCTTATATCTCTGGTTACTGAGGGGAACTAATTATAATTTTTGGTGTACAAATTGTTGTACTAAATATTGGCATAAGTTTCAACTCGAAAATAGATTGGTGTCGGCCAGGGAGATGGAACGTCCGGTCCCGCCACTCTTTCGAGCTTTATATCTCCGGTTCCTGAGGGGTACGAATTCTAATTTTTGAGGTACAAATTAGTACAAATTATATACTAAATATTGGCCTAGGTTTCAACTTGAAATACCATAGGTGCCGGGCCAGCGACATGGACCTTATATCTCTGGTTCCTGAGGGGTACTAATTATAATTTTTGCTGTACAAATTGTTTACTAAATATTGGCATAAGTTTCAACTCGAAAATCCATTCTTTTCGGCCAGGGAGATGGAACTTCCGGTCCCGCCACTCTTTCGAGCTTTATATCTCCGGTTCATGAGGGGTACAAATTCTAATTTTTGAGGTAAAATTAGTACAAATTAGGTACTAAATATTGGCACAAGTTTCAACTCGAAATTCCAAAGGTGCTGGGCCAGCGACATGGACCTTATATCTCCGGATCCTGAGAGGTACTAATTATAATTTTTGGTGTTCAAATTGTGTACTAAAGATTGGCATAAATTTTAACTCGAAAATCCATTTGTGTCGGCCAGGGAGGTGGTAATTCCTGTCCCGGCACTCTTTCGAGCTTTATATCTCCGGTTCCTAAGCGGTAAAAATTCTAATTTTTGAGGTACAAATTAGGTACTAAATATTGGCACAGGTTTTAACTCGGAATTCCATAGGTGGCGGGCTTGCGACATAGACCTTATATCTCCGGTTACTAAGGGGAACTAATTATAATTTTTGATGTGCAAATTAGTACAAATTGTGTACTAACCATTGGCATAAGTTTCAACTCGAAAATCCATTGGTGTCGGCCAGGGAGATGGAACTTTCGGTCCCGGCACTCTATCGAGCTTTATATCTCCGGTTCCTGAGGGGTACAAAGTCTAATTTTTGAGGTACAAATTAGGTACTAAATATTGGCACAAGTTTCAACTCGAAATTCCATAGGTGCGGGCTAGCGACATGGACCTTATATCTCTGGTTCCTGAGGGGTAACTAATTATAATTTTTGGTGTACAAATTGTGTTACTAAATATTGGCATAAGTTTCAACTCGAAAATCCATTGGTGTCGGCCAGGGAGATGGAACTTCCGGTCCCGGCACTCTTTCGAGCTTTATATCTCCGGTTCCTGAGGGGTACAAATTCTAATTTTTGAGGTACAAATTAGTACAAATTAGGTACTAAATATTGGCACAGGTTTCAACTCGAAATTCCATAGGTGGCGGGCAAGCAACATGGACCTTATATCTCCGGTTACTGAGGGGAACTAATTATAATTTTTGGTGTACAAATTGTTTACTAAATATTGGCATAAGTTTCAACTCTAAAATCCATTTGTGTCGGCCAGGGAGATGGAACTTCCGGTCCCGGCACTCTTTCGAGCTTTATATCTCCGGTTCCTGAGGGGTACAAATTCTAATTTTTGAGGTACAAATTAGGTACTAAATATTGGCACAGGTTTCAACTCGAAATTCCATAGGTGGCGGGCTAGCGACATGGACCTTATATCTCCGGTTACTGAGGGGAACTAATTATAATTTTTGGTGTACAAATTGTGTACTAAATATTGGCATAAGTTTCAACTCGAAAATCCATTGGTGTCGGCCAGGGAGATGGAACTTCCGGTCCCGCACTCTTTCGAGCTTTATATCTCCGGTTCCTGAGGGGTACAAATTCTAATTTTTGTGGTACAAATTAGTACAAATTAGGTACTAAATATTGGCACAGGTTTCAACTCGAAATTCCATAGGTGCCGGGCCAGCGACATGGACCTTATATCTCCGGTTCCTGAGGGGTACTAATTATAATTTTTGAGGTACAAATTAGGTACTAAATATTGAACCAAAGTTTCAACTCGAAATTCCATAGGTGGCGGGTTAGTGACATGGACCTTATATCTCTGGTTACTGAGGGGAACTAATTATAATTTTTGGTGTACAAATTGTGTACTAAATATTGGCATAAGTTTCAACTCGAAAATCCATTCTTTTCGGCCAGGGAGATGGAACTTCCGGTCCCGCCACTCTTTCGAGCTTTATATCTCCGGTTCATGAGGGGTACAAATTCTAATTTTTGAGGTAAAAAATACTACAAATTATGTACTAAATATTGGCACAGGTTTCAACTCGAAATTCCATAGGTGCCGGGCCAGCGACATGGGCCTTATATCTCCGGTTCCTGAGGGGTATTAATTATAATTTATTGTGTAAAAATTGTGTACTAAATATTGGCATAAGATTCAACTCTAAAATCCATTGGTGTCGGCCAGGGAGATGGAACTTCTGGTTCCGCCACTCTTTCGTGCTTTATATCTCCGGTTCGTGAGCGGTAAAAATTCTAATTTGTGAGGTACAGATTAGGTACTAAATATTGGCACAGCATTCAACTCGAAATTCCATAGGTGCCGGGCCAGGGACATGGACCTTATATCTCCGGTTACTGAGGGGAACTAATTATAATTTTTGGTGTACAAATTGTTTACTATATATTGGCATATGTTTCAACTCGAAAATCCATTGGTGTCGGCCAGGGAGATGGAACTTCGGATCCCGCTACTCTTTCGAGCTTTATATCTCCGGTTCCTGAGGGGTACAAATTCTAATTTTGTGGTACAAATTAGTTCAAATTAGGTACTAAATATTGGCACAGGTTTCAACTCGAAATTCCATAGGTGCCGGGCCAGCGACATGGACCTTATATCTCCGGTTCCTGAGGGGTACTAATTATAATTTTTGAGGTACAAATTAGGTACTGAATATTGAACCAATGTTTCAACTCGAAATTCCATAGGTGGTGGGTTAGCAACATTGACCTTATATCTCTGGTTACTGAGGGGAACTAATTATAATTTTTGGTGTAAAAATTGGGTACTAAATATTGGCATAAGTATTATTTCGAAAATCCGTTGGTGTCGGCCAGGGAGATGGAACTTCTGGTCCCGCCACTCTTTCGAGCTTTATATCTCCGGTTCCTGAGGGGTACAAATTCTAATTTTTGTGTTACAAATTAGTACAAATTAGGTACTAAATATTGGCACAGGTTTCAACTCGAAATTCCATAGGTGCCGGGCCAGCGACATGGACCTTATATCTCCGGTTCCTGAGGGGTACTAATTATAATTTTTGGTGTACAAATTGTGTACTAAATATTGGCATAAGTTTCAACTCGAAAATCCATTTGTGTCGGCCAGGGAGATGGAACTTCCGGTCCCGGCACTCTTTCGAGCTTTATATCTCCGGTTCCTGAGCGGTAAAAATTATAATTTTTGAGTGTACAAATTAGGTACTAAATATTGGCACTAGGTTTCAACTCGAAATTCCATAGGTGTCGGGCCAGCGACATGGACCTTATATCTCTGGTTACTGAGGGGTACTAATTATAATTTTTGGCTGTACAAATTGTGTACTAAATATTGGCATAAGTTTCAACTCGAAAATCCATTTGTGTCGGCCAGGGAGATGGAACTTCCGTCCCGCCACTCTTTCGAGCTTTATATCTCCGGTTCCTGAGGGGTACAAATTCTAATTTTTGAGTAAAATTAGTACAAATTAGGTACTAAATATTGGCACAGGTTTCAACTCGAAATTCCATAGGTGCGGGCCAGCGACATGGACCTTATATCTCCGGTTACTGAGGGGTACTAATTATAATTTTTGGTGTTCAAATTGTGTACTAAATATTGGCATAATTTTCAACTCGAAAATCCATTTTGTCGGCCAGGGAGATGGAATTCCTGTCCCGGCACTCTTTCGAGCTTTATATCTCCGGTTCCTGAGCGGTACAAATTCTAATTTTTGAGGTACAATTAGGTACTAAATATTGGCACAGGTTTCAACTCGAAATTCCATAGGTGGCGGGCCTAGCGACATGGACCTTATATCTCCGGTTACTGAGGGGAACTAATTATAATTTTTGAGTGTTACAAATTGTGTACTAACATTGTCATAAGTTTCAACTCGAAAATCCATTGGTGTCGGCCAGGGAGATGGAACTTCCGGTCCCGGCACTCTTTCGAGCTTTATATCTCCGGTTCCTGAGGGGTACAAATTCTAATTTTTGAGGTACAAATTAGTACAAATTAGGTACTAAATATTGTACCAAAGTTTCAACTCGAAATTCCATAGGTGGCGGGTTAGCGACATGGACCTTATATCTCTGGTTACTGAGGGGAACTAATTATAATTTTTGGTGTACAAATTGTGTACTAAATATTGGCATAAGTTTCAACTCGAAAATCCATTGGTGTCGGCCAGGGAGATGGAACGTCCGGTCCCGCCACTCTTTCGAGCTTTATATCTCTGGTTCCGGAGGGGTACGAATTCTAATTTTTGAGGTACAAATTAGTACAAATTATATACTAAATATTGGCCTAGGTTTCAACTTGAAATACCAAAAGTGCCGGGCCAGCGACGTGGACCTTATATCTCTGGTTCCTGAGGGGTACTAATTATAATTTTTGCTGTACAAATTGTTTACTAAATATTGGCATCAGTTTCAACTCAAAAATCCATTGGTGTCCGCCAGGGAGATGGAACTTCCGGTCCCGGCACTCTATCGAGCTTCATATCTCCGATTCCTGAGGAGTACAAATTCTAATTTTTGAGGTACAAATTAGGTACTTAATATTGAACTAAAGTTTCAACTCGAAATTCCATAGGTGGCGGGTTAGCGACATGGACCTTATATCTCTGGTTACTGAGGGAAACTAATTATAATTGTTGGTGTACTAATTGTTTACTAAATATTGGCATATGTTTCAACTTCGAAAATCCATTGGTGTCGGCCAGGGAGATGGAACTTCGGATCCCGCCACTCTTTCGAGCTTTATATCTCCGGTTCCTGAGGGGTACAAATTCTAATTTATTGTGGTACAAATTAGTACAAATTAGGTACTAAATATTGGCACAGGTTTCAACTCGAAATTCCATAGGTGCCGGGCCAGCGACATGGACCTTATATCTCCGGTTCCTGAGGGGTACTAATTATAATTTTTGAGGTACAAATTAGGTACTAAATATTGAACCAAAGTTTCAACTCGAAATTCCATTGGTGGCGGGTTATTGACATGGATCTTATATCTCTGGTTACTAAAGGGGAACTAATTATAATTTTTGGTGTACAAATTGTGTACTGAATATTGGCATAACTTTCAACTCGAAAATCCATTGGTGTCGGCCAAGGAGATGGAACTTCCGGTCCCGCCACTCTTTCGAGCTTTATATCTCCGGTTCCTGAGGGGTACAAATTCTAATTTTTGAGGTACAAATTAGTACAAATTAGGTACTAAATATTGGCACTATGTTTCAACTCGAAATTCCATAGGTGGCTGGGTTAGCGACATGGACCTTATATCTCCGGATACTGAGGGGAACTAATTATAATTTTTAGTGTTACAAATTGTGCACTAAATATTGGCATAAGTTTCAACTCGAAAATCCATTCGTGTCGGCCAGGGAGATGGAACTTCTGGTCCCGCCACTCTTTCGAGCTTTATATCTCCGGTTCCTGAGGGGTACAAATTCTAATTTTTGAGGTAAAAATAGTACAAATTAGGTACTAAATATTGGCACAGGTTTCAACTCGAAATTCCATAGGTGCTGGGCCAGCGACATGGACCTTATATCTCCGGTTCCTGAGGGGTACTAATTATAATTTTTGCTGTTCAAATTGTTTACTAAATATTGGCATAAATTTTAACTCGAAAATCCATTTGTGTCGGCCAGGGAGATGGAACTTCCTGTCCCGCCACTCTTTCGAGCTTTATATCTCCGGTTCCTGAGCGGTACAAATTCTAATTTTTGAGGTACAAATTAGTAGAAATTATTTCTAAATATTGGCACAGTTTTAACTCGAATTCCATAGGTGCGGGCCAGCGACATGGACCTTATATCTCCGGTTCCTGAGGGGTACTAATTATAATTTTTGATGTGCAATTAGACAAATTGTGTACTAACCATTTTCATAAGTTTCAACTCGAAAATCCATTGGTGTCGGCCAGGGAGTGATCCTGTCCGCACTCTTCGAGCTTTATCTCCGTCCTGGGGTACATTCTATTTTGAGTCAATTGTACATTATATATATTGAACCAAAGTTTCAACTCGAAATTCCATAGGTGGCGGGTTAGCGACATGGACCTTATATCTCTGGTTGCTGAGAGAAACTAATTATAATTTTTGGTGTACAAATTGTTTACTATATATTGGCATATGTTTCAACTCGAAAATCCATTCGTTTCGGCCAGGGAGATGGAACTTCGGATCCCGCTACTCTTTCGAGCTTTATATCTCCGGTTCCTGAGGGGTACAAATTCTAATTTTGTGGTACAAATTAGGTACTAAATATTGGCACAGGTTTCAACTCGAAATTCCATAGTTGCCGGGCCAGCGACATGGACCTTATATCTCCGGTTCCTGAGGGGTACTAATTATAATTTTTGAGGTACAAATTAGGTACTGAATATTGAACCAAAGTTTCAACTCGAAATTCCATAGGTGGTGGGTTAGTGACATTGACCTTATATCTCTGGTTACTGAGGGGAACTAATTATAATTTTTGGTGTACAAATTGTGTACTAAATATTGGCATAAGTTTTATTTCGAAAATCCGTTGGTGTCGGCCAGGGAGATGGAACTTCCGGTCCCGCGACTCTTTCGAGCTTTATATCTCCGGTTCCTGAGGGGTACAAATTCTAATTTTTGTGTTACAAATTAGTACAAATTAGGTACTAAATATTGACACAGGTTTCAACTCGAAATTCCATAGGTGGCGGGCTAGCGACATGGACCTTATATCTCCGGATACTGAGGGGTACTAATTATAATTTTTGATTGTACAAATTGTGTACTAAATATTGGCATAAGTTTCAACTCGAAAATCCATTGGTGTCGGCCAGGGAGATGGAACGTCCGGTCCCGCCACTCTTTCGAGCTTTATATCTCCGGTTCATGAGGGGTACAAATTCTAATTTTTGAGGTAAAAAATAGTACAAATTAGGTACCAAATATTGGCACAAGTTTCAACTCGAAATTCCAAAGGTGCTGGGCCAGCGACATGGACCTTATATCTCCGGATCCTGAGAGGTACTAATTATAATTTTTGGTGTTCAAATTGTGTACTAAAGATTGGCATAAATTTTAACTCGAAAATCCATTTGTGTCGGCCAGGGAGGTGGTAATTCCTGTCCCGGCACTCTTTCGAGCTTTATATCTCCGGTTCCTAAGCGGTAAAAATTATAATTTTTGAGGTACAAATTAGGTACTAAATATTGGCACAGGTTTTAACTCGGAATTCCATAGGTGGTGGGCTTGCGATATAGACCTTATATCTCCGGTTACTAAGGGGAACTAATTATAATTTTTGTTCATTGTACAAATTGTGTACTAAATATTGGCATAAGTTTCAACTCGAAAATCCATTGGTGTCGGCCAGGGAGATGGAACGTCCGGTCCCGCCACTCTTTCGAGCTTTATATCTCCGGTTCCTGAGGGGTACAAATTCTAATTTTTGAGGTACAAATTAGTACAAATTATATACTAAATATTGGCCTAGGTTTCAACTCGAAATACCATAGGTGCCGGGCCAGCGACATGGACCTTATATCTCCGGTTCCTGAGGGGTACTAATTATAATTTTTGGTGTACAAATTGTTTACTAAATATTGGCATAAGTTTCAACTCGAAAATCCATTCTTTTCGGCCAGGGAGATGGAAATTCCGATCCCGGCACTCTTTCGAGCTTTATATCTCCGGTTCCTGAGTGGTAAAAATTCTAATTTTTGAGGTACACATTAGATACTAAATATTGGCACAGGTTTCAACTCGAAATTCTATAGGTGGCGAGCTAGCGACATAGACCTTATATCTCCGGTTACTGAGGGGAACTAATTATAATTTTTGATTTACAAATTAGTACAAATTGTGTACTAAACATTGGCATAAGTTTTATTTCGAAAATCCGTTGGTATTTTCCAGGGAGATGGAACTTCCGGTCCCGCGACTCTTTCGAGCTTTATATCTCCGGTTCCTGAGGGGTACAAATTCTAATTTTTGTGTTACAAATTAGTACAAATTAGGTACTAAATATTGACACAGGTTTCAACTCGAAATTCCATAGGTGCCGGGCCAGCGACGTGGGCCTTATATCTCCGGTTCCTGAGGGGTACTAATTATAATTTTGGAGGTACAAATTAGGTACTAAATATTGTACCAAAGTTTCAACTCGAAATTCCATAGGTGGCGGGTTAGCGACATGGACCTTATATCTCTGGATACTGGGGGGAACTAATTATAATTTTTGGTGTACAAATTGTGCACTAAATATTGGCATAAGTTTCAACTCGAAAATCCATTCGTTTCGGCCTGGGAGATGGAACTTCTGGTCCCGCCACTCTTTCGAGCTTTATATCTCCGGTTCATGAGGGGTACAAATTCTAATTTTTGAGGTAAAAAATAGTACAAATTAGGTACCAAATATTGGCACAGGTTTCAACTATAAATTCCATAGGTGCCGGGCCAGCGACATGGACCTTACATCTCAAGTTCCTGAGGGCTACTAATTATAATTTTTGGTGTACAAATTGTTTACTAAATATTGGCATAAGTTTCAACTCGAAAATCCATTCTTTTCGGCCAGGGAGACGGAAATTCCGATCCCGACACTCTTTCGAGCTTTATATCTCCGGTTCCTGATTAGTACAAATTCTAATTTTTGAGGTACAAATTAGTACAAATTAGGTACTTAGTATTGAACCAAAGTTTCAACTCGAAATTCCATAGGTGGCGGGTTAGCGAAATGGACCTTATATCTCAGGTTACTGAGGGAAACTAATTATAATTTTTGGTGTACAAATTATACAAATTGTGTACTAAATATTTGCATAAGTTTCATTTAGAAAACCCGTTGGTGTCGGCCAGGGAGATAGAACTTCGGGTCCCGGCACTCTATCGAGCTTTATATCTCTCTTTCCTGAACGGTACAAATTCTAATTTTTCAGGTACAAATTAGTACAGATTCGGTACTAAGTAATTGCACATGTTTCAGCTCGAAATTCTATAGGTGCCGGCCCAGCGACATGGACCTTACATCTCCGGTTCCGTAGGGTTACTAATTATAATTTTTGAGGTACAAATTAGGTACTAAATATTGAACAAATGTTTCAACTCGAGATTCCATAGGTGGCTGGTTAGTGACATGGACCTTATATCTCTGGTTACTGATGGGAACTAATTATAATTTTTGGTGTACAAATTGTGTACTAAATATTGGCATAAGTTTCAACTCGAAAATAGATTGGTGTCGGCCAGGGAGATGGAACGTCCGGTCCCGCCACTCTTTCGAGCTTTATATCTCCGGTTCCTGAGGGGTACAAATTCTAATTTTTGTGGTACAAATTAGTTCAAATTAGGTACTAAATATTCGCACAGGTTTCAACTCGAAATTCCATAGGTGCCGGGCCAGCAACATGGACCTTATATCTCCGGTTCCTGAGGGGTACTAATTATAATTTTTGAGGTACAAATTAGGTACTAAATATTGAACCAATGTTTCAACTCGAAATTCCATAGGTGGCTGGTTAGTGACATGGACCTTATATCTCTGGTTACTGATGGGAACTAATTATAATTTTTGGTGTACAAATTGTGTACTAAATATTGGCATAAGTTTCAACTCGAAAATAGATTGGTGTCGGCCAGGGAGATGGAACGTCCGGTCCCGCCACTCTTTCGAGCTTTATATCTCAGGTTCCTGAGGGGTACAAATTCTAATTTTTGAGGTACAAATTAGTACAAATTATATACTAAATATTGGCACAGCTTTCAACTCGAAATACCATAGGTGCCGGACCAGCGACATGGACCTTATATCTTCGGTTCCGTAGCGGTACTAATTATAATTTTTGGTGTACAAATTGTGCACTAAATATTGGCATAAGTTTCAACTCGAAAATCCATTGGTGTCGGACAGCGAGATGGAACTTCCGGTTCCGGCACTCTTTCGAGCTTTATATCTCCGGTTACTGAGTGGTAAAAATTCTAATTTTTGAGGTACAAATTAGGTACTAAATATCGGCTAAATATATAGGTACTAAATATATAGGTACTAAATATATAGGTACTGAATATATAGGTACTAAATATATATATATATATATATATATATATATATATATATATATATATATATATATATATATATATATATAAACAGTTAATTATATTTGAATAAAAAAAGAAATGTATTCAAATTCCTACGTCGATAATAGGAAATGCATGTACTATCTCTTACCAAGTATTATCATATGGTTATATGATTGCTACACAATACATATGTATTATTAATAGTTAGCTGGTATCTGACTGTTTTTGGAACAGGAATTGGAATGGGAGGTTTTTGAATTTGTATAGGGAGGGGGCATACCGAATTTCGTTCGGGAGGGAATTCCAAAAGTATATATATATATATATATATATATATATACAAGTAAAGATTTTTTTTATGAAATGAACTCATTCTATCTCTTTTTCGTTCTTCATTTCTCGAAGTGTATGTTTATGTTGTTCAACCCTTATATATAGTTTTGTTCATAGTTCAAGTGATTTGTTCATAGTTTTAATTGTATTGTTCATAGTTTTAAATGCTCTTTACATAGTTTTATCTTTATTGTATATAGCTTGTGCTCCTAAGGTTTTCTTTACTTTTTAGTTTATTTTATCAATTTTATTTATTGTTTCAAACTTTTAGGCCTGTAATATTCTATTCTTTTGGACAATATTGTTATTCTAAAGGGACTTAGTCCCATAATAAAGTTTTTTTTCTATCTATCTATATATATCATCAAAATTTTCTTTCTTTTTTGTAGAAAACTATTTATTTTGTCTTATCCGTGTTTATTTCGAGTCTCAGTTCTATACCAGCTTTTATTAACGTTGTTGTATTCAGTTTTATTGTTTCCGTTTTTTCGCTTAACAATACCAAATCATCAGTCTTCCTAAAGTCTTCCAAAGGAGATATTGAGCTCATAAGCCGTTTTAGGGGTTGGTGATCCGATCTAATTGATACTTTTGATCCTACAAAGTAACCTCTGAATTTTTAAGTAGACCACTAAACTGATAGAGTTTCGCATTTAGTAACGTTATAGTTATTTTCAGCTGCAGTGAGCAAGCAGCTAGCATATTCGATCGGGTATTCTTCAATCATATGATTAGAGAAGTACGGCACCAAGTGCGTAATCGCTGGCGTCCATCCTTAAGATAAATAATTTGTCAATATATAATTGTTTAAGGATGGGGGCAGATATCAATCGATTTTTCAATTGGTTGAAAGAGTTTTGTAGCGCTATTTTCAATTGCCAAGGAGTTGCATTCTTCGTTATTCTTTTGAATGTCACCATCTGCCGCGTTGCGAGAAGTTCGGGGAACAGCAAAAATTTGTGGAGTGCACTTAACCGTAACAAGATCCTGCATTGTGTGCCCTATGCTTGGAAGGACACCTGGCCAACTACAAAGGCTCCCATATTTACAAGAATCTCAAAACTAGACAACAGAAATTTCGGATTCATGATTAAGCAGTAAGAACAAGAAGAGAGATAGAGCCTTCTCGAATTGTAAAAAATAACGTATCATTCTCAAAACTACTTAGAAGTAAGAACTCAAATGAAAAATGTCAAGCCCTGTCGCAACAACAACCTCAAAATCCTATTCATCTTAATATACCTAACCATCAACAACAAATTCATCATATTCCTCCTCTTTAAAATGAAACAGGTCTCACCAGTTTATTAGCATCCTTCCTCACCGATCTCAAATCCTATGTTACTCCACTCATATCACAAATCACAAATTTCGTATCTCACCTCATCCCTCTTTTGAAAAATACTTAAATGACTCACATTCCAAAAACCATTCCTCTACCTCCTATTCCTAAACCCTCTCCACAAAGTAAGAAAATAAAGATTAAGAAGAAACTGTATTCATCTGTCCGCAAGGTTTCATTCAGGTTTCTCCAAAAGGTGCATGTCACTGGCCCGGCACCTATGGCATTTCGAGTTGAAACCTATGCCAATATTTAGAACCTAATTTGTACCTCACAAAATTAGAATTTGTACCCCTCAGGAACCGGAGATTTAACGCTCGTAAAAGTGCCGGGCCAGCGACATGGTCAAATGACATATCGATTTTCGAGTTGAAAATTATGCCAATATTTAGTGCCTAATTTGTACTAATTTGTACACCAAAAATTAGAATTTGTACCCCTCAGGAACCGGAGATATAAAGCTCGAAAGAGTGCCGGGACCGGAAGTTCCATCTCCCTGGACGACACCAATGGATTTTCGAGTTGAAACTTATGCCAATATTTAATGCCAAATTTATACTAATTTTTACACCAAAAATTAGAATTTGTACCTCTCAGGAACCAGAGATACAAAGCTCGAAAGAGTGCCGGGACCGGAAGTCCTATCTTCCTGGCCGACACCAATGGATTTTCGAATTGAAACTTATGCCAATATTTAGTGCCTAATTAGTACTAATTTGTACACCATAAAATAGAATTTGTACCGCTTAGGAACCGGAGATATAAAGCTCGAAAGAGTGCCGGGACCGGAAGTTCCATCTCCCTGGACGACACCAATGGATTTTCGAGTTGAAACTTATGCCAATATTTAATGCCAAATTTATACTAATTTTTACACCAAAAATTAGAATTTTTACCTCTCAGGAACCAGAGATACAAAGCTCGAAAGAGTGCCGGGACCGGAAGTCCTATCTTCCTGGCCGACACCAATGGATTTTCGAATTGAAACTTATGCCAATATTTAGTGCCTAATTAGTACTAATTTGTACACCATAAAATTAGAATTTGTACCCCTTAGGAACCGGAGATATAAAGCTCGAAAGAGTACCGGGACCGGAAATTCCATCTCCCTGGACGACACCAATGGATTTTCGAGTTGAAACTTATGCCAATATTTAATGCCAAATTTATACTAATTTTTACACCAAAAATTAGAATTTGTACCTCTCAGGAACCAGAGATACAAAGCACGAAAGTCCGCTAATTTGTACTAATTTGTACACTCAAAAATTAGAATTTGTACCTCTCAGGAACCGGAGATATAAAGCTCGAAAGAGTGCCGGGACCGGAAGTCCATCTCCCTGGCCGACACCAATGGATTTTCGAGTTGAAACTTATGCCAATATTTAATGCCTAATTTGTACACTTAACAAAATTAGAATTTGTACCTCTCAGGAACCGGAGATACAACGCTCGAAAGAGTGCCGGGACCGGAAGTCCCATCTTCCTGGCCGACACCAATGGATTTTCGAATTGAAACTTATGCCAATATTTAGTGCCTAATTTGTACTCATTTGTACACCAAAAATTAGAATTTGTACCCCTCAGGAACCTTAGATATAAAGCTCGAAAGTCCGCTATCGGAAGTTCCATCTCCCTGGACGACACCAATAGATTTTCGAGTTGAAACTTATTCCAATATTTAGTACATAATTTGTACTAATTTATACACCAAAAATTAGAATTGTACCCCTCAGGAACCGGAGATATAACCATGTCCGGCCCGGCACCTATGGAATTTCGAGTTGAAACCTTGCCAATATTTAGCTATCTAATTTGTACCTCAAAATAGAATTTGTACCTCTCAGGAACCGGAGATATCGTTCTATATTCCTAGCCCGACACCAATGGAATATCTTGTTGAAACCTATGCCCATATTTAGTACCGATTTGTATAACAAAATTTACAATTTCAGTGGGGGTGACATTTTTATTTGTAGAATGCAAATAATTTGACAAATAAAATATTCATGATTGATACAGGATTTACGATGTTTCTTATAGTTAAAAAAATCGTGACTATTGGCTTGTCATCAAATAAAAATAAATAAGAGATAACAGTCGATACAAACATAAAATAGTTTGAGGTATTCAATAGTTAGACAAATAATGTTTGCAATATAGACAATCGTAATGAATTGACGTGGTAAGTAGTAACACAGACAGATCTACGGGGGTAATGTAATAAAATGGTAAAATGTAACCGTGTTTTACAGAAAAGAATATTAAAAACTATTCTTGTTCGTGTAATTACATTTAATAGTACTTTAAGAACCACTTAAGTACCGTTTGATATAGGTAGTTATTTTTTTTCTAATTAATTATTGTTATATGTAGATGAAAAAAATCTTTCGGGCTGAAGCCCCTCCCCAAAATTAAATCCTGAATTCCCTAGTGAGTAGTAACATATGTATTACCATATATTAAGAATAACAATGTTGATTATAAAAAAAAATATTATATTAAGGATTACATAGCACTAACAGTGTAAGTATAAATATTTGTTTGCCTTTTGATAGTAATTTGTATAAGTACTGAATGTCACAATTTTTTATTTCTCTAAATATTCATATTTAAGCGTTTTAAAAAACGAATCTAATTTGCGTTTTCGTAATAAAAAATTCCTTGACAAACTTTATTGAAAGCGCCTTTCGATTTTGTATTTTTTTTATAAAAATAAAACTCATTTAATAGAATAGTCAATTTTTTTTTCTTATCTTGCACAAGTATTAATAGATCCTTACAAAAATAGATTTAAACGGAAGTCAGCCTCCGTGAAGCTCATTAAAGGATCTGACCCTTGGTTTACCTGAAAAGGGTTTGGGATCAACTCACACTCTCCAACAGAACAACCTTTTTTTTTATTTTATTTTGGGATCCAATAAGTGTGTAGATTTGTGGAATTGGGTTTTTTTTTTTTAGTTCAAATATATTTTTTTTATACATTATTTACTTTCAGTTGAGAAAGTTCTACAAATGTGCTAATGTTATGAAGGTCGTCTACCCTCTCCTCTTTGTTTAATATAACAAATACATCACATATTCAAGATTTTTTTTTAGATATTTTCAAGTATATCTGATAGGTAAAAAACAAAAATTCCTACAGTTAAACAAACATATAAACAAATTGATTTTAAACACTCAATATTATATTTGTTCGTTTCACAATAATTATGTCGAATTTTAATACACAATAAAAACTTCCGCTATTTCTTTTTTTTTATCCATGGCCCCACCCCATTACAATTTTAAGTCTGCGCCTATGCACACAAGTAAAATGAGATAGTTTTTGAACAATATGTTCTTAATAAAGTGTATTTTACTTTTTTTTTTTGAAACTTAAAAATAACTTTATAAGTTTACATTCAGTTAGGACATTGATTTAATTTTCCTGGAAACATGTGGTTTTCTTTTTATGTATTTTTTTTATCTTCATATCTTCATCCACGCATATCTTCATTTAAAAATAAGGTAATTCAATAGTCTACTTTACCACTTCTCCCAAAATTTAATTGGTTGAAACAAAATGAGTTAGTTTATCAGTCTAGGGTGGATGGTTTAGTTAACCGTTTATCTGTAAATGAGCATTCGGTAGAAGATTTGATGGACTTTCTCTCAAATATCATCAAGAGGTCTGATAATTATAATCCTTATCCAAGGTCAGTATATAAAAGGAAAAATTCATGGTTTGATAAGGAGGGTTTCCAGGCTAGAAAGATGTCATTTATAAGTTTAAAGTTATTTAGAAAAACTTCGTCCTCTCACAATAAATTACAGTATTTAAATTAAAATAGTACTTATAAAAGTCCATGTTTATTTAAAAAAGAAGAAATATTATATAGGTTCTGTCCAACTTCTGAATAAGGTTAATAACAGTACAGAATTTCGGGAACTTGTAAAAGTATTTAGAAAAAGTAATTACTGGTCTGTAGGTAATATATCATTACAAGATTGGCTTATGCCCTTTAAAACTCTGTACAACCCTCCGTTAATTTCAAACAGAATTTTATACGTTAAACCTGATATTACCAATGCTATTTTAGATAGACCCTTCTCTCTTGTGAGTTGAAAGCGGTTTTGGGTAACTCCAAAAATAACAAGGAAGTGAAAGGATCCCTTATGTATTTTACAAGTATGCTCCCAATTCCTTTTAAAACATTTGTTGGCTACATTTAATAGAATTTATAAAATGGGCTATGTCCCTTTAACATTTAAAAATCCATTATCTTCCAATTATATAAAAAAGAGTATAAAAATTTATCTTCTAATTACAGGGGAATCTCCTTTATTAATGCAATTACCATGTTATATAGGGGCTTGATTTTGGCTAGATGTCTGGACTTGATTGATGAAAACAATATAATTCAAGAATCTCAGGCTGGTTTTAAAAAGATTCAACAATCGATAACATATTCACATTAATGAGTCTAATTAAATTAAAATTACAAAAGAAAAGAGAAAAAGTGCATGTATTTTTTTTTAGATTTTTCTACAGCATTTGATAGTGTGGATCGTTATAGTCTAATTTATAAATTATATCAGCTAGGATTTTCATCTTAATTAATTAATTCAATTAAAAGTTTGCCTAGCGATACTAATGCTTCAGTTTGGGGATTGAATGGTTTGACGAAACCATTTAGTATGGCATTGGGTGTAAGACAAAGTTGTTAGCTTAGTCCGATTCCATTTTCTTTATATATAAATGATTTGGAAGAAAACTTAGATGGTGGTATTTGTGTAGAGAAAAATTGTAAAATTATGTATCTAGCTTTTGCGGATGATATTGTTCTCCTATCTTCACATCCAGCGACATTACAGAGTAATATAAATTAACTAGATGAATACTGTAAAAATGGACGGGTAATAATTATAATTTTTGGGGTACAAATTAGTACCAATTAGGTACTAAATATCAGCATAGGTTTCAACTTGAAAATCAGTATGTCATTTGACCATGTCCCTGGCCCGGCACTTTGCGAGCTTTATATCTCCGGTTCCTGACGGGTAATAATTCTAACTTTTCTGGTTCAATCTAGTACAAATTAGGCACTAAATATTGGCATAGGTTTCAACTCGAAAACCAATATGTCATTTGACCATGTCGCTGGCCCGGCACTTTTCCGAGCGTTATATCTCCGGTTCCTGAGGGGAACAAATTCTAATTTTTGAGGTACAAATTAATACAAATTAGATACTAAATATTGGTACAGGTTTCAACTGGAAAATCCATTGGTGTCGGCCAGGGAGATGGAACTTCCGGTACCGGACTTTCGAGCTTTATATCTCCATTTCCTGAGGGGTACAAATTCTAATTTTTGGTGTACAAATCAGTACAAATTATGTTGAGTCTGGCCAGAGACAGCTACCAATGAACATCACTATAATCCTCTCTCTAAATATCTACACAGTTTTTCTTTATTTTAGTCTAAACTACAGTTTATGTTGAGTTCATATTTTTTTTTTTTTTGTTTTTTTTCTCTTTTATTCTAGAACTTTATTAGTGTTCACTGATTCAAGTGACGTATATTTACGTAAAAAAGTGCATAACTCTAACTGATTTCCTAGAAGTACGGGACTGTAATCTCTTACTAATCCTTACGGCATTAAGCACGCTGTTTACTGCTTTCATCACATCAACAACTGTCTACCGGTATTTATTTATATTTTAATTAATTTACTTCTCATAAAATATGGTGCAGTGTATTATTTGCAATAATACTATTGCACGCGAGGACAAAAACAATATTAATTGTGCAAAATGTAAAATTATTTACCATAGTAGGCGTTTCAACTTAACTGATAAAGACATCGAAGCACTAAAAACACACAAAAAAACATGGATATGCCCTAATTGCGACCAGGCCAAAAAAACCAACACTGAGCCGTCTGCCTCAGAAATACTGGCGGCAGTAAATCGTCTAGATTCAAGCGTGAACGAAGACGTAAAAAACATTAAACAGCCCTCGATAAATATGGGGAGCTCAGTTTTGAGGTAAATGAAAGATTAGCGAAAATTGAAAAACACCTCGAAAGTCAAGCCAGTAAATTCGAAGAAATTATTCTGGAAAATAAAGCCCTCAAATTCCGAGTGGGCGAACTAGAAGTTCGCCTGAATAATGCAGAGCAGGGCCTGTTATCCAGATCACTGGAGATCCGAGGGATACCGGAGCGAGCTGGTGAAACGCCCGCCGGTCTGGTGACCAGTGTAGGAGCCAGCCTGGGAGTCAAGCTTAGTGCAGAAGACCTGGATGTGGTGCATCGCCGCAGAAGCAGGAAAGATGACCCGCGACCGCCGTCTGTCATAGTGCGATTTGTCAGGCAATCAGTCAGAGACGATTTAATATCGAAAAGAGAAGTTAAGAGGGATTTCTCCACGCGGGATATCGGTTGGCAGGAGAACTGCCACCGGATATATCTGGGAGAGGAGATGACTCACACGAACAGGCACTTATACTGGCTTGCCCGACAGAAGAAAGCAGCGGGGAAAATCAAATATTGCTGGTTTGCCGCTGGAAAGGTGCGATGTCGAAAAGAGGACGGGCATAAGGTTATCATGATCGGACAGGCCTCGGACCTCGATATATTTACCTGACTACACAGAATTCGTCTACCCTCCATCCTTATCAAAATAACTACTGACAAAATTTCCTTTGAAGAAAGATTTTCGCTTTTAGTTGCATTTCTTCACTTCCACATATTAGCCTATGTATTATTTACTATATTTTTTCTATTTTTTGTTTCTTTAAACACTTTCTTTTTTCTCATTTTCATTAATTGTAATAGTTTTTCTGTATTTTTTATTTGTTTTAGTGTTTCTCTACTGATTTCTGACTGTCTCCTTCCAAATACTTCTCATGTCTAGTACCCTAATCACCTGCCATGTTAACTCTCAATCCCTCCCCGCCCACTATGACGAATTCCTGCAATATTTCACTCAAAATTTTTACCATATTATAGCTATCTCCGAAACTTGGCTCAAATCTTATATCCCATCCTCTTCTGTCTCCCTGGCTAATTACAACCTCTTCCGTCATGACCGGGTAAGCCGGACTGGCGGTGGAGTAGCCATATATGTCCACAATAGCCTGAAGACCCGAATCCTCGATTTATCCCCATCTTCCAACTACCCACAAATTGAATACCTATTAGTTGAAATCCTTTGTAATACTTCTCCTCTCCTCTACGCTGTGGTATACAGTCCTCCTCTTGTTCCATTTCATACGTCCTTTGAATCTACCCTATTGAATTTCGTTCCCCTCTATCCCAGAATAATCATCTCAGGTGACCTCAATACCAATTTCCTATCTGACTCCAATGACAAATCCTATCTAGAAGACCTATTCTTCTCCCTTCACCTCTTTATCGTTCCTTTTTCTCCCACTCACCATACTAGCAGGTCCGACACTAGGCTAGATTTCTATATTATAGACTCTGTACAAAACCTCCTCTCCTCTTCACAACTGCCAGTATCCTTTTTGTCATCTCACGATCTGATACAAATAACATATAGTATCAAACCTCCTCCTATTCAGCCTCGAACTATCACCTTCCGCCATCTAAATTCCCTTACACGAGAACAAATATTACCTGACCTGGAAATCCTTGATTGGAATAAAATATATTCTTGCACTTCTATCGACTCTATGGTCGATATTCTTACTACCAATCTCCTCAAAATCCTCAATACCCATGCACCTCTCAAAACCTCTACATTTCGTCACCGGCCTGCTCCTTGGATGTGTCAGGAAATCAAAGACCTGCAGAAGAGGCGCGACGCTGCTCGTAGACGCTTCAGACGTATTAGGCTTGCAGATGACTACCAAGCGTTCAGGGTGCTTCGCAACTTGACACAAACAAGGATCCGGCGTGCGAAGTCCCTCTACTTCCACGAAGCACTTTCCTCAACTCCTGACATGAAATCAAAATGGCGACTGCTTCGTAAACTCTCCCTTTGTGATCCTTCCCGATCCCCTACCCCAGCCTTTTCAATATCCCCTGATGATCTAAACTCGCATTTTATATCTGTTGCTACTACCTCTCCTTTATCCTCCTGTTCCGACTTCCCAATAGAGATACCATTTAACGACAATAACTTTTATTTTTCGGACATTTCCCCTACAGACCTTTTAACCGCTGTAATGAATTCCCACACCAATTCCATAGGACCTAACGGCACCCCTGTCAAACTAATAAAATTATGTCTTCCTGAAATCCTCCCAGTCCTTCTTTTCATCTACAATTTCTCCCTTCAGAATTCAGTATTCCCTACATCTTGGAAACAAGCCATTGTCCTTCCTTTAATTAAAAATTCTAATCGGACCTCACCCGAAGATTTCCGCCCAATCTCAATTCTTTCCAACCTCTCGAAACCTCTAGAAAGATTGGTGCAATCCCAAGTCTCCAACTTCCTTGAAAAGTCCAACCAACTTGATCCTCTCCAATCTGGTTTCCGTCCCAGCTACTCTACACAATCCGCCTTAATTAAAATCACCAGCGACATTCAAACTGCAATAGATGATAAAAAGTTAACCATCCTTATCCTTCTCGACTTCTCCAAACCCTTCGATTCCATTAACCATTCCATCCTCTTCGACAAACTGAAATTATTATCCTTCTCCAATAGTTCCATCTCTTGGTTTCAATCTTTCCTCTCACAACGTACCCAAGCAGTCTCCATACCCAACCAACCACTATCTGCCTTCCTTTCTTCATCCTCTGGAGTTGCCCAGGGTTTAGCATATCTCCTCTCCTTTTCAGCTCCTACATTAACGACCTACCTAAATCAATTCTTCATTGTTCCCATCACCTTTATGCAGACGATTCACAGATCTACCTATCATTTTCCCCTCCTGAGTTACTGGGGGCATTTGCCAAGATCCAAGAAGACCTAGATCGAATCAGTGAATAGGCAAATGTAAATGGATTAAGGTTAAATGCCGCCAAAACTCAGGCCATTGTCATTGCTTCCAAGCCCCTTCTTAGATCCCATCCAGACTTTCCCATCCTTCACCTTAATGACCAGCCAATCTCCTTCTACTCCTCTGTTAAAAACTTAGGATTTTTCATTGATCAAAACCTCCTTTGGAATCACCATATTTCTCATATCTCTAGACGGACAATTTCCACCCTAAAACTATTCCATCGCTTCCGCCATCTCCTACCTCAACATACGCGTAGACTCCTAGTTTCCTCTCTCATTTTCCCCCACTTTGACTATAGCTGTGTGGTGTATGATGGCCTCTCTGTGGAGCTCCGTGATAGACTGAAAAGACTAATGAACAGCTGTGTAAGATTTGTGATCGGGGCCCTAAGGTACTCCCATGTTTCTCACCAAGTTAAAGTGGCTTTTCCCCTCCTTCCGAAGACAATATTTCCTAGGTACGTTCCTCTACCAAATCATCAACAGCCATCGTCCTTCTTACGCCTACAACCTTCTCCAGTTCAAATCCTCAGTCCATTCCCTGTCCACAAGATCTCGACCTTCTAATCTTTACATGCCTTCTCACAGATCTGCCTCATTCCAAAATTCCTTTGTTGTTCGCTCTGTCAATTTCTGTAATTCCCTCCCTATCAAAATTCGACATTCCCCATCCATATCCAAATTCAAAATCCTCCTATTCCAATTCCTATCCCAAGAACAGTCAGATAGTTGCTAACCATTCGAGCTGATTTTAATAGAGAATTTGATACATACAAATTCATTGATTGATTCATTGATACATTTTTATTTTTTAATTCTTTATTATTTTCTTAAAAGTGTATACTAGTGCAAATAGCTTTAAGTGCCTTGTCATAGTATTAATTGTTTTGTATATAGTTTCGTTTTTTGTATATAGAATGTTTACCTTATATTTTTTTTACATTATTTCTTTTTTTCGATTGATTTTATTTTGGCCAGATGTGATCTTTTAATTTTGTTATATTTTGTTATTCTCAAGGGACTATGTTCCAGAATAAAATTATTTTTCTATCTATCTATCTATCTACTAAATATTGGCCTAAGTTTCAACTCGAAATTACATAGATGCCGGGCCAGCGTCATGGACCTTATATCTCCGGTTCCTGAGGGGTGCAAATTATAATTTTTGGTATACAAATTAGTACAAATTGTGTACTAAATATTGGCATAAGTTTCATTTCGAAAATCCGATGGTATCGGCCAGGGAGATGGAACTTCCGGTCCTGGCACTTTTTCGAGCTTTACATCTCCGGTTCCTGAGGGGTACAAACTCTAATTTTTGAGGTACAAATTAGTTACTAAATATTGTCAGAGGATTCAACTTGAAATTCTAATTTTTGAGGTACAAATAGGTACAAATTAGGTACTAAATGTAATAAATAACTGGAATGAGTACAATTTTGAAACAAATTGGGATCGACCAACATAGGTTACTGGGGGCAAATATGTTTAAAAAAAGAAACTAAGTAGATATTAGTTTTTAGAACCTTAAATAATTTTTGGTTATTAATTTTTATAGTAATTTTATTAGTAATCAAAATTTTTGGATCTATTTTTTTTTTTGTGGAATACAACAAAAATTATGATAACTACATGAGTAATCTATTGATCATTACGAAACTTTTAAGGTTTTTAAGGCTCTATAGACTACAGGTTATAGCATGAACCCAAACTCCAAAAACAGATAAGAACCAAAAATATAAAATCAAAACGTATGGGAAGTTTTTAGTTATTCCTACCTTAAGAACTAAAAAAAAAGAAAGAAAAATCCCGAGCCAGATACCTATCCTTTCAAGATAAACTCCAGTCCCATCCGAATCCACTTGTTTTCACCCTTGCTTCTTCCTCGATGCCTGATAATTCCCCTACGCGTCTGAAAAGAAGATGGCCTCGTGATCTTCTCATCTAGAATTAAATAGGGAGTGCTACCACTGGGCAGAATCTCTTCAAGTCTGTTCTTGTCATTTACTAATGACTAATGTGTGCATTTTTACTAGTTGTATTGTTTGCATTTATACAGTTGTAAATTTCATTAAATAAATAAAGAAAAAAATAAATAAAAACATCTTAAAGGTTATTGGTATAGGTCGGAAGAGCAGTGAACAGCTTTCTAACGGTCGTATTAAAGTTTAATTCAAAGAACATCATGAACAGTTTAGTTGAATTCTTTAGTTGACGGCCTGAAAAATAAAAACCCTCTAAGAAAATCTAGTACGAAAGTTTATTTTTCATTTTACGATTTCTATAAAAATCCATATTTAAGAATATCAAATTTTAAAGAGCACTAAAAAAGTATATAACTTCCTTTTTCTTAACAAAAATATAATCGGTCTACTTTACTAGAAGCGTCTTATGGTTTATTTAATTTATGATACATTTTAACTCATTTAATACTATTACCAACATTTTTTTCTTATTTTGCACACATAAATCAACAAAAATAACCTTGAAATCCGGTGAACACAAACACTAAGGCCCCTTTCACACTGAAGATACATGACGTAGGATACATGCATTTCAAGACGCAGGATACATGCATACTGGAGGCAGGATGCTTACATCTTAAACACTGGACTGCGTAATAAAATGAGAGCTTTCACACCGAGGATTCAAGAAGTAATACCAGCCGGCTGGAGATTTTTAGCGTGCATCTCGATTGTGCTGGTCTTGCATACTCGCCCCTTCCACCTCTGCACATCCGAAGCAAAATATTTTTGAGAAACATCATCGGGCCCGGTTGGCTTAAATCACCAACGCTCGGTATACCCTCTCCCTTCTGGATTTTCTCTAAGCTCTTGTGATTGACGGCTCTATCAATTGCTTTTTTATTTTCAACAATTATTTTATTTTTTTATCTATTTTTTATTTATTTTTTAACTATATTTTTTTTACCTCGCGCGGGCTCATTACCGCGTATGGGGAGCGTCCCACGGGTGGCGGATGTGGGGATGGTCGGTGAAAATTCCTTGGAAGTTCCTCCCGGCTAAGACCGATGGACTCGCTGACCAACAATGAGAGGGGCCCTCCAGACTTGCTGGAGGGAGGGGACCTCCAGACTTGCTGGAGGTAGGGGCCCACCAGACTTGCTGGAGGGTGTGACGTAGGATTGAACGCCCTACTCACATATCTTTAGTTCACCAAACACCACAAAAAGTCATGGATCTCCCTAAGATAAAACGCTCATTATCCAGAGGTAAACTAGTCCCCCGTTCGGGTCTCCGGGTGGGGACTGCTTTAGGGGATTCATGGCGCAAGTTGAAATATAGGGATTTAAATATTGGTACGTGGAACGTAAGGAGTTTAAACACAGCAGGGGGCTAAAATCGGTCGCGAATGAGGTAAATGGGTACAATTTGGATGTCGTGGCTCTGCAAGAGGTTCGCTGGCCAGGGGAGGGCTCGATGAGGGAAGGAAAGTACACTATTTGGTACGGAGGAAGCGGGAATCATTGTTTAGGTACCGGGTTTCTAATTAGGAGTAGATTACTATCCGCTTTGAGGGACGTACAATTCTTTAGTGATAGAATTTCGGTAGCTACATTTCAGGGACGTTGGTTTAAAATCGCATTAATAAACATACATTGTCCGACCGAAGACAGTGACGATGAAGTCAAAAGTGAATTTTACGATAAACTCGAATGGGTTTATGATAAACTACCGCGAAACTACATGAAAATAATTGTAGGTGACGCGAACGCAAAGGTAGGAAGGGAAGAAGTTTATATTCCGACGATTGGTAAAGAAAGTTTGCACGAATATAGTAATGATAATGGGATCCGTCTGATAAACTTTGCCATCTCGAAAAACCTGATAATTAAAAGTACGACGTTTAAACATAAGGATATTCATAAATATACTTGGACATCACCGGATTCGCAAACACGAAATCAAATCGATCATGTCTTGATACAACACAGCTGGCAAAGCAGTATAATCAATGTACGGTCTTATCGCGGAGCAGAATGTGGGTCGGATCATGAATTAGTAATCGCGAAACTTCGACAAAAACTTAATATAAAAAAGAGAAAAGAAAACCGTTTCGATTTTGAGAATTTTAATTTGGAAAAATTAAAAAATCCATCAATTAGAAACCAATTCGAGCTAGATGTTAAGAATAGGTTTGAAGCTTTAGAGCTTCCTGACGAGGACCACGAGGATATTGACAAGTTATGGATAGAGATCAGAGATAATATTAAAGCGGTCGGTAACTCGTGTCTAGGAAAAAAGGAAAATAAGAATAACAAACCGTGGTTTGATGAAGATTGCTTAAACATGTGTGAAAAAAGAAAAGCCGCTAAATTAAAAGCTCTAAATAATCCTAGCGAAGACAATCTGGAATACTTCCGAATCTCAAAGAACGAAACGACAAAATTGCTCAAAAATAAAAAAAGGGAGTATCTTAAAAATAAAATAATTGAAATAGAAACTAATAGAATCGAAAATAACGTAAGAGACATGTACAAAGGTATAAACAGATCACGTAAATATGTAGGGCCCGTAACGTCTGGAATTAGGGATGATAATAACAATATTCTGACCGATCCGGTTGACATATTGAATAAGTTTAAGGACCACTTTGACAATATTTTAAATACGGGAAATTATGATCTGTGTCCTCCTTCTGAGTACCAGAGTGCTGAACCGTTAATAGAAGGACCAAGTAAAGAGGAAGTTGAAGTAGCTATCGGAAAATTAAAATCATATAAAGCAGCGGGAATCGATAATATTCCTACTGAACTAATTAAGGCATGCGGAGAAGCTGGAGTTTCTAAAATACATCGGTTGGTTAAAAAGATCTGGGTGAACGAGAAATTACCTGAAGAATGGAAAGAATCTATTCTTATTCCGATTCACAAAAAGGGTCCGAGGACGGATTGTAATAACTATCGAGGAATTTCACTCCTTCCGGTATGTTATAAAATATTCACTTTAATCTTAACCAGTCGAATCACGGAATACGCCGAGGAAATTATCGGAGACTACCAATGCGGATTTAGACGGAATCGTTCGACTATTGATCAAATATTTTCTTTACGGCAAATATTAGAGAAAAAATTGGAGTATAACGGTATTGTTCACCAGCTGTATATAGATTTTAAAAAGGCTTACGATTCTATTGACCGCCAGAAACTGTATAATATTCTAATCGAGCAGGGGATTCCAAAAAAACTAGTAAATCTAGTCAGGATGTGCTTGACGGAGACACTCAATAAAGTTAGAATCGGTAATAATTTGTCCGAAAAATTTGAGGTTCGTTCGGGCTTAAAACAGGGGGATTCTCTTTCGCCTGTCCTGTTCAATTTGGCATTAGAACATGCCATTAGGGAGGTAATGCGAACCGAGAAAGGGTTGGATCTGGGCGGGACAACATCCGTGCTGGGCTATGCTGATGATCTGGTACTGTTAAGCGAAGACGTTGAAACTATAAAACTAAATACGACAACGTTAATGAAAGCCGGTAAAGAACTAGGACTCGAAATAAACGTGGATAAAACAAAATATATGGTTAGCTGCAAAAATGGCGAGTAATAAAATTGAGGTAATTTAATCGCGGCGAATCAAATGGGCTTGTAAAGCTTTTGGGCTTAGTAACGAGAGAATTCCTAAAAGGTTAATATTTGCTGTGCCGAATGGTAAGCGTCCGAGGGGTAGACTGAAGCAAAGGTGGGAATATTGCATTAAAGCCAATCTGAAGGGACTGAGTTTGGACGGCGAACGGTGAAGGCAGGTGTATTACAAGCAATTGGTGGTGTCAGCATCGAACCTTCGGGCTCGCTAATATTTATTATTATATTATTATCATTATAGGTACTAAATATTGGCACAGGTTTCAACTCGAAATTCCATAGGTGCCGGGCCAGCGACATGGACCTTATATCTCCGGTTCCTGAGGGGTACTAATTATAATTTTTGGTGTACAAATTACTACAAATTGTGTACTAAACATTGCCATAAGTTTCAACTCTAAAATCCATTGGTGTCGGCCAGAAAGATGGAACTTCCGGTCCCGGCACTCTTTCGAGCTTTATATCTCCGGTTCCTGAGGGGTGCAAATTCTAATTGTTGGTGTACAAATTAGTACAAATTAGGCACTAAATATTGGCATAAGTTTCAATTCGAAAATCCATTGGTGTCGGCCAAGGAGATGGGACTTCCGGTCCCAGCACTCTTTCGAGCTTTGTATCTCCGGTTCCTGAGAGGTACAAATTCTAATTTTTAGTGTAAAAATTAGTACAAATTAGGTACTAAATATTGGCACAGGTTTCAACTCTAAATTCCATAAGTGGCGGGCTAGCGACATGGACCTTATATCTCTGGTTACTGAGGGGAACTACTAATAATTTTTAGTGTACAAATTGTGTACTAAATATTAGCATAAGTTTCAACTCGAAAATCCATTGGTGTCGGCCAGGGAGATGGAACATCCAGTCCCCGCACTCATTCGAGCTTTATATCTCCGGTTCCTGAGGAGTACAAATTCTAATTTTTGAGGAACAAATTAGTACAAATTAGGTACAAAATATTGGCACAGGTTTCAACTCTAAATTCCCAAGGTGGCGGGCTAGCGACATGGACCTTATATCTCTGGTTACTGAGGGAAACTAATAATAATTTTTGGTGTACCAATTGTGTACTAAATATTGGCATAAGTTTCATTTCGAAAATCCAATGGTGTCGGTCAGAGAGATGGAACTTCCGGTCCCACCACTCTTTCGAGCTTTATATCTCTTTAATTCTAAGTTTTAAGGTACAAATTAGGTACTAAATATTGGCACAAGTTTCAACTCGAAATTCCATAGGTGGCGGCCTAGCGACATGGAACTTTTATCTCAGGTTACTGAATGGAACTAATCATAATTTTTGATGTACAAATTAGTTCAAATTGTGTACTAAACATTGGCATAAGTTTCAACTCGAAAATCCATTGGTGTCGGCCAGGGAAATGGAACTTCCGGTCCCGGCTATATTTCGAGCTTTATATCTCCGGTTCCTGAGGGGTACAAATTCTAATTTTTGAGGTACGAATTAGTACAAGTTAGGAACTAGATATTGGAACAGGTTTCAACTCTAAATTCCCAAGGTGGCGGGCTAGCGACATGGACCTTATATCTCTAGTTACTGAGGGAAACTAATTATAATTTTTGGTGTACAAATTGTGTACTAAATATTGGCATAAGTTTCAACTCGAAAATCCAATGGTGTCGGTCAGAGAGATGGAACTTCCGGTCCCACCACTCTTTCGAGCTTTATATCTCCGGTTCCTAAGGGGTAAAAATTCAAATTTTTGAGGTAGAAATGAGTACAAATTAGGTACTAAATAATTGCACAGGTTTTAACTCGAAATTCCATAGGTGGCGGCCTAGCGACATGGAACATATGTCTCCGGTTACTGAGGGGAACTAATTATAATCTTTGATGTACAAATTAGTACAAATTGTGTACTAAACATTGGCATAAGTTTCAAATCGAAAATCCATTGGTGTCGGCCAGGGAGATGGAACTTCCGGTCCCGGCACTTTTTCGAGCTTTATATCTCCGGTTCCTGAGGGGTACAAATTCTAATTTTTGAGGTAGAAATTAGTACAAATTAGGTACTATATAATTGCACAGGTTTCAACTCGAAATTCTATAGGTGCCGGGCCAGCGACATGGACCTTACATCTCCGGTTCCTGAGGGGTAATAATTATTATTTTTGGTTTACAAATTGTACAAATTGTGTTCTAAATATTGGCATAAGTTTCAGCTTGAAAATCCATTGGTGTCGGCCAGGGAGATGGAACTTCCGGTTCCGGCACTCTTTCGAGCATTATATCTCCGGTTCCTGAGGGGTACAAATTCTAATTTATGGTGTACAAATTAGTACAAATTAGG
Source organism: Nezara viridula (assembly GCA_928085145.1). Lineage (NCBI taxonomy): Eukaryota > Metazoa > Arthropoda > Insecta > Hemiptera > Pentatomidae > Nezara > Nezara viridula. The sequence continues at coordinate 206,619,588 of OV725078.1, forward strand.
CACTAAATATTGGCATAAGTTTGAATTTGAAAATCCATTGGTGTCGGCCAACGAGATGGGACTTCCGGTCCCAGCACTCTTTCGAGCTTTGTATCTCCGGTTCCTGAGAGGTACAAAATCTAATTTTTAGTGTAAAATTAGTACAAATTAGGTACTAAATATTGGCACAGGTTTCAACTCTAAATTCCATAAGTGGCGGGCTAGCGACATGGACCTTATATCTCTGGTTACTGACGGGAACTAATAATAATTTTTAGTGTACAAATTGTGTACTAAATATTGGCATAAGTTTCAAATCAAAAATCCATTGCCATTGGCCAGCGAGATGGAACTTCCGGTCCGGCACTCTTTCGAGCTTTATATCTCTTTAATTCTAAGTTTTAAGGTACAAATTAGGTACTAAATATTGGCACATGTTTCAACTCGAAATTCCATAGGTGGCGGCCTAGCGACATGGAACTTTTATCTCCGGTTCCTGAGGGGAACTAATTATAATTTTTGATGTACAAATTAGTACAAATTGTGTACTAAACATTGGCATAAGTTTCAACTCGAAAATCCATTGGTGTCGGCCAAAGAGATGGAACTTCCGGTCCCGGCACTTTTTCGAGCTTTATATCTCCGGTTCCTGAGGGGTACAAATTCTAATTTTTGAGGTACAAATTAGTACAAATTATTTGTTAGATATTGGCACAGGTTTAAACTCTAAATTCCATAGGTGCCGGGCCAGCGACATGGACCTTACAACTCCGGTTCCTGAGGGGTACTAATTATAATTTTTGGTGTACAAATTGTGTACTAAATATTGGCATAAGTTTCAACTCGAAAATCCATTGGTGTCGGCCAGGGAGATGGAAATTCGGTTCCGCACTCTTTCGAGCTTTATATCTCCGGTTCCTGCGGAGTACAAATTCTAATTTTTGAGGAACAAATTAGGTACTAAATATTATCACAGGTTTCAACTCGAAATTCCATAGGTGTCGGGTCAGCGACATGGACCTTATATCGCCGGTTCCTGATGGGTACTAATTATAATATTTGAGGTACAAATTAGTACAAATTGTGTTCTAAATATTGGCATAAGTTTCATTTCGAAAATCCGTTGGTGTCGGCCAGGGAGATGGAACTTCCGGTCCCGGCACTTTTTCGAGCTTTATATCTCCGGTTCCTGAGGAGTACAAATTCTAATTTTTGAGGTACAAATTAGTACAAATTAGGTACTAGATATTGGACAGGTTTAAACTCTAAATACCATAGGTGGCGGACTAGCGACATGGACCTTATATCTCTGGTTACTGAGGGAAACTAATTATAATTTTTGGTGTACAAATTGTGTACTAAATATTGGCATAAGTTTCAACTCGAAAATCCATTGGTGTCGGCGGGGGAGATGGAAGCTCCGGTCCCCGAACTCATTCGAGCTTTATATCTCCGGTTCCTGAGGAGTACAGATTCTAATTTTTGAGGAACAAATTAGTACAAATTACTTACTAAATATTGGCACAGGTTTTAACTCGAAATTCCTTAGGTGTCGGGTCAGCGACATGGACCTTATATCTCCGGTTCCTCAGGGGTACTAATTATAATTTTTGGTATACATATTGTGTACTAAATATTGGCATAAGTTTCATCTCGAAAATCCTTTGTGTTGGCCAGGGAGATGGAACTTCCGGTCGCGGCACTATTTCGAGCTTTATATCTCAGGTTTCTGAGTGGTAAAATCCTGATTATTAACGTACAAATTAGGTACTAAATATTGGCACATGTTTCCACTCGAAATTCCATAGGTGGCGGCCTAGCGACATGGACTTATATCTCCGGTTACTAAGGGGAACTAATTATAATTTTTGATGTACAAATTAGTACAAATTGTGTACTAAACTTTGGCATAAGTTTCAACTCGAAAATCAATAGGTGGCGGACTAGCGACATGGACCTTATATTTCCGGTTCCTGAGAGGTATTAATTATAATTTTTAGTGTAAAAATTGTGTACTAAATATTGGCACAGGTTTCAACTCGAAATTCCTTAGGTGTCGGGTCAGCTACATGGACCTTATATCTCCGGTTCCTGAGGGGTACTAATTATAATTTTTGTGTATACATATTGTGTACTAAATATTGGCATAAGTTTCATCTCGAAAATCCTTTGTGTTGGCCAGGGAGATGGAACTTCCGGTCGCGGCACTATTTCGAGCTTTATATCTCAGGTTCTGAGTGGTAAAAATTCTGATTATTAACGTACAAATTAGGTACTAAATATTGGCACATGTTTCAACTCGAAATTCCATAGGTGGCGGCCTAGCGACATGGACTTATATCTCCGGTTCCTGATGGGTACTAATTATAATTTTTGATGTAAAATTAGTACAAATTGTGTACTAAACATTGGCATAAGTTTCAACTCGAAAATCCATTGGTGTCGGCCAGGGATATGGAACTTCCGGTTCCGGCACTCTTTCGAGCTTTATATCTCCGGTTATTGATTGGTACAAATTCTGATTTTTGAGGTACAAATTAGTACACATTAGGTACTAAATATTGACACAGGTATTAACTCGATATTCCATAGGTGGCGGGCTAGCGACATGGACCTTATATCTTCGGTTACTGAGGGGAACTAATTATAATTTTTGGTGTGCAAATTGTGTACTAAATATTGGCATAAGTTTCAACTCGAAAATCCATTGGTGTCGGCCAGGGAGATGGAACTCCGGTCCCGGCACTCTTTCGAGCTTTATATCTCCGGTTCCTGAGGAGTACAAATTCTAATTTTTGAGGAACAAATTAGTACAAATTACGTACTAAATATTGGCACAGGTTTTAACTCGAAATTCCTTAGGTGTCGGGCAGCGACATGGACCTTATATCTCCGGTTCCTGAGGGGTACTAATTATAATTTTTGGTGTATACAAATTGTGTACTAAATATTGGCATAAGTTTCAACTCGAAAATCCATTGGTGTCGGCCAGGGAGATGGAACTTCCGGTCCCGGCACTCTTTCGAGCTTTATATCTCCGGTTCCTGAGGGTACAAATTCTAATTTTTGAGGTACAAATTAGTACAATTAGGTACTAAATATTGCACAAGTTTCAACTCGAAATTCCATAGGTGGCGGCCTAGCGACATGGACCTTATATCTCCGGTTACTGAGGGGAACTAATTATAATTTTTGTCTGTGTTCAAATTGTACAAATATGTGTACTGACATATTTGCTAGGTTTAATTTAGAAAATGCATTTGGCATAAGATTCAACTCGAAAATCCATTGGTGTCGGCCAGGGAGATGGAACTTCCGGTCCCGGCACTCTTTCGAGCTTTATATTTCCGGTTCCTGAGTAGTAAAAATTCTAATTTTTGAGGTACAAATTAGGTACTAAATATTGGCACAGGTTTCAACTCGAAATTCTATAGGTGCCGGGCCAGCGACATGGACCTTACATCTCCGGTTCCTGAGGGGTACTAATTATAATTTTTGGTGTACAAATTGTGTACTAACCATTGGCATAAGTTTCAACTCGAAAATCCATTGGTGTCCGCCAGGGAGATGGAACTTCCGGTCCCGGCACTCTATCGACCTTCATATCTCCGGTTCCTGAGGAGTACAAATTCTAATTTTTGAGGTACAAATTAGTACATTAGGTACTAATATTGACCAAAGTTTCAACTCGAAATTCCATAGGTGGCGGGTTAGCGACATGGACCTTATATCTTCGGTTCTGAGGGGAACTAATTATAATTTTTGTGTCAAATGTACAAATTGTGTACTAAATATTGGCATAAGTTTCAACTCGAAAATCCATTGGTGTCGGCCAGGGAGATGGAACTTCGGTCCCGGCACTCTTTCGAGCTTTATATCTCCGGTTCCTGAGGGTACAAATTCTAATTTTGTGGTACAAATTAGTCAATTAGGTACTAAATATTGGCACAGGTTTCAACTCGAAATTCCATAGGTGCCGGGCCAGCGACATGAGCTTTTATCTCGGTTCCTGAGGGTACTAATTATAATTTTGAGGTACAAATTAGGTACTAAATATTGACAAAGTTTCAACTCGAAATTCCATAGGTGGTGGGCTAGCGACATGGACCTTATATCTCTGGTTACTGAGGGTAACTAATTATAATTTTTGGTGTACAAATTGTGTACTAAATATGGGCATAAGTTTCATTTCGAAAATCCATTGGTGTCCGCCAGGGAGATGGAACTTCCGGTCCCGGCACTTTTTCGAGCTTTATATCTCCGGTTCCTGAGGGGTACAAATTCTAATTTTTGAGGTACAAATTAGTACAATTAGGTACTAAATATTGGCACAGGTTTCAACTCGAAATTCCATAGGTGGCGGGCCAGCGACATGGACCTTATATCTCCGGTTCCTGAGGGGAACTAATTATAATTTTTGAGTGTACAAATTGTGTACTAAATATTTGCATATGTTTCAACTCGAAAATCCATTGGTGTCGGCCAGGGAGATGGAACTTCCGGTCCCGCACTCTTCGAGCTTTATATCTCCGGTTCCTGAGGAGTACAAATTCTAATTTTTGAGGTACAAATTAGTCAATTAGGTACTAAATATTGGCAAAGTTTCAACTCGAAATTCCATAGGTGGCCGGGCTAGCGACATGGCACCTTTATATCTCCGGTTCCTGAGGGGTACTAATTATAATTTTTGAGTGTACAAATTAGGTACTAAATATTGGCACAGGTTTCAACTCGAAATTCCATAGGTGGCGGGCTAGCGACATGGACCTTATATCTCCGGTTACTGAGGGGAACTAATTATAATTTTTGGTTGTACAAATTGTGTACTAAATATTGGCATAAGTTTCAACTCGAAAATCCATTGGTGTCGGCCAGGGAGATGGAACGTCCGGTCCCGCCACTCTTTCGAGCTTTATATCTCCGGTTCATGAGGGGTACAAATTCTAATTTTTGAGGTAAAAATTAGTACAAATTAGGTACTAAATATTGGCACAGGTTTCAACTCGAAATTCCATAGGTGCCGGGCCAGCGACATGGACCTTATATCTCCGGTTCCTGAGGGGTATTAATTAAAATTTATATTGTAAAAATTGTGTACTAAATATTGGCATAAGTTTCAACTCGAAAATCCATTGGTGTCCGCCAGGGAGATGGTAATTCCTGTCCCGGCACTCTTTCGAGCTTTATATCTCTTGTTCCTGAGCGGTAAAAATTCTAATTTTGAGGTACAAATTAGGTACTAAATATTGGCACAGGTTTCAACTCGGAATTCCATAGGTGGCGGGCTAGCGACATGGACCTTATATCTCTGGTTACTGAGGGGAACTAATTATAATTTTGTGTGCAAATTGTACAAATTGTGTACTAACCATTGGCATAAGTTTCAACTCGAAAATCCATTGGTGTCGGCCAGGGAGATGGAACTTCCGGTCCCGGCACTCTATCGAGCTTTATATCTCCGGTTCCTGAGGAGTACAAATTCTAATTTTTGAGGTACAAATTAGTACAATTAGGTACTAAATATTGACACAGTTTCAACTCGAAATTCCATAGGTGGCGGGCTAGCGACATGGACCTTATATCTCTGGTTACTGAGGGGAACTAATTATAATTTTTGGTGTACAAATTGTGTACTAAATATTGGCATAAGTTTCAACTCGAAAATAGATTTGTGTTGGCCAAGGAGATGGAACGTCCGGTCCTGCCACTCTTTCGAGCTTTATATCTCTGGTTCCTGAGGGGTACAAATTCTAATTTTTGAGGTACAAATTATATACTAAATATTGGGCTAGGTTTCAACTTGAAATGCCATAGGTGTCGGGCCAGCGACATGGACCTTATATCTCTAGTTCCTGAGGGGTACTAATTATAATTTTTGCTGTACAAATTGTTCACTAAATATTGGCATAAGTTTCAACTCGAAAATCCATTCTTTTCGGCCAGGGAGATGGAACTTCCGGTCCCGCCACTCTTTCGAGCTTTATATCTCCGGTTCATGAGGGGTACAAATTATAATTTTTGAGGTAAAAGTTAGTAGAAATTAGGTACTAAATATTAGCACAAGTTTCAACTCGAAATTCCAAAGGTGCTGGGCCAGCGACATGGACCTTATATCTCCGGATCCTGAGGGGTACTAATTATAATTTTTCGTGTTTAAATTGTGTACTAAAGATTGGCATCAATTTTAACTCGAAAATCCATTTGTGTCGGCCAGGGAGGTGGTAATTCCTGTCCCGGCACTCTTTCGAGCTTTATATCTCCTGTTCCTAAGCGGTAAAAATTCTAATTTTTGAGGTACAAATTAGGTACTAAATATTGGCACAGGTTTTAACTCGGAATTCCATAGGTGGCGGGCTTGCGACATAGACCTTATATCTCCGGTTACTAAGGGGAACTAATTATAATTTTTGATGTGCAAATTAGTACAAATTGTGTACTAACCATTTTCATAAGTTTCAACTCGAAAATCCATTGGTGTCGGCCAGGGAGATGGAACTTCCGGTCCCGGCACTCTATCGAGCTTCATATCTGCGGTTCCTGAGGAGTACAAATTCTAATATTTGAGGTACAAATTAGTACAAATTAGGTACTAATATTGAACCAAGTTTCAACTCGAAATTCCATAGTTGGCGGGTTAGCGACATGGACCTTATATCTCTGGTTACTGAGGGAAACTAATTATAATTTTTGGTGTACAAATTGTTCAAATTGTGTACTAAATATTTGCATAAGTTTCAACTCGAAAATCCATTGGTTTCGGCCTGGGAGATGGAACTTCCGGTCCCGCACTCTTTCGAGCTTTATATCTCCGGTTCCTGAGGGGTACAAATTCTAATTTTTGAGGTACAAATTAGTACAAATTAGGTACTAAATATTGGCACAGGTTTCAACTCGAAATTCCATAGTGCCGGGCCAGCGACATGGACCTTATATCTCCGGTTCCTGAGGGGTACTAATTATAATTTTTGGTGTACAAATTGTTTACTAAATATTGGCATCAGTTTCAACTCAAAATCCATTGGTGTCCGCCAGGGAGATGGAACTTCCGGTCCCGGCACTCTTTCGAGCTTTATATCTCCGGTTCCTGAGGAGTACAAATTCTAATTTTTGAGGTACAAATTAGGTACTAAATATTGGACTACAGTTTCAACTCGAAATTCCATAGGTGGCGGGTTAGCGACATGGACCTTATATCTCTGGTTACTGAGGGAAACTAATTATAATTGTTGGTGTACTAATTGTTTACTAAATATTGGCATATGTTTCAACTTGAAAATCCATTGGTGTCGGCCAGGGAGATGGAACTTCGGATCCCGCCACTCTTTCGAGCTTTATATCTCCGGTTCCTGAGGGGTACAAATTCTAATTTATTGTGGTACAAATTAGTACAAATTAGGTACTAAATATTGGCACAGGTTTCAACTCGAAATTCCATAGGTGCCGGGCCAGCGACATGGACCTTATATCTCCGGTTCCTGAGGGGTACTAATTATAATTTTTGAGGTACAAATTAGGTACTAAATATTGAACCAAAGTTTCAACTCGAAATTCCATAGGTGGCGGGTTAGTGACATGGACCTTATATCTCTGGTTACTAAAGGGGAACTAATTATAATTTTTGGTGTACAAATTTTGTACTGAATATTGGCATAACTTTCAACTCGAAAATAGATTGGTGTTCGGCCAGGGAGATGGAACGTCCGGTCCCGCCACTCTTTCGAGCTTTATATCTCCGGTTCCTGAGGGGTACGAATTCTAATTTTTGAGGTACAAATTAGTACAAATTATATACTAAATATTGGCCTATGTTTCAACTCGAAATTCCATAGGTGGCGGGTTAGCGACATGGACCTTATATCTCTGGATACTGGGGGGAACTAATTATAATTTTTAGTGTACAAATTGTGCACTAAATATTGGCATAAGTTTCAACTCGAAAATCCATTCGTTTCGGCCTGGGAGATAGAACTTCTGGTCCCGCCAATCTTTCGAGCTTTATATCTCCGGTTCATGAGGGTACAAATTCTAATTTTTGAGGTACAAATTAGGTACTAAATATTGGCACAAGTTTCAACTCGAAATTCCATAGGTGCTGGGCTAGCGACATGGACCTTATATCTCCGGTTACTGAGGGTACTAATTATAATTTTTGGTGTTATAAATTGTGTACTAAATATTGGCATAAATTTTAACTCGAAAATCCATTGGTGTCGGCCAGGGAGATGGAACTTCCTGTCCCGGCACTCTTTCGAGCTTTATATCTCCGGTTCCTGAGCGGTACAAATTCTAATTTTTGTGTACAATGTACAAATTAGGTACTAAATATTGGCACAGGTTTCAACTCGAATTCCATAGGTGCGGGCCAGCGACATGGACCTTATATCTCCGGTTCTACTGAGGTGGTACTAAATTTATAATTTCTGAACGTGTACAGAATTAGGTACTAATATATTGAACCAAAGTTTCAACTCGAAATTCCATAGGTGGCGGGTTAGCGACATGGACCTTATATCTCTGGTTCTGAGAGGAACTAATTATAATTTTTGGTGTACAAATTGTTTACTAAATATTGGCATAAGTTTCAACTCGAAAATCCATTGGTGTTGGCCAGGGAGATGGAACTTCCGGTCCCGCACTCTTTCGAGCTTTATATCTCCGGTTCCTGAGGGGTACAAATTCTAATTTTTGTGGTACAAATTAGGTACTAAATATTGGCACAGGTTTCAACTCGAAATTCCATAGGTGCCGGGCCAGCGACATGGACCTTATATCTCCGGTTCCTCAGGGGTACTAATTATAATTTTTGGTGTACAAATTGTGTACTAAATATTGGCATAAGTTTCAACTCGAAAATCCATTGTGTCGGCCAGGGAGATGGAACTTCCGGTCCCGCCACTCTTTCGAGCTTTATATCTCCGGTTCCTGAGGGTACAAATTCTAATTTTTGAGGTACAAATTAGTACAAATTAGTACTAAATATTGGCCAAGGTTTCAACTCGAAATTCCATAGGTGCGGGCCAGCGACATGGACCTTATATCTCTGGTTCCTGAGGGGTACTAATTATAATTTTTGGTGTACAAATTGTGTACTAAATATTGGCATAAGTTTTAACTCGAAAATCCGTTGGTGTCGGCCAGGGAGATGGAACTTCCGGTCCCGCGACTCTTTCGAGCTTTATATCTCCGGTTCCTGAGGGGTACAAATTCTAATTTTTGAGGTAAAAATAGTACAAATTAGGTACCAAATATTGGCACAAGTTTCAACTCGAAATTCCAAAGGTGCTGGGCCAGCGACATGGACCTTATATCTCCGGATCCTGAGGGGTACTAATTATAATTTTTGGTGTTCAAATTGTGTACTAAAGATTGGCATAAATTTTAACTCGAAAATCCATTTGTGTCGGCCAGGGAGGTGGTAACTTCCTGTCCCGGCACTCTTTCGAGCTTTATATCTCCGGTTCCTGAGCGGTAAAAATTCTAATTTTTGAGGTACAAATTAGGTACTAAATATTGGCACAGGTTTTAACTCGAAATTCCATAGGTGGCGGGCTTAGCGACATGGACCTTATATCTCCGGTTACTGAGGGGAACTAATTATAATTTTTGATGTGCAATTAGTACAAATTGTGTACTAACTATTGGCATAAGTTTCAACTCGAAAATCCATTGGTGTCGGCCAGGGAGATGGAACTTCCGGTCCCGCCACTCTTTCGAGCTTTATATCTCCGGTTCCTGAGGGTACAAATTCTAATTTTTGAGGTACAAATTAGTACAAATTAGGTACTAAATATTGGCACAGGTTTCAACTCGAAATTCCATAGGTGCCGGGCCAGCGACATGGACCTTATATCTCTGGTTCCTGAGGGGTACTAATTATAATTTTTGGTGTACAAATTGTGTACTAAATATTGGCATAAGTTTCAACTCGAAAATCCATTGGTGTCGGCCAGGGAGATGGAACTTCGGTCCCGCACTCTTTCGAGCTTTATATCTCCGGTTCCTGAGGGGTACAAATTCTAATTTTTGGTAAAATTAGTACAAATTAGGTACTAAATATTGGCACAGGTTTCAACTCGAAATTCCATAGGTGCCGGGCCAGCGACATGGACCTTATATCTCCGGTTCCTGAGGGGTACTAATTATAATTTTTGGTGTACAAATTAGTGTACTAAATATTGACATAAGTTTCAACTCGAAAATCCATTGGTGTCGGCCAGGGATGGAACTGTCCGGCACTCTTCGAGCTTATATCTCCGGTTCCTGAGGGGTACTAATTCTAATTTTTGAGGTACAAATTAGGTACTAAATATTGGCCTAAGTTTCAACTTCGAAATTCCATAGGTGCGGCCGGAGCGACATGGACCTTATATCTCTGGTTCCTGAGGGGTACTAATTATAATTTTTGCTGTACAAATTGTTCACTAAATATTGGCATAAGTTTCAACTCGAAAATCCATTCTTTTCGGCCAGGGAGATGGAACTTCCAGTCCTGCCACTCTTTCGAGCTTTATATCTCCGGTTCATGAGGGGTACAAATTATAATTTTTGAGTAAAAGTTAGTACAAATTAGGTACTAAATATTGGCACAAGTTTCAACTCGAAATTCCAAAGGTGCTGGGCCAGCGACATGGACCTTATACCTCCGGATCCTGAGGTGTACTAATTATAATTTTTGGTGTTCAAATTGTGTACTAAAGATTGGCATAAATTTTAACTCGAAAATCCATTTGTGTCGGCCAGGGAGGTGGTAATTCCTGTCCCGGCACTCTTTCGAGCTTTATATCTCCGGTTCCTAAGCGGTAAAAATTCTAATTTTTGAGGTACAAATTAGGTACTAAATATTGGCACAGGTTTTAACTCGGAATTCCATAGGTGGCGGGCCTGCGACATAGACCTTATATCTCCGGTTACTAAGGGGAACTAATTATAATTTTTGATGTGCAAATTAGTACAAATTGTGTACTAACCATTTTCATAAGTTTCAACTCGAAAATCCATTGGTGTCGGCCAGGGAGATGGAACTTCCGGTCCCGGCACTCTATCGAGCTTCATATCTGCGGTTCCTGAGGAGTACAAATTCTAATTTTTGAGGTACAAATTAGTACAAATTAGGTACTAATATTGAACCAAAGTTTCAACTCGAAATTCCATAGGTGGCGGGTTAGCGACATGGACCTTATATCTCTGGTTGCTGAGGGAAACTAATTATAATTTTTGGTGTACAAATTGTTTACTATATATTGGCATATGTTTCAACTCGAAAATCCATTGGTGTCGGCCAGGGAGATGGAACTTCGGATCCCGCTACTCTTTCGAGCTTTATATCTCCGGTTCCTGAGGGGTACAAATTCTAATTTTTGAGGTACAAATTAGTACAAATTATATACTAAATATTGGCACAGGTTTCAACTCGAAATTCCATAGGTGCCGGGCCAGCGACATGGACCTTATATCTCCGGTTCCTGAGGGGTACTAATTATAATTTTTGGTGTACAAATTGTTTACTAAATATTGGCATAAGTTTCAACTCGAAAATCCATTGGTGTCCGCCAGGGAGATGGAACTTCCGGTCCCGGCACTCTATCGAGCTTCATATCTCCGGTTCCTGAGGAGTACAAATTCTAATTTTTGAGGTACAAATTAGGTACTTAATATTGAACCAAAGTTTCAACTCGAAATTCCATAGGTGGCGGGTTAGCGACATGGACCTTATATCTCTGGTTACTGAGGGAAACTAATTATAATTTTTGGTGTACAAATTGTGTACTAAATATTGGCATATGTTTCAACTTCGAAAATCCATTGGTGTCGGCCAGGGAGATGGAACTTCTGGTCCCGCCACTCTTTCGAGCTTTATATCTCCGGTTCCTGAGGGGTACAAATTCTAATTTTTGTGGTACAAATTAGTACAAATTAGGTACTAAATATTGGCACAGGTTTCAACTCGAAATTCCATAGGTGCCGGGCCAGCGACATGGACCTTATATCTCCGGTTCCTGAGGGGTACTAATTATAATTTTTGAGGTACAAATTAGGTACTAAATATTGCACAAGTTTCAACTCGAAATTCCATAGGTGCTGGGTCAGCGACATGGACCTTATATCTCTGGTTACTGAGAGGTACTAATTATAATTTTTGGTGTACAAATTGTGTACTAAATATTGGCATAAATTTTAACTCGAAAATCCATTTGTGTCGGCCAGGGAGTTGGTAATTCCTGTCCCGGCACTCTTTCGAGCTTTATATCTCCGGTTCCTAAGCGGTAAAAATTATAATTTTTGAGGTACAAATTAGGTACTAAATATTGGCACAGGTTTTAACTCGGAATTCCATAGGTGGTGGGCTTGCGATATAGACCTTATATCTCCGGTTACTAAGGGGAACTAATAATAATTTTTGATGTGCAAATTAGTACAAATTGTGTACTAACCATTTTCATAAGTTTCAACTCGAAAATCCATTGGTGTCGGCCAGGGAGATGGAACGTCCGGTCCCGCCACTCTTTCGAGCTTTATATCTCCGGTTCCTGAGGGGTACAAATTCTAATTTTTGAGGTACAAATTAGTACAAATTATGTACTAAATATTGGCACAAGTTTCAACTCGAAATTCCAAAGGTGCTGGGCCAGCGACATGGACCTTATATCTCTGGTTCCTGAGGGGTACTAATTATAATTTTTGCTGTTCAAATTGTGTACTAAATATTGGCATAATTTTCAACTCGAAAATCCATTTGTGTCGGCCAGGGAGATGGTAATTCCTGTCCCGGCACTCTTTCGAGCTTTATATCTCCGGTTCCTGAGCGGTACAAATTATAATTTTTGAGGTACAAAGTTAGTAGAAATTATTACTAAATATTGGCACAGGTTTCAACTCGAAATTCCATAGGTGCTGGGCCTGCGACATGGACCTTATATCTCCGGTTACTAAGGGGTACTAATTATAATTTTTGGTGTTACAAATTGTGTACTAAAGATTGTCATAAGTTTCAACTCGAAAATCCATTGGTGTCGGCCAGGGAGATGGTAATCCTGTCCCGGCACTCTTTCGAGCTTTATATCTCCGGTTCCTGAGGGTACAATTCTAATTTTTGAGGTACAAATTAGTACAAATTATATCTAAATATTGTACCAAAGTTTCAACTCGAAATTCCATAGGTGGCGGGTTAGCGACATGGACCTTATATCTCTGGTTACTGAGGGGAACTAATTATAATTTTTGTGTACAAATTGTTTACTAAATATTGGCATAAGTTTCAACTCGAAAATCCATTGGTGTCGGCCAGGGAGATGGAACTTCGGATCCCGCCACTCTTTCGAGCTTTATATCTCCGGTTCCTGAGGGGTACAAATTCTAATTTTTGTGGTACAAATAGTACAAATTAGGTACTAAATATTGGCACAGGTTTCAACTCGAAATTCCATAGGTGCCGGGCCAGCGACATGGACCTTATATCTCCGGTTCCTGAGGGGTACTAATTATAATTTTTGGTGTACAAATTAGTACAAATTGTGTACTAAATATTGGCATAAGTTTTATTTCGAAAATCCGTTGGTGTCGGCCAGGGAGATGGAACTTCCGGTCCCGCGACTCTTTCGAGCTTTATATCTCCGGTTCCTGAGGGGTACAAA